>JAJQQW010000024.1:17314845-18054283 GCA_025583905.1 Ia io | reverse complement strand
GGGCTGAGGTTCATCCTAAGGGAATCTCCTCCTATAATCTCAAATTTACCCCATTTTCTCCCGTGAACCCAGATATTGTTGCCAAACTTAAAGAGTTTGTTGAGAGAGACTTCTCAGAAGCCCCTTCCTTCACCCAGCCCCTGGCTGATCACACCACCACCTCCGGCTATAGCACCCAGCTCTCCTGCAGTGTTCGAGCATCACCCAAGGTGAGGGGCAGGCCCGGCTGTGCCTGGGGGGGTGGGGGAGGACAAGCAGGGCGATGGGGCTGAGGAATCTGAGCAGGCATCTCCGCCAAAGCCTGAGGATGGCCTGGGAGAGCCCGTCCCAGCCCACAGCCTTCCCGCCTCCCTGTGACCGTGCTCCCCAGCCAAAGATCATCTGGATGAAGAACAACATGAACATCCAGGGGGACCCCAAATACCGCACCTTCTCTGAGCAAGGCGTCTACACCCTGGAGATCCGGAAACCCAGCCCCTTTGACTCCGGGGTCTACACCTGCAAGGCCGTCAACATGCTGGGGGAGGCGTCTGTGGACTGCCGGCTGGAGGTCAAAGGTGAGGGTTGGAGGAGGGTCTCTCCTTAGAGACCTGCCATGGGGAGAACAGGAGATGCACCTCTCCTCCTGCGGGACTAGCGGAGGCTGCGCCCTGAAAACCCACAGGACCGGGCAGGGAGATCGCGCTGGGGCTGCCGGGACGTTCCACGCTCGGGAGGGTGGCCCGATGTGGCAGAGGAGGAGCAGTGTCCACCTGGGAGGTAGCCTTGAGCTGCTCTGGTTTCTCCACCCCCAACCTGGTCCCCAGAGGACCCCCGGCTCTAACCTGTGGGATCTCTTCCAGCCTTAGCCACACACTGAAGAGCGCGGAGGCGGCTGTGATGGAGACACAGGTAAATGGCTGACCTGCTCCCTGGGATGGATCTGGGCGAGGCGGGCAGGTGAGCAGGGGATGGGCAGTCATTGTGGGCACAGGTCTGCAGTCACACACAGTCCAGAGCCGGGGCAGCCGGCAGGCAGGGCAATGCTGGTGGGGCCTGGGGGCAGGGATTTGGTGGACGGTCCGGTCCTGGCTCTGAGTGACCTGGGGCTGGACCCGTTTCTTGTCAGAAAAGTGGGGCCAACAGCGCATGCCCACCTTCTCTGCGAGGTGGTTCTTAGGCGCTGGCCAGGGAGGAAGTGGCAGAGCCCAGACGCGAGGAAGGAGAGAGGGCCCGCTTTCCCTGCCCTCCTCACCCCTCGGCCGGCTTGCCAGGACCAGGGTCATGGAGCGTGTTCTCTGCCAGGTGCTGTGGGCCTGAGGGGTCAGGGCCGCCAGGCCCATATCCGGCGCCAGGAGTCTCCAGACCCCTCTCTGTTGTGACAACGGACAGCTCTGCTCCCTGGCCCAGCCTCACCTCCCTCCACCCCAGGCTGCAGCCCAGTGCCCAGGAGCGGGCCTGGCAGGCCCCGGGACGGGCTTACTGGGCACAAGGGCCGTGGACGGTGCCAAGATGGCTGTGCCCTGCAAGGCGTTGCATGCTGGGCAGGAAACACCAAATAAAGGTGCACATGTGCTGTCGGGGCCTCAGTGACCGTGATGATCATCTCGTGGGGGAGGCGCCGGGTCCCTGAAAAGTGGGGGATGCGTCTCCATTAGGAGGTCTCCGCATGTGCCCCACGCGGAAGGTCCGGCGGGAGGGGACGTGGGAGTCAGGGGGGTTTCTTGACATGACATGTTTCAGGATCTTGCTCTCACGGTCAGGGCTTGCCAGCCCAAGACAATAGCTGTAAGACACGCCCCCTCGCTGGAACCGAGGGACTCCACGTTGCCCGGCTCCCACGCCTTGACCTCCCCACTCAGTCCTCTCTGCGAGGTTGTTGGCGCCCTCGGGTGTGCCCAGCAGTGGCTCTCCATGCGGGTTCACAGTCTTTATTCGTCAGGTGCCCCCCGGGAGCAGGGCACAGCACCTCTGAGAGAGGCGAGGCCTGGAATCGAGGCCTGGAGTCGCTACTCACACAGAATCCTGCCCCTCCACCCTCTGTACCCAGCTCTGGGCTTGGCGAGGTGGGTGAGTTGGGGGGGCCTTCCCCAGAAACCCTGAAATCCCCGGCTCCACAGCAGAGCCCACAGGCCCTGAAAACCGGAATAGATGCCAGGGGTCCTGGGGGCACTTAAAGGCCAGCAGGACCTTCCCACCTCCTCGCTCAGGGGCTGGCTCCTCTGTCTGCTCCAGCCTGTCATACCCCATCCCAGGAGTGCCCAGTCAGCCACTCAGCAGTCCCTGGTCCACCCTCAGCAGGTGGGCACAATGCTCTCAAGAGCTGACGGTGTCCATCAGGCCCAGAAGCAGCAGGGAAGGGTGCTGCCTGGGAGAGCCCAGGCCTGTCTGGGGGCAGGGGGACCTGCTGGGCTGGTGCCCGGAAGACAGGAGATCACACTCCAGGTTCCTCCTGGGACGCTCAGTGCTGCCACCTGCAGGCTGGGTGCGGCCCACCACCACTGCAAACTGGCTCCAAGCCCCAACCAGGCTCCAAAGGCTGGGCTCCAAGCCCCAACCAGGCTCCAAAGGCTGGTGCGGAATAAAGCAGATGTTGGAAATGATGTCTGGACTGGCTCTGTCTACCTCCCTCTCAAGTATAGCCTTGGGCTGCTCAGGGCAAGGGGGCAGGCGCTGTGGCACCCAGCGTGGCCGGGAGGCTGGGGCTGTGGGAGGTAGGGACTGAGGCTCCTTCGTGGCTGCCCCTCCCTGGCTTGGGCCCCCTTCTCCTTCAGAGAAAGCAAGGCCAAGACGTGTGGTTTCTCTTCTTCACTCATCTTGGAGGGGCTGCCCTCCCTCCTGAAGCCTGGTCCCAGGCGGCATGGTCCCAGCTGCTGGGGCGAGAGCGCCCCCGCCTGCAGGAGCGGAGATGGCCTCCCTGCCAAGGGGCCCTTTGCCTGAAGCAGGGGCTGCCCATGGGACAGGCAGGCAGGTGGGAGGCTCAAGCCACTTCCCTCCTTCCCTCAGGTTACCTGGTCTGTCCCCATGGACGGCCCCACACCCCAGCCCGGGCCTGGGAGGGCCCGTGGAGACAGTGACGGTGGGGAGTGTGGGCCGCGCTGAGGTGCCCTGGCCGTGGGCAGGCAGAGTCTAGTCGTCCGGCCGCTCTTCCGGGGGGTCCTTGTCCACGGGGGGTGAGGGCTGGCAGCGGAAATGGTCATTCCAGATCTTGAGGAAGGTGACCCGGAACTTGTGGATGCGGAAGGCGTAGACGATGGGGTTCATGGCGGAGTTGCCGTGCGTGAGGAAGATGGCGATGTAGGTGAGGAGGCTGGGCTTGTGGCAGCTCGGGCAGAAGAGGGTGATGCAGTTCAGGATGTGCAGGGGCAGCCAGCTGAGCGCGAAGAGGAGGAGGATGAGCGCCAGCGACTTGGCGATCTTCAGCTCCTTCCCGTAGTACTTGTGCGGGTCACCCGCGGAGGCCGACACCTTCTTGCTGAGCTGCCTGCGGATCAGGTAGAACACCTCCAGGTAGACCAGCGCCATGAGCAGCAGCGGGGGCAGCACCCACACGAAGAAGTTGAAGTAGACCATGTACTCCATGCTGATGACCTTCTCAAACTCACACTTGATCACGGGCTCCCCGGCGCTGCCGTTGGCCACCCAGGCCCGCTGCACCGCACCCAGGTTGTTCCAGCCAAACATGGGCGTCAGGCCCACCACGAGGGAGAGGATCCAGCAGCCGGCGATGGCCACTGCGGCCCTCCGAGGCGTCACCACCGTCTTGTACCTGGGAGCAGGGGCAGAGTGTGAGTCTCCCTGAGGCTCCCCAGCCCCCACCCCAGAAGGGGCCACCCAGCCAGGGCCCAGGGAGCGGGGAGTGTGTGTCTTTGGCTAAAGTGCCAGTTTCTCAGGATCTGAGATTGGGGCACGCACTGGCTCACGCTCTTGGTTAATGATAGAAATCATAACAGAAAGCAGAAGATGCTCTTTAGGAGTTTTAATAAAATCACCAACGTGAAATCGCTGTGTGCTGGGCGTGTCCCCTGGTGGCCTCATCCCTGTTTCCTGACCGCCCTCGTGGGGGGAAAGCACCGGCAGGTGAAGAAGCGGAGGTTCACAACGTCTTGCAACCTGCTGGCGCCCCCCAGCTCAAGTCCCCACCGGCCACACACCCACTGCTGCACAAGCCCCTCCCCTGTGCTGGCAACACTCATGATGCATCCACACCCTCCTCTGGGCTGGTCCACTCACCAGCCAGCCCCCTGTCGCCCCCGTCCTCCCCCCTCCCGACCCCCCGTCACCCAGCTCCTCCTCCCGCCCCTCCCCTCCCTGTCACTGCACAGGGCTTGGCCCCTTGGGAATTGCTCTCAGGGGAGAAAGCTGTGTTCCTGTGCATCTGCTCATGTTCAGCAAGCTCTGCGTGCTGTGAGTCCCGGGCACTGCTCTGCGCGGGGAGTGAGACGAGGCCCTGCCTCCCTCAGCTCACCTTTGGGAGAGGACACAGATAACACAACAGTAAGGAGACAGGCAACTAGGCGGCTGCAGGCGTGGCCTGTCCGTGAAAGGAAATACACGGGACGATGTCGAGGGACTGAGCTTCCACATGTCATGATACACGGATGCTGCAAACATGTGGATGATTCAGAATCTAACCACCCCACACCCCTACTGAGGCCGAGGGTGTCCATGTCCCCACTTCCCGTTAAGCAAGCCCAGCCAGCAGCCAGCGTGTCCTCTGGCCACACACGGCCGTGGAGAGGGAGCCAAAGGCCGCGCCTCTGGCTCCGTGCGAGTAGCCGGCTCAGCACAGCCTCTGTGGTCATTTTCCAAAGCGGCTGCCAAGCCAGAGGGTGGCTGCCTGCTGAGCCTGTAAACAGCTCCTGAGGCCCATGGGTGTGAGGCCTCCCTCCGGCTGCTTCTCGGTCCCGGGACTGTGGCTCTCTCGCCTTCGCAGCGATGACGCCCAAGGCCCTTCCTCCTGGGCCTTTCCACACACCACGGCCCACTGTCCCCGCGAAGGCCTCACGGGAAGGGGAGGGCGGTCTGGGGGTGGGAGGAGTCTGCAAAGCGAGGTAGATGGGACCCTCATTAAGATCTCCTTATCTTCCCGGTGGGGACCCTGAGGACCCCAGGTGACTCCCCCATCCTCCCCTCCCCTGGGATCAAGCATCCTGTGTCCCCACAGCACAGCCCTGAGAGCTGCCCCACGGGCTGCACCTGCCTGGGGTTCTCTTAGCCTGGACCTTTGCTCTGCTGCAGCCGAAGCCGTTCCCTCCTCGGGGACCCCAGCAGGAAGGCCCGCCTGGGGCATATGCTGCAAGGAGCCCAAGCCTGCCCCCCAAGTCTGCAAGCTACTACATCAAGTCTTCCTCTGTGAATGGGCCCGCGGGACCCACATTGGAGGGTGAGGACCATGTGTAATGCCCAGTAAACACACCCCGTATTCCTGTGCCTGGGCTCCCACACCTCCAAGCCCCTTGAAACAGTCCCACCGGGAAAACCTCTGGTAGCTCGAGGTGCTCAGCAGACGCAAGCTCTGCCAGCATCTGGCTCAGGCTTGTTCCTGAGACCTCGAGTGTCTCCCATGTCCCCAGAAGCCTGGCCATGAGTCCATGGGGCCAGACCAAAGCAGCAGGTCATTCCATGAAGAGAGAAGAAGGCGAGGGACA
Source organism: Ia io (assembly GCA_025583905.1). NCBI lineage: Eukaryota > Metazoa > Chordata > Mammalia > Chiroptera > Vespertilionidae > Ia > Ia io. Next base: position 18,048,653 of record JAJQQW010000024.1, on the reverse strand, counting down.
CAGAGACCGGCCACCCTCAGCTGCAGAAGGAAGGGTGGCCAGGCACCACCACCTCTGCAGGGTTTAGAGCGCGTTTATTGTCTACAAGCCCTTTTACACTCACGCCTCGGGGAACCCCGTAGCATCCTGGGGGAACCCCAATTTGAGATTCAAGACCCAGAAGCAGGCAATCATATGCCATGTCTCCTGGCTCCAAGACCAGCTCCTTCAGGGCGATAGGCTGGCTGGGCGGTTTAGATGCAGGATGATTGGCAGATCGAGAAGGTCCCTTTCCTACAAGTTTAAACATGGGAACGTCTGGACCCAGTTCAAAGAAGGACCTCCCAGAGATGGGGGTGGGCCGTGAGGACCCACCGAGAAAGGAGGTGGTACTGACTGTCCAGGTGGGAGGCGGCGGGAAGGCAACTCCTCCTGAGAGAGGGCCCCCCTCCCCTCCCTTCCTGACTTCCTGGACCCCTGGGTCACCTCGTTTCTGGGCTCCTCCAGGGCCAGGTCCCAGCAGACCCTGCAGCCAGGGTATCAGTTCTCATCTGTTTTCCTTGCTATTTTCTCCATGTGGGAAAGGGCCGGACACAGGACCTTGGCTGAGGTGGGGCAGGCTCTCACAGGAAGGGCTGCCCCCCGCCCCCAGGCTAGGGAGCAACCCACCTCTCCTTCACGTGGGAAAGAAAAGCGGAGGCTGCAAGCCCTGGGTGCACGTGGGGTGAGGCATGGGATGTGCCTCCAACACTTGGGGTGTCCCTCCCAAATCAGGGTGCAAGGCCTGGCCACCTCGGGAGTGCTGGGAACTAGCCCTCAAGAGTGATGGCTGCCTCCGGAGTGAACGGTCCCAGCCTACAGGAGGGGTAGCCACAGGAGGCAGTGACACTCCAAGTGGGGCCCTGTCCACAGGCGACTCCTTGAAGTTACCATAAAGGGACCGTCCACCTCCAACCCCTCAGGGCCTGAGACCCACATGGTGAGCCTGTGCTCAGGCTGAGCACTGCCCTCTCTGTGATTCTTAGAAGCAGAGACAACACCAGCTCCATGGCACCAATCAATCCATTAGCATCAGTCTGAAGACCACAACGTGGAAGGACAGTGGGGCGGGGGCGGGGGGGGGCGGAGACAGACTCTCAGAGGGAGGGCAGAGCCTGAAGGAAAGGCGGGGAGCGAGCCTGGCTGGAGGGGAAAGTCGTTCCCACTTCAGCTGGTGCCAGAGCGAGTGAACGGCTCAGAAGTGGGGCTAGAGGCCAAGGCTACACAACCTGCATCCAGAGGGGGCTCCAGGAACAGTGACTGGTGAGGGGGTGGGGCCTGGGTGGGGGGGAAGCGGGGCCTCAGGTGTGATCAGGGGTGGTCACCCAGGGCTGCGTGGGTCACGGTCAAGGTTCTGGGGTTTGTTCTAAGCCTCACAGCCCCTTTGCTGGACCGAGGACTGAGGAGCGGAGCGGCTGGAGCACGCTGGTCCTGAAGCCCTGCTCTGCGTCCCAGGGTCTGAGCCCCAATGGTGGCAAAGCCCAAACGGTGGCATTTCCCAACCCCTGTGCCAGGTGGGTCCTTGGGAGGCACGGCAGTGCACACAGGGAGGGGCAGAAGCCAGGACAGTTCCTCCTTCTCTGTCCCGGAGGCCACCAAGCATGCCAGGCAGCAGCTGCGTCTCCTCCTTGGCTCCGCCTCCCACAGGGAGGCCACCACATTCCAGCCCTGGGGTCCCAGACCCGCCTCCCCCTGCGCCTGCAGCCCAGCCCGGGGGGGGGGGGGGGGGCGGTTTGGGGGGGAGAAGGGCTGCTGGTGGTGCTGACCTCTGCGTCCTGGCTGCCCCTGCCTGGCTTCAGTGCTTCATCACGGGTGCGGCCAATTTCTGACCTTAAAGGACTTCTGTTGGAAACACCTACATGACCCCCAGGTTCCTGGTCAGACCCCAAAGGTTTGACCCTGGAGCGGGAGAGCTGAGTGTAGTCACCACAAAGGACTCTCTGCCAGCGAGGACTGCAGCCTTTTCACAGATGGTGCTGACTCAGAAGAGAGAGAGAATCGTACAGGAGGTCGGGAAAGGCACGGCGTATGAGGCCAGGGGTGAGGATGCGTCCAGTCAACAGCTGAAACCTGGGCAGGGCCCCCAAGGCCTGGCCGCCCTCCGCTTCCCTGTCGCCGGCTCCCTCACGGGGCCCACGGCTGGGTGGGGGACCAGGGGGGTCAGCACCCTCTGCCACCCTGAGGCTTGGGGGCACCGGCCGAACCCTGTCTGGCGTCCTTCTTCCCTGGCGTCTGAGGAGGCAGCTGGTGCACGGCTCCGTCCTCTCCCCCTGCCTCCCTCCTCAGCAGGGAATCAGCCACTTGTAACTCAAAACTTGGATCTCAAGACCAGGAAGTAAGGCTTTCAGTCCATTTAAACTACTTCCTGCCGAGAAAGTCTTCCTCCCCAAGGAGCACAGGAAACCAGATACAATCACGGGCAATCGGAGGCGCTGGGCACAGGCCAGGGGCCACGTCTTTAGCATTAACTTTGCCCAGAGGAGTCTGGGTAGAGGGCCCAGGAGGGGCTGGGCGTCTGGGTCCTGAGATCCGGCTGAGACTCTCTCTGCCTGGGCCCCGTGGCATCCATCACCCAGCATCTGGGAACGTCTGCATCACACACCCCACAGGGCCCCTCCCGAGCCCCAGGCCAGGCCCGCCCCGCAGCGCTCGGGGGAGGGGGGCTCCTTGGAGGAAGGGGGCAGAATGTGTCCTAGGTTCTCAGTGCCATGGGCCTTGGAAGCCGCTCCTGGTCACCTGGAAGGACAAACAACCCACGGCTGGCGTGCAAAAGACAAGTCTCCGTGGGTGCCTCCCACCCCTTCCCCATTCAGCTCCCAGCCCTTTCCTGCCTCTGGGCATCTGGGAGGAGCAGAAGGAGGACAGCTCCTGCCCCAGGGAGCCCTGTCTGATGGAGGCACCGCCCCTGAGCAAAGGGAGCTCCCAGGGGAGGGGCCAGCTGGTGCTGAAGCATCTAAGGCCACACCCCACCCTCAGAGGTCGCACAGGGACCGACCTCATGGGTGCCTTGTCCTGGGGCTCCCCCTAGGACAACGAGGGGGTTGGGTTGGCTCAGAAGTTCTGACCCAGAGGAGTCCACAGGGAGTGGGTGCTGGGAGGAGGTTCCTGACCCCCGAGGCCAGGTGCAGGCCCCACATCCAGTTCTTGGGGAAGAGGGTGTCTGACCTGGTGGTTACCCCAGGAAACTGCCCTGACCTCAGCACTCCAGCCACTTCCTGTTCAGAGGCGTGGCTCTCCAGCCCCACTAAAGCCAGGATGCTCCCACCTGCTGTGGTGACTTTCCGACTCGCCAGGTGGGATGGAAAAATCCATCCTCTGCACAAGGGTCAGTGAGCTGTGAGAAGCTGTGCAGCCAGGCTGCCCGGGGCGTCCGCAGACCCAGGAGGTAGCATTCCTTCCCAGTGACGTGGGAGGCCTGGCGTCATGGGGAAGGAGCGACCATGGTCACCCACAGGAGGGGGCCGAGTCCCACAGCCCGGCTGGCACGCAGGAGAACTGTTCAGAGTCTCATCTCATCGTCCGAGCTGGAGAGCACAGAGAGGGACCCACACTGCCCAGCGAGGGGGGCTGCACCTGAAGCAGCCACGTCAGGACCCTGAGCGGCCTCCTGAGGGGAATACTCTGCTAGCGGCAGGAGCCCAGGGTCCGGGTCAGGCCGGGAGGGAGGGAGCTGGTCTTCGTGAAACCCCTCCCCTTGGTGGCAACTGTGTCCTCAGTGGGACGATGTGGGACTGAATGCCGGGCAAGCTGGGCACCCATGGAAGGGAGGGAGGAAGACAAGGACAAGCGTGGGTAGGAGGAGTCGGGCACATTCAGTTTCCGGGAAGGGCACCCCCCTAAGGATGTCGCGCTCTAGAGACTCGCCCAAGGAGGGGAAGATGGGGCGACACGGGATGGAGAGAGAAATAAACATTCACTGAGGACTCTGATCTGCGTTCAAATCCCACCCCCCACACCCCGCCCCCCCCTGCCCCCGCAGCTAATAGCTGGTGCCTCCAGCTGGTCTCAGTTCCTTGTCCTGGGTCTTGTCTGGGGCCCAGTGGGGTCAGAGGCTTGCTTGGCCGGCTCACTGGCCACGCAGCGGAGCAGTGACTGAGCCAGGCCCTCCTAGGTGAGCAGTATCAGCTGGTGCCATTGTGTACACACACACACACACACACACACACACACACACACACACACACACACACACGCACACACACTCACACGCACATGCACACGCAGACACACACTCATGCACACACACGCGCACACACGCACACACACACACACGCACACGCACACGCACACACACACACACACGCACACACACACACACACACACACACACTCACACACGCGCGCGCGCGCGCGCACACGCACGCACACGCACACACGCACGCGCACACACACACGCCTCCCAAAGGACCCCCTGGGACAAGAAACAAAAAGATACTTGTTTCACTTTGGGAGGCTGCTTACAGGGCTTCAGTATCCACTTTGTATCCAGCTCCCCGACCCAGCTCCGCCTCAGGACAGAACCACTGTGTTCCTGGTCTGTCCCACTGGTGTCTGAGTCCAGCAGGGACTGGGTGGGAGTGGGAGCTGGCCCAGCACCTCCGCCTGCCCCCTGCTCCCTGGGGCGCACTTTTACATCAGGAAGTCCACCCTGGGGTCTAGCTTCAGTGGCTCCTGCTGCACCACAGCCCGGGCACAGCGGGAGAGCACAGCTGTCCCCCACGTCTCTGGTGCTCTCTCCTCCTGTGTACACACAGGCACTCACTGAGCCACACCTGCAGGGTGGTGACGAGGTCTCAGCCAGGACCAACCAGGAGCCAGCGCTCCTCAGCCAGAGGAGCCTGTCGCCCCTGGCTCCCCCTTCCCACCCCCCACCCCGCCCCTCCAGCTGCAGGGCTGGGGCAGGAGGGCTTGGTGCGGTGGGAGGTAGGAGGTGGGAGGTGGGAGGTGGGAGGTGGGAGGTGGGAGGTGGGAGGTGGGAGGTGGGAGGTGGGAGGTGGGAGGTGGGAGGTGGGAGGCTCCAGCCGGCCCAGGTGGATGCAGGGCTGGAGCGGATCCCCTGAGAATCGATCAGTCCAATTCTCTGTTTTCCTCCCTGAGCGTTTAACTGCAAGTACCCAGAGGGTGGGAACCAGGCCCGGTTCCATGTGGGGTCCTAGCACCTGCCACCATGCCTGGCACACAGTGGGAATCCAGTAACTCTGGGGAAGGAGAGCAGATTCCTGCACAATGCTCCGTTAAAACCAGAGAACGCAGAAGAAGAAGGGGCTGGGGAAGAAACAGAATGAGCCCAATGAATGGAAAACAGTTACAAACGTGAGAGAGATGAACTCAACGGCAGCAATCCTCACTTTCGGGGTGAGAGAAGCAGGAGGGGGGTGGAGGCTTCCTGCTCCTCTCCATCCCTCCTGTCCCCCACCCCCCCCCACACACAGACAGGGGGCCTTTGCAGAAGCCAGGATTTCTAGTCCACGCTCCTGCCTCCGCCCCCATCCAACACATTAGGCCACGTAATTAGCAGGTTCTAGCACGAGTCCAACCTCGGGTCCTCCTGCTGCAGGGCCAGCCCTCTGCTCTGCCGCCCTGGTGCGGGGGACAGCCTGTTCTCCGGGGCTGAGGCCTGTCCCTGAATGGAGCGGCGGGAGCCTGGCAGCAGCCTGGCAGCGTCCCAGAGCCGGCCTTTGAGGGGAGATGAAGCAGCTCATTCTGTCCATTCTCCCACCTCAGCAAAGCCCTGCAGAGCACTCAATGGGCCAGGACCCTGGATGGGATCTCAATGACAGTGGGGGCGAGGGCAGGGGGAGAGGGCGGAGAAGGGGAGAGGGGGAAGGTAAGGGGGGAGAGGGAGCTTATTAAATCAGAGCCTTTTTTCCACCCACCATCCAGGAAAGCTTGAAAGCACAGTGCTCAGAGCTGGAAAAAGAACATCAGGCTGCGGGCAGCAATGGGCCTTGGGGACTGAACAGGCCGGAGCCGCGGGCAGCCTCGGTGGGTGAGGGGGAGCCACAGTGCCTTCCCTCCCCACGGAAACCAATCCCCACAACGTGGGCCATTCGGAAGGTCCTGGTCCACCAGGACCAGCTCTCAGGTCCCCGAAAGCCAGATACCACACCTGTCCCTCCCCGACCCTGAACCTGACCCCTGACCCCTGATCCCTGACCTCCATGGCTTCCCGCTTCCCCAACAGAGGCCGCACTAGAGGGAAAAGGTCTGACTCAGACTCCAGTTGCCCTCAGCGAGTCCGCCGCCTCTCAGAGCCCGTTTCCTCGCTGTGACAAGGAGTGAGTGACGTCTGTCGCCACCTCCCCGGTCTCCATGGTCACCGGGCTTCCCAGCATCTCCTTCCCTCCTCGGTCCACTCTCCAGGTGACTCGTCCAAGGTCACACAGCTGGGGGCTGAACGCAGAACTGCAACTGGGTCAGAGCCTGCAAGGCCCTGAACCCCCGAGGCCGAGGTGTGGGGAATTGAGGACAGAGCCTCCTCGTCCCGCATTCCCACCGAGCTTCCCCGGCCCCTGGCACTCGGAGCTGGCTCGCAAGAAGCCCAGCCCAACCTGGTCTGCAGAAGAGCCCAGGAGGAAAGGCATTGTCTTGGATCACGTAGGAAACAGGATGCGAACCCCCTGCCATGGAGAGCATCCCCAGCACACGCAGAGAAAAAGGTGGGACCAGGTGGGAGACGGAGCGGGCAGAGGCTCCCCGTCACAGGCCGCAGGGCACACAGCACTCATAGGGCTTCTGTTGGTGCCATTTCACAGATGGGAAAACCGAGGCCCAGGACGGGTCAGGAAGAGCCCGAGCCACAGCAGGGTGGGCTGGTGTTGGGGTGGAGACTGGCCCGTGCCCTGCAGCGTGCCTCTCCCTGCCTGTGGTGCAGAGGGGCCTCCCTGAACCCATCTCCACCTCTCACCTCCGAGCGTCTGGTGGATTATTTCTGCTGCCATGATGCCAGCAACACCCAGATTTAGCTTCCCTGCCCTTGTGACCCAGGCAGCGTGTAGAGGAGCACTCGCAGGCCCTGGGTCCAGAGAGGAAGCAGTCGGGGCCAACAGGAAACCACGCCAGCCTGCGCCCACCAGCAGCCTCGGTCCTGGCTTCACCCTCTCGGCTCGGCCGGTGCCGATCTCCCTCGTCACCTGGTCTCAGAGGGGACACTCCCTGGGGACAGTGGCTGAAGGAGCGGTTATCACACAATGTCCACTTCGGGGTCTGCCAGCAGGTGTTAGATCCCATTTTCCTACTTACTCTCTTATTTTCAAGTTCCTTGATTGCCCTGCTTCTCACTATCTGCATCTGTGAAATGGTGTGGACACCAGCCTCGCAAAAGTAAATAAAATTAAATTTGCTGCAAAGAAGACTTCCAAGCTGCCCCGACGTCCAGGAGACTGTCAGCTGGCCGGCGCCCTAGCCCCGGCTCACGGTGGGTCTCACAGACCAGCTCAAACCCGAGAGGAAGGGGCCCTGGCACTGTGCCCCGAGCAGCGACAAGACCCACCCTCACCTGGGCTCAGGGCTCTCTGTGGCTCCCAGCCGCGCCGCAGTCACTTCCCCCTGGTTGAGCGCCAACACTGTGGGTGTAAAGAAACCCTCAAGCCTCACTGTGGCTGGGCATGTCAGCTGCCCACCCCGACCACGCAGGCGGACAGACTGGCGTGCGGACAAACAGGCATGCGTACGGACGCCGCTGTCCACCCCGCGTCCTCCTCCCAGCAGCTGCAGGAAAGGGGAAGAAGGGGAGTTTTTACCTCCGAGCCTCTACAGTCCCGCGAGGCACATGTTAGTCTTTCCAGTTTACAGATGAGGAAACTGAGGCTTAGAGATTTGGCTGAGGTGCGAGCAGAGCTGAGGCTGGGAGGCCAGCGTGGCAGTCGGAACCCCATGCCCTGGTGCTGAGCACCCTAAGGAGTTGGGCCGTGACTGCGGTCCCCTGACCGATGAGGAGCTTGTCCAGTGGGCCAGGGGCAGACCAGGCCCTGAGCTCGGGGCTCTGGGTTCCCAGTCCCAAGTTCCCCTCTTTATTGGCGGATTGCGGGATCTCTTCTCTCCCAGCCTCCCCCAGATGGGAGGGGCTCCCCTACTCTTGAGTCACCTCAAAGATGTTTCCCTTGAACATTTTTCTTCATGTCTTGACTGCAAACTGAGTTCAGACTCGGGCCACATTCTGACGGGACAAGGGGGGCTGGAGAAGGTCCCCTCCTGGCTCATGCAACTTCAGCAGTGGGGGCGGTGCACCCCTAGGCAGACCCTCGAGGCCCTGGAGCAGCCCCGGCCGCAAGGGCTTAGAGCCCAGTACCAGCTGCACCTGGACCAGCCCCGGTGTCTCCCCACCTCGTGGGTTGGGGAGTTATTGTGGGTGCGGAGCCTCCGGTCTGCTGGCTGCCCACTGCCCACTGCCCCCGATCACCAAGCCTCATGCTCATCGTCCAGCAGCTGCAGTGGGTGGGAGACAGAGAGGAAGCGGGTCAGCTCCAGGCGTGGGGCACGCCCACTCCTAACTGCACACTCCCACACTCAGCCTGCAGCTCAATGCCAAGCAATCAGGCCAGGCCTTGGGCAGCTCTGAACTGCAGGCCAGAGACCAGATGGGGGAGGATGAGGGGGGAGAAGGGTCAGGGTACCTAACCCTCCTCCCCCACGCACCCAGAGCCAGCTCACCCCTGAACAATGAAGCTATTCTTCCTTCCCATTCCGAGAGCGCTGCCTTATAGATAAATATTTGCAGTAGGGATTGGAATTAAGCCCATTTTATAGATGTGTAAACTGAGACCCAAACGGGTAAGTGATTTACCCAAGTTCATTCAGCATTAAGTGTTGGAATCAAGGCTCGAATACGGGTCTTTTCATTCATCTGTTCAACTATTCATTTGACAGTTCTGGTTACACTTAGCAGGTATGTGGCTGTTAGCCTCAGCTTTCTCAGGAAATGTGGGAAATAGTGATATGTTATATCTATATATATAAAAGGCTAATATGCAAAGTGTCCCCTCGGGACTTCAACCAGGAGACTGGGAGTTCGATTGCTCGCTATGATGTGCGCTGACCACCAGGGGGTGGCGCGGAACACGGCGGGTGACCAGCGGTGGCGGCGGAGGGGTGCTGAGGGATCGAGGGAAGGAGGAGGAGGGGAGGTATGGAGGCAGGGAACCTGATCAGCCGTGATCGCAGGCCAGGCCTAGGGACCCTAACCGTGCACGAATTTCATGCACCAGGCCTCTAGTTGCTAATATAAAATGCTCTTGGTACCTCTTATAAAATTGTGCAAGAATGTAAATAAGAGAATCCATACCAAGTATTCAGCACAGAGCCCAGCAAACACTGGGTGTTTAGGAGGCACTCTACTCTACTACCATTCATTCAGTGACTCACTGGGCCAGTTATCAGATACCAGGAATGGGCAGAAACTACGCTGGGCACTGTGGGCGCAGAGATGATTGTCTGGGACCACAACCTCAAGTTGCGCACCAGCCAGTGAGGGAGATTTGACAAGGGTTGTGTTACAGGGGAGCATATGGACCTGTGGGAACAGGAAGGCAAATTAGGAAGGCCTCCTGGAGGAGGTGTCATCTAAGGTGAGTATTAAAGGATGAGTAGGAACTAGACAGACAAAGAGAAGGGAACAGCTTTCTGGGGTTTATGTGAGTGGTCTTATCCTTCTCTCAACTCCAAGGCCCGGCAGGTCCAGAAGAGATGGCCAGGGAGGGGGTAGGGAAGTGTTTTGAGCATGGGTAGAAGGCGTTGTGGGTGCTGTGTGCCTGGGGTCAGCCAGGCCTGCTCAGGCCTCCTGTGGGGGCAGCTGGTGAATGATCAGCCTGGGGGCCTGTGCCCTGGAGGACAGGGCTGGTGTCACCAGAAGACACTTGCTGACTTGAACATGTAAACCATGTTCCTGCCTCAGGGAGATTAATGGTGGGGGTGGGGCGCATGCAGGAAGGAGCAGAGCTTGGCTGGGACTCACATCTGGGCCTGGGAGAAGGAGGGGTTGGGTGGGACAGCGTTTTTTTATTTCTAAAAATAAGAGTAAAGATAGAACCCCTCCACACACACAGGTGTGAATGTGTGAACACACCTCCCCCTCTCCCACTAATTGCCTAAAGCCCTGTGACCTCTGGCAGTGATTAAGGGGGGGGGGGGGGTCGTGCCTTCGGGGCCCTGGCTCCTGGCTCAGTCCACTCGTCAGCCCCAGGCCTGGGCCTGCCAGCAGCTCTGAATGGAGTCTGTGTTCCTCTCAGCCACTGTCATCACGGGGGCCCTGGGAGACTGTGGGGGGGGAGCACAGAGGCGGGTGGATGTTTACTCTGCAGAGGATAGGCCCGTGCGGTGTGCCTGCTGAGTCCCCACACACTCAGGACGTTTTCCTCCCCCTGCCCCCTGGGTGACTTGTGGAGCGGGTGCACCGGGGCCTTGCTTCTGCCCCGTCAGAGGCCAGGGCCTGGAGCTGCCCAGCATGCGGCCTCGGAGACAAGAAGGGTTGTGGAGGGCTAGTCACAACCCTCCCCCCAGAATCAGGAGGTGCTGGGGGTCGGGGGGCCAGGATGCAGCCCTAACATGCCAGGTGAGCTGCTTGAGACCTTTACCGCTCTGCGCCCAGCCCCACACACTCTGACCTCTCGGGAACGTCCTCATCAAACAGCCCTTCATCCCCCAGGACCTGCCTTTGCCCCGTGGGGGGATAGGACATGCCCAGGTAGCATCTTCCAGAGCTACCCCACCCCCCAGGAAGGTTTTCCTCCCTTGAACGTTCTCCCATTCCTCCCAACAGGCACGGATTCAGCCACCCACTGAGGCGTGTGTTAGGCACAGGAGCACAGTGAGCAAGACAGGGGAGGCAGGAGAGAGCCACACCTGCCCTCACGTGCTTGCAGCTCATTCTGACACGGACCTGAGCCCAGTGGATTGCTGAGGCCACGGCATCACGCGGTTAACGTGAAACAAGCTCCGGAGAAGTTGGCACAGCAACAGCCCCATCACTGAGCGCCAGGGCCTGCCAGGCCCTTCACATCTCAGCTGAAAGCCTCCTGACTGCCATGAGGACCTGGGCACCGAGTCTCATCCTAAATGGAGCCTGACCCGGGGGGAAGAACCCCCGGCTCAGTCTCCTGAGAAGTGATGGCAGCTGGAGCAGCCGGAGGCTCCGGAAAGCCGGCTGGACCTTCGAGAGGCCCCTTCCTGGAGCCGGGCAAGTGGGGCCCGTCTGCCGGACCACAGGACGGGGCAGAAGCAGGGGTGAGCGAGAGGGGACCCCCGGGACCTGGCAAAGCTGCACTGGAGTCTCGAGGATGCGGGTCTTCCCCTAGCTCCTTTCTCACCCTCGGTGTTCCCGGGGTCGCAGCACCATCATCCCCCCCGCGCCCCCGCGATTCCTTCTCCCACTTGGCACGTCCGCTTCAGTGCCAGGCGGGTCTACCACTCACACGCTGTGGTTTTCCTGTCCTCTCCACCTCCCTAGCCTCCACCGCCCACGTCGTCCCTGCCCGCCGCCGGGCAGCACCACCCTGCACCCACCCAACAGCCCTATTTGGTGGGGACATGCTCTGCTTTTCCTACATCACCAGCTCTCACTCGCTAATAGTTTGTTCAGGACTTTTGACCTTTTAAATAGGAAATTGGTTTTCTGTCATTCCCTGCTTAAAGCACTTCTGAGGCTTCTTAGTGCACTTAGAAGAAAATGTGAACTCTTGACCCTGAGCCTCAGCCCCACCCCCCCCACCTCAGTCCTCGGCCCCCCATGAGCCTCTCGGGCCACTCACTGCCCCCGGGGAATCTGGAGAAGCCACAGAGAATGCAGGTGGGCCCTCCCTCGAATTCTTCTTGGTTGTCTCTGCAGCTCCTGCCCATGGGCTCCAGGTTCCACGAAGGCAGTGACCTCACACCCGTCACAGAATCCGTCACCTCCGAATCCGTGACGGAATGAGCGCTCAGTGCCCGGGCTGTGCCGCGGGCGTCTCCAGGGACTTCAGGGGCTGGTTCTGCTGCCCCCAATTCCACAGCCTCCTGACTCAGTCCCTGTCCCACTTCCGAGGGAATTATTTCACACCCGTGACTCTCCATCGGCCTCCCGCATCCTCCCTCTCCATCATGACCTTGCTTCCCCCCTCATCGCCCAGCACCGGCACCCACACTCTGCCTCCTGCCCTGGAAGCATGCACCCTGACCGGGAATCAGACCGTGACCTCCTGCTTCATAGGTTGATGCTCATCCACTGAGCCATGCCGGCCGGGCAGCCTTTTCAATCACAATCAGCATCCTCCCGTCACTCTCCCCCTCCACCCACCACTGATTAGCACATCTCAGCACAGTTCCTTGCCAAGGGTCATTGCTGAGAGCTTCCTGCCGAGCCTTTCGGGGGGGGGGGGGGGGGGGGGGGCGGGGGTCAGAGGCTGGGAGCAAGTCAGCACTGGGGGGAGGGTGGTGACCTTCGACACCTGGAGGAGTGACCTTAAACTCCCCAGAACCCTCGGCCTCTGCTTCCTCCTCGCTGGTGAGAGGCTGGACATCAGGGCTTCCTATGCTCCTCTTGTGTCTCCCGCTCCAGGCCTCTGACTCATCCATCCTCACTCAGAGAGGCTGAGAGCAGGTGCCCAGACGACAGGGCAATTGTTCTGGGACGTGAGGCCGCAGACCGCAGCCTGCGGGGCCCCAGCCCAGGAGCACTTTACTGTCAGGAAAAGCCCCAGCTGGTCGGGGAGGAGGCCATGCTGATGGCTAAAAGCGAACACACCCTAATCTACCAGATTCCTTTCCCGCCAGAGCCGGGGCCAGCGGGCTGGCTTCCCCCACGCCTGGCTCTGCTTCCTGGTCAGCAGCCCAGCCGGCAGGCTTCCAGCTGTGGACAGAGGCGAGGCTAGAGGGGCTCCCCTGCCCACTGGAGTGAAGGTGAGGAGGGAGGGAGAGAGGAGGGAGGGAGCACATGGGCTGAGCGGGGGGCAGGGGATACCGGCAAAGACCAGCGGAGAGCAATCACCCTGCTGACAGCCGTGAGGAAACTCCTCTGTGAACCCTACAACAGCTCGGGGCTGATTCACGACACACAGGGCCTCGCTGGTTGCAGACGTATAGTGGACAGGGCGGAGCTAAATCCTGTCTCCCCCTGACCAGACGTTTGCACAAATTTCTGAACCTCCCTGAGCCTCAGACCTCAATTTATCTAAAAAAAAAAAAGTGTGTGTAGAATAGGAATTTACAATAACGTCTACTACTGAGAGGCTATGAGCATTACGTCAGATAAAGCAGATAGAAACACAGCATCGTGCTGGTTCTTAACACTCAGAGCTGAAAACACAACTCGACCGTGTCAGGATCTCAAAACAGCACAGTCAGGAGCGAGAGCAAGGAAGAGCCACCGAGAGCTGGAAGGACCCCTGACATCCCGCGTCCAGCCCTCTAACAGGCGTGGGGAAAGGCTCAGAGAGGCTGAACAACTTATCCAGGTTGCACAGCTAGTTAGCAACACAGCAAGGTTCAAACGCAGGTCGTTCTGACTCCCAAACGCCCACCACCTCTCACCCCACCCCACCCGTCTGGGTCTCCTGCCCACAGAGAGGGTTTGCTCAGAGATCCCTGCTGGCACCCCTCCCACAGCCAGCCCCCGGGGTAGGCGACACCAAGAAACCCCGCAGGGAATGCCCTGAAGCAGAGCTGAGGGGACAGGCAGCAGCCCCCCTGCACGTGAGGTGTCATGCAAATGATATGCAGAGTACATGCTAATGACCACAGGTTATTGATGAATCCACCCCTTGAGGTTTGTTTTTGTTGTATTTGGGGGGAACTGGATCACAGCACTTGCTGTGAACCCCTTTTCCCTCTTGTGTCTCTGCCAAGTGGAAGGAAATAGCATTTCTGGTTGACTGGCCAGACCAGGCCTGGCTTGGTGAGGGGCCCGCGGACACGGCACCCAGGTGCCCTCCCCTGGCTTGGTCAGTGTTCCTCCTTGGTGCCCAGAGCCCATTCACCTCTGACTGGCTCACCAGGGCAGGGGGTTAGGTGGGACCCTGGCTGAGAGGTGACTCAGGCAGACCAGCAGGGAGCAGGGACAGGCAAGTCCCTGGAGTGGCCCCTCCCCGCGGCCCGGCCTCCAGGACCCCAGCTTGGGACCGGCCCCCTCAGGAGACAGGTTCCTCGCCTTGGGCACCGGCGCGGTGGCCTGAGTGATGGGCAGCCGGGTCAGGGCTGCACAGGAGAAGCACAGAGGCCCAGCCCCAGCAGAGGGGAGAATTAGAGGGTCCGCACCCAGAGGGCCTGCTGGAGGCTCAGCCGCGTGAGCCCTGCACTGAGGGTCCCCGTTTCCTGAGGGTCCATCCTGTGCCAGGCTCCGAGCCCGGCTTTCTGCAGAAACAGCAGACAGACGGAAAGCCGTGCTGCCTCCGTCGCTGCCCCTGAGACACTGACGACCCACCAAGGAGAAAAGGCAAGTGCAGATGTGACCTCACGGCACCTTGTCACCCCCTAAAAACTGGGGGGGGGGGGAGGGGCTACTGTGTAACAGTACGAGTGGGGGGACAGAGCTTCCCTACTCAGCCCCTCAGAGCCCCATGTTAACAGTGACGCAACGACAAACAAACCACCCCGTGTGTGCGCGGCTGGCGCACCACAGTCAGGCACAGCGCTACGAGTTTCCTATCCAGTCAGGCATCGCGGGAAGGAAGTAAAATGCGCGCAGCCCCTTTTATAGATGAGGAAACCGAGGCTTAGCAACGGCAGTGAGTGCCTGTCTGGGGTCACAGCTAGAGACTCCCAGGAGGGCTGCACGCAGGCCCATGTGCTCAGCCTCCTGCCGGCGCAGCCTCCACGCCGGGAGCAGCCTCGGCCCAAGAGCACAGACCCTCAGGGCCCCCGCGCCTCACTCCTCCAGGCCAGAGCACAGAAGCTGCCCCGAGGGAGGGGCAGGCCTGCAGCCACCGCCACCCCCGGGGCAAGTGGGGCACATTCCGCTGCCACATCGGGACCAGGCCTTTGATCACCCGCACACCCACTCCAGTTTCCGAGCTGCTTCCCTGATGTAGGGACACTATGTGCTCGGCTCAGAGGCCCCGCCACCCCGATGGGCAGGACCAGCCTCCCTGCACAGCCCACTGCCACCCGGGACCACGGAGCACAAAGGCCCTTCAGTGCCTGCCGGTGGGGTTCTGGGGCACGGTCCCTGCCTCTCCCCTGAGCAGGGGTCTCTGCCCCACCTCCCCGGGAAGCTGGAGGCTGGGGGAGGCAGGGCAGAAAGCTGCATCTCGGTGCTGGGTGTGGGGGACCGGGGCGTTAGGAGTCAGGGGAACCAGGCTCACTCCCCACGGCAGCAGGACCCTCTGGGTGTCGGTGTTCCCTTTACCAGCTCCACTGGTGCTTCCCAATAGGATCATGGTGAGAACAGGGAAAATGCTGCATGAAAAAAAGCTCCGAAAAGTTCCACTAATGTAACGCCAGCGGGAGGTACGTGGGCGGCTGGGCCTGCCTGGGCAGACAGCCAAGTGAGGCCAGAGGCCCCGCGCCCCAGATAGGGCTCCTCGGCGGCGCTGACCTGACGGGACAGAGGGGCCGCACGGGGCGTCCCCACAGGGCCCCTGGCAGGGCGCCCAGGCTCCCCTGGCACTTGGTGGCCCAGGCACTGCCTGGTGACGAGACCGTGGCCTGGAAGTCCTGGGCACGGAGCCCCATGTGGACTCGACACCCACGTGACCACGGCCACCGTCAGGCCACCCACCCCGGTGCTGCTAGACACAACGCGTGGGTCCCTCCTCTGTGACCCGCAGAGACCTGCAGGGGTTTGTGACGGAACAAGGACGTCAAGAGAAGGGGCCTGTTTTTCTCTCCTCCTGCCAGCAGCCAAGATCCCGGCAGTGGGAGTGGGGCAGAGGGACTCTGACTGCTCGGCTCCCAGGGCAGCCCGGAGGGTGGGGCCGGCGGGCACAGAGATGAGTGCCTCCGGGAAGGCTGCCCTGCCTGGCTCCTGGTGGGCACCCTCCGCACAAGACGACCCACCCCAGCAACCTGCTCCCCTTTTGCTCCCCTGGGACTGGTGGGCTCAGCTCGCCCACCCAGCGCTCACCTTGACTGTCCTGGTGGCCCCTGCAAACCCCACCCAGGCTGGACAGCTGGCTGTGCCCTGAGAACAGCAGCAGCTTGGTTTGGGGCTCCTGGGCCCTGCCCGGACCCCATCCTCCAGCCACCAGCATCCTCCTGCTTCCACCACAGCTCGGCCCAGCACCCAGAGCGGAGGGCAGCAGGCGCCTAGGGACTGGATACCTGGCCCAGAGGGCTCTGGCTCACAGGGGCCTGTGTCCACCTTCTGTCCTCTCGGCCCTCACACCGCCCAGCACGGGCGTGGCCAGCACCCTCCACGGCCGGCGACTCACCGGAGCGGGATCTTGACGCGCAGGTAGCGGTCCACGGCGATGGCCAGCAGGGCCAGGATGGAGCTCTGGGTGAGGATGAGCACGGGGCAGGCGACCATGAGGCAGGTGTGGAAGTAGGTCTGTGGCCCGATGTTGATGAGGATGGCGAGCGGGATGACCAGTGCGCCCACGGCCACGTCAGCCACCGCCAGCGAGGCGATGAAGTAGAAGGTGGCGTCCCGCAGCGCCTGGTTCACCCGCACGGCCCAGATCACCAGCACGTTCCCCGGCACAGACACCAGGGCGATGAGCACCTCGATGCTGATGTAGGCGGCCTGGAAGGCCGAGACGGGCGGCATGGCGGGCAGAGGCCGGGCACATCGGCGAGGGGCACCTGTGGTCAGGAAGCTGGGGTGGGGAGGCTGTGGGTGGCAGGGGACACAGGGGACGGGGCCCCAGGAGTCCCTCCCCTTGGAGCTGTGCCCACTTGGCACAACGGTGCCCGCCGGGGCTGGTGAGACCCCTGGCCCTCTCTCTGCCTAGTCTCTGTCTCTCCACTTACCACCCCGAGGTTTCATTCAGCAACTTGGGCAGCAGCGCTCACTCCTCCCACCCCGCTGCACATGCCCCACCAGGTCCCCACGCCTGGCTTTGCCCACCGATGCCCCAGACCAGGGTGCCAGGAGCTCACCAGCCTGCCTGCTGGACGCCAGGGGGGCCCAGAGGTGGTGCCCAAAGTTGGGGGCACCTGCTGCCACCCAGAGCGGGGGACAGGGGTGCGCGGGGCTGGGCTGGGCTCCGGGCACCACGCCGGCAGCTCATGTCCTCGCTCCGCTGCAGCGCCGCCGGCCCAGCCTCGCCAGCATCACATGGTGCACGGAGGCTCTGCCCGGCTGCTTTTAAAGAGGCAGCGCCCTGCCCTCACCTGGGACGGGGGTCTGGGGTCTGAGTCTGGCACTGGCGGGGCGGGGGTCCCTTTCCCTGCGTGCGCCAGCCCACCCGCACCGGAGACGTGGGCACCAGCTCCCAGCGGTGCCCTGGCCCCACTCCAGCTCTGCAGGACCGCGCCGCCCACCCGCCCTGGAAGGGGGCTCCCTAGTCTCCTGCTTCGCCCTCTCCCGCACCCTCCGGAGCCCGATGCGGAGGCAGCACAGACCTGCCCAAGGTCGCCGAAGCCAAGCCGGCAGCCCTCAGTCACCTGAGCGGTCCAAGCCCCCCAGCCAGGCTCTCAGCCACCGCCAGCGCGGAGCACCCAGGGAACCCTGGCCAGCCCGCCAGGTCCAGTCCAGGTCCAGTCCAGGTCCAGTCCAGGTACAGTCCAGGTCCAGGTCGGGGTGAAGCGGCTCGGACTTGGCTCAGGCGCCAGGGCACGGGGCTGAGTGACAACAGGGCTCCGCACACTGGAGGGGCGGGGGCGGCGGCACCTCGGGGCCCTCCCTCCTCGCACTCCCCCTCTTCCCTCACCCCCTCCGCTCAACAAAGGAAGTGATTCTGGGTGAGAAACGCGGGGAAAACGTAAGCTTTCCCTGCGCCCCCACCTCCCCCGAGTGAATCCAGCCTCCAGGCGTCTGCCCCCCTCTGGATGCAGGATGCTGGAGGTGCCCCTACACCAGCTGCCCAGCGCCCCACATCGAGCCTCACCGACTGCCCCTCCCGCTCCTCAGTCCTGAAACCTGCTCCCCGAGCCAGCCGGCAGCTCCCATCCTCCGTGCCTCACTCTGCACTCCCTCCTGAGTCCTTACATCCTTTCTCCGTCTCTCAGCAAATTCCCTTTCATAGACAGGGTGCCCAGGCTCAGGAAGCCACCTCGCTCCCCAGGTCATCTCCATCACGCCACCCCTCTCCTGCCCCTCCTGTCCCCTCTCCCTCTCAGCACAGCCCAACTGGTGGGAGCCCAGCCAGGGAAGCAAGGTCCACCTTCCCCACCTGGGTCCCCTCTGGCTGCTTCCTGCTCAGGTTCAGGACAGGTGGCCCACGCTGTCCCCTGAGGACTCCCGACCCCCCAGCTCAGGGCTGACCCTCATGCAGAACAGAGATCCCAACCTGAAGCCTTGGGGGTTCTGGGGGGGATCTTCCAGTTCTCCTCAGACACACAGGGAGTCTGTGAACTTCCCTGGAGCCTCGTTGGAGAAGCTGGGAAGTGTAATTCTTCCCCAGGCTGCACAGACTCCCTGAGCACTCCCAGGGGCACCGTGTTCGTGTTGGAGGCTCATCACTCCCCTGCGGCAGCGAAAGCCTTTGCGCCCCCACCCCCTGTCCCAGGCCCTCACCTGTTACAGCCTGCCCCAGGCCCCAGGCGCATGACACAGTTAAAGACTCAGCATTTCCCTAGCCCATGTGGCTCAGTGGATAGAGCGTTGGCCTGCAGAACAAAGGGTCCCAGGTTCGATTCCTGTCAAGGGCATGTACCTTGGTTGTGGGCACATCCCCAGTAGGGGGTGTGCAAGAGGCAGCTGATTGATGTTTCTAACTCTCTATCCCTCTCCCTTCCTCTCTGTAAAAAAATCAATAAAATATATTTTAAAATAATAAAAAAATAAAGACTCAACCTTTCCCTAGCTGATGTGGCTCAGTGGATAGAGCGTCGGCCTGCAGACCAAAGGGTCCCGGGTTCGATTCCTGTCAAGGGCACATACCTCGGTTGCAGGCTCCTCCCTGGCCCGGGCCCTGGTCAGGGCGCCTGCAGGAAGCAACCAATCGATGTTTCTCTCTGTCTTTCCCTCTCTCTTCCATTCTCTCTAAAAATCAGTGAAATAATATCCTTGGGTGAGGATTAAAAAATAGTAATAAAATAAAATAATTTTTAAAAAAGACTCAGTCTCTCCCGGCACCTGCAGCTCTTCATCAGGCAGCGCCCCCTGCTTCCCCCCCCCCGCCCCCCGCCTTGCTCCCAGCTGGGGCACCAGCCGTGGATCTGGGCTTCCCTGACCCTGGAGGCAGCCTCTGGCGGATCCACCTGCCACCACACCACCTGGAGGACCTGGTCACTCACCATGGCACGGACTCGGCAGAGCTCAGGCCGTGGCACAGCCCAGTTCGTCCTGGCCAGGCCACTCACCCTCCTTGCCAGACCCTACACACCAAGGGCACAAGGGCAGAGGGGCAATCAAGGCAGGGAGAATTGGGACTTCCTCGTGCCCCTTCCTCCTTCCTCCCCATCCACACTCCCCCTTCCTCCTTCCTACCCATCAAGCACTCCCCCTTCCTCCTTCCTACCCATCCACACTCCCCCTTCCTCCTTCCTCCCCATCCACACTCCCCCTTCCTCCTTCCTCCCCATCCACACTCCCCCTTCCTCCTTCCTACCCATCCACACTCCCCCTTCCTCCTTCCTCCCCATCCACACTCCCCCTTCCTCCTTCCTCCCCATCCACACTCCCCCTTCCTCCTTCCTACCCATCCACACTCCCCTTTCCTCCTTCCTACCCATCCACACTCCCCCTTCCTCCTTCCTACCCATCCACACTCCCCTTTCCTCCTTCCTACCCATCCACACTCCCCCTTCCTCCTTCCTACCCATCCAGCACTCCTCTTGCTCCTCAATGAAAAGAAATATGCTCACCAGCTTCTGTGTGTGCTGAGGGGAGAGGAGGCATGGAGATGTGGGCGGCGGGTTGGGGGGGGTTCCAGATTCGATTCAGAGCACCCAGCCACATTTTACTGGGGTATAACTTCTATGGCATAAAGTTCACCCATTTAAAGCGTGCAACTCAATGGCTTTTAGTACAGTTACAGAATTGTGCAACTATCACCCTAATTTAATTTAGGACATTTTCATCACCCCTGAAACCTTCCAGCTGTTACCAGTCCTTTCCAACCCTGCCCATTCCCTCTCAGACCCTGGAAATCACTGAGCCACGTTCTGTCTCGAAGGATTTGCCTATTTTGGACGGTTCTCATACATGGAGTCGTGACGCCGTGCAGGACGACAACAACTGAAGAATGAAGTCTATCCACGCTCTGTTGTTCAGAGCTCTTTACCCTAACATTGTGGCTGCTGAAGTATAGTTATGTACCCATTTCGCAGAGTGGGAAACTGAGACTCAGGGCAGGATGTGGGTCTGCTTAGCGTTCGGATGCATCCAGAGCCAGGAGCAACTGCCCCGTACGGGCGGTGCCTGGGGCTTGGGGTCCCCCTGCTGGCCAGATGGAAGCCCAGACGTGGGGCGAGGAGGCTGCTCCCTGCCCGCTGGGCACTGGTCCTGTGCTGGTGGGAGGAACCAAGTCCGTGTAAAGCTTTAGGGAGAGAGCCACTGCGCCCCACCTCGGAGGGTCTGGGAGCTGAAGGCCCTCTAGGAATGTCCAGCAAACCTCTCCACCAAAGAATGGGGAGACGGTCCTGCCACCCAACCCAAGGCCAAGCCTCCGAAACCAGGCCCCAGCGCTGAGATCGCTCCTGCTTGGAGAAATCTCCAGAGAAAAGGGTTTCCAGCTTCCACTGATCTGACTGCCCTCAGTTCTGACTCTGAGAAAGTCGGGCCCAGACCCACCCGGGGGACTGCTGGGCGTTTCGCTAATTCAGTCCTCCTCAGAGGTTGTGAATTTGGGCTCTAGTGTCAAATAATGTGGGCGTCAAATGTCCCTCTGTCCCTTCTCAAGTGTCTGATGAAGGCGCCTCAGTTTCCTCACCTGTGGAATGGGAGGCGTGATATTCTCTAAGGGCTGACGGGAGGACGGAGTGCTGGGCTCTAAAGTCCATGTTGCTGTTCTACTCGTCACTTCCCTTAGAGAAGAACGGGCGAGGGCTCAGAGCACATAGGAAAATTCTGGACAGAGAAGGGAGGCCTGTCCTGTCATCCCTCACCTCCCTGAGCTCCTACCCCTGTCTGCCAGGGGAGGGTGGCAGCTGCTTTTGTCCCCTGCCTGGGCCCTGACCCAGCCAAAAGCCTGGCACAGCTGTTGGAATGGCCCAGATGCCTGGGGTTTAGGGTTAGGCCCAGGACGGCGGGGGTTGGGGGGGGGGGGGGGGGGGGAGGGGGGGCCACAAGGAGCATCTCCTCGGTCTCCTTACGTCTCGCAGGTCAGCTGCCCCAGCCTGGGGTGGGGGGCAGGAGGAGTTCCCCCTCTTCCCCTCCCTGGTCTCCTGCCCTCTGGTGCCTTCTTCCTGAGGCTGAACCCACCCCTCCCCACCCCATCCACATGCCGCCAGCTGTCACTGGCCTGAGCCGGGCACTCTGCCTGCCGCACACCCGTGAATCGCCGGCATTCACGCTCTGGCCCCAGCTCCACCTGTTCCCCTCAGACTGAGCAGCAGGGCTGTGTGGCCCCATCTGTTGTCCTCCATCCAGCTCTCATCTCAGTGAGAGAGACGACTTCAAACCCAGCTTCACCTGCAGGAGGGTGGGGACGGCTGAGGGGAGGGTCTGAGTCGGGCCTTGTCCTTCCCACCCAGGCCCACCAGCACCTCGAAAAAACTTCCAGGTTGAAAAAGACAAAGAGCGCACCCTTCCCCAAAGGGCGTGTGCGTGCTTCCTCGCGCCCTCTTTCTACCTGTCATCACTCGGGGCCAGCGCTGAACCGAGGGCCCATCCGTGGGCAATGTCAACAGAACGACCGACGCTTTTTAAATTCATGTTTGTTGTGCAGCGACCTGTGAGCACAGGAGGGGGGCCCTGGTGGCAGCTCCTCCTGAGAAGAAGGCATGTCCTGGGCACCTAGGATATGTGTCGCCAGGCGGGCAGCGTGACGCAATGCCGCAGCCGGGGGCATAGCCGGCAGAGTCATTTTCTCACAGTTCTGGAGGCTGCACGTCCGAGGTCAGGGCCCAACGTGGTCCAGTTCGTAAGGACGCTCCTTTTGCTTGGCAGACGGCCGCCTTCTTGCTCAGCTTACATGGCCTTTCCTTGGTGCAAGCAGGTGGAGGGAGAGCTCTCTCTGGGGTCTCTCTCTTTTTTTTTTTTCTTTTTTTTTAATTGATTTCAGAGAGGAAGGGAGAGGGAGGGAGAGAGAGAAAAACATCCATGATGAGAGAGAATCATTGATCAACTGCCTCCTGCACGCCCCCTACTGTGGATGGAGCCCACAACCTGGGCCTGTGTCCTGACAGGGAATCTAACTGTGACCTCCTGGTTCCTAGGTAGACGCTCAACCACGGAGCCTCGCCAGCCAGGCTGTGGGCTTGCTTAGCTCTGGGGACTCAGAAAACCGGGCCTTCCAAGCCCTGTGTCTTGGGGCCTGCCCCAGCCCCTCAGGCTCTCTGTGCAGGCTCCACCCACCTTTTAGCTGCTGGCCCTGCCCTCCGCAGGGCCTGGGGAGGGAGCAAACTACCTCGGCGCACTTCCTCTAAGTGGGCACTTCCTTCCAAGAGAGCTATCCCCAGAGGTTCCCTTCACATCCGCAGTGATGGAGGGGGGTGGGGGGGGGAGCACAAGGGGAAGAGCTTTAAGTTCTAAGGCAGAGAAAATAGAATTTCTGCCGAGCAGAGGGAAATGGGGAGGGAGGGAGAGGAGGAAGGAGGGAAGGAGTGGGGGGCGGGAACAGAGACAGGATCCAGGAAGCTTCTACTTTGGTCTCAGCATGGAGGTTTCATGGGCCAGGGATGGGGGGGGGGGGGGGGCAAGATTTGTATTTATAACTCAAAACAGACCGAGCTGAGATCCCTCAAGTGCCAGGGCTTGGCTGACAATGGACGGGGGGGGGGGGGGGGGGGGGGGGGGGGGTTGGAGGGTAGGGTGTAGGGACTGAGACCTCCTCTAGGACTCCCGGATGCTGGTTTGGGGGGGGGGGTCACCATTGAAAGGCTGCAGAGCCCTGCCCACCAGGCTGGGCAGGAAGTCCTCAGAGAACCCCAGCTCTCAGGGACAATAACATCCTCTGATGGTAACAGCTGCCTGGGTACCAGGCCCCGAGCTACATGCATTAGTCTCCCCATCTGCAGAATGAGAAACTGAGGCTTGGAGGGTAAGTAACCAGCCTGAAGCCTCGCGCTGTAAGTGGTGAAGCCCTCTGCCTGGCACCTGGCTTGTGTGGTGGGAGGAGAGGCCCAGGTCTAGGCATCCCCACTGTCAGCTCAGCCCTCAGCCACCGAACCCTCCACTGTGAGCATTGATGGGGGTGGGGAGGGGACAGGGAGCTACCAACCCAGGAGCGGTGCTGGGGGAGTGTGTGTGTGTGCGCATGTGTGAGTGTGTGCACGTATGTGTGGCTGTGAGTGTGTGTGTGTGACTGTGAGTGTGTGTGTGACTGTGTATGCATGTGTGTGTGCACGTATGGGTACATGTGTGAGTGTATGCACTGTGTGTGTGACTATGAGTGTGAGTGGCTGTGAGTGTGTGTGTGTGACTGTGAGTGTGACTTTAAGTGTGTGACTTTGAGTGTGTGTGTGACTGTGTATGTGCACGTATGGGTACATGTGTGAGTGTGTGCACTGTGTGTGTGGCTGTGAGTGTGTGTGTATGACTGTGAGTATGTGTGTGTGTGACTGAGTGTGTATGCATGTGTGTGTGCATGTATGGGTGCATGTGTGAGTGTGTGCACTGTGTGTGTGACTATGAGTGTGTGTGGCTGTGAGTGTGTGTGTGTGACTGTGAGTGTGACTTTAAGTGTGTGACTTTGAGTGTGTGTGTGACTGTGTGTGTGCACGTATGGGTACATGTGTGAGTGTGTGCACTGTGTGTGTGACTGTGTGTGTGGCTGTGAGTGTGTGTGTGACTGTGTGTGTGCATGTATGGGTACATGTGTGAGTGTGTGCACTGTGTGTGTGACTGTGAGTGTGTGTGGCTGTGAGTGTGTGTGTGTGACTGTGAGTGTGACTTTAAGTGTGTGACTGTGAGTGTGTGTGTGACTGAGTGTGTGTGTGACTGTGTGTGTGTGGTGTGTGTGTGACTGAGTGTGTGTGTGACTGTGTGTGTGTGGTGTGTGTGTGTGTGTGTGTGTGTGTGTGTGTGTGTGTGTGTGTGTGTGTGTGTGTGTGTGTGTGTGGTGTGTGTGCATGTGTGTGTGTGTGTGTGTGTGTGTGTGTGTGTGTGTGTGTGTGTGGTGTGTGTGTGTGTGTGTGTGTGTGTGTGTGTGTGGTGTGTGTGTGTGTGTGTGTGTGTGTGTGTGTGTGTGTGTGTGTGTGTGTGTGTGTGTGTGTGTGTGTGTGTGTGTGGCTGTGAGTGTGTGTGACTGTGACTTTAAGTGTGTGACTTTGTGTGTATGTGGTGTGTGTGTGTGTGTGGTGTGTGTGGTGCAGTGGGCCCGTACACCCAGGCGACCCCCAGGTGAAGGCACACGGGTGTGTGATGATACATGGAGGGGCTTTGGGCTCCTTAAATGCGTGTTCACTGGCTCTGAGGACGAGGAGGCGGCGGCTGGAGTCCAGGGCGGCTCACGCACCTCTGCCTGCCTCCACAGGCCAGTTGCTCCCTGCTCCCCGTTCTCCGCCTCGTTCTTGGTCTGAGGTCCCCAGCTCTGATCACTATGCATCTACGGTTTCACTGCAGCCGCAGGGTCGGAAGGGGAGGCTTGGGAGGCCTGAGGTCAGAAGTCACACTCTTGGCTACCAACCTCAAGGCCGGGAACAGGTCCCGGCCAGGACAGCCGGTGAGAGCAGAGCCGAAAGGAGACGTCACAGGCGCCGTCTGCTCCAGGAGGAGGGAGGGATGAGGTGTCATGAGCACCGTGCATCGTGCCAACTCCCACTCCCAGGCACTGCTCCAGGCTCGCCCGTCTGCAGGGAGATGGAATATTCCTGAATTCACAACTCCAGAGGAAGGCTGCCCATCTCAGAATAAATAGACACACACCCCCACGCTCCCAAACCCCAGCGGCTCCAGTCCTCGGGCGGCCCCCACCTTCGAGGGCCAGGTGTCCCGCCTCCTGCCTCTTTACTGACAATCCTGTGCTCCTCTGAGCTCCATCCTCATCTTCACCCCATGGGTACCACCAGCATCCACAGGACCAGGAATTCGCCCAAGTCACAGACACCTGGGCTGTGACGTCCAGGTCACCCCAAACCCTCACTCTGCACAGAAGGGACTGGCTTTGATGATGTGGCTCTGTCTCTCGGGTCAGCTGTCAGTGAGTATCCAGTGACCACACCACACGCACTTGCTGAGCGCCTACTGCATACACTCTGGAGAGAAGCTGGTTCCGCCATCGTCCAGGGCCTGGGTTTTGGCCGTAACCTTAGTGGACGAGGCTGTTCCCGACTCTGGAGTCTGCCAGGCTGGTTCTGATCCTGCCTCCACCTCTGTTCTCCCGTGAGCAGACTTCTTCACCGTGACCCCCAGTCCAGCACCTGGCATGACGACCCCTCACAGTGATGGTGGGGCTGGTCGTTTGTGTGAAGCGTTCACAAGGCACCTCGTAATGGGAGAGTTCTGAACGAGGGCGTAGCTGTGGGTGAGGACCTGGCAAGCATGGCCACCATCCCCTCGCTGGTCCTGCCTGGGCCCAGGGTGCCTCCCCACCGTTCAGCCCCCACGGGGGATGCCACCGGCAGCACCCAGCTGGCTCAGGGCTTAGGAATCCGAGGAGCCTGCTCCTTGCCCGGGACCAGGAAGTGGGAGAGCCACACTGGCCACCACAGGAAACATCACTTTCAGAAATGTGGCCACAGCTAGGAAAGATGAGGCGCAGGAGATTTGGAGAGCCAGACCCAGTGCTGGGACACAGCTCTACGGAAAGGCTGGGAAGGGAGGGGAGGGCAAGGGCAGGTGCTGAGCCCCAGTCCAGTCCAGTCCCCTGACCCGGTTCCCAAAGCCTCGACCTCCCTTCCCCACCTGTAAGGGCAGCAAGGCCAGCCCTGGGCTGAGGGAGGCGGGGCTCTGTCTCCACTGGGGAGAGGGGAGTCAAGATGGTGAGGACGTGAGCCTGGGAGCTGGTGCGCCTGGGCTGTGGGGACTCCACCGGTGCTGTTAGGGGTGAGGAGAAGTCCCCCATCCCCACCCCTGCCCCAGGAGGCCCTCGGCTGGCCCAGGCCCGGCGAGGAAGGGCACGTGTGGCTCGGGGAGAACACGCCGGGCACCGGGGCCGAGGGTGGAATGCGGTGTCCGCACGGCCGCTATGCGGGGAACGCAGCAGATGGACTTGCCCGGGAACATTTGTTTCCTTGTCTCACGGACTCCCTGGAGAGGATGGGAGGAAGGCTGGGGACAGACAGACAAGGAGGATGTCAGGGAAGGCAGGGAAGCTAAGCCAGGAATGGCTGAGTGGGCGGCATGAGTCATCAGTAGAGGGACACGGGAATGGGGGAGTGAATGGGTTCCCTGTCAGACGTGCTTGATGGAAGTGCATGTTCCCCTGACCTTGGCATGTGGTCGGCAGCTCAGGGCAGAGAGAACGGACTTGGGAGTCGTTCTTTAAGGAACCACGCACAGAGAAGCCAGCCTCTCCCAGCATTGACCCACGCAGGCGTGCGCCCTGCGGGGAGAACGGGGCTCCCCGGGGGTGCAGGGAAGAGGTCTAAGAAGAGAGGTCCCTCCTAAGGGGAGGCAGAGGAGCTGCGAAGAGGAAGAGGAGGGAGGGAGACAGAGGGAAGCGAGGAGGGATGAGGAGGAAACCCAGAGAGGAATCAGGAGGGGACAGGGTGGCAGGAGCTAGGAGAGCAGAGCTCAGGAGACCGTGGCCAACAGACCAACCAGTGAGATGGACACAGAGCCGTCGCCTGCGCTGCACCTGCCGAGGCGTCTGTGCCAGGGAAGGCGGAGGCAGCGGGTAGACAAGTGAGTGAGTGTGAAGTCCCCGTCCCAGACACTTGGTGACAAAGGAGCGGCTGGGACAAAGCCATCGCCCAGGGCTCCGGGGAAAAGGGGGCTCTGGGTGGAGTGACTTCAGCACGTTTGGAAAGGCCAGCAGAGACGGAGAAGTTAGAGATACTTGGGGGGAAGAGGGACATGGCATCAAATCCTTCAAGAAGATGAAAGGAGCGCCAAGCCCCTGCAGTTAACAGGCAACACAACCAGCTACACAGGCCGCCAGGGAGGACGGTTTATCACCTCACCCCCATTTAAAGATGGAAAATGAAGCCCCCAGGGGAAGAGACGTGCCTCTGACACAGAGGCAGTCAGTCCTGTGCTGCATGAGGCCACCTGGCTTTCTGTGCCAGAAAGGCCCCTTCCAGGCCAGGGCGGGGCTGGACATCCGAGTTCCCAGGAGGGGAATGCAGGGAGGGTCCCACAGCACATTCGGGGGGCGGGGAGAGGCATGGGAGGAGAAGACAGAGCCAGGAGGAAAGCAAGGCATCTCCACCCCAGCAGCAGCTGCTCCCAAATATGTCACAACTTGTCAAAGAGGCAGAAATAGAAGCTGCCCAGGGAGTGGGAGGGGGTGTGGCCTGCGGGGCTTCTGAGCCCCGAGGACAGAATGAGGGCGGAAGGGGGGGGCAGGGGGAGTCCATAGTAAGCAGGACAGTGATGCCAGGCCTAGGTGGGCTGGCACGGGTCCAGGAAGCCATCCAGTGGCCTCTGGCGAGACTGAGCGTGGGGGCAGACGTGGCAACGGGAAAGGAAGAACCGCCCACGCGCTCGGTCCGCACTGACCCCCGAGTCCATTCTTCAGGGTGCGGCCTGGCTCACACGCCTCTCAGAGCAGCCCTCCTGCCCGACCGTGAGCGCCCTGCAGGCCACAGGCTGAGTCGGAACCAGAGCGCCACCTTTCAAGGGCCTCTTGGGTCACTCGGTCCAGCACCTGACTTACACACAGGGGACCGGGGAGGAGAAGGGCAGCCACGCCCTGACTTCCGATCCAGGGCTCCCTCCTCCATGGCCTTCCCTTCCTGACGGTCGTCCTGGGCGCTGAGGGCCCAGCTCCAGGAACCACTCGGGACTCGCACACACACCCCAAGGCCCAGGTGCATACTGCCCACACCCTGCAGGCCTCTTGGGCTCTGCAACCTCATTCTGTGCTCTGTGACCTCCAAGCACCTCCTCAGACCCGTCCCAGGACCCTCCTGTCCCTCCAGGCCTCACCCTTGCCCGCCCAGCAGAGGCCAGAGATTCTTGGCGAGTGACCTGGCGCTGAGGGACCTGGCGCTGAGCCGACTCCAGCGTCAGGGACTTCCCAGGGTGATCTGATGCTTGTCCTCAGAGGAAAAGGACACAGTGTGGGCCTCCAGGGCCTCCCCTCCAGCGCCTCACCTCTCCAACCCCCCCTCCCCAGGCCCATTTGCCTCCAAACCCTCCTCTGGTCTCAGGCCTCAGGCTTCCCGACCCCCAGCCCTCACCCTTAGCCCTGGGGTGTCTTCTTTCCATCTCTCCGTCAGGACTTCTCTGATGTCTCCCTGACTCTCCATTCGACGCCTAGAGCCCTCCAACCCCCTGCCGCCTCCCACCTGTGCCCGAGCCCACCTGGGAAGCAGGTACTCACGGTGAGAACTGGGCCTTCTTCACCCGTCAGCCTCCAGGAAGGAGAGGGGCCCCTGGCTCCACCCCAAGGCCTAAGCTCAGGCACCAAGACTAACACCCCTCATACTCTGACCCCAGTGCCCTATGCACCCTCAGGCGAGTCACTTTCTCCTCTGGCCTCAGTTTCCCTGTGTGTAGGAGGAAGGAGGGGGGACTGCTGATCCTCAGGGTGCTTCCCCGCTCAAGTTTTCTGATTATGGGATCTGTTCTCATGGCCAAGCTACTTCCCCACAGAGAGCTGATGCTGGTCGGCACCCATTGTTCCGGCTTCTGGGGTCCGTGGGAGCATTTTCCTGCCGCCCCAGCCCGGGACCCAACCAGGGACCCAGCCTGGAGAACAGAAACTCAGCCATCCCAAAGGCTCTCCCTCCCCGATTCCCAGCACCTGAGACTCTGGACCGGGAACCTGGTTGGATGTTAGCCAATCAACCTGGCAACCCAGGCTCGCCCACCTGAGAGGTCAGCTGGGCCTGGGAGAGGCTGGGGGAGCAGAGGGAGGGGAGGGAGCAGGGAGCAGGTGAAGGGGGTTTCCGCGGCCATGCAAACGAGGCCAGCCCAGCACGCAAGGAGCAGTCCCGTGGGGACAGTGGTGGGGTGAGGGCTGCCTCTGGAGGGGCCGGGACTGCAGGGGCCTGTGTGCCCAGGCCAGTGGGGTGGGGATTAGGGCCTGACGCCCCGCTGTCAGGTCGCAGCTGATGGATCTCCACTGCTGGGAGCACAAAGACGCTCTGTGGTGGCCCCAATGTGTTCCTGTCCATCAGAGGGTGGCTTAGAGCAGGGGGGGGGAGGGGGGTGCCAGGGGAGGAAGGCCAGGTCTCCAGGTGCTGCTTCCCTGCATCGCGGTTCTGAGAGGAGCGAGGCGGGTGAAGGGACAGCCCCCCATTGGGGGGTGGGGTTGAGGTCAGAGACACCGGAGCTGCCCTATCTTCCAAGTCTTGGGAGGGCAATGCCCCAGAGCGGGGCCAGGACATGGTCCCCTGGTCACTTACTGACAGACACACAAACACATCTACACACTGAGTCACTGAGACGCAGACGCACAGGGTCAGCCTGGCCTCAGGAAACTGAGTTCTGCAGGTCTGGAGTGAAGGCCACTCCCTCTCTGGGCCATAGCACCCCTCCCCGAGGCCACACCACCCTCCTCGGGGCCACACAACCCTCCCCGGGGCCACATCACCCTCCCCGGGGCCACATCACCCCTCCCCGGGGCCACAGCACCCTCCCCGGGGCCACATCACCCTCCCCGAGGCCACAGCACCCTCCCCGGGGCCACATCACCCTCTCCAGGGCCACACCACCCCTCCCCGGGGCCACACCACCCCTCAGTGCTATCGCTGCTCACTGCCTACCTCAACGAGCAGACTGTGTTCAGAAGGTGGTGAGTATATTACAGGCCTGCTCACGTCTTACTCACGCCACCGACCCCGGTGCCCAGCACACATGGGCCAGACCTGTTTCTTGACAGAAACAGTGACTGAATGAATACCTCTGTCCCAGGCGGGCGGGGCAGTGTCCCTCCCCCGTTCCTGGTGCTCTGGTTCCCGGGAGGCTGTGCGGGGAGCCAGGGACACGGCCTCAGGGAGGCCAGGTGGGGAGCAGAGGTGTCTCCACGTGCCCGGTGCCCTCGCCTTATAACCACTCACCTGCCACACACACACACACACACACACACACACACCATCCTTTGCCAGCTGACACGCCTGTCCTCCCAGTCCGCACTTCCTCCTGCCTCTAAGTCGGCCGTTCTGCACCAGGACCTCGTGCCTCGCTCCCGAAGGCCCGCTGCCGTCTTCCACGGGGTGCCCCTGCCTCACTTCCATGTCCCTCCATCGCTGCTGGGCGTCCCCTTCTCTGCAGCCTTGTCCTGAACCCTGAGCTCCACCAACCCGACCCCGTCCCCTCCGCTTCTCGCCTGGACCCTGCGTGACCTCCTGACCCAGCGGTTCTCTCCTCCCCACCCCCGACGCAGACTCTGCAAACTCCTCACACACCTGCTTGATGAACCCACGCATGTGCACACGATGGCAACCCCCATGCTCACGGCGGAACTGGAACAACTCCCCGGCACTGTAACGGGACATTCCCGCTCTGGCCCGGCTCACCAACTAGAGCGTGAGATCCTGAAACTCCCCACGAAGCCAGCCCGGTCCTCCTGCTCCCGTTCCTCGAGGACATGGACGCGCTGTCCGGAGGCAAGGCCCATTGGGTCCCAAAAGGACAAAATGTTGCCATTTCTGGGTTTCCATAGTAACTTCAGCATCCCTCCTGTTCTGAGGGCTCCTAGCGTTCGCATGTAGTAACCCTGCAGCCCTAAAGTGAGCCTTGTCCACTTCCGCCCCCACGGACAGCAGCACGGGTCCTCTCTGACCCCAAGTCCTCTGCCGAGAGGGGACCCCTCACTGAGAGGCCCAGGGAATGAGCCAGTCCCTCCTGCACCCGCATTCGAGAGAGACCTGTAGGACGGTGGCCCTGAAGGCTCAGACAGGAAGAGGCAGAGCCAGCCAGGAGGCCAGGAGCCGAGAGATTTAAACCTGCGTGGAGGGGCTCTGCTCCCCCACTCCACCACCACCACCACGGACTTGGGGAAACCTCGGCTCCAACTGGGGCAGAAACAGACTGGAGGAGACGACGTAGGAGGATCCAGGGAGAGGGAGGGTGGAGACGCAGGGTCCCCCAGACCCGACTTTCCACAGCTGGATGGTGGCAACATGACCAGCGTATTCTAGGCTTCCACTGGCCCTGCCACAGAAGAAAAACAAGACCCCGAATTCCTCTTCCCTCCATGTACCCCGATAACTGGGCCCTGAGAGACACGGTCAAGGCTGCTGTGGAGACCAGAAGGGCAGGCCATGTGTCCCTTCGATCGGCCCTTCTCGTCCCTGGACACGCCTGCCCTCTGGGAGGGACTCTCGTCCCTGGACGGGCAGCAGCCTGCCCTCTGGGAGGGACTCCTGTCTGGCTGAGGCTCACGGAGCTGCCAGGAAGCAGGGGATGAATTGACATAGGACCCCTTCCAGCCGAAGCCCACCCCTCTGGCCCCAACCCTAACTCTTTGGGACCAGCAAAGGGAGCGGCAGGCCCCCCGCCAGGAGTAATTGAAAGGAGCAGATGAGAATGTGTTCCCCACCTCCCCTGCCTGCCCCAGGGGGGCTGCTGAGAAATGAAAACTAATCAAATTACACCCGCCAGCCTCCCTCCTGGGCCCAGGAGCCCAGGGCTGGCCGGGGCAGGCAGGCTGGGTGGGTGGGTGGAGGCAGGGGAGGGGGGGTCACGTCTAATCCACTGTGAACGTCTTGATGTGCAGCAACAGCTTAGAGGGGCTCAGGTTTCCGTGGCGTTGGCTATATTTATCTCTGGTTCCATGCCAGCGGGAAGGGTTTAAATGGCACCCAGCAGTTGGCGTGAGGGGCTGCAGGAGCTTGGGGGCCGGTGGCAGGAACGAGCCTCTTCCGACCCCATGGAGCTGTATGAGACACCCCCCTACTTCTACCAAGAGCCCCACTTCTACGACGGGGAAAACTACCTGCCTGTCCACCTCCAGGGTTTTGAGCCACCGGGCTACGAGCGGACTGAGCTCAGCCTGAGCCCCGAGGCCCGGGGGCCCCTCGAAGACAAGGGGCTTGGGACCCCCGAGCACTGCCCGGGCCAGTGCCTGCCGTGGGCATGCAAGGCGTGTAAGAGGAAGTCCGTGTCCGTGGACCGGCGGCGGGCGGCCACGCTGAGGGAGAAACGCAGGCTCAAGAAGGTGAACGAGGCCTTCGAGGCCCTGAAGCGGAGCACCCTGCTGAACCCCAACCAGCGGCTGCCCAAGGTGGAGATCCTGCGGAGCGCCATCCAGTACATCGAGCGCCTGCAGGCCCTGCTCAGCTCTCTCCGCCAGGAGGAGCGTGGGCTGCGCTGCCCGCGGGGCGGGCCCCAGGCGGGGGTAAGTGGCTGCCCACCTGCCCCGTGGGAGGGGGCGCAGCCTCAGGCCCCTACGTGGGCTCATCCAGCCCATCCTGTGTCCCGTGTCCTTTCCAGATGGGACAAGCAGAGATGGGGGGGGGGCGGTTCCGAAGGAGGAGCCAGGGAACAAGTCCAGAGTCAGCTGGGTGCAGTGTCTGGGATGGACAGCTCTGCCCCCACCCTCCCACCTGGCACCCCAGCACTTGCATAGGGAGGCCCTGGCTGGGCCGGACACCCTGATCTCAGGGTCAGGAAAACCAGGCGCCCCTTTAAGCTGGTGTCGTGTCCACCCCAGATGGAAGCCAGGAAAGGCCTGGGATCTGGGGCTCTGTGGCTAGGCGGGGGCAGGGAAGGGGTGAATTGTGACGCTCCTGGGCGGAGGGGTGACCTGCTGGAGGGGTAGCCTCGGCACAGGAGCTTCTGCCCTGGGGACTGGACAGAGGGCACCACAGGGACGGCTATGCCTGACCTTGGGCCTCGGTGTCTAGCAGGTTCCCAGTGAATGCAGCTCCCACAGCGCCTCCTGCAGTCCAGAGTGGGGCAGCGCCCTGGAGTTCGGCCCCAACCCAGGGGGTAAGTGAGGTGGGACCTTGGTCAGCTTGGCTCAAATCCCTCAGCCTTGTCCAGCCCAGGTAGCCCCTCTTCCCTTACCCCCTGCCCCTGGCTCCTCCCCTTGGCCTCTGCAGAGTGGACTAAAGCCTTGGCCATCTAGAAGCCGGCCTCCTGCAGCTCCCGGCTGGTGCCTGGTGGCCCGTGGCTGACCTTCTCCGTGGGGAGGACACTGTCCCTGCCCCAGGGGTCCCTGGGAGTCACTGAGCCTGTGCTGCCTAAGGCCAGCAAGAGCAGGGCGGCAGGGCGTCTCCCAGGACACACCACCCCGGCTCCACCTCCCTCCGCCCCAGGGCAGTCGGGATAGCTGCTTCCAACCCCAGCCCAGCCCCAGGAGGAGTTGGGAGGAGGCACCTGTCCCACGAGCCACTGGGAATGGCTGGCGGCAGCACTCCTGAGCTGGAGACGCCTGTCACCAGGTGACTCCGCCCACCTTCTCCCCACAGACCATCTGCTCCCAGCGGACCCTGCCGACGCCCACAACCTGCACTCGCTCACCTCCATCGTGGACAGCATCACCATGGAGGATGTCTCTGTGGCCTTCCCGGACGAAACCCTGCCCAACTGAGGTGGTCTGCGGCCAGCGGCCAGGGGCCCACAGGCTGGCCACAGATGCCGCCACTTGGGGCCTGGGGGCCGCCTACGCCAGCTGTCCTGGGGCCAGGAGGCCAGCCTGCCCCCTCCTCGCCTGTTGAAGGTTAAGCCACCACCCAGAGAGGGAGTGGGCGCTCTCACTCGGCTGATTGCTCAGAGCTCCCAGAGCCATCCGGGTCCAGGGAGACAGAGCAGGGGACCAGAGCGCCTGCAGGGGCCCCCTCAGGGGCAAACTCAGGAGCTTCCCTTCGATTATAACTCAGCCTTCCACTCGCCTCACCCCCAAAATCCCGTCTGAGCAACAGAGTGTCCTGACCCAGACACACGGTGCACCTGCGTCCGCTCTTCCTGAGGCAGCGGCCGGGCTGGGCCTGCCCTGACTCGGGAGCAGGAAGAGGTGTCCCTGTCCCCAAGTCCCCGGGGCCAAGCTTCTGCGTGAACACTGGGAACTCCCAGGTTTCTGTTGTTTGTTCTGCGTGTTGTTTGTGAAGCTGCCATCTGACCAAGGTGTCCTGTGCCAAGATGCCCGGGATGGGATGGGGGGCGGGGCTCTTGGGGTGACTTCCTTTGATAACTAAGCATTGTGTGGTTTTGCTATTGTTTTATAATTTTTTTTGCTAACTTATTTGGATTTCCTTTTTTAAAAAATGAATAAACACTGGGTGCTAGATGTCCGTGATGATGTAGACAGAGGGGTGCCTGCCGCTCCTGCCCCCCTCAGTCCAGACACGCCCAGGATCGGGCGTGAGCTCCCATTGCTGGTGCTCACCAGGCCCTGGGACCCCCGGAAGCCAGGTCGGTCCACAGGCCGGGGAAGACCTGCCAGCCCCCTGCTGAGGCCCGACACCCTCTAATTCATGACACCGTGCACTCACTACCACCCCGCCAGGTCCTCCAATGAACTGAGCACAGGCCTGGCGCTCAGCCCACACCCCGGGCGGGGGTGCAGCTGGGATTTGTGGGTTTCCTTCCCTAATCCCTGCCTCTGCTCTGGTGTGGCATCACCAGGAGCCCGTAGGGACGTGGGAGATGATGGAATCCTGCTGCACCCTGCCATCATCCATCATCCCGGCAGAGGGGACTGTGGCCTGGCCTGCAGCCCAGAGGAGGGAGATTCAGCAGTGGGGGAAGCGAATGGGGGCCCCCCAAGAACCACCACGGGAAGGGAAGCTGGGGTTGCTGCTTTTCAGTCTGGCTTCCTGAGGGGAACAAGGACTGGACACGTGACACGAGGGTCAACTGGGGAGGCATCAGGAGCTAGAATTCCCATGGACCACGAACATGAACTAAAAACTTTATTAATTCCAACTGCTTCAGGCTGTTTGTCTGATTTATTGCAAATTATAAGTTTCAGAATCATGACAGAAGTCAGGACTCCGCATGTGGTCCCCTCCAGGCCCGACTCAGTTCTCTGGGGCCCTTGAGAGAGGGACCCCAGTGGCTGAGCAGGCACTGGTGCCCGAGGCTCAGCCCTCCAGACTTGCTCCTGAAGACAGGGCCCCACATGCAGCCCCCCAGGGTGTTCCCAGAAACTCTGCATTAGAAAAAGGCGGAGGAGGCAGGCAGGCTCAGGCCCTGGGCAAGGGCGAGGGCCGGGCCTGGTGGGAATCACAGGCTGGGCCAACCACATGGGGGTTTCCCTCTGCGTTTGCATCTGGTGTTGCCTCTCACCCTCGGGAAGGATTCAGGGAACACCTGGGTCCCTCCCTGACTCACTGGCCTTGGACAGGAGGGCTGCTCAGGCCCATTGCCTCTGCCCGGCACCCTCCAGGCTCCTGGGGACACTGCCCACTGCCTTCAGGTGCCCCCTGGCTGGGCTGGGGCTGGCCAAGGGCCTCTGTCTCTGTTCAGGAGCTGGGGGGCTCTGGGGTTGCTGGGTACATTTTTAGTTTATTCCTCTTTAGTTATCATGTCATTTGGGAGCTGAGGTTCATATTCATACGCTGGTGAGGAGGAGCCGTCCTCAGCAATGGTGACCAGGGTTGGCAGCTCCCACCGTGCCGGGTGTGGTCACGGCCTGCCTTGCTTCCCACACGGAGGACGCAGCTGGGACTGCACAGTGACGGCCGCGCCGCCAACCTCACACCGGTCGCGAAGCCCAGGGACTTTCCACATTAACGAGAGCGCAGCCTTCCCCATTACACCCCAGGAGGATGAATGAATAATGAGGGCAGGTCGTCAGGGAATCAGCTCAAGTCCCAGTCTCCGGTGGAAGCACCTACAACAAATCAAACTGGGTTAATCAAACGTCTCGGAATGAGGCTTTGGGGAATCAGGCTGGAAGGAGATCATGGCTGGCAAGAGGTATGGCAGCAGGCAGGCTGCCCCTCCCTCCCCACCCCTGGGCACAAGCAGCCCAAACCACCCTCTCAGGCCCGGGGTTTGTACAAGCAAAAGCTACCGCCCACCAGCTCTCTGCCGAGCTGCTTCCCCGAGCACAGCCTTGGCTTGGAGGATGCGAACATGGCAGATGAGCTCCAGGTTAAAAAAGGCCAGAGCCATGTTTAACTTGTCGTAAAACCAGGTTGTTTATTGGTAGGGCACGCACACGCACACGCACAGGCACACCCCAGGCACCCCCTCCGATGCACTGAGCTGGCACAGCGCTGAGCAGGGACCTGGCAGGAAGCTGTGAGGGCTCAGGCCTCGTGACTGCAAATACACTGACTGAGCAACAGCCTCCTCTGATCAGCAGACAGCAGCCTCGTCACCCACCAGTCTCTCCCCCATCACCTCCCTAAACACTGCACGATGCCCTGAAGGACCCAGGGCCCACCAGCTGCTGCCTTATGACACAACCACGTGGAGGATGGCTGTGGCCGCGCCCACGTACCAGCTCATCGGGTCCCCTGACCATCACATGGCCTTGTGGTCCCCACTCCACCAACCGGAGCCTGGGGTTTCTCCACGACCTTCACGTCCATCACCCAAGCACAGGGGCTTTCTCTCCCGCCCCTCATCTCCGCAGTGGCTGATGCCGGGGGAGGGGGGGGGCAGGGCAGGAGGGGAGCGCCCCCCCACCCAGCATGGGGACCTCACCTCTGAGACGTCGCCAAGTGCTGAGCCTGGCACTGCCCCACTAGCACAGCCTCCCGCAGAACCAGGTCCAGCTGCTCAGCACCTGCTGGGAGTGTGGCCACACACCTGCCTCTGCTCTCGCTGCTCTCGCTTGGATGGAGCCGGGTTCCACCCACATCCTGAACGTGGGTTCCCGGCACTTTCCCGCACTGTGTGGGGTGAGGAATGGGTGAGGAAGGGCATTTCCTGGGAATGACATGCTGCTGGGGAACGCTGCCAGCTTGGTAGAAACTTCTGGAGGAGGCAGTCCCTGCACACCCAGGGAGCCCTGAGCAAGGGGTGGAGGGACGGCCTTCACCCACATTCGATGGCCTGGGCCTGGGGCCCGACTCACTTAGGGGGAAACCTCACGTTCTTCCCAGGAGAGAAGGGGAGGCAGCCTCAGCCTCCCTTCTCCCCAAACCGGAGGCTGAGGCAGTGCATACTCACTCCACCGCCACCCACACTATGGGGCTGGGATTCCTGCAGGGGGCCGAGGGGCTGAGGGGCCAAGGGGTCGAGGAGCAGGGTGCAGAGCAGGGCTGGCAGTGCCTGGGGTGATCTCTGTCCTGCCCAGAGCTAAGGCCGCAGGTCCCGACCCCCCCGTGCCCTTCCCCTGCCCCCCAGCAGCTCTACCCCACCCTGGACGGGAGGCATCCCTCTGCCCTTTGGGGTGAGGCCACCACAGCCCTCTGGTCTCCTCTACTGACCAGCCTGCACCTCACTGAATGGGGGGCTGTTTCCACACCTGGACCCTTGGCCCAAAGCTCAGGGGCCCATTTCTTCCAGATTCTTCTCAAATGCACACGTAGGATTCAGCTTAGGCCAGGCCTAGGACCTCCTCCCCAGCCTCACCCAGGACAGGCCTGCTGCCGCCCAGCCCCGCAGGGGGTCCTGGCGCAGAAGCCATGGAAGTCAGGCCACTGGGCACAGCCAGGACAGGGATAGGGACCAGAGGCAGAGAGCCCACGCGCAGTCTGAGGTGCCCTTTTCTTGGCAAGGTCGCCTGGCCCGGGTCGGTGCCCTGGTCTCCCCTGGAGGTCGGAGTCCAGGCCAGGCCAGGACCAGGAGGGAGGGGAGTCACACCACCCGGGGCTGCATGACTCCAGGAGGCCCAGCCACAGCAGACGACAAAGGACACGTGGGGCCTGGGATGGTGGACAGCCCAGGGGTGGGCGCGAATATTCTGAGATCCAGGGCAGCTGGAGAGTCACTGAAGAGCCTGGGAGCCTGGGAGGAAGGGGTCGAGCAGGAGGGGTCCAGTGGCCGAGCCTGTGGCGCCCTGGGGGCCGTGACTAGTCCCGGAAGGCAGAGAGCATGTGTCCGTAGAGATAGTGGGAGTGCGCTGAGAGAGAGGGGGGGCGTTAGCAGTAGACAGTGCCCTCGAGCGGAGGCCGAGTGGCAGGGCACCCCCAGCAAGCAGAGCACCAGATGCAGCAGAGCGCGCGGGCCAGCCGGGAGGGCGAGGAGGGCGCGAAGGCCCTGCGGCTGGGCTGGCCCACTTACCCCGAGCCATGGGCACAGGGCCAGACCGGAGGGTCAGCAGGTGTAGGTCCGCACCGTGGAGGTCTCCGGTCTCTGCGCCCCGGCCGGCCCGGCTGGGAGAGGCGGCAGCCGAGAACACACAGGGCGGCTGTTAGTACGAGCACTTGCACTGGGGCGGCCAGGCCACGGCCACAGCGGGTGGGTCAGTGCAGCCTCAGGCAGCCAGGCGGCCAGCGTCACTCACCTTCAGGCGTGATCTTCTTAGGCGGGGCTGGTGGAGGCTGCAGGGACCCCAGCGGGGACACGCCGAGCACGCCTGCGGAGAGGTCCCGCGGCCGGAAGCGCTTCCTCCAGGAGGGCGCGCGGCGGAACACCTTGTCCTCCCCCTGCAGGGGACACAGTGGGATGCACCTCCCTCCCACCTGGGCGTTCGGCTGGCTCCCTGGAGGGCTCCCTGACGGAAACTGTCTCTGGGAGGGGAGGCCTCTGGTGGGATCTATCCATCACGCAGGTGGACTGTCTCCCTGCGCACCCGTCTTCTCACCTGGGCTTGGGACCCCCCACGACCTTCCAGGCTTTCTCCTGTGTCATCGTGGGACGCTCTCACCAGGCAGCCCCCACCCAGGAGGGACCCCTGAGCGGGACTGGGGAGATCAGATCCCTGAGAGTGGTGTCTGGCAGTCTCATGTGCCTGCAGTACATGTGCCTCGAACCCACACACATGTCCTGCACACATGTGTGTATGTGCCTGCATGTGTAACAAACTCCAGGGTACCCCATGCAGTTGGTGCTGGCGGCCCTCGTGGGTCCTGTCTGCTGAGGCCCCATGATCACACCACAAGGCGGGCTCAGCACCACTGGGAAGGAAGCTCTAGGATGTCCGGCAGTGTGAGCAGGGGCCTCGGGGCCTCAGGGTGGGGCACGTGCTCACAGAGCAGATGGGGTGAAGATGGAGAAGCCGCAGTTAAGTGGTCTGGGGTCTTCTGTAACTCGCTTAGAGCCGAGGAGCTAAGGCAGACCTGACGATGGGTGCTAGGAGCCAACAATGACAAACCCCAAGGCCTCAGTCATGGCGGCACTCACATCATCCAGCTTCCGGTCGGTGCCCAAGGCCAAGAGGTTGTTGAACTCTCTCTCCATCGCCTGGCGTGCCTGGCGTCCACGGGAAGAGAGGGAGAGGCAGGAGGGGCTGCGGTTAGCCAGCTCTGAGCCCCGTCTGTCACCTGTTTCTAGGGGTCCACGTCCACGGGCATTTAACCCTCCGACTGACCTGCCCCTTCACGCAAACCTCAGGGCCCTCTCACAAGTCAGCTGTGACCCGGGCTCCTTCCTACAGAGCCAATTAGGAAACTGTGACTTTTAAAGCAGGTCACAGAACACCCGGAAGGCAGGCCTCATCTACAGGGGGGACCCCACATTTTGTATCAAGTGAACATCATGCCTTCCTGGGCAGGATGAATGAGCAGCAGCGGCCCTGGGGAACAGGATGTAGCGGATCTAGGGAACGGGCCACGGCTCACGACGCCACAGCAAAAGCTCCACCTGGAGACAGCTCAGTCGTCGGCTGGTGGCCCGGGCTGCACAGAGCACAGAGGTCCTCTCACGAGACCCGGGAGTTTATCTCGGGAGATTTGGGAAATGCCAGAAATAAGCAAGTTTTCAAAAATGCCACCAGATATTAGCAACCTTTTTTAAGGAAGGATTCCTACTGGTTCGAATCTGACCTCCCCAACAGCTAAGCCGTGAAGGCGTCAGGAGAGTGAGGAGGACTGGACCCTGTTCCTGTTCACGGGTGAAGCCCGTTCACAAAGCCTGCTGACACGGAGACAGGAAACGGAGACGGAGAAGTCGGCCCATTTCTGGGTGAAAACAGTCCCCATGTTGCTCCATAGAGACCGTCCTTCTCGGTCCTGGGAACACCCTTTTCTGAGTGGCCGGGAGGGAGAAGGAGTGCGTCCCGCACCCGCGTGGCACTCTTGCGGGCAGTGGCGGGAGGACCCACTCCAACTGGAGACACCCAGGCTGCGGGGAGGGAGTGCAGACCAGGTTGGAGGAGGACAAACAGGAAAGCCGCATCTGGGGACATCCAGGCGCTCCTCAGAGAACGCGGGGTCTGCTCTCCACTGTAACTGCAGAGCCCGGTGGACACACTGGCCCTGTGTTGCCAGCACCCCCAAAAGGCCACCCCGAATTCCGAGACTGCAGAGCCGACCCTCACACCAGCCAGAACCCATCTACTCCCAGAATAGCTCACGTGGTGGGGCTCTGGGGCTGAATTTCAAGAGACCCGACAGCTGCATGCAG
Source organism: Ia io (assembly GCA_025583905.1). Classification (NCBI taxonomy): domain Eukaryota; kingdom Metazoa; phylum Chordata; class Mammalia; order Chiroptera; family Vespertilionidae; genus Ia; species Ia io. The sequence continues at coordinate 18,007,999 of JAJQQW010000024.1, read as the reverse complement.
TCCAGACAGCGGCTAAAGTGATCAGGGCAGAGGCAGCCTCTGAAGAGAGGCTGAAGGAACTGAGTCACAGAGACAGAGGCGAGGCCAGGGCGCCACCACCAGAGCTGCGGCACCCAGAGCTACGGCACCACCAGAGCGGAGAGCTGGCGAGTGCGAGCACCTTCCACACCTTCCACACCCGAGGCTGGGAAGAGGCTCCCTCCCCGGATGCCGACTCGTTCAGGACAAATACGAGGAGGAAGCCTTTCACAGAGGCAGCACTTCCACCCCCACCCTCACCCCCACCCCGCTGCCCACAGGACGGTGCACAGGACGGACATAAACAGCTCAGAGAAGTCAGCATATTCTTGGAAGGCGGTCCCAGGACAATGACATGTCATTTACATGTCGTTCACGAGTATCCCTGGCCAGGCGGAGGCACAGGCAGGCAGGAGAGGGTGGTGCCTGTGGACTGACACGGTGCCCCGGGGGCCGTGATACACAGGGACACCTGGAGGGACAGGTCCCAGAACCCTCCACGCCCCTCAGTGACGGAGCGGGGGCCCCTGACGCCAGTGCCGCCCACCTGGGTGTTCTGTGTGGGGATCTGCAGGACCAGGGCCAGCGTGTTGTGGTCGAAGTTCTCGTCCAGGGCCAGCAGGGCGCCGTGCACGCCGCTCTCCTGCAGGTTCCCTGCGTAGTCCCGAAGCCCAATGGACTGGACCCAGTGGACCACCTGCTCGTTGGTCCAGACCAGCACATCTGGAGGCAGGAAAAGAGCAGAAGGACCTGGGTCCAGAGGCTTCCAGGGAAGAGGGAGCCTCGAGGCCAGAGCCCCAGCCTTCCCTGCCCTCGGCTCCACCCCATCTCCCTCCTCCGTCCTGAGCCCCCTCTCCTTCCCTCTCAGCTTTGGGGTGAGGCCCCCGCACCCAGCTGCCCGCACCTGCAGCGGAGGCCCCAGTGGCCCGCTCACCCCTGATCTCATGCTGGCTCTCCTCCCGCCTCCTCTCCAGCTCCTTCCGGTCGTAATTGAGCCTCTTCAGACACATGATGCCGTACTGCAGGCTGCTTCTGCAGGCACACAGCCCACCCAGCCTCAGGGCCACGCCCCTGCCCAGCTGCCCACGTCCTCCAGCACAGAGAGCCCCAGACGCTCTGCTCCACCAGCACGCGACCCAGCAAGGCCACCTCCCTCTCTGGTCCCCTGTCCTCCCTCAGCCCGGTGGGGCCTCACGATGAAGGAAGTTCTCTGCATGGAAGCAGCATGGCCCTCCCTCCCCAGGACTGAGTGACCACCACCAGAGCTGCGGTGGTGCCCACCAGTCATAGGGAAAGATACCCTTTAGCGTTCCCATTTCACCCGGCTCCTCACAAAAGCCTATGGATGCTGCCGGGTCCTCCCGCACGTCTGAGCTCACTGACACCCTGCCTCGTGCCACAGGCCTCGGGCCTTTGCGCTGGCCGCACTGCTGCCTATGGCTTGGCTGAAATGCCACCATGCCCACCTGACTAATCGACCATCACTACCCAGCCCACCCCCAGCCTCCTTACCCAGGTCTAATTTTTCCGACCACTCCATACCAGTTAGCACGGAAGCTCCCTCCTGGACCTCAACCCCCTGGGACATCATAAATGCTTCCTGAGACGTGTAGTTCACAGAAAGGACCGGAAGCATTCACGCTGCAGCAGGTGCACACAGCACTCGCTCCATCAAAACGAACCCGCGGAGAACCAGAGCCGGGGGTGAGATGGGACCCCAGAGGCCATCGCTCCGAGCGCCCGCCTAATGCAGGAGGCAGCACCCCTGTGCTAGCCCTCTGGGGACGGAGAGCTCACTACCTCCCGGGGCAGCTCGTTCCACCTCGGGCCGCGGGCCGCGGCTGCTCCTCATAAAGAGCGGCCCTGACGCGTGGCCTCTGGTGCGTCGCCTGCGAAGCTGAGGAGCAGAGGAGAAACTCCCGGCCAAACCCCCCAACACCCCCGTCTCCGCACCACGGGGCCACTGCTTGGCGAGGTTGGCTTATGCAGACGGGGCCCTCCTCGGCCCCTCTGCTGCCCCAGCCTTTCTGCCCCGAAATCGCCTCACAGCTCAGACACCCCTTCCAGGAACTAGCGACCTGGGCAGTCCAAGCTGGTGTCAGCAAGGACTTCCTCAAACCACTTCCAGCCCTGCTATCCCAGCCCAATGCCGCCTGGGGCCCAGCAGGTGTTTAGTGCAAATGGGCGAGCGGGCTGCGGGGCTCTGAGGGGCTGCGGGGGCTGGTGGAGCCCACGCTACAACGTGACGACAGTTAAGAGCTTTCAATTTTTGAGGAGCCAGACATCCAAAATTTTGTGTAGAATTTCCTAGTGCTTAAAAACTAGCAACTAAATTCATAATTTTAAAAATACCATGTGGGCCACACAAAACACATCTGCGGGCCAGGTCCCGCCCACGGGCTGCCAATCTGGGACCTCCAACAGCAGACACCTCTGAACAGAAGATGCTTTCAGCAAAGAGGGGAGGACTGGGGGACACCCTGCAGAAGAGATCATGGCTTCAGAGCTGGAAGCTCGGGTCGGGGACATGGGCCGAGCAAGGGCCCAGGAGCCTGTCCTCCAGCACGGAAGGGGTCAGTCCCCACCCTGCACACGGGGTCCAGGCACGTCCTCTCGGGGTGAACAGAACCCAGCCAGCCCGGGGCGAGAAACCTCCAGGAGGGGAGTTAGAGAAACGACCTTGGTCTTTAGGAGTGAAAGGGAGAGAATGCAGCTTCCGCAAGAAGGAGCTGTTGCCACCCAGAAGGGCCACGGGAAGAGAATGGAGACGGAGCCCAGCGCTGAGCCCGTTGGGAGGCCACCCGCCTGCTCACCGGTGGAAGCTGTCCACCATCTTCAGGTGCACCCGCAGGTCCTTCTTGGTCAGGTGGTCCAGCATGCGCGCGTCCACCAGGCACTCCATGAAGTAGCTGCGGTACTGGGGCAGCCCCAGGCTGGGCAGCCACTCGTTCCCGATCCACTCGTGGCTCATGTCCCCATAGGCCAGGGTCTGGGAGGAAGGCAGGGCCAGGCTGCAGCCGCCCACAGCAGCGCTGTGAGCATTAGCTCGTTCCCCAGGGGCGGGGCGTGGGGGGAGGTGGGGGTTTTCAATGGGGCTTTTTAGGTCCCGAAATGATGGCTCCATCGGGGACCAAGCCTCTGCACTGAGGACACAGCAGCTCCCAGGCAGGCGTGTCGGGCTGTGGGGCTGCTGCCTCGAGTCTCAGCCTCACCCCTGCTGATGGCTGCAGGGCAGAGGGTGCCAGAGCCCGGGAGGGTCTGCTCCTTCCCACCCCATGCCCTGGAAGGGACCACTGAGCTTTGTGTCCCTTGCTCGAAGAAAGGTTTAATGGTTTTTACAATCACCAAGTTGAGTTTCTCTAAGACAGCGATATTCAACCTTTTTCATCTCATGGCACACATATGCTAATTACTAAAATTCTGTGACACACAAAAAGCATTGTATTTTTGGCAGATCTGACAAAAATGGGTGTAATTTTGACTCATGCATGGTGTTGTGCTGGCTTCTGTCATTTCCATTGGGAAAGCTGAGGAGGGCGGTCCGGGCCCTGACTGAGGGCCGGGCAGGGCCTGTCTAACCTCGGGGCACAGCAGCCCACAGTCGTGCTCCAAGCACGCACCACAGCTCTGCTTTCAGTCCTAGGACTCAGCACGCCCGTGGCCCGCGGACAGGCTGACATCTGCCCTGACCCGCTTCCTTGTGCGGACGGCCGTGCTCGCAGCCCCATCGTCGTCCACGCTCGCCCGGCTCGCTGTCCACAGGTGTGGTTGTGTTTGCTGCCTGTCTCCCCTAGAATGCGAGCCCGAGAGGGCAGTTTGTTCACTCCTGTGTCGAGCCTGGAATATTTGCTCACCAAGTGAACGAACGAGAGGCCTTTGCTCAGCTCACAGACCCCCAAGAGGGCGGGGGGAGGGAAGGATGCTTCCAACCTACACCTCGTCATTCCTGAAGGGAGCCCAACGGGGAGGGTGTGTGGAGGCTCCAGGCAGGCACAGCCCTGAGGGCTCCTCTCCTGCCAACCTGAGAAGCCAGGACAGTAGCTAAAGGGGAACGAGGAGGGAGGGTCCCGCAGGTGCCTGGACCCCGCGTCCGGCAGGGGTTCTTACCTGAGCCCAGCTGCCCTCCTCACTGTCCTAGCAGGAACGTGCAGCGTGAGGGGAAATGGCCAAGTCAAGAACCTGGCAGCAAGCACCCAGGCCCCATCGAGAGGGAGCCAGCACCCAGGGCTGGGTGGGTGAGCAAGGAATGTGTTGGCAAGGTTGAGAGAGCAGGAGGCAGGTGTGGGTGCCATGCTTTTGGTAAGAGGGCAGCAAGGCCCTCCATCCTTGCACAGGGCTCAGCGCCAGGCAGGACCCCAGGTCTAGGCCCACAGCAGTGCCAAGCTCTCTTCACTCCCCACCCCCCACTCCTGGCCTGGTCCCAGCTGGGACCGTGGAATGGACTCCGCCCCCCCACCCCCGCCCAACCGCTCTGTCTCTCCTTCCCCACCAACCCTCCACCTGAGAACAAACTCAGTCACACGTCAGGGCTAATCTCACACTCGGCAGACTTCCCACAACCTTCCCCGCTTGGGGCCATCAGCCCTAACCCCAGGCCCAGCGCCAACTCACTGTATTAGTGGATGTTGCCAGAGTTTCCATCTCTTCATGGGTGACCCAGACATTCCCAGAGGACTGCAGAGAGAGAGGAAACCTAGCTGGTCCTGCAGTGGGTCCCCAGGGGTCCCCCAAGGACAAGGACAAAGCTCCCTCCCCGAGTCCTCCACAGTCTGGCCCCAGCTCCGCTCACTGTCCAGCTCTGTGTCCCCTTGCTGAGCACAGAGCCTGGCACTGGGACGTGTCCCCAGCGCCTCCTCAGTGAGTGAGCGTGAATGCTGCAGCTGAGGACAAGAGCTGCCCTCAGCCACAGGGAGGGCCCACGGAGAGGCTGGAGGCCCGAGACAGAATTCACAGACCCCACTCCCTCAGCCACCGCCATCTGACCACACAGAACCCCGAGTCCCGGCTGGAGCTGCGGCCTGGAGATCCAGGACTATTGGCAGAGTCAGGTGGGAGACGGAGCCCCTGGTGGTATGTGGGAGGCAGGAACTGGACCTGCTAGGACCCCAGAATCAACATCACCCCCTGCAGACCAGGTGGAGCCCCATGTGGGGATGGGAAGTGAGGGGCAGATACAGCTACCATCTCTCCAAAGACCCCTGGGAGGCTTGGCAGAGCTACTCCAGGGCCTCAGAAAGGGTCTTGGGGAGGGAGAGGCCACTCACAGTTCTGGAGGTGGGCGGGGCAGAGGGGCTGGTCAGCGACACCATCTCCTGGATGGCCAGCCGCAGCTTCAGCCGGTGCAGGGCGTTGCTGATGCCGATCTCCCGCTGGATCTCCGTGTCCGACAGGGCCGACATGATGGCCCCACTCTTGACGTTGGCCCGGCAGGCCGCCACGTACCAGGCCGGCATCCCCACCCAGAGCTGCACACATGGGCACAGGGTCACTCAGCTCCTCTCCAAGAGCTGGGCAACCCCCAGGCAAGGCCAGGCCCAGCCACGGTCTCAGAAGAGCAGACGTGGAGAGGACCATCATCAAACGCGTCTCCCTTCACAGTGGAAACTCTGGGCCTCGGGGAGGAAGGGGCTCCCAGCTCTGCCTGGGGACCAGCTCCCGGGGCGGCCACAGTAGTCAATGCCTGTGGGCCCTATGGCTCAGTGGTGCCTGCCGCCCTTCGCCATCAAGGTAACCGCTGTGTGCTGATGGGCATGGGGGTGGGCAAGTCTAGGTCCCATGTGCACTGGGCAGGGGAGAAGCATGTTGGGAAAGTTCTGCCCAGGAGCCCCCCACCCAGGCCCTGAGTGGACCCTCTGCCTAGGTACCTCTAGCCAGGAGACCACGGTAGGGCCGTCCCACTGGGCAAAGGGCAGTCCCTTTCGGCGGGCGTCTTCAAGCAGCTGGTGCCTTGCAGGGAGAGGAGCAGACTCAGCAGTCCTTCCTGTCCCGCCCCGGGCTGGGTCCAGGGACATGGCTGTGCCCTGTGCTGGGCTCCCCTGCTCACCCCCCACCCAGCTGCCCCCCTGCTCTGCGCCTGAAGCAGTGTGACTCCAAGACACGGGCAGGAACGCCCTCCAACCTGAGGGCGAGAGCTCTCACTGTGCACACGGCCCGGCCACGACCATGTCGGTCTCCTCTGCCAGGGCCACCTAACTGCCAGTGCCCAGCCCCTGCGTGACCCCACACACCAGGCCAGCTTGGTTCAGAAAGGGCCTCCTGGGCTCTGACCACCTGAGCTCAGTCCCGTGCAGCCCAGGGGACGGGCATTGGGTGGCAGCCAGGGGACGGGCAGGGGGTGGCAGCCATCCTGGTCGGTGGTGCTTACTTCTTTTTCAGCCGCCGGTCCCTCTCTGCCTGGGTCCCCAGCTTGGCAGGCACGAGGGGCTCCTGCAGACCGAGGTCAGAGTCTGTCAGATCTAGAAGGGAAGTAACGGCAGGTCAGCCAGACCCTCTGCTGGTCCCCCCTGGCGGGTCCAGGACTGGGGAGCAGACCAGCAGGAAGCTCCTCAGTGCATAAAACCCAGGGCCTGATGGGACCACCCACCATTCCAGGAGCCTCCGCTCAGGTCCCTGCACTCAGACCGCCCCAGCCCAGACAGCGCCCCCTGAGTGTTGGCCCTGCAGGTATTTTCCAACGGGATGGAGCCACATTGTGCGACACTAACAGCAGCAGAATCCTAACCGGAACTTGTCCCTCCTCCAAACCAAGCTGCAAAGGAGACCCGGAGAACCAGACTCGATGGGCCACGAGGCTCAGAGAGAATTCTCCTGGCCCAGGTCGGACTGGAGAGACGCCTCTCTCAGGGTGCCCTCCGGTGCCAAAGCCACCAAGGGAGCAAGTACAAGTCTGTCCTCTCCACCCATGGCCTCCTGAGCGAAGGCCATCACCCAGGGCACATACAGGGCAGCACCTGCAGGCACAGAGGGCAGCTGGTGAGGCTGGTCCAGAAGTCGGAGGCGCTGCCCTAGGTTCAGGTGCCAGCATGGTGGGAGGAGCACAGGAAATGAGGCTTCACACAGGAGCCTCCTGCACTGATCAGACTCAGCCGGGCCCTGGCAGAGGCTCTCAGAGAGGAGAGGGCTCCCCACTCCCAGTCCTCCTAGCTCGGCTGGGTTCTGACTCACACCTTCCCAGTGCAGGAAGGCATAATTATGCAATTATGCATTGGGCTAAAAGGTTCCTTTTTTCACTGATCATGCAGGTTCCCCTTCATGAAATTGGTTAATGCTGTCCCTGCCCTGTGGGCTTCTAAACCTCTTCAGCTGATTCTGCAAGGCCCTTATGAGCTAACCCCAGCCCAGGGTCCAGGTCTACCTCCCCTCTCCCCACCCCTCCCACCCACTCAGACTCAGCTGCATACAGTACTCTCACACCCACGGCTTTGCCTTTCTCAGACCCCCTTCCCCTCCTACTTTGCCTCTGGATTCAGCCCAGATGTTGCCAGCAGAGCAAGCCGCTCCCATGGCCCCCACTGCACCAAGGCCGAGGCCCGAGCTCCTGGAGCACCTTGGGCATCTCACTGTCATCACACTGTCTTGCAATTGTCTTTTCATTCGAGCTCCTTGCAGGGATGGACTTGACACTGAGCCTGTGTCCAGTTACCCAACAAGTGTCTGCTACACAAAGAACTGAGGAGATGCAGGGAAGAGAGCTGACACGGTTATGTGCCTACCACCTGCCAGGCGTGCACTAGGGCTTCACATCATCACAAAGGTGGTGCAGTGCCCGCTGCCAGGCTCCTATTCGAACAGGCATATCAAATGTGGGCCCTGGAGGCCAGGCGGACCAGAAGTTCTAACCACACTGCCTCTCCTGAAGGTCCTGAGCACAGAGCAACAGAACCCTCACTGGACGACCCCTCACAAGCCCAGGCTTCACTCCATACAGGAACCTCTTCACTACGGCGGCCTGACCCTGGGTGGGAGCCCCCGGGGGACAGACAGCCGCCTGCTGGGGAACAACAGACTAACAGAAACCCCGTCGGGCTGGGGTCCCTGCGGGCAGCAGCAGCAGAAGCCAGGCCCACACCCAGCACCCTCCTGCCGCTGGCCCTCTACTTGAACTCGGACTCGTTCGCTAGGAAGGGGGCAGAGACCGTGGCCCGCAGCTCCATCGCGGCTCAGCTGAGTCAGCCTGCCTTTCTCCTTTTTCCCAAACAGGCGGCCGATGGACGACTTGATGCCCTTGCGCTTGGCGCCCTTGTGCAAGGAGTCCTGGCTGCTGCTGCTGCTGCTGGGGTTGCTGCCCTGCTCCTCCACGGCACTGAGGGCGGCACAGGAGGGAGAAGAGCGCCCTTAACGTGCAGCGGGGGGTGGGGTCAGACCTCGGAAGAACTGCAGGCAGGTCAGGCTGGGGGGTGAGGGGGCGATCAGAGCAAGTGACAAGGGAGACTTGGGACTGTCCTTCCCTGAGGGTGTTTTAGTGAGATGTTGAGACAGCTGGACGGGTGTGATGGTCTTGGGGATGGACAGCTGGGAGGGCTCCCCTACCTCTTGCCTTCCTCCTGGCTCAGGGCTGGGTGGCCGAGCTTCTCAAGCCGCAGCGTCCTGGGTGAGGAAGGAGGAGAAGTCTCACATTTTATGGTGGCTTTATCCTCTCGGTTCTGTTCCCGAGACACTGGTGACTGAACAGACAGTGAAACCATCAGGGGATAGAGGGAGAGATCTGGCCGCAGGAGCGCAGCGCGGAGGCCCGGGCCTGGGGAGAAGCCAGAGAACCGACCACAGGACTTGCTTCAGACCCCACTCACCTGCAGCTTCCTCCGGTGCTTCCGCAAGTCACTGGGCTGGAAGAGAGAGCAGTGTGAGCTCACTCACCTCTGGGGGCCTGCAAGTCCACCCACGGGGAGCCCAGGGCTCAGAGGGGGAGGGGAGGGGAGGGGAGGAGTCAGGACCTGGCACAGGTCTGCAGAGACATCGCAGCCGAGAACAGCTGCCCAGAACAATAAGCCAGGGCCGTCTGCGGGGAGAGGGTTGGGCAGCGGTGAGCTTCCTGAGCCCGTGCTCCTCCGGGGAGAGGTGTGTCCAGAACAGGACGTGCTCGTGGCGGGATGTGTGGGGTGCGCACATCACGGGAAGAGGGGGAGCCCTGCCAGCCCCAAGCCTGAGCCCAGCAATGACAAGGCTGCTCCTCTACTGTCCCAAGACTCACCAGGGTCATGACCCCCATCCGGTCCAGGTCCTGAGCAGCACTGCGGGAGGCACACTTAGGTGCGGAGCGGCCACTGAATGCAGGGGACCCACTGGCCAGGGACAGGGCAGTCAGAGAGGTGGGGATGGGGCCGCGCCTGTGTGGCTGGGTCAGATTGAGGGCTTCCATGCTGCCGCTCGTCACTCGCGTCTCAATCTCCTCCGCGCGGAGCTCCGTGGACTCTTTCTCTTCCTGGATCATTCTGGAGGTGCAGACCAGCATCAGCCCCAGCATTGTTCCCGGCATCAGCCCCAGCATCAGGCCACCAGCCCTGGCATCGGCCCCGGGATCAGCCCCAGAGGGCCACTAGAAGGCAGGTATTCCTGGCCTTGCCCGGCACTTCCCACTGCAGCTTAGAAAGATTTTTCTCTTTCCTGTGAGCTGAACTATGTAACAAACCCCCCCCAGTTTCACAAAAGCAGTTGCTGGGAACGGAGGCAATTGAGTCAGCAGAATACAAACCACCCTGGACGTCCGAATTCTCAACCTGACTCTACCGACAGGGGGACTGCGAGTCAGGCACTTGGCTCTCCGGCCTGTTTCCCAATGTGAGGAGTGGTCTACATCCCAAACACTGGGCCTTTCACTGTGCTGGCCCATTCACAGGAAAACGAGAATTATGGGGGTGGCGCTCAGAGAGACGCTGCCACGCGCTGTGCAGCAGTCACACGCGTGCTCATGGAAAGGTGCCACCTCAGGAAGAGGACTTGCTCTGCTACAGAGAGTGTCTTCCCAACGTTGGGGGGTTCAAGGTCTGACTGTTGTAGAATGGCTGCGACAGGAACGGCAGCTCCCTTCAATGTTTTAGTTGGTAGACTAGAAGCTGGCAGTCCTATGTCAGCACATGTGTGTGTGTGTGCGCACACGCACGTGCCATGTTAACTGGCCTGTGACAGCCACAGTGTGGGCATCCCTGACCCAGCGGCCCTCTGCAGCCCTGAAAAGCTGATGTTGTCTGGCTCGGCTCTCCCTTGTCATTGGTCATAACATTAACAAATGCCCTCGGCGGCGGGCCAAGTGCCCACCCGGGTCACTTTCTGTTGAGGCCTCGTGGGGGCGGGTAGACCCCAGTCTGAATCCTGGCTCTGCCCCTCCCTGTACTGCCTTAGGCAAATCAGTTGGTCTCTGGTTTCTGTCCCTTGGCTGTAAAGTGGAGACGATGCCATCGCCCCCAGAGATGGTGGTAAGACTGCAACAGCCTTGGTGGGTGGGAGCTGCACCCTGGTGTCCACTGCAGACGCCACGGGGGCATAGCCAGCCCCGCAGGTCAGTCTGAGGTCAGTGTTGGGCCACAGCCTCAGGCTCCCTAGACAGTGGCGCTCTCGGGAGCACCTGTGAGAGACACCAGCAAACTGCACACTTTCTCCTGCGGGCGGCCCTTACCGGATCTCCTCATTGATAGCGTCCAGCTGCTCCTGCAGCATCATGGCCAGGGTCTGCGCATCAGAGTGGCCGCTGGGGGAGACAACATCCATGGAGCCCACCAGACCCCCTGGCCCGTCCTCATCCACGTCGGAGATCTCAGGGTCACTGCCGAAGGCAGGGGTGGCCGTGGGGGCCAGCACGCAAGGCAGTGGAGATGGCTCCCAGTCCTGAGCAAAGGAGGGAAGAGGAGGAGCAATTGTTCACCCCACCCAGAGCAGCAGCAGTGCCATCTCCCTGCGGCTTGTTAGAGCCTCAGGCCCCGCCCCAGACCTGGGGGTGCAGAACCTGCATTTTAACAAGAGCCCTGGCTGATCTTTTTGCACATTGAGTCTAAGAAATCCTACTGGACTGTCAAGGAGCCCGACGGCAATGTGCTTAGCGGGGATTCCAGAGGCAGAGATGCTCCAGCCAACATTGGCTGTGCAGCACTGAGAAGTCGTTTCACCGCCCTGTGCCTCAGTGTGCTCCTCTGTGAAATGGGGTATTCGCAGGACCTGTGCCATAGGCAGTTGTGAGGACTACAGTGCTCAGCAGTGTCTGGCACAAAGTAAGCACTAACAAAGGGTGCCGCGCCCCAGGGTGTCTCAGGTCCCAGTTTGCACACAGCAGGACCCTCTGGCCAACCCCGAGAAGAGGAAGCTTCTCCGAAATCATGCTGTGAACCTCTCTGGTGGACAGAGGCCCTAAGAGAGGGCACAGCGCCAAGCTGGGACAGCCAGAGAGCAGGGAGAAAAGGCGTGAGGCCTGGGCAGCAGCTGTGTCATGAACAGGAAGAAGGGTGAGGGGAGAGAGAGAAAGAGGCGCCTTTGGACTGTGACTCCCCACCCGTCAGACAAGGAACTCCTTCCTCCTCTCCCTGCATGTGGTGTCCTGGAGCACGTGGGCGCCCCAGGCTCAGGACAGCAGGTCAACCATCCCGGGCCAGGCGGCAATCAGACGCCTACCCTTCCTGCTCCTCCGAAGGCTCGGTGAGATCTCACAGCAGCATCTCAGGAAACTCCAGGTGCCATCCCAGGACCAGCTAGCTACCCTGCCATCCTGTCATCTCCCCACAGACCACAGCATTGTTTCAGAAAGTGTGCCAATTCCATTCTGCCCCCATCCCCACCCGAACACACGCCTACACACCCAGGCACACGTGCACACGCTCCGGTGGGCCCCAGGGACCAGGAGGCTGGGGGAGCGCAGCTGTTGCAGCTGCCGAGGCCCTGTCCAGGGCTGCAGCTGTCACTGGCACGGGGTGGGGGGCAGGGGAGGATTTGTACCACACGCCAGCCAGCTGTGAAACTGGAGCCAGGCACGCGGCCGAAGTGACCCCACCTCCCAGGAGATGCCCCCCGCACCCTCCACCCCTCACCTTGGCAGACTCTTCCCGCAGCGAGAAGCGGCGACGCAGGCCCGGGGCTGCCGTGCTCAGGGAGAATCGCAGGTCCACTGCGCTGCCCGTGTGCGACCTTGCGTGAGGCCGGGAGAGGATGGGATGAGCCCAGCGCACACCCACAGGCCCACAGAGTCCCGGGCTGAGAAGAGGAGTCTCTGCTCCCTTACAAGCAGCCCGTTCTGTGATGGGCCCAGAATGCCTACAGTCAAAGTCAAGGATGCCCAACCCCTGAGGAAAGCAAGCATGGCAAGCAGTCTGGTGTCCTCTGGGCACGTCTTACTAATTCAGGGCCGGTCTCTCCTGAGCACCCTGCAGGAAGGGAGAGCGGGGGTGCCAACCACTGGCTCCGTCTCCTCCCTGCCCCCCCGCACCCACACAGCAACGCCTGCTGACCGTTGAAGATGCACCGAAGTCTTACCACTGACACCACAGGCTCAGCACCCCTTTCCCTACCCCCAGCCCCACCCACCACACCACACGCTTCCTTTCACCTCTCTGCAGAGAAACTGGTCTCCCTGCCCCCAGATTGCTATGGCCTCGAGGGTTCTGGGGAAAGGACGTTGTTGGGGAGGACACAGCCAGGCCTGCGAACCTTGATGGATTCACTCATTCAGTCTGTCCCTCACCTGCCTCTAGCAGAGAATGGGAGGCAGGGCTACGTTGCCTGCTTCACAAAATATGGAGATAAACCCAGGAGTTCCCCGCAGCAGGGGCCTAATTCCAGCACTAGGAGAGCCCCCCCCCCCCCCCCCCCCCCCCGTCTCTTAAATGGTTTTGGGAAAGATGCACGACCGTATGAGGATTAGTAAGAGAGTTCCTGATGCCTCACTTCAATCTCTCCTGCTGCCTTTGTACCCGCTGCCTGCCACCTGCCCTAGGCGGCCCTCAGCTCAAACAGCAATCCTGCAGACCCCTGAAGGTGGTGTCTCAAGAGAACTAGAGGGAACCAGACCCCCTCCATGGGCGGGCCGTGGGCCGTGGGCTGTGGGCCGTGGGAGAGCACGTAACTCGGCAGGCCCTCTCCAGGGCAGGTCCTCTCCAGGAAGCAGGAAGGATGGCCTGGGAGGTCTCCCTGTGTGTGACCTGAGCACCCCTCCGAGGTCAGGGGCTCCCTTCTAAGCTGCCCAATGAGCTGGTGGCTTTGACCAAGTTCTCCAGGCCTCAGTGCCCCTCCCTGAGGTCCTAGGCGTTCTTCTGGTGGGAGGAAGTCTCCTCCTCGGGGTCCACTAGGACCCCACCCAGCCTCCTGTGCTCCAGTACCTGGAGTGGATGCCATCCACCAACGGCCCCCCTCGACCCTTCAGCTGGTCCACCTCTTGGCGCAGCTTCTCAATCTCTTCGGACAGGCGGCCCTGTGCCAGGCAGACCCGGTGTGGTGTGGGGGCCAGGGAGGGACAGAGAGGGGAGAGAGGGACAAAAAGGATGACAGAGTTGGGGAGAAGCAGCAGAAGGCACTGCAGAGTGCAAAGCCAGGGCCCATGCCACAGCTCACACCAAAGACTCAGTCCAAGTGAAGAGCGAACAAAAGGTGGCGGCAGGCGGGCAGGGCTGGGGCCAGGACAGGGGAAGGAAGGACCTTAGGAGCAGGCCTGAAACCCTCACCACACCTGGCTGACCCTCGAGCTGGGCAGCAGAGGCCCATGCCTTCGGACCTCACAGACATTGCCGAGGCAGGGACAGCGGCCAAGCCTCCTGGAACCCCTGCTCTGAGGCCTCAGCAAGCTGTTCTGCTGGGTCCTTCACTGGCCCTGGTCTCTGCCGCCTACTCTGTGCCTATGCTGTGGCCTCAGGGTCTTCTTTACACGCAGGTACAATGCACCGACTGTGCAGGCTCCCGTGAGGATCAGTGAGATAACCCGCACACGTCCAGCCAATGGGCTCCCTCTGTCCCGGGCACCAGAGCAGCTGTACCCAGCACAGCCCCGCCCTCCCCGGCTCGGCGGCAGGCGGGCAGCGGGTACCTTGTGGTGGTGCTGCTCCTCTATCTGCCTCTGGGAGCTCTCCAGCTCCTGCATCAGCGTGTTCTGGGGAGAGCAGTCATGAGCCAGGACCCAAGGACTCCTTCCCCACCTGCCGGGACCTGGCCCTGGAGTCTGCCCTCTAGGGCGGCAGCTCCTCCCTTCTCCAGCCTCACTATGGGCAGGGCAGAGGTTCTCAAGCCCAGGCCAGCCTCCTCCCTGACTACCCTCTCACATCCAACCCTGCCCCTCCGGCCTCTCCCCTCCAGCAGGCCCTGCTCTCCAGCAGACCCCGCCCCTCCCACAGCCCCGCCCCTCGGGCCTGGGGCACCCACCTTCTCCTCCAGTGCCGCCATGCGCTCCTTGAGATGCAGCTGCAGGCGCTCATTGGACTCGCTGAGCAGCCGGTCCACAGTGTCTGACAGCCGCTTGTTGTGGTCCTCGTTCATCTTCTCCCGCTGGCGCACCTACATACCAGCCCACTGCATGCCAGGCCACGCAGGGCCATCCATGCTCACCTGTCCCATTCTCATTCTCTGTGAGCCTGTCTCCAACTCTCCCAACCGCCTCCTCCCGCCCCTCTGTGGCTGTCCCTGGCCAGGGCCTTCCCCATGCCCGCTTCCTCCATGCCCACCCACAGCCACCCTGGGGCAGTTAGGGGCCTCACCCTCGCCAGCTCCTGGTTCTTCTCCTGCAGCTGGCCCTCCAGCTGCCGCAGGTGCTCCTCAATGTTGCCATGCCTTTCCTCAGCCTGCGGGCAGGGACAGGTCAGCACAGCCGGTGTCTGCCTCCTGTTCCAGTCACCTGTCTCCTCATCCTGTTGCCAAGTGGTCTCTGGGGATCGGGGCCTCAGGGGCCAACAGAGCCCAGCCCTCCCCCTCCCCCTGCCACCCTGGAGCAGAACAGCCTTAAAACTTCTTGTAGCTGCAGCACAGGAGACTGGAAATTCTCCACACACTTCGGGAGAAACTCCACTTGAAGGCATGAGCTGCCTCCAGAGAAACTGACCTGCCCTTAAGTGCATGGACTCAAGCCAGACTGCCTGCGCTCAAGTCCTGGCTCCCTCTGTTCCCAGCTGTGTGACCCTGGGCCAGCTGCTGAACCTCTATATGCCTCAGTTTCCTCAACTGCACAATGTGGACAACAGCTCTGACGCCTACCACCTGCAAGGACTAAATGAGACAACAAATGCTAGCCATGGTTATGACCTTTGTGGTCAACCAGTCCAGGCTGAGTGTCTCCTGTTCTGTTCATGACCTCCAGAGATGGAGACCCCCTTGTTTCTGCTGACAAGGTAGTCCAGACCATCCCTCAAAGCCCCTCTCATGGGAAGAAAGGAATCCCTCTGTCAGTTCTGGGACATACTAGAGCTGCTGCTCAGCATCACACATCCTCTGGCACTCTCTACCCAGCCTTGATTCCCAAGGGCTGGGAAGTCCTTCAAGACCACCAAGTCCAACCCCATCATCATAGTGATGACATCATCATAGAGCCAATGGTGTCATCACAGACATGACATCATCATGGATATGATGACATCATCAAAGAGACGATGGTGTCAACATATAGATAACAACACTGGTGTCCAGTCAGGGAGGGAGGGACTTTTCCCTGGTCACAAGCCAGTCAGTGGCAGAAGCAGACTTGGCCCTGGGTCTACCGAGGTACACCAGGCTGCAGGCTCCACCCACAGGGAAGAGGCCCAGGGTCTGATGCTTATGATACTGGCTTCCTTCTCTTCATGGGTGGGGGGTTAAGCCTCTGCCTGGCGGCAAAGCCTCCTAAATCCCTGATTAATCCACACATGTCTACGTCATGCCCTCGCCCAGCTCCTCTAGAGCCCAGTGTTCAGGCTGCACACCTCTTATGAATTATCATCCATAAAGTTAACTATCCACTCGTTAAAATCACCCCTCCTTTCTTCCTCCTAAGGCTGCAGCCTTCAAGCAACCAGCGTGGTCCCTAGATCCAGATGCTTCACCTTAATAAAGGTAGACAAGCATGGATTAAACTCCCACCCCCTTCAGGAACTACAGACTTGGACCCCATCTCCTCTCAGACCTCATCTTTCCAGAGGTGAAAGTCCCAATTTTCCACTCTGAGACACAAACCAAAGGAAGTATTAACCATGTGGTATAAATGACCATTGAGATAATTTGCATGAGCACAGCCTCTTCTACTTCTCGGAGCACTTTCACGCCTTCAGTAGGACTGTCCCATCCCATGGGGCAATGAGGGCGAGGACCGCTCCTCCAACCGACAGACACCAGGTGGGCTTCCTGCAGTCGCGAGTGGGAAGTGGCAGGGACACGGCGGACCCTGGGCCCGGCCACTCACCTTGGTGAGGGCTGCGATTCTCTGGGCCAGCTCGGCCTCCACCTCCGGCAGCGTCTCTGCCTTCCGCAGGGTCTGCTGCAGCTTCTGCTCTGCCACCTCCAGCAGCTCCTGCAGGTGCCGAGCCTTCTCCTCGCACTGGCGAGTGTGGCAGGGGGGACAGTCAGGAGGGAGCGCTGCAGCCCCCCAGCCTCAGCACAGCACCAGGAAAGGCCAGGAAGCAAGGAACGACCCTGGTTCTTGGCTGCCCAAAGCGACCTGCAGGACCCCAGGGGCCGCTGGGCCACCCAGGTAAGGTTCCTGCATGATGGAGACTCCCAGGTCCAGCACCCGCCCCCACCCCATCAGGAGCCACTACCTGGCGGTGCAGGGACTCCTTATTGGCCAGCTCGTTCTCCAGCTTGTCATTGAGGTCATGGATGGACGTGGCCTCACGCTGAGCAGCCAGGTAGCGCTTCTCCAGTGTGGTGATTCGCTCCTCCATGTCCTCCTTCTGGGCCAGAGCCTGGGCAGGGGCGGAGGGGCCCGAGGCAAGGTCATCGACTCCCCCTATGCCTCCCTGTCTGCACCTCCCACCAGTGCATGGCGATCTGTCTCTCTCCACACTGCCCTGCCTGGGGCTGACCTTACCTCATCCCTCCGCAGCTCCTGCCCTAACGGGACCCCACCAAATGCTCAGTCTTACACTCCCCAGCACTCGCCTGGCCCCCCTTCACTCCTTAGGCATCCAGGCAGTTGCCCTCCTGAGCGCTGAACGCTGCACCCAGCACCCTGGGGCAGGCCAGGCCTTGCTCACCTCCCGCAGGTCCCGCTGATGCCTGCTGCTCAGCTCCTCCGACTTGATCAGGTCCCGGCGGGCGGTGCCCAGGTCCTCCTCCAGTTCAGCCACTGCTGCTGTCAGAGTGACCAGCCGCTCCCGGGCCTGGCTCAGCTCAAAGTTCTGCTTCTCCAGCAGCTCCTGCAGCTCCTGCAGCCGGCCCTCATCATCCTCCAAGGACAGCGAGCCATCAGTCCACCATTGGTGCCCAAGACATCCTACTCCCCTGTGCCACCCAAGCAGGTCGGAGGAGGGACGGCTCTGCCCAGCTTCTGAGCACACCTCAGTCCACCTGCCTCCTCCAGGCCCAGGAGCTCACGGCAGACAATGACCTGACACCTGCTCTCCTGTGTGTCTCCTGAAAAGCCATACTTTCTAGTGTGACTGCTTTCTCGGCGTCTTATAACCTAGAGAGGGGCCTGAGTGAAGACCAGGCTCAGAGACAGCATCTTTCCTGATGGAAGCTGACACAGGCAGATGGGCCCTGACAGTTCAGGTGGACAAACACCTTATGTGCCTGGCAGTGGGCACGACAACAAAACTCTATAGATTTCTCTGCAGATGGGGTGTGGGAAGAGAAGAGAAGGGGATATTGGAAGACGCCCTGAATTTAATTTGAGCAGTTGCTCCACTGAACAGGTCAGGGCCCCACCTCCTGTCTGGGGGAAGACATGCCCCTGCTATGCCGCTCCCATGACCCACCTTCCACAGGCGTTTCAGTCCCAGCTCCACAGCCCCCTCCTCTTCCGCCGCTCCATCCCGGACCCCTGCTCCCTGCTGCAGGGCAGACAGCTGTAGGGCACAGCCCCAGCACAGTGAGTCAGAGACAAGAGAGCCTCTCCCTGCTCCAGACCCTTCTGGGTCCCCTGCCTCCCTTTGGCCAGCAGTCTCCAGCCAAGACAGCGAGACAGCAGTGAGCATCTACAGGAAGCCGATGAGCAAAGGGTGAGCCAGCCTTGGCTTCCAGCTCAAGTACACGGAGGGTGAGCAGGCGCTTACCTGCTGGTGGGCACCTGCCAGCTGCTCCTCCAAGGTGGTGACTCGCTCCAGGGCCGCCCGGAGCCGCTCTCGCACCTGCCCAAGGTAAGAAGGTGGAGGGATGGAGGAAGAAACAGAGACCCCACTGGATGCAGGCTGGGGATCCTGGGCTTGGCTGACCCCTGTGGTGTGAGGCAGAGAGACCCTGCCAAGAGCAAGCTTCCAGAGGGAACCTAGCGGAGCCCCTGGCATTGGGCAGCGGAGGAGGGAGCCTGCTATGAAGCTGGCAGGTGGGTGGGGAAAGGGGGTGCAGGAATCACAGAGAAGGGTGCGCCAGGGCTACCTTCTCATCCAGGGCCTTGTGATGCTCGAACAGCGACTTGAGGGCCTTCAGCACCTCCACCTCACTGGAGACCCCCGAGGGTGACTGGGCCTGCCGCTTCACCACCGTCACCCGCAGCGATCGCTCGTGGCGGGACACCAGGCACTCCAGGTGTTCCAGAAGCAGCTGGCAGCAAGAGGGAGGCGAGAGGAGGCATGAGCATGGGTAAGGTTATAGGAGGGCCCACGTCATCACGGTACACATGAGTACAGCCATGTGCGCTGTTAACATGTTGAAATACTTCCGTGTTCATAAGCAACTGCTGTCCCAACCAAATTCCACCTCATGCCAGCTGCCCTGGCCTCCCCGCTGGGACCCCAGGTGAAAAGCCCAGCACTGATGGTGGAATAATCTATCTCCCAGACATAAGGCAGGGATGTGCCTAGGCTGGCCAAGGGGTCCACCCTTCACACACAGTCCAGGTCACTCCACTTACCCTCGTGTTGTTCCGTTCTGCTTTCAGCTCCGATATCTCTTCCTCCCGCTCTAGAAGCTGCTCCCGACACATGCTCAGCTCCCGTGTTAAGGTGGCAAATTCCTGAAAAGCCCACAGCCCCTCAGTGCATGGGACCCCCAAGGAGCCTGAGAAGCCACGGCCCTGGGCCCCTGCCCCTGGATTACTGCCTTTCTATCAAGGCCACGGCCAGGGGGTCCAGCATCTCACACCCTGGCAGGCCTGGCGCTGGGGCTGGTTCACTCAGCTCCCACACTGTCAGGCACACTGTACCGACACAGGACTCGATGGCACGCCCCGGGGCACTGTGACACCATCCCCAAAGGACTGGTGCTCCCCTTGCCTCCTCCGCTCATCGCTGCCTGGTTCCCCAGGCCTGGATGCCTCCCACCTGCCCCCAACCCTGGCCCACCTGACACAAAGCACAACATTAAACACAAACTTCTTTCCTGGTTTTCCAGTTTCTGCCTCAAGGACCCTTTCCATACCCTTTAAGGTCTGGCCAACCTGAGTCCCCTGCTGTCTACCTTTGCTCCATGGGCTCCCTACCATCCCCCGCCCCCCCAGCCCACCACTCTGTCACCACCTGAGGAAATCACCTCCTCCTCAGACCTTCCAGGCCTCCCCACCTGCCACCTCCAAGAACAGGGTCTGGGGAGCAGCAGCCAGCCTGGGGTGCCACCTGCTGGCCCCCTGAGCTCACTGCAGCTGTCAACTATGGCTGGTTTTCTTCCGGCATCAAATTCCACCCGCTTCTCCAGAAGCTTGGAAGTGACAGGGAAGGGATTCTGCAGGGAGGTGAGGGGCAGTGGAGGCTCTGAGGGTTCCATCTGCTGATATGCAACTGAGATGCCCTGCTGAGATGCCCTGGGGACACTGGGCTCAACAGGGCTGGGGGAGGGAAGGAAGGCATGCAGGGGTCAGGTCTTACCTGGGGGAGGGCAGAGTTCAGGTGGCGTTGCAGCTGGTCCCGCTCATGCAGGGCATCCTGGAGCCGGCCCTGCGTGGCCGCCAAGGTCTCCTGACTCTCGCGAAGGGACTCCAGGAGCTTCTCCCGCTCATCCAGCATGTTCACCATCAGCTGCTCGAAGTTGGCATCCGCATCAGCACCATGTGGGGGCCCCAGAGGGTCCCCCTCGTTGATTGTGGGCATCACCTCACACATGGTGGGGTAGGCAGGGCCTCAGCGTGGGGGACAGGGAAGGGATTCACAGGGCTGGCACCTCCAGGGGGACCCAGGGCAGGGGCCTCAGAGCAGGCAGTGCCAGGCGAGCAGACAGGTGGGCGGGGGCTCCTCCCATGGCATCAATTGCTCTTGGTCTGAAAGGGGCCAGGTGCCTGAGGCGCCCCTGTGAAGTGGAGCCTGAGGGCCTGGCTTAACCCCTCGGGGCTGGGGCTGGGTGCGCTGTGTTCCCAGGCAGGCAGGCAGCAGCCGAGCGTGGCCATGGCAGGCGGGAAGAAGGTGGCTTAAGCAGGTCCTTTGCTTAGACGGAGCACTGGAGCCTGGCAGAATCCCAGCTGGGTCGAGCAACACCCATGGTTCTGGAGGGCAGTGGCCTGTGGGAGAAGAGACTGCTGTGAGGACCCGAGGAGTGGAGAAGGCACCCAGGGAAGGGTGGAGAAAAGGAAAGGGAGGTGTCAGTGCACGCCCCTTCTCAGCTTACGCACCCAGTTCTCCTGGGGAATGCACTCCCACCACAGCCTCTGCCCCTGCTTCCCCCCCCAGCTGTCAGAGTGCAGCCGCAGTGGAGTGGTTCCCACCCACGTGGCTCCCTGGCCAAATATAGAAATGATTCAGCCAGCGGCAGGCTGCCCAGAGCCCTCCTGAGACCTGGGGTGGGAGAGAGCGAGGGGAGGAACCAGGGTCTCTGGCCCCACACTCTGGCCAAGGCAGGCACAGAAGGGGTTAAAGGGCTCTAAGAAGGGGTTAAAGGACAGACACCGGTGGTCCTGCCCTGATCACAGTGCAGCTTGGCTCCCTGGAGAGGCTCCTTGGTGAGGCCCGGCAGGCACTGGGCCCAGCATTCAGGGCGGAGGCTTTGGCTCGTCACCCCACCCCTGAAACCTGGCACACAGCAGCAGGTGTCCATTCTGCTTTCATGGCCAGATGATTCGAGGAAATCCAGGTGGATGTGGGGTGGGGCTGTCACTCTCCTGGGGCAGGGCTAAGAGGTGGGGGCCCTGCTCAAGGCTTGGAATCTTCTCTCTCCATGTAATTGCCATTCTGGTGCTGTGTTAGCATGTGCACAGCCTGGCTCCAGCAATGCCTTGAGCCTGGCACAGGGATGCCCAGTGATCAGAGCAAAGGAGGCAGCAGGCAGCTGGGGACTTCTCTGCCTGCAGCCAGCTTCCAACCTCCCTGCTGCTGCTGCAGGCCACCACCTGAGTCACTCTGCAGAGCTCCTGCTACCTGAGACGTGAGGCACCCAGCAGAGCAATGCTCCATAAACAGTCTTCCTTCCTTCCCTCTCCTTCTCCCTCTCCACCTGGGAGACACAGGGACAGCTTCTTGTCCACCCTCAGGTGGCAGATGGGAGAGGACAGGACACATGGGGGCTCAGTGTGAGGTCAGAATCCACAGGAGAACCAGAGAAAAGCCAAGCCTCTTCCACCCCAACCCACCTGCCATGCCCTCCCCCAAAATGCTGATGACCTGGGCAGAAACAGGCGCTGAGGGAGCCTGGGGAAGAATGTGGGCCTGGACCAGAGGAAGCTAGAGTGCCAGCGTGAGAACTAGAGGGCCAGTGGTTCAAGCAGGCGTGTGGGTATTGCCCACACATGTACAGAGGTAGACACAGAGCACAGAGACCTAGGACATACACACAGGTGGCCACGCACACGCTCCCAGACACATTCTGACCCGGGGGATCCTGTCCCCAAGCTGACAGCCACCATGGAGGCAAAAAAAGTAGCACCCTGGTCTGCACCTGCCCACCCCGCATCCCTGCCCCCAGAACAAGAGCCCAGCTGCCGTCTCACTGATGCTACCAGCACCAGTGCCCAGGACCCCGCACTCTGGGTGCTCCATCTGTGAGGCTGAAAGGTCACCATGCCCCGACTTCCTCAAGCGCAGCATAGCCAGGCCCTCATCCCTCCCCTCCCCCACGCCCACCCCAAGAAGAAATGAGAGCGCAGGAGAGGAGGCTGAGGTAGACAGCATGCTGATCCAAGGTAGCCTGCAGGGAGTGTAGAGCGACCCAAAGCTGGCACCGAGGAGACCACCTGGGTATCCCTGGGCTTCTCACCGCGTACCGAGGCCTCTGCTGTAAGTTCGGACCCCATGAGGCTTGCTTTGCTCCCTCAGAGGGATGAGGTCATGGATAACAGAGCTGGGAACAGCAGAAAGCACCCATGATGCAGAGTATGAAGCACTCAGTGGTGGGCAAATGTGGGCCTGCGGGAGGTTTTACAGGTCCTTACAGGAAAGGCCTGGAGGCTCTCAGGCTGCCCACTGTGACATGCTGGCTATTTGGTCCAACTTGGCCTCCCCCCAAATCCTCCTGGTCATTCTGGCAACTGAGAAGCTAGCTTCGCTGCCGCCAGCCCCTCCCCAGCCGCCCTCCAACCAGGGGCCAGGTAGCAACTCCATTTTCCCTGGCAAAATGCCATCAGGTAGAGCCAGATGCCCTGCTGAGGGCTCCCGCGGGGTCAGCAGAAGGGAGGCCTGGGACAGGGCCGCCTTTAAATAGCGCAGTTACCACCTCAGCCTAACAAAGCCTCAGCTCCTGCCCTCTCAGTAACACGCACAGGCCCTGATTCAGAGGCGTAAGCTGCCACCCCCAAAGCAAGCATTTTTGGGGGATGGAGGGGTTGCCAGTGAGGGGTGTGGGCAGGCTGTAAAACAGTGGAAGAGGGCTCCAGGTAGCAGGGCTGCGTGGGTGTGAGCAGGGAGGGGTTGGGGCTCATAAACACGGGACACGAAAACTCTGAGGTCTCTTGGGCTTCCCCAAACTTACCCCCATCCTTTCCCATCAAACAGGAGGAATGGGTACTTGGATCCAATGTTTTGGCTCCCCGCTGCCCCACCAGATGGCAGGTGCCAGCACTGTGAAAGCGTGGCCAGGGCCAGGCTGCTGCCCCATGGAAGCCACATGGCCAAGCCAAGCTGCCAGTTGGTGCTCAAGTCTCAATGCCCATGAGTTGGGCCAAGAGGGGGCCTCAGAGCAAAGAGCTAAGAGGAAGGTCATCCTCCCAATTCGACTGCAGGAAATGGGGAGGGAGGTGTGACACAGGAAAATAACAATTACGATAGCAACTATGATTTACTCAGCTTTCACCACGTGCCAGGCATTGTGTTGTTGGTTGGCATATCTTTAACTCACTCCAGTCCTCACGATTCCTTGCAAGGACACGGAATTCCTCTTCCCATTTCAGAGACATGGGAATCGGGACTCATAGTCACAGAACCATGTTTCCACAGGGAGGAAGAGGAAGAACTAGGTTCAAATCCCGTCAGTTTGAGTCCATAGAGGGGCCTTACTCCTTCACCCCATGGCCTTTCTCAGGCCTCTCTGACCCTCATCCAGAGTGCCAGGGTGCTGCAGCCTAGGGACAGCTCCCCCTCCCCCCCGGGGGCAGGTCTCTGAGCAGCAGCCATCCTGGTCACTGATGAGGCCACTGGGCCTATATCTGTGAAGCCCATCTCTCTAGCTGCTCCCAGGAGTTAGTTATGAGCCATCTTTCCTCAAGACTCAGCTGTACGACTGGTTGTGAAAATGTGTGTGTGTGTGGTCCTTAAATCCATGTGACTATGAGAGGGAGAGGGGGGAAGGACGTGGATGAGAATAAAGGAGTGAAAATTCCATCAGTTGCACACATTCTGGCCCAAACAAGGGCCAAGTATTTGGTTCCACTACTGGCCTAGTGTGAGCTGAGGTCAAGTAACCGGGCCCAGCCCCCCTTCTACTTACTGCACCCATCAGAGCCTCAGTGCAGGGTCTCCCAAGCCCAGGGCTCCATGTGCATTAGCAATGGTGGTGATCACCCCATGACCCCCCCGCCCCGCCGAATGTCCACTATTCATGGACCAGCCCAGCTCTCCACCCCCAGCATCTCTCCTTTAAGCAGAGTCCTGCTCCGTAGTAGCTGCTGGTGCCTCCACCATCCAGCGCTCACCCCACCCCAGCTCCCTTGCCTAGAACTCCGGGTTCCTACTTGGAAGGGCTCTCTGAGGTCCTGCATGCCCACCTCCCAACAACCCTACAGCCTGAGCCCACTGTGTGCCTGGTGAGCCAGTAACCCAGCGAGTCCTCAGGCTCTGCCTGGCTTTGGAGCTGTACCTCCCCAGCCCAGAGCTCCTGCCCCACAGCCCTGTCCCCAGAGCATCCTCAGTTCCCAGAGACCCCTCAGGACATCAAAGGGCCTAGAAGCAGCCCCTACAGTTTGCCTCCAAGTACTTTTTGCTCTGATGACCATCCAAAGGGCCACGTTGGCTCCTATGAGCCAGTACCATGTGCCTTCCAGAGCTAATTATAGGTCAGTGAGCCAGCAGGCTGAGGGGGACAGATGGTGACTTCCTGTGGCTGCAATGCCCACTCCTCCCCTCCATTTCTCCCAATTCTCTACCTGGGACCTGGGGAAGCTTTCCATCCTTCAGTCATCCCTACTCTGTACCAGCCCCTCCTCTCCAGCACACATACTCCACACAGCTCCATACCACACCATGTTTCCATAGCAACCCATCCAGGGCCTAAGCCCCAGGGGAAAGTATCCCTGGCATAGAGTGGCCACAGCTAGTTCCCTCACATCCTAAAGCCCTCTCGCCCCAGCTCCCTGGCCCTCTGAGCCTTCACCCTGCCTCACTGCACCACAGCCTGACTGCCCATCCTCTCCCCAACTCTCCCCATTACACCCAGAGGCTGTAAAAGACCACAGAAACCCCTGGAAACTCTTCCCAACCCTGAGTTTAGCAATCGAGAGACCCAGGAGCCTGGCTCCCTTCCCTGCCTCCCCCCCACCCCCCCAATGACTCCTTAGCACCCAGCTGCCAGGTCACACACCCGGGTCTGCCATCATGATGTGCCCAGACAGCACTGGCTGGAGGAGCTTCCCTTCCACGCCCCCTGCCCCCACACTCCGCTGTCTTCCAGAGCTGCAGTCCCCGCGAGGCCAGGTGTCTAGAGCATTCCGGGGAAAGGGGGGCAACAACCACTGGGATGCTCATCATCTCATTATTCTGAGATACCATGTGCCCCAGCAGCCTCCTCAGATCTCAGGACAAAGTCCTAGAAAACAGCCAAGGGAAACCATTCAAGCTGCTCCTCCGGGCAGGCAGCTTCCCTGGGAGTGCCGGGCTGTTGATGGTAGGGGTGGGTGGGCTGGAGTCCCATCCTGCGGCTCTGCCCTTTTCTAATCCAATAGCAATATGACAAAGTGGGGAGGGGCTGTAACGAGTGCCTACAGGATAACTGTGCCTTTCAACTGCCCCATGGCCCTAAATTGCCTTCAAAAGACCTAGCCCCCAGCACCATCTGCCATACAGTAGGTGCCCAATAAATGTTTGCTGAACAGAGTACTAAGTACCAGCTCCAGCACCTCGGAGAAGCCCGGCTAGTGGAGGGGCCGCATGGGGAGTGGGTCCCCACTCTAAGCAGAGCCTCCCCTTAACCACTTGCTCACTTGTAGCAGCAACCCACCCCCTGCCCCTTAACGGACACCGCTGGTGCCTCTCAAAGGTGACGTCAGCACCTAGTGGCACCTTGTCCTCCACCCCTTTCCTGCCCAAAGAAAAGCACCCACACGGGGCTCCAAGTCCTCCAACCGGACTGGACAGCTCTCTTCCCACCCACCACCAAAAGCTGCAGGATCGGCCCTGGAAAACACACTGCGTTGCGTGGTGGTCAGCTTGCGCCCTCACCCTACCGCTCAGGATTCCAGTCCCGCCCTCTTCTCCAGCGGCGCCCACCTCGCCCCCAACCTCAATGGGACTCGGGCTGGCACTGCGCAGCCGGCATCCCAGGCTCAGTCTGCACCTGACAGTTGGAGGGTGAAGAGCTGGCGACATTGAGAAGGGCGCTGGACGAGATCGGGAAGGTTGAGACCCCCGCCCCAGGAGAGCGCCAAGTCCTGAGCGCCTCTGGTGCCCCTGGTATCTTTGGACCGGAGCTGGCCCAGGAGTTGAGGCGCTTCTCCGACTCTCCTGGGGTGGGGGTGGGGGAGGAGGAATGGGGGTGCAGCCCCTCCCGTTTTCTCCAGACCTGCAAGCTTAGCCCCCTCCTCCGAGGTCGATGGATGAGCACGAACTCCACCGCCCGGCAGATTGTGCATCGCCCCCAAGCTCACCCCAAGGGCACTGCACGGAACAGGCCGGTGAGGGGTGGCGGCAGAGGGACAGAGGGACGGGCGGATGCTGAAGGCGCAGGAGACCCCTCCCCAAACTGTGCGAAAGCTGAAGGTGGAGACATCTACCCCCAATCCAGGCTCTAGACGCTCACCTGCCTGCAGTCCTCCAAGACCCGGCAGCTCGGCGGGGCAAGGAGCCCCCGGGTCGCGAGGCCCCTGGCTGGACGGAGCAGCTGCAGCCTCCCAGACACAAGCCCCGCCCCCAACGAGACCACGCCCCGGCCCGGGCACGTCCCGCCCCCACGTGACTAGAGGCCACTGCAGCCTCCCTGCGGAGCCCCACCCCAGGGGCGGGGCCTGCCGGCACCCTCAAGCCCGGCCCCGGCACGTGACCTGTGAGCAGCTGGGAGGCTGCGTGGTCTCAGCTAAGCCAGGCGGCACGTCACACCCACCCTCCCTTTGAACCACCCAGTCCCAAATCTAGCCACCTGCTCCCCAGACTGGCCTCCGTCCTGGCCTTGTCTGGTTTGTCACCTTTCACACCTGCTCGCTCGTGCCCATTTATTTTTCCTTTGGTCACACCCATTTTTTAGTGGAGAAACTTTAAGTCCAGATACATTTTCATGGTGTGCACTCAATTGTGTCACGTTTATCAATTCCAGCACTTGGTGATTGTTAACATTATGAAGATAGTCTCAACGCCAAAATTCCTGATTGACAAATTACAGTATTCTCTTCATTTTCCTGAACTGCTCCTTCCCCCGTCCCGTGTGGCTATTAATGCATCTTTCCAATCTGGTTTGTGATGTTCATCCCTGAGCCTGCTCAGTCCTGCACAAGGCCGTGTGCACTGCAGACGTGTGAATTTTTATGTATTTGCACTATGTACATATTTACAGATGTGCACATGTTCAATAAAGCAAGGCTGTAGTTGAGGTCAGTTGCATATATAACCTTTTTTTTTCTTTCCTCCAATAAATTCACCACTTGGCTTAGTTTCCAGGTATCTTTTGTAGAATGTAGGCAAATCTAAATAATTGTGATGTATTTGGAGGGTGAGAAATGAAGCTAAATGTACGTTTTGTCTGACCGTCAGAGAAAAATCAAGTTATATATTTAAGGAAGTGAAAATTACAAAACAGGTTTTACAAAGGTAGTCCCAAACCTTCTCTAGGTGGTTTGGGGGGTCTCATCAAAGGGAAATCCCTGAGACACTTCACATCCTTTCATTAATAAACACAAATCACCCTAGAAAAGGCAACTCAGCCAGTGAAGAGGGAAAGCTAAAGCCATGTTAAAGTGTTTGTCAACGCTATGCTGAAGCATCGTCTGTTTTGTCAATCATCATACCACAGCTTGATACAAAACCTCAGAAGCTGTCAGAACACAATTAGCCAAATGCAGTTCACTCCCCTTTTTAAAGGAACTCCTAAATGGGGGACATGAAATCCACCAGGAGAGCCCCCTTTAGTTCCAGGACCAGGGATCTGTGCTTCTCTTCTCCTGCCTCAGGGGCTATGTTTACAGAGATGTGCAAGGTGCTTACGGTCTCGGGTTTTGTTTTTATCACTCAAATGCCCCAATTCTGTTTTTGTGTGCACAGCTTTAACTCCACACTTGGTGTGGGCTAAGGTTAGCTGTCAGCAGATGCTCCCTAAGAACAGTCCTTAAATAGCAGGGGGCAGGGAGGATGGTAAGGAAAAAACAACACACTAATTTAGCAGTATGGTGACAAGGTTTTCCTGTCTAAAGAGTATCATCTTAACACCCACCTCATGGCAATCTCCAGCTCATGTGGCAGGGGAGCAGGAGGCAAAAAGCAGCAAGATTATCTTGTTAGCAAAAACAAAACAAAACAAAAAAAGCATCCCAGTCAGGATGCCCTTCTCAGAGCACACCAGCTACAGCACGACCTCTGACAACGGTGCTTCTGCAAGAACGACACAGGGTGCCAGGCCTCCCAGGCAGAGCAGAAGAGTCACCGTGCCTGTAGTTCAGGACCCCAGTTTCGACAGAGGATGTATTTTTTAATGCCCTTCAGTATAAGAAATGCCTTTCTAACAATTCAATGAAAATACCACCATCTTTCCTGTAATAAATTTCCTGGTTTGTTTTACATTTTACTTAAAAACATATTTAACAGACTCTTTCATCAATTTTATACAACTTCAGGTTGATTAGGGATAAGGCACACAAATACAATCAAATCTTTACTCACCTTTGACTTTTTCTATGTGCACTCTGCCTACTCCCCTTTGCCACCATCTACCACAAGAAAACCAAGAATAACCTTCTGTGGGAGAGCTGAGAGTCCTAGGTGGGAGTCCTGCCTACGTCACTGATTCTGTTTCCTCAACCACAGGATGAGAGCAGTATCACCTACCTTACAGGACTGTGGAAATTAGAGATATTACATAAAGTTCCTAGTACAGGACCTAAGACACAATCATTACTATTACTATTCTCAGCCTCATGCAAAAAAATACCTAAAATCCCAAACTGGCAAAATATTATTTATGTGATAAATATCCAAAAATTATTTTTAAAGAAAGATACACAAGCCAATCTTATAAGATTCTGAAAACCCTGTCACCTGGTTTATTTCTAGAGAAGGGTAAAGGGAGAATATTCACTTGAATTTGAGGGACAGCTAAATTGGAAGCAACAGTAGCAGCAATTCTATGCCTCTAAGGTTCCTCTGATCCATAGGGAATGCTTAAACTTCCTTGTTTGATTCAAGAGTCTAATTTTTTCCTAGAGCAAGATCATCCATTTTCATCGGGATAAAAGAATAGAGAACAACAAACTCAATAGCACCAAGTGTGGTTTAACACAGAAAATAGGGCCCAGTTTCTCCTTTCAGATGAAACTCTTACATTAAAATATGTTTAGAAGTCATGGTTGTTTTTCCTCTTGATTCAACCCTCCTCCCTCGCCCAGCAGGAGCCCCAGGAACCTGAAGAGCATGTGCATCACTAACCAGAGAAACAATCCAGCCACCCCTGCCACAGGACAGAACACAGGGACTACGCTCTCAGGGAGAACGGGTACTGAGGGTGCCACCAGTCAAAGAGTCGAACGCTGTGAACTGGGTCCAGGATGACTTGCACACCCTGCTCACTGCGCAGTTTCCGACCGCTGTGCACAGGAGTATCTTGGAACACCAGTCTCACTCGATGATGCCGCATGTCCGTGCTCACATTGATCGTAAACTGGGAAGGGAAAGCAAATGACATTACATCCCATACCCAAATTGAACCACCTTGTTCTTCTACAGCCCCCTCTGAAATGAGACAGTCTAGAAAAAATTTGCATTGGCAAGGCCACAAGATAATCTCTGCAAAGATATAAAAAATTAAGAGTGATTTCATAAGTTCCGCTTAGCTTGATATAGTATTTAAAGTAGGCTAAGGAATGCCTCTCAAATGGCTGAATAAATCAGGATATATGCACAAAGACTACCACCAAAGCCAACGTTTAAATACTGGGTTAGAGCTGGATGGCTTGAAGAGATTTTAAACAGATATTGTTGAGCAAGTGAAATCAAGATTCATAAACACACCCAGATCCCGTTTGTTTTCTTGGTAAAATACACCACAAAATCTCTAAATATGTTGATGCATGTGTAGGTCCACAGAGAACGATATAGGTATCAAGTACCTAGCGTATGACAGCTAGGTTAGTAACGTGGCCTACCCTAGAGAAAGGGGACACGTGCCTACAATAAGAGCAGCGTGGATGACATTACACAAAACTACTTCAGAGGGGCAGTGTGCACATGCACATATTAACAGACGCATTAAAGAACAATCCCCAAATGTAAACTGCAGTTGTAGGTTATCAGAAGTCTGTCAATGTATATATGCACTGCTTAAATTCTTTAAATGAATATGTATTATTTATTTTACCGTTTAAAAAAAAGCTATATAGGGCTCACGTACGGCCTCATCCTTGTCCCTAGTAGGATAATGTTTCTCACATTAATGATCACTACAAAGGAGATGCAGAAACATTCCCTTTACTACAGAGAGCAGAGATAAAATACTCTCAAACATGCATAACTTCTACACAAATTTGTCTGTTCCTAATATACAAGTCTGCTTTGAGACTTTTTAACATCTTCATTAAAGATTTCTTCTTCAATGGTTAAACTTACAAATTTCTTTCAAAACCTAGGTACAGTTAGAGTCTGTGCAAGAGCGGAGGAGACACCCTGTCTCCACTTACCAGGGTGAATACCATCCCCATAACAATTGGAATAAAGATGAAATTGAGGGTGGTGACCTGCAGGAGGCAGCAGTCATGGTCAGGGTTGGTGTGAACATCTTGGTACTGAACAGGAGGCTGCAACCCTCCCACGCACTTGCTCTTTAATCTAGGGGACTGAGGAGAACGGAAAATTAATCTCATGGCTGAGAGAACATGCTCATGGACAAGACTCCACCAATGAAAATTCTATGGCTCAACTGATGCTATGAGACCCACGTTTCTGTTTTCTCCTCTTTTTCTATGTACATGTTGGTTTCCATAGAGATCAAGAAAACCTGCCCTTTGAAAGGGGGGCACCTATGGATGGGCAATGTGGCAGTGGGTGCAATGCTGCAGTTAGATGGTATTTCCTGCCACCCGGCAAGAAATGGAAACGTATAGCTCTGTCAGAGGCTCTCCAATGTCTGGAAGACCGCAAACTCCCTGTGACCTGCCCACTGCAGACAACATGTGCTGCACAAAGGGGGGCACCGTGGCCTCCACTCCCAGGCATCCTACATGGCTGTGCTCCTGGGCCCAGGACCCACTTTCTGCATTAACCTGTTACAACCTGTGTGTCTCTCACAGGAGAGTTCCCTCTTCATTTTCTCTTCATGGCAGTATTACAGGTTTTGATGTGTATTTTATTTTAATAAGTCAACTTTATGCCTAGTTAAATTTACTAGAACAAGATATCTGAAAAACAAAGAGGAGATACAATTACATACCTGTTTTTTAAACTTGAAGTTGAATTCCCACATTGGTTCCTGTCTGTTCCCAACAATCTTTCGGCACCAGAAAAGTAAGCACTATAAGAAAATAAAATAAACCAAAAATAAATAAAAGACAGAAAAGAAAAAAATCAAAATAAGGCAACAAAAATAAATCAGCAGAACCCTTTCTGGTTGCCAGCTCTAATGCTGCGGGTTCACTCTGGCACAGATATAGAGACCCGCCCCCCAATTGGACGCCGTGCAACGAAGAGACAGTCCCAGGGCTACTCAGTCCAGAGAAGCGGGACCAATGTAAGTCCACCACAGAGGCTGTGCAGTCAACCCTCATCTTTAAGGACAGAAACAGGGTCTCTAGGGACTGGGGCATTCTCTGATTCAGCAGGCCACTCCACCATATTAAAACAGCCACCAGGCAAGATGGTATCCAAGGCAGGCAGAGAAGGCTAGCCCTAGAATCAACAGGAGCAAGCCACGCAGGACCCTTTGGGAGCCGACAGCCAGGGTGGACACTACAGAACTGGGCTGAATTCAGCACGCCCCTCGGTGAAGGCAGGCTACAGCTAAGTTTAAGCACAAGAAGTCAAGTACCTCCCAGGGGATAAGGGGTGGGTCGTCCGCCGTGCCAGCTGTCCTGCCCTTCAGACATGCCCTGTACGTCCTGATGTTCCATCAAAAATAATGGGCTTGGCTTTAAGGGGCAAACACTTCTGCTGCCATCACAACGGCTCCAGTGTCCCACACAAGCTATGCTACTGAAAAGAGAGAGAGGGAGAATCATATACGAAAAGCTGGAGTCCGGGAACATGGGACCGCTCCTTCAGGCGTGCTGGCAACTCCCTGAATGCCATGCGACTGTGGCTGTACAAGTGGCAAGGCCATGCATGGGACAGCTGCCACTGCAGGTCCCACATCCTCTTCAGAAGATCTCTAACAACAAGGCACAGAAGAAGCAGCCAGGTAGCCTGGGCTTATTATCTGGGTTAAACATTAGCGATCATTCCACATTGCCTTTTAAGAGTCCACTTTTAAGAATTACTAGGCGGTAATAAGAGAGTGAAGACACAGGTCCTTTAGGACTGGGCACTGGAGCCGCTACGATGTGTCAGCACGAGTTTGCCCGATGCTGCTCTGCTTCCAGCAACCGACCTACCCCTGGCTGGTCAGCGCTGGGGCGATGCCCTCTTCATCATAGTTAGTCTGACCCTATCACTATTCAGGAGGGTGTGGAGGACTGTAAACGTGACACAATACACTGTCCACTCACATTACAAGCAGAAACAGCTGCTGGGTGAAATTCTACCCCAGCCCTGTATCCATCAGCTGGCATGATATTAAATTGAGCTCAGCTCATGGCCCTGACCACCTCCATTTGCAACCCTGGGAGGAACCTTGATAAATAACCTTGAAATCAGCAGAACCTTTTAATCAATATGTATCAGGTAGAATATTATCACACTTGGGCTACACTAGGGGAGAAAAATCATTGTACCATCCAAAGCATAAAAACAAAATACAGAAGAGTAGGAAGTGCTATATAGAACACCAGATTTTGTCTAAGCTGAGAATAAAAATTACCTACAGACTCAAAAGATATAAAATTTAGACAATATTAGTTTGGGGGGGGGGGCATCAACTGGCCTGAATCACAGTATCTGCCATACAAGCCCTGCGGACAAAGGTGTGTTCACTAGGCACGTCACTATGGAGGGGAAAAGGAAGAGACCGGACCAAGGCTAGCACACCGACGCACAGGCAGGTGCCAAAAGAGCATGTCTACACCAGGACCCTAAAGCAGGCCGACAAAAAGGGGAATCCAGATGTCAGTGTCCCGACAGAAAGAGAAAACCAGTAAGCTGTGCGTGTTCTACCTCCGCATAGTGATTAAAACACTTAGAATTACAGCGGAGACCTACCATGTGAGTGTGTTCTTCCTATCCCAAACCTTCAAAACCATCTAACGTGAACATAACGCATGAAAGTAAGATAAAGAGAATAAGGAATATGACAAAAGCATAAGGAAGCCAGGCCGGCATAGCAGGGACGACTTGGAGACGTGAAAACCCTGAGCCCTGGAAGTTTACGTTAGTCCCCTAGCAGCCTGGTACCCGCAGGTCTAGCCCCCCACCCCACCAAGGAAGCTAGAGACAAGCCACACGAACAGGCCTACCACACAAGAACCCCACGATGATTCTCACTTACTTTGGAATTCTTTAATGTGCTGGGCGTGCTTTCTGGAATGGCTGGGTTTTTGGAGATTCGAGCAGCGAAGGGCTCATACATATGGTACAGAGATCGGATCACACATGCCCGGAGGCAGCGCAGCTTCTCCATGGACTCTGGGCGCAGGCGCAAAGGCAGCGAGGCATCCAGCGTGTAGTGCCTGAAACACGACACATTACTCCTACCGACGTGTGGCCTGTCTCTCCTGCTCCAGGTCAGTCTCCTGTGACTCCTGGTCTCAGTGTGACTTCGCTCTCACACACACACATCACCATCTCTTCACTTCTCAGCTACTTTTGCTTCTTTGCTATGTGAAACTCAGTTTACATATACCTTATAATCCTATACTTCTCCATCCTTTTTAAAATTTCTAATTATCTGTATTTCACCCTAAAAAAGGGAAAGTCTTAGCTTTGCTAGGAGTACCAGATACTTCAGACCCTGTCCAGAAGGGATACCAAGTTCTCTACTTCCTTCCCACCACATTCTCACTGACAGTTCCTAACCTCACTACACTTCGGTACCCAGTATCAAGAACTAGCCTTCTTACTAGTCACACTGTTCACCCTCTCCTCGCCCCTACAAGTGTATGAAGGGCAGCATAAGAACAAAACTATATGGTACTTCAAGACGACCAGCAAATATAAGAAACTAATCTAGTTGGAAAGACAAACAGGTGGGCATCTGAAGCTTTTGAAAATTCCAGCTAAGACAACCCCCTGAGGAAAAATCAAAGACAATTCTTCTAAAATGTGAAGCAACACTTTTGCTGCAAATGGATACTGGATGAGGGGAGGGGACAACCACAGGGAAGACAGTTGCCCGATGAATTAATAATATAAATTTTAAATGAGGGTCTCAAGGAACCCAAAGCCAGGCTCACACCAGGCCTGGAGTAGAGAAAGTGCAAAGGTCACCATCCCAGGAGCAGTTTCACATCACAAACAGCATGAAATCAGCTACACAGACAACAGGGAGCTCCCTGTGGCCGCACCTTCGGTACAACCTGGTCCAAAAGGCAGCAGTGCAAGTGACAGTCCAGGCATTCTTACAAATCAGGGAAAAATTCACAATGTCCTCAGGACGAATGTAGGAGGCCAGCAACAGCCAAATATCCATGGGGTACTCTTCACCCCCAGCCCCATCCAGGTCTTCTGAAACAGAAAAAAAGAACTATAATCTCTGACCTTTCCTTTTTAAAAAAAAAACACACATAGAGTCTTAAAGGTTTCAAGTGTACATTTCTAGGATACATGACCTGTATGTTGCACTGTGTGCCCACCACCCATAGTTAAATCACCTTCCATAAACTCTGACCTTCTATTACACACATATCTAAAACCCCCAACACTTAGATTCTCCCGGGTCTTGCACAGCTAAGAAAAAGGTTTAAAGGTCCAAGGAAGCCTCTCAAACTCATCACTTCTTGCTTATTCCAGCTGCTGGAAACTTTTGCTTCCTGTTGCCCCAGTGACTAGGTCTCGTTTTTAAGGCATTTATTTAATAATTATTTATATGCTGTTTTGAAGTTTTCAAAGTAATGTTGCATACGTTAAATCATTCAATTCTGGGCTAATCCTAAAGCTAACCTTTAACCTTTAACCTGTCATAGAACTATCCAAAAACCAGATTTCTTCCTTCTCTTTCCTGGGCAAAAGCCCCTACACCACCTCCCTCCTGCTGCCTCGGCTTTTCTAGGTAATTGCTCCCAGCAGTTCTTTGACTCAAATCAGGTTCTTGAGATGAGTTCCTCAGATCAGAGACCAAGGCCTCTAAAGAAACATCCTCTTTTCTGGTTCCTATCCTTTCTTGCAATCATTTCAGGCTCCGTCTACCATGTTTGGGCCCCACCTTGTATCACATTACATCACTCTCTGAAAGAGAGGGCACCAGTATTTCCTCCCCTGAGACGCATCAGAACTTTTACAAAGCAGAGTGCTATTAAAAATTTGTCTTCAGGGTCAAAATTCAGTCATTATTAAAGAACTGTGTTTTAAACATAATTATTAAGAAATTTCAAAATGTTGAAATGGAATCAGTAAAGAAAAGCTTCATGGTATGTTAAACCGTGTCCCACTCCTGAGATCCAAACTCGGATTCTCTACTGCAGTCACCACACACAGGACTAATGAACCAAAAGAGAGCAAGCCCTGTACCTCTGTGCCTCTTGCTCTTCTTTTTTCTGGAGACGGGTCTCTCATGGATGCTCTCCTCCTGCGCATCCATCTCGTCACTGCTGTCGGTGACATCGCAGGGCTCACCAGCCCCAGAGAGAGCTTCCACTGCGGGAACCTGAGAGGCTTCCAAGCCGCAAAGAGATTTTACTAGAAGGAAATAAGGAAGGAGTGAGAAGGCAGAGTCCCATCCAGAGATACAAATGGCTTAGGCAGGATATCAGCATCCATGAAGGGGGAAAAATAAAAGGAATAACCAGCATGAGAGTCTGCTGAAAAAAGCTGAGACTCTAAAAAGGAAGAAAATTAAGCATTTTAAATTTTTTAAAAAACTGGAAAGCAATGGGCAAACGGACTTCTGAAAAGTGCCAACTTCAAAGGTGAAGAAAAAGGGAGTGCATTATTCTCCCACTATAAACTGCACGGGCTAAAACTAAAGGCAAGTGCTGTTCTCATTTGCATAAATTCTGAGAATCAGCGTTTTGAGTGGCGCTAAATCCAGTTTAATCATGCTCTTGAGTTGGAGATAGTAGGTGTCATAAAAACACAAGTCTCAGTGGTTGAGCGAGACCTATGAACTAGAAGATCATGGTTCGATTCCCGGTCAGGGCACAGGCCCGGGTTCCGGGCTCGATCTCCAGTGTGGGGCGTGCAGGAGACAGCCGATCCATGATTCTCTCTCATCACTGATGTCTGTCTGTCTGTCTGTCTGTCTCTGTCTCTCTCTCTCTCTCTCTCTCTCTCTCTCTCTCTCTCTCTCTCTCTCCCCCTCCCTCCCCCCTTCCCTTCCTCTCTGAAATCAATTAAAATATACTTTTTAAAACACACAAGTCTCAAGGATATGTAAGTACAAAGCTTGAAAGTAAGAGAAACAGGGAAGAAGGAAAGAATATACTTCAAGGTTCTTCCACTTGAAGCAAACGGCAGAGCTCGTGGAGGACACAGTAAACTGCAGGAAAAAGACTAACCAAGAAGAAGGAAGTGGAAGCTACAGAAGAGCACACAGAGGGGTTTGTGATGCAGAGACGGGCACAAGACTTTTCTGCTGCAGAAAGTGCTCGCGCTCCCGGCTCACCGGCGCCCGCCCTGGAATCTATGGAGCAACCCTGAGGAGAGCCAACTCGTTTACGGAAGATGCCCGAAGGGCTGCAAGGAAAACACTGATGGAGCCCCAGGAACAAAACGCCCAGTTCCGCGGCCCGGGTCCGGAGGGTCGTCGGCAGCCTACCTTCCTGCTGAACAGCATTGGCGACGGCTTTCTTGACTCGTCCAGACCTCACGACGGCCGGGTCCGAGTTGGCATAATCCGCCACGGTCACTGAAACAAGCATGACCCTCAGAGGTGGCGGCCTCCTCCCTTCAGCTTCCCCCCGCCGGCCCCGGCCGCCTCCCCCACCCCCGGCCCCGGCCTTTCACCGCCCGGCCCCTCGCTCACCTCGACCCGAGCAGGCGTCGTGGGCCCGGAACTTGAGTCGCTTCCCTCGCTTGGGCATGGCGGCCGAGTCGGGGCGAGGCCGCCCTAGCGGGCCGGGACCCCGGGCCATGTTCTGGGCCCCAGAGCCGGCTCCGGGAGCCGCGGGACAGCGCCACCCGGCTCCGTGGCCATCCCGCGCCGCAGGACGCCGCTCTCGCGATGACTCATCAGGGCTCTGCGTCGCACCGGCCTACGTCCTCTTTGGACGCCAATCAGCGCCAGTCGTGGTGACGTCAACACCCAGCGCCGGGGTTGCGCTGTCGGGGGCCCTGCGGGTCTCCGCGATTTGTACCTTTTACAGAGACAAGACTTTCCTGTTCTCAGAGAGATTGCCACCATCGGTCAGTCCTGTTGCCTCTCCAGATGTTAACCAAAGATTACTTCTGACCATTGGGATCTTGATTTTTACTTTTTTTTTTTTTTTGTAATTG
The DNA here is from genome assembly GCA_025583905.1 of Ia io. Lineage (NCBI taxonomy): Eukaryota > Metazoa > Chordata > Mammalia > Chiroptera > Vespertilionidae > Ia > Ia io. The sequence goes on along the minus strand of JAJQQW010000024.1, from coordinate 17,970,461 downwards.
GCTCGGTGTTTTACATTGAACATGTATCGTATTTATACTTGGGGAAATATCAATAAAACTATTTTTTTAATATATTTTATTGATTTTTTACAGAGAGGAAGGGAGAGGGATAGAGAGTTAGAAACATCGATGAGAGAGAGACATCGATCAGCTGCCTCCTGCACACCCCCCACCGGGGATGTGCCCGCAACCAAGGTACGTGCCCTTGACCGGAATCGAACCTGGGACCCCCTCAGTCCGCAGGCCGACGCTCTATCCACTGAGCCACACCGGTTTCGGCCAACAAAACTATTTTTATTGGGAGAGAAATGTGGCGCCGTTACAGTCCACAGCCTTGGATCTAGGTCAGAAACCCGGGAAGCTGATAGCAGGACTTCCTCACCACTTCCTGGGGGCCCTCACTGAGGACTGCTAGGTGTGAGGTGGAGTGGTCAGGAAGACAATGGTTGTCAGGGAGGGTGTCATCTGAGAGCAGTGACCAAGTTGGTCTTGCCTCAGAGGATGCATATTCTGCCCCATCCCAGCCTCTCCACTACTCCCAAACATTACATTTTCTTCTATTGACTTTGGGGAAAGTCCTGAACACTTGGGAGTGTGGAGTTGAGTTCCTCTGTACCCAGAAAGAAGAAATCTGAGATGGAACTACAGCTCCAGTCAAGGTGATACATGATTTCCTTGATGCCTCTTCGCAAGCCTTAGGGGAACGAAGGTGCCTCTCAGAAAGGGAGATGGTCTCTTGGACCTCTGACTTAATCCCAATCATAGATCCTTAATAAGTGCCTGTTAGGTTCTCCAGAGAAAACCAATAGGATATATAGAAAAGAGAGATTTATTATGAGGGACTGTCCCATAAAATTATGAAGGATGAGCAAACCAAGACCCATGGTTTGCTGTCTATAAGTTGGAGGCCCTAGGAAAGCTACTGGTGTAGTTTCCAGTCCAAATCTGAAGGCCTGAGAACCAGGGGATCCGATGTCTGAGAGAAGAAGAAAATGGATGTCCCAACTCAAGCAGAGAGTGACCAGCACACGCATCGTGGGAATCCCAGAGGAAAAGAGAAAGGGGCAGAGAGAATATTTGAAGAAATAATGGCTGAAATCTTTCTGAATTTGACAAATATAAACTTCCAAGAACTTCAACAAACTCCAAGTATAATGAACTTAAAAGACCCACACCGGGCCACATAATCAAACTTTCAAAACAAAGAGAGAATCTGAAAAGCAGTGACAGAGAGGAGTAATCACATACAAGGGATCCTTAGTAAAATCATCAACAGATAAGAAGTTGAAAATGGCCCTGGCTGGGAGCTCAGTTGTTTAGTGTCCTCCAAGGTTGTGGCTCGATTTCCCCCTCTCCCATCCGGACACATACAAGAATCAACCAATGAATGCATAAATAAGTGGATTATGCCAACTTGGACCTCCCTCTCTAAAATCATTTTTTAAAAGTTATTTCTATATTTTTAAAAAAAGTTGAAAACATGTCCATTCAAGAACTGTCCATAAATATTTATAGCAGTTTTGTTCATAATTGCCCAAACTTGAAGGAAACCAAGATATCTGTCAGCAGAATGGATAAATGTACTGTGGTGCATTCATATAATGGAATATTACTCAGTGCTAAAAAGAAATAAGCTATCAAGCCATGAAAAGACATGGTAATATCTTGAATGTATATGACTAAGTGAACGAAGCCAAAATGAAATAGCTACATAGTGTATGACTCCAACTATATGACATTCTGGAAAAGGCAAAACTATGGAGACAGTAAAAAAAGATGAGTGGTTGCCATGGGGTTGGGATGGGAGGGATGAATAGGCAGAGTTCAGAGGATATTTAGAGCAGTGAAAATATATGTATTATAATGATGGATACAAGTCATGTCCAAACCCTTAGAATGTACCACACCGAGAGTGAACCCTAATGTAAACAATGAGCTTTGGGTGATGGTGTGGACGTAGGTTCATCAGTTATAACAAACGCACTAGCTTGGTGAGTGGTGGTGATAATGACGGAGGCTGTGCATGTGGGGGTAGGGGGTATATGGGAAATCTCTATACCTTCCTCCAATTTTGCTGTGAACCTAAAACTTCTCTAAAAAAAATAATCTTTTAAAAAACAATGATATTTATATATTATTTATACAATCATTTCTTGATTCACAAAACACATTACTGTCAGCCCTTGCCAGTTTAGCTCAGTGGATAGAGCATCAGCCTGCGTACTGAAGGGTCCTGGGTTCAATTCCAGTCAAGGGCACATGCCAGGGTTGCTGGCTCGATCCCCAGTGGGAGGCATGCAGGAGGCAGCCAATCAATGATTCTCATCATTCATGTTTCTATCTCTCCCTCTCCTTCTCCCTTCCTCTCTGAAATCAATAAAAATAAAAATAAAATTAAAAAAAACACACATTACTGTCAAATGGTAACTTTTCTCACAGTGTAAATGCAGACATCTGAGTGTACACCCATGGTCACAGATGAAGAAGCTGCTGTAGGTCCTCCCCACCGGCACCATGGCACCATGAGAGATGTCCTGTGCATGCTCCTCTCTGCTGCAGCAGCACTGTTCTCAGTCTTCTTCTTCATTAAAGAAAACCCTTTTGACACTACAAGTTTCCTGTCCTTGGTGAGTACCAGAAGCTGTGGGTCGGGCAAAGTTGAAGTCCCTGGACTGAGAAAAAGGAGACACTATCTAAGTGTCCGTCTGTGTGCAACTGTCACTAACATTGTAGACACTCAAAGGAGAAAGATAATAAAGCCTGAGGACTCAACATACTTTTCTTTGATGGGGAAATAAAGGAGGTGGCACTCTGGAAGAAGGAATTCAGGGTTGGGAAGAAATTACACTTCTTTCCTATGGTTTCAAAGTTACACATTTTATCCCTGTTTTATTCCATAGGACGCTGAAACTCAGAGAAGTTAAGTCATTTTTCCAAGCCAAGAAAAACTGTAAGGGGATGAGAAATTTCACCAGAACCCAGAAAAGAAAAAAAAGGGGGGAGGGGGAGAATGAACTTGAAGGGTGAAGAGTTTAGACTAGGGCATTGCAATGGCATCACTGTCTCTTCTCATGCCTAGCACATGCTTTGCCCTTCATGGGATTAAGTGACCCACATCAGACTAGTCAGAGAGATGACTGTGGGGGAAGAATGGCGTGGACTGAGACCATCTCATTCCCTACATGTAACCCGGACTCCCTTCACCCCAGGACCCATAACCTGTACAAGAATCTCCAGGGTAGAACTTTATCAGAAGATAGGGAAGAAACTGAGTTGAGCCCTGAGCAACCTGCCTGTATCCTGGAGATGTTTTATTATGTGATGCAGAGCAGAACCCACCCAGCCATTCTTCTCAAAGAGCAGGACTCAGAGCTGCAACTTACTCTCTTCTCAGGAGGAAAAGGAGCTGGTAGCTTGGCAGAGAGCCCGGATGCAGCTTAACCCTGGTAGAACACGCCACCTGCAAACCTTCAAAGTTATGCAGAAAAACTCAGAACCACTCGAAAACGTGAACTCCTATATCTTGATTGGAGCCCCTCCTAGGAAAAAAAGTGAGTGTGCACAAGGGGTCTAGACCATGAAGGGGCAGGACAGGCAGGTGGAGAGCAGGGAACTATGACATCTGACACAGTAGACCACTCTCCTGTCAACACTCTCTCTGGTTGCTTCCAGGATCCCAAGCTCTGGTTTTCCTCCAGCCTCACTCACAGATCCTCAGTGTCTTCTGCTGGTTTACCTTCTCTCTCCAGCATCTAGATGTTGAGGTGCCCAGAGCTCAGTCCTTGTCTGGACTGCCTTGATGACCTCACCCAGTCTCACAGCTTTAAGTACCATCTATAGGCCGATTACTCTCAAAACACAGCTCCATCTAGATCTGTCTGTGGTCCTCACTGACCCCTGCAGTGTCCTTTTCCTGCCACGGTAACCATGCTGGCAGCTGTTGCTAAGATCTGTGTCTAGACAACATGTGGCCTCTGATCTGTCAGCTCAGTCGGACTTTGTCGTTCCCCCTGCTCGGCAAGCTCCCCTTTGGGACTGGACCCTCCTGAGGTCGGACTATGACACTCATTGGATCCTCGTAAGTTGCAATGATAAGAAAAAATAAACCTTAACACAGAATAAGCTTTTTCTGACTCAAACAGTTTTAGAATTCAAAGGACAAGACTAAGCTATTATGTTAATAAAATACAGTTAAGTTCAAGGGGGCTGAAGAACGTTGGCCTTAATTATACAAGAACTCTGCCCTGGCTTGGTAGCCCAGGCCCATTAGAGTGTCATCCCAATATGCGAAGGTTGCAGGTTCGATCCCTGGTCAGGGCACATACAAGAAATAACCAATGAATGCATGGATGAGTGGAACAACAAATCAATGCTTCTCTCTCTCCCCCTCCCTCCCTCCCTCTCAAATCAATAAATTTTTTAAAAAATAACATAAGAATGCTGAGTAAAGAAAAACTACTTTTTTCTTTAAAATTACATGCCTTTTATTTTTCAATTAGCAATAATCCCACTTTATATAAACCTCACTGGCTATGATGCTGTACTTTTTAATTAAATGCGCTATGAAGTATCTGTATGAACTCATGATGGTATTTTATCTCTTTAGAAATATATATTTTGGCTCTATCCAATGGCCTAGAAATGAGCATTTGTTACATAAATACTGTTTTCCACTGAAAATAACCAGGCTGGTTCCAGTTCCAAGGCAGGAAATGTCCTATCAGATAGCAAGGAAGCCTTTAAAAATGACTAAAGTTGTATCAAAAAGACTCAGGATCCAACTTCAAAAGGCTGTTTGCCAAATAGGACAATTTGAGCCTCAATAGGATTAAATTTCAGTGGTTTGAAACGTGAAATTCGTGAGTTTATACAGATGCCTCTCCAGGTCTCAATGTCACCTTCAGGGAGCCACACCCAGGGCTTTATCCTAGAGCAGTGATGGGCAACCTTTTGAGCTTGGTGTGTCAAACTTCGCCAAAAAACTGAGCATAACTCGGGTAGTGTGTCACTTTGAGGAAAAAACATTATTTCGCAAATGTTTCATCCTCAGGAGCAGCAAATGTTTCATCCTTGGCATGCGGCCGCCTCAGCGGCCGCGTGTCATCAGAAATGGCTACGCGTGTCAGTGCTGACACGCGTGTCATAGGTTCGCCATCACTGTCCTAGAGGCAAAAGCCATGTCAGCTCTGCCCTCTCCTCCTGCTGCTACCTAGAGTTCTTGCTCCAGTCCTGGGGTTCCCGCCAGCCCAGGACTCACCCATAGGCTCTCCCCAGGCAGACCTTCCACTTTACTTAGAAAATCGTAGCACTTTTGCCTGCGATGGATGTTGCCACAGCCAGCCCCTCAGTGGTCAGTGGTCCAGTGGTTCTGGAAGCAGTCCTGTGACTGATTTATCCAGGTGACCATCCCAGGGCTCCTACCTTTCGTTTGGTGGCTCGAACTTAGAATTCCTCTGAGGCTTTCAGTCTGAAACTACATCTGTGCATTTGTTTTCTCTGTGTGTCTTCTGAACTATGGATTCTTCTACTTAGGCTTTTTCACCACCCCCATTCCATATTCTCTATCTTCTAGGAATTCTGCAAATATTACAGTTCTCTAATGGCAAGCTTTCTGGTTTTTCAGTGGGACTCTGGTTGAGGAGACATAAATGCAAATGTTTTTAGTTTATCATCTTTATTTCTCCAACAATAGTTTCTCAAAGGTAATGATTTTTTTTTTAATTCACAATTTATGACCAGATTATTAACTCCTAACATAGTCCATTCATGGGCTTGGGGGAGAAAATGTACAATAACCACAGGAAGACATTAAGTTGGTGTATGGAAAGACCTGCCAGTATTACGACCTCACCCGTAGCAACTATGTTTCTCACTTCTGTAAGCTGACAAAGGCCCTCTCTTCTTCCCAACCTTAGAACTGCTGACCATAGGGATTTCCTCAGGGCAGCGTCCTGAAGGGAGCAACCTCGTGGACACCCTGCAGTCTCTCTTCTTTGCTTCCTCCTCATCCGAGCGGAAACACTTCACGGTTCTGGTACACCTAGCGGGTCCTGACCCCAAATGGCTTGTTCAGATGATCTACAACCTCTCCACCATGTTTCAACCACACATCCAGGCCAGAGAGCTGGTGGTGATCACGACTCCTCTCACCAGCTACCTTCCTTTGAAAGATCTTAAAGTGACCTTTGATGACCCTCCTGGCCACACAGCCGTCCACTCCAAGCAAAACATGGACTATGCCTTCCTCATGAATTTTGCCACCCAGCACTCCGACTACTTCCTCATGATCGAAGATGATGTGAAATGTGCCCCCGGATTTGTCACCCAGATAGCTACTGCAGTATCGGCCTGGGCAAACAGACCCTGGCTGACTCTGGAGTTCTCCCCGCTGGGCCTCACCGGGAAACTCTTTCGAACAGGAGACCTGCCCCGCTTCGTTCACTTCCTTCTCCTCTTCTACCGAGAAATGCCCTGGGGCTGCCTCCTCTCCCATTTTCAGGACCTGGTGCAGCACACACCAACTGAGTTCCTGCCCTCCCTCTTCCAGCACGTGGGCAACTCCTCCTCCTTTGAGGAAGATGACACTGGCTCTCCCAGCAACCCTGCTGCCTCCATCCACACCAGCCTGAAGGTTGCCAATGACTCGGTTCCCTCACATGCCTACAGCCTGGATGAGACTTTCTTTTACACCAAGTCGGCTGAGCCGGGCAGCCATCTGACTGTGGTTTTGGATGTACCTGCCCACGTGTCCCGAGTTCAGGTGCTGACTGGCTCTGACCCGAGAGGCTGGAATAAGCTGGAAGAGGGACAAGTAGAACTGGGCTATGACTCTACAAACAGGGTCAGTGACTGTGACGACTACACTCTGCTGGGGCTGGTGGTGAATGGCGTCCTGAACAAGCAGGTACTATCTCCCACATCTGGGAAGAAGGTGAAATGTGTGAGACTGCTTGTGACAGCCGCTGCTCCCTCCGGAATAGTGGTCAGGCACATCCACCTCTGGACCAAGTGAGGTTTAAGTGGTAAATGGAGAAGCCACCAGGAGTGCTGGGAGTGGTCAGATTGGAGGTTAGAGTCTACAAAGGTTAAACAAACAAAACATTAAAATATTGAACTTGGGTCCTTTCAGGATTGTTCATTCAGAAGAGGTGTGTGTTGAAAGGCAGAGTGAAGGTCACGTGCTCTTGGTCCCAGAACCACTGGTAGACGCGGTAGCTTATTAAAAGCCTTCCTGGTTTACTCTCACGTCTACCATTCGGAATTCTTCCCTTGGAGCGGGAACACCAGACTCGCAGAAACAGCAGGCGCACGTGGGTAGGACTGATTGATGCTCACATCACACAACAGGATGGGGGTCTTACACCAGCAGAAATGGACTCATTAAAGGCGGAACTTCCTGTGTGGCAGGAAAGAAACACAACTGTGTGCTCTGTGGTCTCATTTCCCATTGAAGGTGGTCATTTAATGCACACTATTGGTCCCTTTACGGTCAGGCAGAGTCCTTTTCTCCATGGTCACCCAACATGTCAGGTATTCCTTTTCAAATAGCCTCCAAATTACTGAAAATCTTTTGTTCTGATCTGTGATAGCTCCTGTCCAGCAGTCTTATCTCTGGGACTACAAGGTAATATAGGTTTCTGATAGGAAAACCTTTGGATATTTTACTAACTTTTTTTAGTTCAGTTTGGCTATTAGATCTTTATTTCCAGAAAAATCTAAGTCCTGAGCTCAGCTAATGTGCAGTGTCTAGTTTTCACTAGCCTGACTATAATCCATGAAGGCGGGGAGAGGAGAAAAGGAAAGGAGAGCTCTAAGAGGGATATTTGGGAAGAACCCAAATCAAAAGCCAGGAAGTGTATCCCAATGAGCTGTAATCCAAGTAGATGCAGGAGCCGGAGAACCTGGAAACAGGATGTGGGACAGAAACAAGGAGGGGGGGGCAAATAAGGGCAAGAGGGAGAAGCTCTGAGCATCAGGCAGCCACAGGATCCACCACAGTGTTGGTGGCAAGGCCAGGCTCTCCACAGAATGGTCCCAGCTGGTGGAGAGCCCGTTCTGGCAAGATGGAGGGTGCCTCTGACAGGTGACCTCAGCCTGTTTAAACTCCCAGAACCACACTGCAGTCCGGGGCTTCCTGGCCAAGCCTTCCTTCGTCACCTCCCACCCTTGTCAGACCTTGACGGCAATCTGAAGCCTCCCCTGCCCCCTCCCCTCCACCAATGAAGCTCTGGGATGTGTAATCCCATGTTCCTGTCAGCAGCTGGGCAGGTGTGAACTGACACAGGGGTGCTCAGAGTGTTCTGGGGAAATGGACAGCAAGATGGGGATTTGGGGCTGGCTTCCTCATGATACTCAGGTAGTTGTGGAAATAGAGGTTAAAATAGGTTAACAGAACAGCATCACTGTGGGTAAAGTAGGTAGGGAGATGACAACCACAAAAGGTAAAAATGGAGGGGAAGGAGGTTGAGGACAGTCACCCCAATAAGTCAATCCCTTGCCTGGTTCTGGAGCTCGGCCCATTTTCAGGTCCATGTGCACTGATGGAAGAGGTGGGAAGGTCCCTAGAAGGAAGGTCCCCGAGACACAAATCCTGTAAGATTCCCCAGACACCCCACTATCACCACCACAGTGCCTTACAGACATGTACTTGGGTAGCTGTAAACTGGGGAAAGGGAAACACCCCGAGACATTTAAGGAGGTCACCAGTTCAATTCCCAGTCAGGGCACATGCCCTATAACTGGATATCCTGTGACATAGAGGGTTCCTCCAGGAGCTGTATGGGGCCCTCTAATAGGGAAGGAATCACTCAATATCCACTCTTGTCAATTTGATTCAAGCTGACAGTTAATTTTCAGCTTCTGGGTTGAGATAAGACTGGAAAGCTGGCTTTAAACCCTTATTCCCACTGTATCCAGAAGCAGGTGCTTGATGTGGGCAGTCCCCATTCAGGGTGAACAATGGTTGTCAGGGAGGGTCTCCTGGGAGGGTGGCTAGTTTCTGCTGCCTCAGAGGAGCCACTCTGGGCTCCCACCCTGCAGCACTGAAGTTTTTTCTCTGCGATTTCAGAGAAATCCCTGCTCTCTGGTGGTTTATCAAGCCACATTTTCTAGACACAAAGTCTCCAATCGCTGTGGCTCTGCAAACCTGGTCAAGACTCCCGCAGGATTAGAAATTTCCGGCCACTTCTAGGTTTCCATCCTTCCTTCCAGTCCAGGGTCGGGGAGACACACAAGAGTTTCCCTTGGCCCTTCCGACTTGATTCAAAACCTCGTCACCTGTCCGAAGTAATCCCCAGTGGAGACTTTAACTCAAGTTTGAGTTTAGGGAGCTAACACCTACACCTTGATTTCTGGCAACACATCCCCTCTGGTGGGGCCTCTACTCCAAGTGGCTAAACTAATGTGCACCAGTTCCACCTGGAAACCCAGACAGGAGCTGCAGAAGGCAGCAGCTGAATAGAACCAAACTCCATGACCTTTGTCTCTCCTTCGATGGCTACATGGGGGGGGCGGGGGGAGAGGACAGTCAAAGCGATGGAAAAGGTTTAGGAAGAAATTTGGCAGAGGTGTGCAGGAGGGAGGGTGGGGGAAGGGAGGGGAGGCCACAGGCAACAGGAGGACATCCCTGGCTTCCCTCACTCAGGATCCAACTCCTGCTCACTTCCTGCCAAGTGCCAGGCCCAGCACCATGACGCTATGGAAATACTCCATCCTGGCTGTGTCCTTCATCTCCCTGAGCTTCTTCCTCCAGGACAATACGAACAGGCGCCTTGAGTACAGTGTGTCATTGGTAAGTTCCAGAAACTGAGATGGATTACTTGCCAACACTTTGGCGGGGAGGAAGTATGTCCAGTTATATAAACACTCAAGTACCACCGTTGTTCTAAGAAGAGGGCACTTGAAGATTCAGGAGAGTGTCAAAAAAAGATATTAACCCAGCCTTGAATATGGCTAGGATTTGAATAGGGTGAGGGAGGAAGAGGGCATTCTAACTGTGGAGAGAGCCTTGCCCAGACCTTCTAGGCCGCCGTGCTGCCTGCCAGGCCCAGGGTGCGAGGGAGCTGCCTGGGTGCTGCCACTCTCCTCACCTCAGGAGAGATGGTGCTCCTCCCATTCTCCCTTCAGGGACAGACTCAAGCCCTAAGATGGCTCCTCCCTAAGATGGAGGTCATGCTCAGGTTTTGGGGTCCATCTTCTCCCTACATGCCTCAGACCAGCTAGAGCAGAGGGGGAGGTGGGTGTGGGGAAGTGTGCGGCCAGAACTGAGCAAAGAAACGGCTGTAGAATTGAGGTACCATGTGTAATTCCTTAAGGACAAGATAGCTTGGTCTTCAGCAGCTGTCCCAGCACCCAGCACAGTCAAAGCAGAGTCAGGGGCTCTGCCAGCCTGTAATGGTGGAGAAATTAGACATGGGCAAGGTGGGGCAGGCAGATTCTTACTCTGCAGAAGCCTGGGACCTTCCCACAGGCATTCCCCACGGAACTGGAGAGCCCCACTTCCCTGACCCCAAGGCCCAGCACCCCTTCCAGCATCATGGGTGTTCTCATGATGAGGTGGGGACAGTGCTTCACTGAGCCCCGATACTCAAGCTCCCTGGTGACTGGATCCTGGGGCTTACTTGGTCTGTCCCAGAAGGGGGATTTGCCCTCATTTGTCTCCAGAGGAGCTGGGGTGAAGCTCAGGGCTGATGCTTATCCATCCTTAACAGGAGGAAAAGAAGAAAATACTGCAGCACCTGGACCAGGAGCAAATCATCTCTGAAAGCAAGAACCACTTGGAGACCTTCAAGGAGATGCAGAGACACTCCCCGGTGCTCCAGCACACCAGCTACAAAGTGCTGGCTGGAGCCCTTCCCCAGGAGAAGAGTATGTGGGAGAGAGGTCAGACTGAGGGAAGAGGGAGGGAGAGGACCCAGAGGGAGATGAATGTGATGGGTGCCAACTCAATGGACACTGAACTACGAGAGCCCTCAGGTTCCTCCATCCCTGCAGACCCTGCCATCCAGGTCTGAGGTCAAGGCCAGGCTCATATGCCATGCCAGCAGATTTCCCTTTAGTACATGGCAGCCTCCCCATCAGAGAGTCTTGTCCTCCAACGACCTTGCAAAGTAGTAATCAAATAAAACTACCTCACAACCTCTGACCAAAGATTAATCTCTATCCAACCACACTCTCCAAGGGAAAGGAAATGTGACTTTGTCCCCAGGGGTTGGCGTTAAGGGGAGAGGGGAGGAGGGTCTTGTCACCATCTAGAGTGCTAATGGTGCCCTATGCCTCCCATCCCCAGAACTACTGACGGTGGGGATCTCCTCAGCGCAGCATCCTCATGGGAGCACCCTCTTGCACACCCTGCAGTCCCTGTTCCAAGCCTCCTCGGAGTCTGAGCTGGACTGTATTGTGGTGCTGGTCCACCTGTCAGATCCTGACCCTGCATGGCTCAGCCAAATGGTCGCCAACATATCAGGCCTCTTCCAAGCTCATATTGAGGCCCAGCAGCTGCTTGTGATCCACGGTCATCTCAGTGGCTCTCTTGTCCCAGGAGATCTGGGCAACATCAATGACTCCTCACCCTGTGAAGCTGTTTATTCCAGGCAGAAAGTCGACTATGCCCTCCTTATGAACTTTGCTGTCAGCCTCTCTGAATACTTTCTGATGGTAGAAGATCACGTTGACTGCACCCCCAAATTTGTTTCTACCATCTACTGGGCACTGGCAGCCTGGAAAGAACGACCCTGGGTGACCCTGGAGTTCTCTAGCCTGAGCTTCTCTGGGAAAGTATTCCACAGCAGCGACCTCTCCCGCCTGACCACCTTCCTCCTCCTCTTCCCTAAGGACACGCCTACTCACTTGCTTCTCTCTGAATTCCGCCTTCTCTTGGCCCAACATGTTCCTATTCGTTTCAGCCCCTCAGTCTTCTATCCCATGAGCAATTATTCTGCGTCTGAGGACACCTGCTTTCCTGTGGAGAAGGAAGTGGTCTTTGGTGAACCAGACAACCCCGTAGCCAACGTCCTCACTGACATGAGCCCGATACTGAACGTGATTCCCCAATACGCTTACGTTCTGAACGAGGAGGGCTACATCACCCTTGATGCCTTAAGAGGCAACTACCTGGTGGTGATTTTGGAAAGGCCACAGAAAGTCATCCGCATAGAGGTGCTGACAGGTGCTGACAAAGAAGGGCAGTACCGGCTGCAGCAGGGCCAGGTAGAACTGGGCTACAACCCCCTGGCGCATTCCGAAGGCTGTGCGCGCTACACCCTGCTGGGACCGCTGGTGCAGGGGACCTTGGACCAGAGGGTGTTTTACGAAGAAGGCACCCTGGAGCAGCTGAGCTGCATACGACTGCTGGTGCTGGCCTCTCAGGACTCCTGGCTCCTCATCAGGCAGATCAGGGTCTGGACTCAGCCCGAGGAAGAGGAGAGCTGGAGGCACACTGGGGATTCTGCAGGCATTGGTCTTGGGAATGCAGCCTACATGGCTGGCAGGAAATAAAGCTAGAACCGGGTCAAAGCCTGTGCACACTCTGAGTGGGGTGACCGTGTAAGTTACTGTCCAAACGGGGGTACGTGTGAGAAGGAAAGGAAGCACACTACAACCGCAGAGGTAAGCCAGCCTGTCCCCAGCAAGCAGAGGTGTGTGCTCAACCTAATCCAGTTTTGTGGGCCACGTAAGATAGACGACACAGTCTGAGGAGGGGGCGAGACAAAACAATGTCCTTTTGGCTTCCAAGGGCCAGAGAGAGAGGGAAGGAGGCACCATGACCGGCCTACTTCTTATCTGCACACAAGCACGACACTCTCGCATCTTCCCACCAAGGAGTCCCTGCCCTGCCTGGAGCCACAAGCCCTGGGATTGTCCCGCTCCTTTCCGCACCGCTATTTCCGGTCCCCACACCCGGGGTCCGGTTCCGCCCCTTCCGCCTCCACCCTTGCCGTACAGGCCCCGCCCCTTTCACGCCAATCCCTTCCTCCCCGGCGCCGCGCACAGGCCCCGCCTTTTCCGGGCCGAGGCTGTGGTCAGGCCCGCTTCCCCGCCCCTTCCGACGCCGCCGCTTCCATCCCCACTCTTGCCAGGCCACGCACCTTTCAGACCGGCCCTTTCCGACACTACCTCGCGCTTTGTCAGGCCCCGCTCTTTCCAGCCTCAACCCCCAACCCTCCGCCCCCCTGTACTCTGTCGCCAGACCCCGCTCTTCCGGCTTCCGGCCCCTTACTCCTGTTAGCCCCGCCCCTTCCGGGCCTACCTTTCGGACCCGCTCCCAGTGAGGCCTCACCTCTTCCTGTCCCGCCCCTTCCGCCTCCCTCTCCGACGGGCCCAGCCCCGCCTATTCCAGCTCAGCTCTCCGCGGGGCCTGCCCCTCTTTGCGAGGCCCCGCCTCTTTTGGACCCACGCCTTTTCCGCCTCCCCGGGGCCAGGCCCCCCACCGCCCCTTCCAGCCCAGCTCGCTCCAGGCCCCGCCTCTGGCCCACCCCGCGGCGACTCGTGGGAACGCCCCGCGGGCGCAGCGGTGGAGGACGCGGTGCTCGGTCATGGGGTTCCAGCCGGTGAGACCGAGCTCCAGGCCCTGCCCCTGGGACTCCACTCCATCTGGTTCTGGCCCCTCAGCCATGGGCCTGGGGTCTCCCCGCCGCCCTCGTCCTGATGGTGGGTCCCAGGACCCTGCCCAAGGGACCCCTCCGGCCCGCGCCTGCTCCCGCGCTGGGGCTCGGGCGGGACGGTCACCTCCTGTGCCGCGGACTCTCCTCTCGCGGGGCGGTCACAGTGCCTCCTCTCCCCACAGAGCCCAGGCCTGCTGGCCTCTCTCGGGGCGGGGCTGCTGACTCTACTCGGCCTGGCTCTGGGCTCCTACTTGGTTCGGAGGTCCCGCCGCCCCCGGGTCACTCTCCTGGACCCCAATGAGAAGTACCTGCTGCGACTGCTAGATAAGACGGTGAGTTGCGGAGGAAGGGGCGGGGCAGAGACAGGACCAGAGCTGCCCTCCTGATGTGAAGCCACAGCATCCACTGTGGTTGGGATGTCCTGGTGACCCTGTCATCCGTCCTCCAGACTGTGAGCCACAACACCAAGAGGTTCCGATTTGCCCTGCCCACCGCCCAGCACACTCTGGGGCTGCCTGTGGGTAAGGAACGTGTGGGCTCCTTTTCTTAGCATCCTAAGAGCGCGATCCTCCTTCTGGAGTCTCCCAAAACACGCAGCTTCCGTCCATTCCCTCCCTCCGCACTCTCCCCTTCCTCACCTGGCTGGATCCTCCAGGTTGTCACTGGGTCATTCTCGGGTGTGGCTTCTGTGCCCAGACACCTTTAACACTCAGCAGTCCCCCTCCTTCCCGCAGGATTGGCTCTACCTCCCCCTGACAAACACTGATTTTAAACCCATCTCTGCTGCTGCTGCTAAGGCCCTGGTTGTAACTGAGTAGAGTTTATCCCTTGGGGCATTGAAGAGGGGTCCCCCTGGGGGCTCCAAGGGGTGAGTCCTCCCTGCCTGGTAGCTTACGGGGGCAAGACGTCCTCGTTCTCTCAAACCTCCCCGGGTATTTTGAAAGGTAACTGGAAGGCTGCACATCCACAAGCCACCCTCACCCGTTCTCTGCATGGTCCCCAGGCAAACATGTCTGCCTCTCAGCCCGAATCGATGGCAGCCTGGTCATCAGGCCGTACACTCCTGTCACCAGTGATGAAGACCAAGGCTATGTGGATCTTGTCATCAAGGTAAGGGGGTAGGAAGGAACCCCAGGAGCTCTCCACCCTACTTTTTCTGGGATTTGAGGAAACTTCTAAGTTTGTTAGATAGCAGGAGATGTGTGTCTGCTCTAGATATGAAGAGTACGTAGATTGGGGAAAAGATAGCACGTGCGTATATGGCCCCAGCCTAGGGAGGCTCAGTCAGCGGGGCCTCAGAAATCATTGAGTCCAAATAAAGTCTATTAAGGTGTTACATATGTGTCCTTATCCCCCCATTGCCCCCCCCCCCAGCACCCCCACTCATGCCCTTACCCCTTGGTGTCTGTGTCCATTGGTTAGGCTTATGTGCATGCATGCAAGACCATTGGTTGATCTTTCCCCCTTACCCCCACCCTCCCCTACTTTCCCTCTGAGGTTTGACGGTCCTGATCGATGCTTTCCTGTCTCTGGATCCGTTTTTGTTCATCAGTTTATGTTGTTCATTATATTCCACAAATGAGTGAGATCTTGTGATATTTATCTTTCTCTGACTGGCTTATTTCACTTAGCATAATGCTCTCTAGTTCCATCCATGCTGTTGCAAATGGTAAGAAATCTTCTTTTTTACCGTAGTGTAGTGTTCCATTGTATAGATGTACCACAGTTTTTTAATCCACGCATCTGCTGATGGGCACTTAGGTTGTTTCCAAATCTTAGCTATGGTAAATTGTGTTGCTATGAACATAGGGGTGCATATATCCTTTCTGATTGGTGTTTCTAATTTCTTGGGATATATTCCTAGAAGTGGAATCACTGGGTCAAATGGGAGTTCCATTTTTAGTTTTTTGAGGAAACTCCATACTGTTCTCCACGGTGGCTGCACCCGTCTGCATTCCCACCAGCAGTGCATGAGGGTTCCTTTTTCTCCGCATCCTCGCCAACACTTGTCGTTTGTTGATTTGTTGATGATAGCCATTCTGGAAGGTGTGAGATGGTACCGCATTGTTGTTTTGATTTGCTTCTCTCAGATGATTAGTGACTTTGGGCATATTTTCATATGTCTCTTGGCCTTCCATATGTCCTCCCAAATAAAGTCTTTTCCATTCTGTCTTATCAGGTCTACCTGAAAGGTGTGCACCCCAAATTTCCTGAGGGAGGGAAGATGTCTCAGTACCTGGACAGCCTGGAGATTGGGGATGTGGTGGAATTTCGAGGGCCAAGTGGGTTGCTCACTTACACGGGGAAAGGTAATGGCCCCTCTGCTCCTTGAGCCTCCCCCAGCTCTCCAGTCCTCTGGGCACACGTGCCGTGCAGAGGGGCCAGGGCTGCCCTTCCTGTACACATAGCTCTGACAGTACAGAGAGGCAGAGGTCTCAGCCCACTTGTCACCGGGATCAGGATCAGTTCTCTGTCCACTTGAATTCGCCAACCATGACAGCTGTGGCGTTAAGTAAAGCAACCCTGCCTCACAGATTCGCCCCTCAGCCTGAGCTGTTTAGGAAGCCAGAGAGAGCTTTTAGCCCTTCCCAGGGGAACAGCATGAGCAAGTCCCTGGGGCTGCTCTGTGCACTTGGAAGAGTAGATTCACACCTGTCCCCAGGCCAGTTGCCCTGACTAGGGGTGACCCTCTGCCTGAAGCAGCTGCTGACTCACTGTGTGGGCCTGAACTGACTGGTAGTTAATAATACAGGCCATGTGGTCCTGGCCCCATTGTCCCTCCTGTGTATTATTAGGGCTGGCTCAACTCAGATGTCCACCCGGCTCCAGGGTCAGATTTCATTGCAGCTGCTAACCTGGCCTGGGACGTTTTTAGTGCTGCATTTGTTTTCTTCGTTTCCTCTACTGACTCCACTCTTCCATCCCTTCTTCTCTTGACTTCTCAGGGAATTTTAGCATTCAGCCCAACAAAAAGTCTCCACCAGAGCCCCGCGTGGCGAAGAGACTGGGCATGATCGCCGGCGGGACAGGTGTGTGTTGCTTGGTGGCCCGTCTCTCCCACCATTGTGGATGTTGCCAGGAGAACTTCCCAGTGACCCTCGGAAGGTTTTGGAATCAGGATAAAGCTGGGAATTGGGACTCCCAGCAATGCCCAGGGCTCCCCAGTACCTGAAAAACAAAATCATGATCAGGTAGAAACCAAAAGCAAGTTTTTTAACCGATAGAATGAGAAATAATTCACGTGTACTCTCCTAAGACCTCACACTGAATGGATCTCCTTCAGGTGAGAACAGGGACACAACTAGAAACAGGCCAGTGAAGAAGAAAGTTCATTGGACATTTCCACATAATCGACACTGTAGTAGTCTCTTTACGCCTGTGTCTATGAAGTAGGTATCCCTTTTACAGATGAGAAAACGCAGCTGCAAAGAGGTCAAGAGGTAAAGGATTGGTATCCAGCTCTGCCTGGTCCCAGAGCACTTGTCCTTACCCTGCCAGCCCAGTTCAGGCCTGACCCACTGAGTCAGCACCTGTGACATCTGAGTCCTAGCCAACAGGGGACGTTGAGAGGAAGTCTTAGAGGGACTTTAAGAATATGAGCTTTATGTGAATATTGAGCATGACTACAGTTCACCTACCAGATAGGAATTTTTGTGAGTTTATGGTAAGAGGTATGTCTATCCAGAAGTGTGGGTGCTGGAGAATACACAGGAGGTTAGAGGATTTGGACACTGAATTAAGGTGGGTGCAGTGGTGAATGAGAAGCATTCAGATGAAAGCGTTGGTTGGCTAAGAAGCTGGAACAGGTAAGCTGTGGCTACCATGTCTCCCTGTGGCTGTCTGTGCAGGAATCACCCCGATGCTTCAGCTGATCCGGGCCATCCTGAAAGACCCCACAGATCCAACCCAGTGCTCTTTGCTTTTTGCCAACCAGGTTGGTTTTCTTTTCTCGGTCCTGGGCCTTTTCAGTTGTGTGGGTCAGCTCAGAGATGTGGCACCCATGGGCGGAAACAGGCCATTGCCCAAGACCCCCCTGCAGCTAGAGGACCCTCTGCTACCATAAGAGGACAAAGCCCTGAGCCAGTTCCTTCCCTGGGCCCAAGGAAAGAAGAAAAAAAAAACATTTTTAGACTATCATCCTGAGTTTAAAAACTTGCTCTTCGGGTTACCTTGGTTAAATATGCCATCTTCATTTCTTTATGCCGTGTAAATAAAACCTGTTCCCCTCTCCTTCCCCCTCATCCTAACAACCTAAAAGTCGTGCTTTTCTTTTTCTCTGCTGGTTACAAAATGTTATGTGGGCCTGAGAAGATTCCTAAAGACTTTGTTTCTCCTTTTCATTTCAGAGTGAAAAGGACATCATCTTACGGGAGGACTTGGAGGAGCTGCAGGCCCAATATCCCAGTCGCTTTAAACTCTGGTTCACTCTGGATCATCCCCCAGCAGGTGCCCTCCCCATTCTGGATATCCCAGCACCAGGGCCTTGCCCCTGTTGGGTTCTGGTTTCGGTGGAACCACCCTCCCTGACACTGCTGGGCTCCCAAGTCTGTGTGCCGGGACACAGTGGTCTCCCGGCCCTTTCCTTCAGGTTCCTGTTCACCGGTCGGGGGCAGGAACGGCTGTGCTGCTGAGGCAGGCTGAGCGCAGGCCGTGTTTCACTTGGCACCTTCCCCAGAGCCTTTCTGGGCCTCCCCACCCCAGGGCTCTACACCCCTTGCCAGCACGGGTCTGGATGACTGTTCTCTCCTCCTCTCCACTTCAGGTTGGGCCTACAGCCAGGGCTTTGTGACTGCGGACATGATCCGGGAGCACCTGCCTTCCCCGGGGGACGATGTGCTGCTGCTCCTCTGTGGGCCTCCCCCGATGGTGCAGCTGGCCTGCCACCCCAACCTGGACAAACTGGGCTACTCTCAAAAGATGCGCTTCACCTACTGACCGTCCCCTGGCTTCCCTGGTCCCGTTCCCGGCAAAGTTCCTGGTCAGTGCTCGGATGCTGTAAGTCCTAGATCTCTTTCCTGGAAGGATAAGCCTTTTGTCTTTCTCTGAAGCTGAAATCTGATGGTGCCTACAGGAACAGCAGATTGTAGCCTGGAAGAGAGCTAAGGCTGAGTCGTTCCCTGGAAGGCCCCCCAAACCTCCCTGTGACAAAAGGTCCAGGTCAGGCCGTGGAGCAGTCTCTTCCATGGGTCAGGAAGAAGGAAGCATGTACATTCGTTCCAAGCCTGGCTAATTCCTGGGTAGCATCACACTCTTCTTTGTGTTGAAAGGAACAACCTATGTAATGGGTTTTACTTACTGCTCGGTGCTTAACTCGTAGCAGATTTGGTGTGAGTGCAAGTTGAGCAGACTTCCAGAGCTAGTCTTACAGAGGTTGCAGGAAAGGAGCAAATGGTTTCTTCAGACCTGCAGGCCTCAGAGAGAGGAATCTCAAATATGTACTTGGATGTCTGTCTCTTTCTGCCCAGCCCAGTCTAGAGGGAAGTGGCTATCCACAGTCTGAGACTGCTGCTTGTGACAGGAACCCCTGGCTATGCGAATAAATGGACTAAGGCCCCAGTGGTATACCTATAGGGCTGTTGTGTCTGGGGGTCTTGACTCCAAGGCTTTTCACACCTGAGAATTTTGGGAGGAAGGGCTTCCCAGCACAGAATTCTTCCGGGTCTTTTCCAGAACCCTTGAGCAGTTGTCCTGTGTGCTAACATGTGAGCTGTCCCCAAACTGTGATCATCTTTGCAGCTGTCTCAGCAGAAGCAGACGCTTAGCTTCTCCCTGGAGGCTTTTCAGATGGGGGACAGAATACAGCTTAGAGGGGATGCGTTTTGAGCCCAGGTCCAGTGGTCCTTTTGTTGGTCATATTTCCTTCTCCCTCCTCTTGACCCTTCCTTCACCATATTCATCCTTTAGCGTACCTGGCAAACAAATGAAAGCATTGTCTTTCTGTTTGGAAGAGAAGCCTTCTCCTTTAAAAGTAACCTAAGGCCAGCCGGTGTGGCTCAGTGGTTGAGTGTTCACCTGTGAACCAGGAGGTCACAGTTCGATTCCTGGTCAGGGCACATGCCCGGGTTGGGGTATCAATCCCCAGTAGGGGACCTGTAGGAAGCAGCCGATCAGTGATTCTTTCTGGTCATGGTTTCTATTTCTTTCTCCCTCTCCCTTCCTTTCTAAAATCAATAAAAATACATTTAAAAAAAACAATAACCTGACATCACCTGCCCGGCCAGTCTTATTGGTGCCTGGACAGAGTTGCCTTCCCCGGCCCATCTGTCTTGTGTGCCCTCTCCTGTTATGACGTCATGACCCAATCCACTCCCAACTCCCAGGGTTGGACCAGGCAGCTTTTTGAGATCTTTGTTGGTCCCGTTGGGATAGAACTGTGGATCCGTCTCAGGAGGAAAGGCCAGCATTGGTTTTCTGCATGGAACCATGTATTGCTTTCTCTGGGGTCCCTAAAAGACGGCTTATGGGACCCTGAGAATTCAACCCTTCCATAAAGCAGAATCATCAGTAAATTCTGTTACTGGCATTCTATCAAACATTTCTTGATCAGCTAGTATGTGTGTATTACTAGCTGTGTATACAGGGGAGAATCTTAGCTTCCTCTTCTCCAGAAAGGAAAATCGTGCTTAGGATTGTTGGGTTCAGATAGTACAGCAGCCCAGCAAAGAAAATTTTTCACACACAAAGTCACCGTTCCTTGTTTTGCACAGGTTTCTGTCTCATCCACTCAATATGCAAACATTTCTTTAGGACCTGCCATGTGCCAAGCACCGTGCTCAGCGCAGGATACCACTGTGACAAGACTGGTCTCCGACCCCCAAAGAGTTCCTAGTCTAAAATAAGATAGACGTGTGATAAATAATTATAACACAGTGGCTGGAGTAGAGATACAAGATGTGGATGGGGGGAGGATTCAGAGGAGGAGGAAGAGAAGAAAAAGCATTGCTGAGTTCACAGCCACAAACCAGACACTTGCTTACGTATTCACAATTTAATCATTATGATAATCCTGAGTCTAAGATTAAGGATTTGACAAAGGTCTCGCTGAAGAAAATTAAAGTCAGTCCTGTGGACAATGAATGTTTCTGAGGGTTTTATACAAGAGACATCACATAACAGCTAACATGTATGAAGCATTTGCCATTTGCCTGGCATCATACAAGAGCCTGCCTAAATCATCTCAGTCCTGACAAAGACCCAGTGAAGTAGCACGGTTTTCTTCCCATTTTTCAGGTGAGGCATTCAGTAAGGTGCTCAAGATCATCAGCTGGCCAGGAATGGAAACTTGGGTCTGTGTTACTCAAGCCCGTGCTTTTAACCAGCACCAAGAGAATCTCACTGCCTCCAGGCTTCCATAGGTTGTAACCAACTACCATCTAAAATAGCATTAGTTATGTACCATCCTCCGGAGAACTGAGAAAGTGGTTCCTCAGATTAGTGATATTCAACCTTTTTCATCTCATGGCCCATGTAAACCAATTACTAAAATTCTGTAGCACACTAAAAAATATAAATTTTGCTGATCAGGCTCTTTGGTCGAAAATCGCTGCCTCGAATCACTTTCTGTGGTTACAGGTGGGCTGCACCACCTGTGTCTCCCAGACCTGCACTCAGGCGGGAGCGTGGGAGCACAGACGGGCAGTGAGTTCTCCAGCAAGGGTGGAAGCAGCTCTGTTTATGCGCCAAACTAACGCTTAGCCCAGCTCTTCGCACGTGAGGGTTCCGTTCAATAAATATGGGAGGGACCAAGAGGCTGAAGAAGAGGGACTCAGTGTTTGGAGGAGCGAACAACTGGCATCGGTCATGGTGAGATGAGGGGACTTGCCAGCAGAGAGGACAGGCGCACTGGGTGAAGTGCGGCGGGGTTCAGTCCAACTCCCGTGCGGTCCTCCTTCGGGCGCTCCCGCGTGCCGCTGGGGGTGTGGTCCTCCCGAAGCCAAGGAGGTGGGGCTCGGGATTGGAGCTGCGCGGGGGCGTGGCCCAGGAGAGCGGGCCTGTGATTGGCCTGCTGGAGGAAAGACCCCCCGTGGGAGGGGCCAGGAGCTGCGTCGCGGAGGTGACGTCAGCGCTGGGCCCCCTTCCGGCGCGGGGAGCGTAAAGATCAGGGCCGCTGGGCTGCAGGCCGCCTGCGGCGCTGCGGGATGTAGCGCGGCGTCCGCGGCCCCAGCTGAGCCCGTCGCCCGGCGGTAAGTCTCGGGGGCTGCAGCAGCGAGCGAGTAGGAGCGGGGCGGGGGGCCGCGAGGCACTAGGCCCAGGCTCGCGGCGGGGCCGCCCCGAGGTCCGAGACCCCCGCCCTGACGCCGGCCGCGCCTCCGGCTCCCCCGCGGTCCGTGTTGTAAACATTTCCGGCCCCTCCCAGCTGCGCGCCGCCTCCGAGGCGACCTCAAAAGCCACTTGGGGGCGGATGGGCCGCGGCCCCAGCTTCCGAGCTGCCGGCCGAGCTGGTGAGTGCGGTGTCCTCCCGGCCCCGCCGGGGGAGACGTCGGGATTCGGGCTTGGGCTTGGGGCGGGCCGGGCCCAGAACGAAGCCCGGTCCCGGCCACGGCGCGAGCGCGTGGGGAGCGGGGGTGAGGGTGGGGGCCTGGCTCGCAGAACCGCCTGTCCAGCGAGACCTGCCTTTGGTGGCCTGAGCGCCCCAAGGATCCTCGACCTACAGCCTTTGTCAGATCAGACCCAGACAATGCCCCCCCTCCTTGGTGTTGGAAAAGGGGAGGTGAGTGGACAGTTTACCTTTATTTACGGGAATCCTAAACGCTGGAATGGAGCAAAAGCTAAACTACTTTGGGGGAAAAGGAAATTTCATTCCCTCAGAAATTTTGCATTGATGTATGCCATCTTATGTTTAAGATTTGTCCTTCACGCCTTTGATTTTTAAGAAAACAAAGTAGATACATGCTTTCCCCCAGTTTTTCCTGCTTCCTAGGCGGTGGGAAACTGACGAGGCATTTCAGTTTACACAGAATCCGGTGTGGGAGGAGCAACAGGAGCCCACGTAGGACTTCACTGAGTTAACCATAGTATTTCCCCCAGCAGTTAGAAGACCGACAGCAACAGGGAGTGAAGCTGCCAACTTAGGTCAAGTGAATACTGTAATGGTTCTTTTCTGAAATGAAGTGGTGGGGTCTGTTCACCGCTTTCCTCTTGGTAGGGCTTGGGTCACCTGTCATGGTGCAACTGCTGCTCCCGATGCTTTTATAGCATCTGCAGTAGGAGGAATGCACACTGGGCGGTGCTGAACAGATCGCAATGTCAGATCACAGGTCCCAGCTCAGCCACAGAAGTTACTCCAGGAGTACCTTCTGCCCCGTGTCCTGGTTGGTACTTGGGGAATCAGTCCTGAAAGCCTGTGGAGGCCCACCTTCGAGCGCGTCCACTGTGCCTGCTTGCAGAGTAGAATCTGGAAGCGTTTTGTTCTCAGTGGCCAAGCATTTATGTGATTCTCAGGGGATTAGAAAAATCAGTCACTTTACCTGCAAGTAGGAAAGAATCCCAGGAAGCGTCAGGAGGCTCCTGCTGCCAATGAGTCAAGTGCACCACCCTAGGCGGGCTGTCAGGCCATCTTCCGGTTCTTCAGGCTGGCCTCAGTTTACCTTTCCAGGAATCCTTTATGGAAAAGTGGGGCGGAGGGGACTTAAAAAGGAAAAAAATGCCGAAACCGGTTTGGCTCAGTGGGTAGAGCGTCGGCCTGCGGACTCAGGGGTCCCGGGTTCGATTCCGGTCAAGGGCATGTACCTTGGTTGCGGGCACATCCCCGGTGGGGGTTGTGCGGGAGGCAGCTGGTTGATGTTTCTCTCTCATCGATGTTTCTGGCTTTCTGTCCTTCTCCCCTCTCTGTAAAAAATCAATAAAATATATTTTTTTAAAAAAAAGGAAAAAAAGAAAAAGGAAGAACAAAAAATTTATGTCTCTTTCTAGGCCAGTTCTCTATTTCCCTGGAAGGTCTCTACTTCCTTATAACATAAAGCCAAACTGACACTCCTGATACATGACATTATGTTCCGTCTCCCTGTGGTCACACTGGCGAACTGAACATTCATCTTTAAATTAGAAGCTTTATGGAGTGTGTTGGGGGTTTTCTGGTGCTGGTACTCTTTAAAATCATTACGTTTTCTCCTTAATGTCCATTTGTCCCTAATGGCGCTCACTGGACTTTGTTCCTCTCACTACACTCAGAGTTTTGATTCTCTTTTTCTGCTCTGAAGTGTTGGGGTGTGGTTTTTATTTATAAAGTTTGTAGCTATCTTGGTTTGAAAGGACCCTGAAAGTGCCCCTAGACAAACCCGTTCCCCGTAATTGGCTTCCAAGTGTGTACTTGGTTTGCGTTTGTTTCATTGGGGCTTCTGGGGCACCCAGTGTGAAGTGACCACCATGTTGTGTGACTACTAACCGTGTATCTGTAATGTACTGATAGCCAGGTATTAAAGTAAAAACAGGGACTGGCTGAGGCTGCTGCATGTGCCTGTGTACTGCTTACTTTCTTCTTCTTTTTCTTTTTTTTTTTTTTTTTTTATCATGGCATTTGAAAAGCTTACCTGTCTGTTTGGGAGGGAAAACAAAAAAAAAAGACCTCTCCTTCTGGGACTGCTTTAGCTGGAGAAGAGCTACAAAGGACACAAGCTTGTGATTTTCCGCTTCAGACTCTTAAGCCAGTGACTTGGCATCAAGTAGGAAAGCGGAGGCCCTGTTACTGCAGTTGGTAATTTTCAAGCATAGGCCTTTTCCCCTGCGGAATAGAGAGAGAAGACAGCTGTGCTCTGCTAGACTAGTCTTGCTTTAAAATAGTGAGAATTGGGTCGGCATAGACAGAGCCTACCCATGGAACCTCTAGGGGTGCAGGGACCCCAGAATAAAACCTCTAGAAGCTTTGTGCCTTTGACTGCAGGGAAGGAGTGTGCAGTAGCCTGGAACTTTGGGAACTGGTTCACAGCATAAATGTCTCAGAAACCTGTGAGGGACATAAACTCTCCAGCTGGCCGGCTAGTGATTGAGAATCAGTCCTTCCCAAGTTTGGCACAAGATTATCTTATTTACAGGAGCACAAACACCTCCCTGCCTCCATATTTTACTCTCAGATACTGGTTTATCCCGATAGGAAGCTTAGTGGTAAAGACTTACTAGCTGGAATTGAAGAAACCCCTCAAAAAATGCATTTGGTGGGATTTGGCCCAATTATATTTTGCTATATTGGGTGTGGTGAATTTTCTAAAATACATAAGGATACAGCTGGCTGAAGTCCTTAGTGCTCCCAGAATCAGTCTTAACCAACGTAAGGGTTCATGCTGATTTTATATATCATAGAGACTGACATTTGTCATAACTCCCAGCTGTTTATGAGTGGTCTGCCCGGTCAGAAATTGTATTTTCAGGTCCTGGTATTACCTGCTCTTCTTTCTTGCCAGACCTCCGGTCCCTCCCTCTCCCTCTTCTGTCTGTGTTGTAGCTGGTGGCGGGTTCATGAGTTACCGGGCGTTGGGGTTAGTGCCTGAGTCTAGAAGACAGTGCTAGGGGGAGGGAGTGGACGAGTGAGTAATAGAGAAGTTGGAGGGAATCAGAACAATTAGCAGCAAGTGATTTGGACAGAAGCGAAAAAGCCTTCGATGATGGCCAAAGACTGAGGTTATCCTAGGAGAATGCTGGACTTGAGGGCAGTAGGAACTTTTCAGATCAAATGAAATGGTAAGACTACCAAGCTGGGCTCTGCATCTGATCTCCTGACCCTAATTGCCCAACTTAAAGTTTGTCTATATTATTCTGATTGCTTCTCGTAAAATAGTTTCCCAGCATTCAGAGAAACTGAACTTTGTGTGCGGCTGTTCTAGTTTAGGGGTTCTTGTATCCCTGGCTTTGCACACGCCACAAATTACCCTGTACATCTGATTGTAGGCTCCTTGAAGAAAAGGACTTACCTTGTCCCACTGTGTGTTTTGCACAGTACCTGAAACTGCCTTAGGGTCCGTCCGCACGAAACACATTTGTTTGATATTCAGTGACAGGAGAAAGCTCCACAAGCACAAGAAAGTGCATAAATCCGTAACTAGTGATAAAAAGTTAATGAGTCACATGCTTGCTGGCTGGAAAGCTGCCCATTCATCCATTCATTCCTTGTGAACTGTGGGCTCTGACCAGAATCGGGGATAGGAATCCACTTGTTACCGAGGTGGTATTGGACCCCTGCACCTGAGAATGATTTTTTGGCCGCCCCTGAAGTACTGCCAGCAGTACACTAAGCTACGTGTATCCTCCTTTTGAGACTTGCTTCTGAAAATGCCCAAAGCTATTTATATATTTTTCCATATACATTATTTCTTAGGAAAGCTGTTGATAAGGGAGTGCTTCGCTGTGTTTTGTGGTCAGCCTACTGAAAAGGATTTCCCAACGTTCCTTCTCACGTGGGTTGCCCTCTCCGAGGTTTTCAGGGCCTCACGTTTCCTGTTCTCCCTGGGCTCCGTTGTTGCCTAAGTGGCATCTGTATTGTCAGTCTTGCACATTTGAAGAAAGAGGAACTCTCTTTGTGTTGACACCATGCAAAGGCCTCTGTACAGTGAATTATTGTTTGTCTCTTGAACTAAGTTTGCTTGTTGCTTTCAGTTGTGCTTGTGAGTTGAGCACAACATGATTTTTGAAACTTGAGGATTGCCCTCACTTGACTACATAAACCCAGCTATAATCCCTGAGAAGGAAGTGTGATTCCTCTTGGATTTTAAAAGAAGAGCTGGTACAAGGTGTAGTCACCAGCCATGGAAGAGACGGTCTCCCCTGGGAGCAGTCACCTTACTGCCCCTTATAAAAGTCTTGGTTCCCTGAGCTTAGTTTCCACTCCTGTAAAGCAACTCATTCCATGTGCAGGGTTACCTGGTCCTCTTTGCATTGCCCTGGAGTTATGGGGACACAGGTAACCAGGGCAAGAAAATGCTAATACTATGGCTATTGCTATAGCTGTGAGTAATAAACTCCTTTGTTTATGAGAGAGGGGAAAAACCTGGTCATTTACAAGATAGTGGAAATCTTTGGGCACTTTTCAATATTATTTTCATCACCCTGAGGCCTAATTAAAGACTGCCATCTGAAATCCAACTCTGGAACACCTGAAGGCTTGGAGACTTCCTAGAAAACTGAGTTCTAGGTTTCTCTGGTTTTCCTGAAGAATCTGTGTGCCTGTCTGGCTTCTGAAAAGCTAATTTGAGTGGGGCTTTGGTTACGACTTGTGGTGGCTGGCCAAGCTCTCGCTGAGCCGGTTGTTTGGTATTTGTGTGGCAAAGGGCAAAGCTACCTCCTTGTTCTCCGCTTCCTGCTTCCAGGTAAGTTATTGGTTACTTTAAAGAGAAATTGTGGTGAAGCTTGTTATCTAAGTGTTGAACCCAGACTCTAATCCTATAAAAGAATTAGTAGGCCTTACAGAGAAATTAACCACTGGGCAGCTAGCCCACACGCTCCTGCATGCAGGGCATTTGCACTTGTCAGAGCATTTGTAGGGAAACCCAGCTGAGTTCAGCTGGCACTTACTTCCTTTCTAAGCCTGGGAGGTCTTGTAGTTACAGCCAGGTGTTGACTTCATATTTTTGCTCCACAGTCTCAAAGCCAGACCTTTCTTGGACAGAATAGCTTTGGGATTGATGGGCTATTTCTTCTCACTGAATGGGGTCCCTACAAATGGGGGGGGGGGGGCGGGCAGTTGAGGGTAGACACCTGTTTTTCTGTGGTGACCATTTGGTACAAAAACCACAGATGCTTTGAAGGCAAGCAACCACGTGCTCTGTTTTCAGCCTTACCTTTAAGATTAGTGGGGTTCTGAGTAAAGGGTAAGAGGGAGAAGGAATAGATTTCATTCTAGCAATTAATTGGCCTTGAGAATTGGAGACAGAAGGTGAGTTTATTAGCTAGCATCTTATTCAGTACTGACTTGTGGAAATGGAACTGTAAGAGGAGCAGGTTGTCAGCACCCTTCTCGTCTGTGTTTGCTTTTAGTGTCTGCCGTCACTGGGAGATCTCTGCCCCCTGGGGCTGAGACACCCAGCCTGTCCCCAAGCTGAAGCTGCAGGGCATTGAGGTACCAGCTAGATGTCTTCTCACAAAGGACCGGTGGTGGCACAGGGCAATGGGGCTCCTGCCAGTAACAGGGAGACTGACACGGTGGAGCTGGCTGAACTGGGACCCCTGCTAGAAGAGAAGGGCACCCGCGGAATCGCTGACCCAGCCAAAGTAAGTAGTCTTTCCGGGAGTTATTTCCTCCATCGGAAGTTCTCCTTAAACCTGTCTCCATTTTTTAAGATCTCAACTCCCTCCCCAGAAGAGGAACCAGAGCCCCCTGGGAATGTCTCCCCTCAGTCCTCATCGTGCTGTGTTAAAGTGTCTTTTTACCTGTCTCTTCCCCCACTGTACACTTTTACGCGTTCACTCATCTTAGCACAAGGCCGCGATCCAGTAAGTCGTCAGTAAATGTCTGAGCAAACGAAGGGTGCAGTTCGGTGAGGTTTGGCTTCAGATAACAAACAAAAATCCCTGTGGCTCTGGCAAGACAGAAGTCTGTCCAGTAAAGGTTCTGGAAGGAACTGGCCAAGACTGTGTGGACGCTGTGTCACTGTCAGGAACCTGTCTTGCTCCTCCTTCACTTAAAAAAAAAAATTTTTTTTTAATTTATTGGAGTGACACTGGTTAATAAAGTTATATAGGTTTTAGGGGTGCAGTTCTATAACACATCATCTGTATATTGTATCGTGAGTCCTCCTTTCATCCCCACTTATTCCCCCCTTTACCCTCTCCGACCTCCCCCCGCTTCTTTCCCTCGGATAATCACCATGACTCATGGGTACAGAGAACAGACTGACAGCTGTCAGAGGGGAGGGGGTTGTGGGGCTGGGTGGAAAAGGTGAAGGGATTGAGCAAAAAGAAAACCTCCTCCTTCATTCTTAAGGTCACCCATCAGGCCCACACTGGCCACCACCAAGGAGGAGGGGAAGAAGGACCCGCCCTTTCTAGAAGTGTCTCGGGACACTGCCCTTGACACCACCTGTGGGAAGTCATTGTGGGGCATGCTCAACTGCAGTGGAGCTTGGACACACAGCCTTCTCATTGGGCCTGAGTAAAATTACAGTAACTACACCAAGGACTTTGCCCACCCTGAACAAAACCAAGGACTGTTACGGAGGACAAGGGGGAGTGTGGCTGCTGGGTAGGGAAGCTGGAATCTGTGTCACAGAGTCTGAGAGGGGCCATTTGCTTACCAGGGACCGTCAGCAGGAGAGAGAGAGGGTGCTCAGGGAAGGAGCTGAAGTGCCAGGCTCTCCGCCATGGTTTGGAGTCTCGGGACAGCCTCCATGACGGGCGATCCCCCCCGCAGGGGCACTTAGTGCCCAGGCTCCTTCGGCACAGGTGCCAGTGCTGCTTTCTTCTGTGGAACCAGTTCCGGGCCCTGGTCCCGAGGATACAAAGTTTTGTCGTCGTGGCATCCCCAAAGTCAGCAAACGGAACTGTGAGCAGATCTCAGCCCTAAGGGGATCTCTGAGACTCAGTCCTGCTTGTTGTTGGAGAATCTCGTGGTCTGGAAGATGGAAGTATTTGGGAAATTGGGGGACTTGAGAAGCGCTGTTCTAGAGATTTGCGGGGGAGGGGATGTCAGACTTAAAGAACGTGGGGACTAGTGTGCTAATGCTGTGTCCTCCCTCCGTTGCCAGCTCCCATCAGCCTGTCTCCTGGGTGTGAATTGAGCTCTCACGCCAGCATTTACACCGTATCAGTAAATCTTGAACTAGAGTGTCATAAACTTAACCGTCATGCTTTAGACAAGAGGCCACAAGGCCCTGTGCACAAAGCATTGAGTTTGGTTTCCCGAGATATGTCCGACCTGAAATAGCACCGTGTACGAGATGACTGCTAGGATTGGTTTTTGTTTACTTTTTTTCACGAAGGCTGAAGAGCAAGCATGCCCAGTGCCCCAGGAGGAGGAGGAGGAGGTGAGGGTCCTGACCCTTCCCCTGCAAGCACACCATGCCATGGAGAAGATGGAGGAGTTCGTGTATAAGGTGCTGAGCGCTCAGTCCTGGAGGGGAGGGGCGGTGGGCTTACTGGGGGTGTCCCAGCAGGTGGGCCTACAGTGGGCTAAAGACCTTTTATTCCTGTGTGTGGATTTGTTTTTGCTTAAGGTGCAGTAAATATCAGGCTAGCAGATTTTTACTGCTTGATGTGTTAAAGCATTATTCAAAATACGTTCTGAGCAGGAGTGGTAGTGGTGGGGCAATCGGGGAAAAAAGGAGACACATGTAATACTTTAAACAATAAAAATAAATAAGTAAATAAATAAATAAAAATTTAAATATGTTCTGAACAAGAGCTCTCAATTTTTTATTTTTTTGCTGTGGATCCCTTTGGCAGTCATCAAAACATTAAAATGTGATTGGGCTCCTTTTTTTTTTTTTTTTTTTTTTTTAATATATTTTATTGATTTTTTACAGAGAGGAAGAGAGAGGGGTAGAGAGTCAGAAACATCGATGAGAGAGAAACATCGATCAGCTGCCTCTTGCACACCCCCTACTGGGGATGTGCCCGCAACCAAGGTACATGCCCTTGACCGGAATCGAACCTGGGACCCTTGAGTCCGCAGGCCGACGCTCTATCCATTGAGCCAAACCGGTTTCGGCTGGGCTCCTTTATTAATACATTAAATACGCATTAATGACAAGCTTTGAAATATTGTATTAAAATTTATGTGTTTTTTTAATTGATTTTTTTAAGAGAGAGAGAAACATCGATTTGTTGTTCCACTTATCTATACATTCATTGGTTGATTCTTGTATGTGCCCTGACCGGGGATCAAACCCACAGCCTTTATGTATTGGGTAGCTCTAACCAATTGAGCTACCTGGCCAGGACAAAATTTATAAGTTCTAAGTAGTGATGAATAAAAATACTTTGGTATCTGCAAAACTAATGTATGAAAATATCTGTGATTTCTGTTGGTGACAGTCACAGTTCTAATCCTACTGTGGTTTGCTGCTCACACTTTCAATTGAGGGAAATGTTGAATTTTAGTTAGAGGTGAGTAAAAAGGAAGCTTTCCCATCTTGTCCCTGGATCCTGCTCACTGTCCATGTGTCTTAGGTTAAGAACCCCTGCTCTACAGGACACAGTCTCAGCCTCGCGAGGATTTTGTTTACTGGGAAGGGCAGAGCAAGGGCAGCCAGCATCTCCAGGAGGAGCAGGTCAAGGAGGCTGAAATGTATGGTTTTAAAAAGCCACATGCATATTCATGTTCCAACTGTTCCAGGTCTGGGAGGGACGCTGGAGGGTCATCCCGTATGATGTGCTCCCTGACTGGCTGAAAGACAACGATTACCTGCTCCACGGCCACAGACCGCCCATGCCCTCCTTCCGGGCCTGCTTCAGGAGCATCTTCCGCATCCACACAGAGACCGGCAATATCTGGACCCATCTGCTTGGTGAGTGATCTGGGTGGAAAAGTGCAATTTCTGTCTCCTTACGTGCAAAGGAGTTGTATAGCCTTTATCTCTGGGAAGGAAGAACAGAGTTGTTCTGGCTGATTGAAAGCTGGTATTGCGCCTCCAAACTGCCAGTGAGCTTGGTCAGCTCTTGGTCATTGGTCTGTAAGACAGGCGTGGGGGGCGGGGGGGGGGGCGAGAAATGGAAGAAGAAAATGCAATTAGGTGTTGTGTTGCCTGGTCATCCCTGGAAGCACTATCCAGCATGGAGGCAGTTCCTTCCATTTCATGCATTCCCATTGTCATAGCAAAATGCCAGCGTTTTCTTAATGACCTTTTTGTCTGGGTTTATGTGCCTGGTGCCATTTTCTTCAGAAATTTTGGACTACAGTTCCCATAGCTAAACCCTATAATTTCAGTACTGACTTAACACCATCAGCTGTCAGAACGCACACATTCCCTTCTTCCTCGGGATTTCTTTTCTTTCTCCTCCAGGTTTTGTGCTCTTTCTGTTTCTGGGGATCTTGACGATGCTGAGACCAAACATGTACTTCATGGCCCCCCTGCAGGAGAAGGTGGTGTTTGGCATGTTCTTCCTGGGCGCCGTGCTCTGCCTCAGCTTCTCCTGGCTCTTTCACACCGTCTACTGTCACTCAGAGAAAGTCTCTCGGACTTTTTCCAAGTGAGTGGAAGACCTGATGTTGGGACGGGGGTGGGGAGAGAATACCAGGCCCTGCTGTCACATCCTGTGACCTGAGGACTGGGACCCCCAGTGACCCCTTAAAGACACCCTGCTGTGCCAAAGGAAAGGCTTTCTAACTTGGTGTGATAGAGTGGTGAGGCTTTTTTAAATCCTTCATGAAAAAATTCACGGCAGCCTCAGCAGCTGGAACCCAGCTGTGGAATGTAGTTCCCACCTGCTTCGCGCTGTCCTGTGTGAGCTGGGTGCGAGTGGGCTACTCTCCCGACCAAGCGCCCGGGCCGTGCAGGGCATGGCGGTGTTTCCTGTGCTGCGTTCTGCTGTGCTCCTACCCACAGCCAAGCAGCTTATCTTGGCTGCCCACACATCGCTGGAAGCCCCAGATGCCTGTCATCTGGTGCCTTCCGTAATCCCCCGTTCTGAGCCTGGAGTTCATGTTTGCTTGTTGTTGTTGGTTTTGGTTTTGGTGGTGGGTTATTTATTTTCCCAGTAACACCAGTAATGGGAATACATTTTTATTATTTAAAAGTCAATTAGAACAGCAGTACCCTTTAATACTACTTTCATTTTAAGGGTTTGTTTTTAGAACTCAACCTGTCAGAACTGGGGGACAGTCAGAGCCCTCCTGAGCGAAAAGCTAGGAAGCATCGGTCGTGTTGGAGCTCCTGAATTTAAGTGCCCACTGCGGGGCGTGGCTGTTCACGACTGAGGGGAAGAGAGTTCTGAGGTTGGGGACTCGTAGCAACTCTTCCACTGCAAAGACAAGTGCTTGGCCTGTGGGATTTCAATCCAGGATGTAGACGAGAGACGGGTGATGGTCAGGTCTGCGAGCCAGAAGAGAAAAAACAAAACAAACAGCTAAACTAGCCATAGGAAGTCTTCATTTCTCCACTGATGCGTTTTAATTTTGGCTCTTTTCTAGACTGGATTATTCAGGGATTGCCCTCCTGATCATGGGGAGCTTTGTCCCCTGGCTCTATTACTCCTTCTACTGCTCCCCACAGCCACGGCTCATCTACCTCTCCATCATCTGTGTCCTGGGTATCTCCGCCATCATTGTGGCACAGTGGGACCGGTTTGCCACTCCTAAACACCGGCAGACAAGAGCAGGTGGGTATGAAGGTGATGTAAATCTCACAGGTATTTCAATCTTGACCCTAATAGGCTCAACCTTAGGCCCTAAGATTGGCAGTTTGAGGACCCCACTCAAACCCTGATTTGTGTTTAGAATCCTGAGAGCAGTGTTGTTGTTTTTATTAATTTAGAGAGACTGGAAGGGAGAGCGGGAGAGGAAGAAATGTCGATGTGAGAGAAACATTGATCGTATGCCCTCCACCGGGGATCAAACCCACAGCCTGGGGTATATGCCCTGACCGAACTGGCAGCCTTTTGGTGCATGGGATGATGCTCAACCACTGAGCAGGGCAGTCAGGCCACAGTATGGACTTTTAAAGCTCCGTTATCCCCCAGGTTTCATATTATTTCATAAGCATGCTAATGAGCCACATAATGACCCAGTTTGTCAATTAGCTGCAAGTATAGAAATGACTGCTCTTATGAAAATGTACAGCCCTGGCCAGGGCAGCTCAGCTGACTGAGCATCATTCCGTGCACCCAGAGGTCACCAATTTGATTCCCAGGCAGGTTGTCAGTTTGGTCCCAAGTCGGGTGCATACGGGAGGCCACCGATGGATGTCAACCACTGGAATAGCTAAAGCATGAGCATCTTTGGGCTGTGCCACCCACACTCCTCTTTTAAGCTTTATTACTTGCAGCAACATCAGTGACCTCCTTAGATTTCTTATTATCTGGAATGTTGTAACTTTCAGTTAAAAGAATTAAATGTTCATCAAGCATCAGCACATGCTGGGCGTGGTGCTTTAACAAGGTATATCTAAGAGCGGAGAAGGTGGTCCCTGTTCCCGGCCCCGCCGCACCCCTCCCCACTACCCCCCATTGTGTGCACTGCAGTGGTGTTGAGACAGGTGCCCGCTCTTCCCTTCCTCTTACCTCACTTGTCTGTCCCAATAGCTACAACAGCTTCTGACTTGAATGTCTGCCTGCTCAGGTCAGAGCCTGGGTACTTAATGTCTGATCTTATGGGAAACTGTCTACTCCTCGCCACCTCAGGCACCTGGAGCTTTGCCATCCGAGTCCTGATGGCAGCAGAGCTTCGAGCAGGTGGAGAATGGCTCGTTTAACTGTTGTTCCTGCTCTTCACCTGCTCGCAGATCTGATGCCCCCAGAGGGTTTGGTCTGTCACTTTTCCTACCAAATAGTGAAGAATGTTAGATGCTTGTTTTTGGTGCTGTTTAGAGGGTACTATCTATATAGGCACCACAGCCTTCTTCCCGTTCCGGATGTTGAAGAAATAGCTGCTAACGATTCTCCATGTTGTGGGCAAATTTCCTGAAAAGTAGCTAATGGCCGTAGACACTTGGATTCCAGAGAGAAGCAGCAGTGTGCGCCGTGT
Organism: Ia io; assembly: GCA_025583905.1. Taxonomy (NCBI): domain Eukaryota; kingdom Metazoa; phylum Chordata; class Mammalia; order Chiroptera; family Vespertilionidae; genus Ia; species Ia io. Next base: position 17,936,258 of record JAJQQW010000024.1, on the reverse strand, counting down.
GGCAGCTGTCCCCTCCCTGACGGTCTTGTCTGCTCCGTGCAGGGGTGTTCCTGGGCCTCGGCCTGAGCGGCGTCGTGCCCACCATGCACTTTACCATCGCCGAGGGCTTTGTCAAGGCCACCACCGTGGGCCAAATGGGCTGGTTCTTCCTCATGGCTGTGATGTACATCACCGGGGCTGGCCTCTACGCTGCTCGAATTCCTGAGCGCTTCTTTCCTGGAAAGTTTGACATATGGGTGAGAAACAGCTCTGCCGGCAGTGCCTGTGGTCAGGGACTGGCCCCAAGTGAAAGAAAGGTCTGAGTAAAAGGCAGTACAGACATGGTGTACATATATATACAGGGGCAGTGGGCAGGGGGAGGGAGTGATCAGGATGAACATCTTGGTGTATTTCTGACACTTTATATATATTATTATTTATATATATATAATTTTTTTTTTATTGATTTCGGAGAGGAAGGGAAACAGAGAGAAATATAGAAACATCATGATGAGAGTCACTGATTGGCTGCCTCCTGCCCATAACTGGAAATCAAACCATGACCTCCTGGTCCCTTGGTGGAGGCTCAACCACTGAGCCAAGCTGGCTGAGCTCTGATAAGACTTTTTTAAAAATGTCTAGCCCTGGCCGGTGTGGCTCAGTTCCTTGAGCATCCGTCCTGTGCACTAAAAGGTTGCTGGTTCATTTCCCAGTCAGGGCACATGCCCAGGTTGTGGATACAATTCGCCAGTCAGGGTCCATGCCAGAGGCAATTGATGGATGTTTCTCACTCATCGATGTTCTCTCCCTCCCCCTTCCTCTCTCTAAAATCAATAAAAACATTAAAAAATTTTATAGCAAATATCATTTTTATGATATAAAACTTTGAGAGAAGTTAACGAGGTAAGAGCTCTCTTCTCATGTCTGATCCCTCCTTGCCATCACCCTGAGGGTCATCTCTTGTTCCTACAGTTCCAGTCGCATCAGATTTTTCATGTCCTGGTGGTGGCAGCAGCCTTCGTCCACTTCTATGGGGTCTCCAACCTTCAGGAATTCCGCTACGGCTTGGAAGGAGGCTGTACTGATGACTCTCTTCTCTGAGCCTCCCCCACAAGGCTGGAGGGGCCTTCCCAAGTGCTTTCAAAAATAACTTCCTTGCTGAAGTGAAAGGAAGCGTCTGAGTTGTCTGTTTCTGGAAGAAACCTCTTAGAGAATTCAGTGCCAGCCAGGCTTCAGCCCACCTTCCCACCTCAGGGCGGGGGATAAGCTTTCCATGCCCCTCGCCGAGGAGGGGTGATCCACCTGGCCATGCCTCCTCAGCAAGGCAACTCTGTCCCCTTGGCACAGAGCGCTTTGAAGCTCATGTTGAGATTTTATCCCTCCAACCATTTTGGGGAAAAATGATGGACTGGGACTCTTCAGAAATTCTTTTTCTGGAAGAAAATGTCCCTCCCTTACCCCTGTCCTTACTTTGTAACCTGGCTTAGAACAGGCCATCCGTTTTGTAGCACACTTTTCAGAAACGATTGTAACCAGTCCCGTCTGTCTGGGGCCTGGATCTGCTGACAGCAGGAAGAAGTCACCAACTTTGAGGCAGCAGCTAATCATGGAAGTGTGTCCAGGCTTCAGATAACTTGAGTTTCACTTTTTTTTTCTTGGCAGAGTAATGTAAAATTAAAATGGGGAGAGATATTTAATATTTAATACTAAGCTTTAAAAAGAAATCTGCTATCATTGCTGTGTATCCTGATGCAAAGGCTATGATGATAATAAAAGGAAGTGCAGAAGACAATTAGCATTCAAATGTTTAACATGTGTGGTCTCAACTATTTGCACATAACTCCAAAGTATTAAAATCAGAAAAGTAATTTCAGATTCTGCAGAAGCACAAATTTGAATCAGGATTGACAGGCTGGCATATGCGAGCCAATGAATAAGCCCAATTGATTTCCGAGCATTGGCTCCTACGTACGGCCTTATTTTTCTCTACTTATTGCACAGGCTTTTACTAGAGAAATTATTCTGAAGTAGTATTTAATAATGAAATGATTCTCAAAGGTATTGGGGTATATCCCTGTGACTATCAAAGGTCTGCTGTCTATCACTCTAGGGTTTGGTTTTAAGGTTGTCTCATCAAGAGGCCATTCCCTGCCTTTCTCTGCCTTTGAAATCGTACTCTGCCTGAAAGGAGTTGTGTTTGTGTGTGGCCCGCAGCCGTCATTTCCGTGCGAACGTCGACAGAAGGCAGTCTTCTTGGGTTACAAAGATGGATTTGTTCAAGGTTAAGTTTGTACAACTGGGAGAATAAGTTACCTTTTAAAAAACAATCCAACTAGGCTGACAAACAGGAAACTTTCTCAACCTCATGTGGTAATCAGGGAAATGTAAATTAAAACCAAAGTGATAATAAGCCACTTCACTACCACCAGATTGGCGCACCTTAAAAACCCTACTATTGAGTGTTGTGTGGATGTGAAGCAGACCAGGAACTACGTTAGGTGGTAGGACCGGTTTTGTCGAGGGATAGAGAATATGGATATGTGTTGCAACATACAAACACTGCGTGAAACGCCACCTTACAATATGAGATGTATCTAAAATTCATCCTAAATTAATTCATTTCAAAAATGTTGGTTCTGGCACTGGCCCAGTAGCTTAGTTGGTTAGAGCGTCATCCTGATATGCCAAGGTTGCATGTTTGATCCCCAGTCAGGGCATATCCCACAGTTTGAAAACCACTACTCTTGAGAAACAGCAGGTACAAAGATTTATTGCAGCTTTGGCTCCGTTGGGCATCATCTAGTGCACCAAAAGTGTGCCGATTGGATTCCCAGTCGGCACGGGCCTGGGTTGCGGGCTCCGTCCCTGGTGGGGGCCGTGCAGGAAGCAGCCCACTGAAGTTCAGCTTTCACATCTCACATCAATCTTCCTCTTTCTCCCCCACCCTCTTTCTAAAAATCAATAAAAACATTTTTTTAAAAAGATTCATTGCTGCCGACTGTATTAGCAGTGCACTAAAATGAAGCCAAATATCCAAAACTGTTTGCTGGAAAAGTAAATTTTGGCTTATTCATATAATGAAAGACTAGCAGTGAAAATTAATTACAGTGACAATCAACACAGGAGGGAGGGAGGGAAGCAGCTTACAGAACATGACTGGTCAAATTGCATTTCAGTAAAGCTCAGAATTCTGCAAAACTAATGATAGTGTAAGGACACAAATATGGCAAGAATTTAAAAAGGGATTTTAATTTAGAAATAAACGGTTACCTCAGAACAGGAGGAGGGGAGGACAGGCTATTTTATTACTGTGGCTTATATTCTTTTTAACTAGGTAAGTATCTGGATGTCCCTTAAACCATGATTATTTTTCTTGTATATATGTAATAAGTACATCTATTTAATAAAAACTATTTTAAGTTTTAAAAAAGACTTGAGCTGACAGCAGAAGCCACAGTGGTTCATGCTTTGGCCTGCAGTGGGAAGTCAGTGCTAACTGTACTAGGTGGGTGGGAGGGGGGTGTGTGCTCACTAGGTCCCCATTGTCCCTGCCTCCCTCTAGAGGCATCTGAGTTTGAAGTGCCCTGGACTACCTTGCATGCTAAGAAAGGTGAGCAAAATGCTTCAGAACAAGTCCTTGACCTAAAGTCTGCTGACAAAAGAGGCCCATCTTCCCCAGAAAAGGTCCGCTTTTGTATTTCTGTCCCCAGTGGGCTAGGAACTAACCCTTAGGAGGCATGGCCTGGCCTGGCCTGGCCTGGATGCAAATTCAGGGATGAATTTCAGAGCAGCAGCTGGGGCCCTGCTTTGATTATATTCAGTGAGTAAGATCTTTTATTAAGTTCCTTCTCACATTGGAAAATTTTTTTATTTAGCATTCACATTCAGAAAACAAGGGTTATTTTTACTTTTAAAATTGTACATTTTTTTAATGCACTGAAAAGTTCAAAAAGTCATAGAGGGGGAAATCTCCCTCCCGTCCAGTCTCCCAAGCAACCAGTTCCTCTCTCCAAAGAAACTAAAATTACCACTTCATTTTGTATCTTTCCAAGCGCATTTTATACATATACAAATAGATATGAATATATTCTCCCAACCTTTTTATACAAATAGTAGCAAACTATACGTAGTGTCCACAACCTCATGGTATTGTACGGATATATGTACTTTACTGAACCAGTCCTGCACACACATCATTGTCCATGTGCAAGAGTATTTGCGAAGGATAATTTCATTAAAGGATGTCTGCACTCGTAATTTCGGTGACGTTTTCCAAAATGTGTCGTCAGGGGCTTCCCACTCTTCTCCCACCTGGCGTGGCGGCTCCAAGAGAACTTGTACCTGTCCTGCTCTCCCACCCACCGTGTCAGGGATAATTTTGGAGCAGAGAGATAGGATGTGAGAGATGGAAACTCGATGTCAAATCAGGTTGCTACCCACTCAGCTATGATTTATCTCTAAGGAATCACAGGCATAGGGGCTTAATCACAAGGAACAACAGCCTGTAATTATTGGAATCGAGAGTCTAGGTCAGTGGTCGGCAAACTCATCAGTCAACAGAGCGGCAAACCGCGGCTCGCGAGCCGCAGTTTGCCGACCACTGCACTAGGCCTAAGCACCCAAATCAATGAGAAGCAAAATCCCCAGACTGACCGCTCAGCCCGGGGAGCAGGCGCGGTGACGGCCGAGGCTTCCGACGCGCAGTGACTTCGGGGGACGGCGGGCCCCACGGCCAGGGTCCGCCCGAAAGGCCACGCTGGGCAACGGCCTGGGAGGAACGGGGCGCCTCCGTGGATTTTCCCGACGGGAGCGGGTTCCCGGGTGTCCCGCGGGGAAGACATACCCGCCTTCAGCTCCTGGGCTCAGGGACCCCGGGCGCCCTCCGTCTGCGGGGCCGCGCGCACCCCCGGGAGATTCGCTGCCCGACCTCCCGGCCCACCCCTTCCCGCTCCGCCCGCAGCGGGTCCGCAGCCGCCGGGCGCCGGGTCCTGGGGGTCACGTGACGCAGCCCGGCCGGCTCGCACTCCGCAGCGTCATCACGTCGCGCGGCCGCGGGGCCGACTGAGCGAGACGAGCGCAGGGAAGGCTCCCGAGCCTCGGGGTCGGGGTGGCGGCGGCGGTGGCGGCGCCTGGGTTCCTCCTGAGCCGCCTGCTGGCCGCGCGCCCCCCTCTCGACCCCACCGGCGGGCGCAGGTGAGATGAAGGGCAGGGGCGCTCGGTCTTCTCCGTCCCTCCCTCCCTCCGCCCGGGCGGGCCTTGCCCCGCGTCGTCTCTCCGCGGGGACGGGGCGGCGGGGGCCTCCACCTGCGGCGCCAGTTGTCGGGGGCTTCCCGGCTCTTCTCCCACCTGGACCGTGGCGGTTCCGGAATCTGACGCCCCTCCCGAACCTCCGGCGGGGGAACCCTATTCCGGTGTCTCGGAAGTTCTTGGGGGCGGGGGGGATGCTGGCTTCGCTCGCCGGGGCCGATCCCCACGCTGCACCAGGGCGACCCGGTTTGACCCTGAAATGGTGCAGCCCAGTCCAGGCCGAGCCCGGTGGGAACCCCCTGCAAACGGGCTTTGTTCAGGCCTTCCTAGACCTCCAGCGTTGCACCCGAAGCTGCAAAATCGTCCGCTGGGCTGGCTCACTCCTCCTCTGTCAGGGTCTTGCCGGGCTGGGGGGGCGGGGGGCGTTGTGAGAGGAACCGCACAGCGACAGGCTGGCTGTGAACGGCCGTGGTGGGAATTCAGGATGTCCTGTTTGCTCTTCAGAAATTACGGTTGTGAGCTGTGGGCTTGTGGTTTTGGTTTGTTTTGTTTTTCTTGAATCATCTATGAAAGTGCTGGAATCCAAATAAGCTAGAGTCTCTTAGTAACCACCCCATTCCATTCCCCACAAGTTGTCGTTAAAGAAAAATGAAGGGTGGCTACAGCCTGTCCGTAACCGAGAAAGTACTTCTTCGGTTGGCGTCTTTTAAATGTGGACTCGGTTGCTGAATTCATTTAACTGATGCGTGCAAATGACTGTGGCAGAAAATGAGAAGTGAGTTTTGATGAGTTTCCGTCCTAGTAAGGCTCTTTGTTTCAGTATAGAAGAATTTCTGCAAATACTGATTTGCTGGTGTTGATGGACATCTAATGATGTAGAGAAGGGAGACCCTTCCGTGAAAGATTTGTAATAGTTTAGCCAGGTGAAAGTCCATAGACAAGCTTGCATGGTTTCCATGGTCCAGTGTAGATACTGGGTCCTCAGTGGGTCCAGGTATATTTGGAAATCTTCCTACATAATTCTCTGCATTCTTCTTTGGAAAAAAAGCATATTTTTGCTAGCTCTGGCTTTTACTGCTCTAAGTTGAATACCTAATTCTTTTTTTTGCAATTCTTTTTTTTGCATTCGTTTACTACGTATTTATTGTACACCTGCTGTGATAGAAAAATATATACACATGGCCCTAGCCGGTGTGGTTCAGTGGATAGAGCGTCGGCCTGGGGACTGAAAGGTCCTGGGTTCGATTCCCCGTCAGGGTACATGCCTGGGTTGCAGGCTTGAACCCCAGTAGGGGGCATACAGGGAGACAGCTGATCAATGATTCTCTCTCATCATTGATGTTTCTCTCTTTCTCTCCCTCTCCATTGCTGTCTGAACTCAATAAAAATATATTTAAAAAATATGTATGTATATATACACAATGGATCCCCATCCTCTAAATACCCATTTAATCTGCTTATGGATATTCAATAAGAGTGATAGAGGCCTTTAAGCCATTTTATTTTTCCATCATCTCAGACAACAGCCTTGTGAAGCTCTGCGGGACCTGGATAGTTTCTGTTCAGAGCTGAGTGTTGATGATGAGTGCCAAGTGGCGGGGGCACTCTGTACTATGGGAATTCAGAGGAGGGGAGAGCATTCTTACTTGGGATGATTAGCGGCTGGACTGTGGGGGTGATGCCAGGAAGAGGCGTGCTCTCGACTCCATGTTTGGTTCTGAGGAAGCCGCCTTAATTTGGAAAGCTACGTGAAAAATGTTCCGATGTTCCGTTTCCCCAGTTCTTCACATATGCTCATTGCGTTTTCCTCTTGTATTTCCAGAATCCAAGGACCCCTTTCATTGTTTCTCCACTTTGCTTGATGGGAGGCATTATGGCCCCCAAAGATATCATGACAAACACACATGCTAAGTCCATCCTCAACTCAATGAACTCCCTCAGGAAGAGCAACACCCTGTGTGACGTGACTCTGAGGGTGGAGCAGAAAGACTTCCCAGCCCATCGGATCGTGCTGGCTGCCTGTAGCGATTACTTCTGTGCCATGTTCACTAGTGAGGTAAGATACCTGCCCTTTTAGTATAAAAGTAGAAGTTTGGCAGGAATTCATTGGTTTTATAGCTTGATTCTAAAGAGTTTTCGTCTTTATTTTTTTTTTAAATATGTTTTATTGATTTTTTTACAGAGAGGAAGGGAGAGGGATAGAGAGTTAGAAACACCGATGAGAGAGAAACATTGATCAGCTGCCTCCTGCACACCCCCCACCAGGGATATTCCCACAACCAAGGTATATGCCCTTGACCAGAATCGAACCTGGGACCCTTCAATCCGCAGGCCGATGCTTTATCCACTGAGCCAAACCGGTTAGGGCTCATCTTTATTTTTAAGAATAATTATTACTCATAACTCCAAGGATGTATTCTAGGCAAAATATACCATCAGTGATTCGGTGATCCCAAAATCAAGTTAACCCCGTATCTTGCAGAGTATCAAACAACTCGGTAAAATTGATATTCCAGGAAGGTGTCATCTCACTGTGTGCTCTTGGGTTACATTTAGTTCCTTCCCCGTTGGAACAGCTACAAATACACGCTTTATACAAATCAAACAAAATAGACTATGATTTTAAAAAGATGTGTATTCAGTTCATATTATTAACATCCCTCAGGCTGATGGATATGAGATGCTGCCTTTATCATGGAGAATGATAACCACGGGTATTTCACGCCCTTTGAATTTTCAGCTTTCAGAGAAAGGGAAACCATACGTCGATATCCAAGGCTTAACTGCCTCCACCATGGAAATCCTGTTGGACTTTGTGTACACGGAAACGGTGCACGTGACGGTGGAGAACGTGCAGGAGCTGCTCCCTGCAGCCTGTCTGCTCCAGCTGAAAGGTACAGGTGTTACTATTGTGCACGCCAAGACGGCCCCTGAATGTTCCAAGTGGAGGCCGAGGTAGGCGCTCACAGTTACTGCCCATGGCCCAGAGATCGGGTTTCAGGCGCAGTAGAAAGGGCCTCTCCCAGTGTGAGTGTCAGGCTCTTTAGGAGAGATCGTTTACCCCTGTTCTGTTTTCAGGAAAACGAAGGAGGAGAGGACAGATGTGCTTCCTTGCATGCATGTACACAATAGCCCTTCAAGGACACAAGAAACCGATACTGTTGTCGCCCACGTAGAGGGTTGCGATGGCCGGGGGGTAGGGAGGCACGGGGGACTGCTCATGGGAGTCCTTTGTACCTTCACTCACCGTGCAAAGTGTGTATTGGAGACTTTAATTGACACACAAAAACGAAGTGTCAAGTTTTCACAGAGTTAGCGGTGGTGACCCTTCCAGGGCCCCATCCGCTTCTTCACCTCCAGTGCTGTTTCTGTTGTTTTCCGTTTTAATGGTTGAGACAACGGGAGGGCTTTGCATTACTGCACAGCTAGGTTTATGCTCTGAACTTCTCAGTTAGAGAAGCATGAGCTAGATATTAGTTTCCTATTTTTTCTTCACTGGAGTCTTTTAGCAAATTAAAAAAAAAAACTTTTGACTTTTCAATTACAGTTGACATTCAATATTATGTTAGTTTCGGGTGTACAGCATAGTGGTTTCACATTTATGTAACTTACGAGGTAAATTTTCACGTAGAGTAGAAATTAGGCACATTATGCTGAATTAGAATTGGTTTTATAGCTTGATTTTCAAGAGTTTTATGGGCAGTTTTGCTTAATTGTGCCAGTGTCCCCAGAAGCAATTTGTCTTGCTCTACTTGTTTTAAAGCTGAAGCAGAGACCATCATAAAGGCCTTGTTGGAGGTCACCTAGTGCCGTGGTCGGCAAACTGTGGCTCTCGAGCCACATGCAGCTCTTTGGCCCCTTGAGGGTGGCTCTTCCACAAAATACCACGGCCTGGGCGAGTCTATTTTGAAGAAGTGGCGTTAGAAGAAGTTTAAGTTTAAAAAATTTGGGTCTCAGTCCAGGTGAGGCCATGCGCCCCCTGGGTCCGGTTGAGGCCACGTGCCCCTGAGTCCGGGTGAAGCCGTGCCCCTGGGTCCGGCCGAGACCAAACCAGAGGGTGTCGGACCTGCATTACCACCATTTGTCCACCATCCAGAGCTGAGGGGACAGTGCCGACATGTACACATAAGGAACTGGTGGACATTGATATTGGGTCTCAAAAGAACTGTTGGTCCAGAAAGAAACTCACTACAGACTGATTCATTTGCCTGTCAGCATAACTATTATTGCTAGTCACACATTCAGTTTTTAAAAGTATATCTCTAGTGACACATGATCTCGCTCATCTAGGGGAAATGATGAACAACATAGACTGATGAACAAGAACAGAACCAGAAACAAGGAGGCATCGATCGGACTATCGGGCCTCAGAGGGAGGATAGGGGAGGGTGGGGGGAGGGGGGAGAGATCAACCAAAGGACTTGTGTGCATGCATATGAGCCTAACCAATGGTTACGTTCAACAGGGGGTTGGGGCATCCGTGGGGAGGGGTGTGGGATGGGAATGGGGGGATGAGGACAAATATGTGACACCTTAATCAATAAAGAAATTAAAAAAAAAAAAAAGAAAAAAAAATTTGGCTCTCAAAAGAAATTTCAATCGTTGTACTGTTGATATTTAGCTCTGTTGACTAATGAGTTTGCTGACCACTGACCTAGTGCATAACACAGAAATAGGTTTGCATTCCTTAAGCATGAAATTTCTAATCTGGTCCTTAGTGCTGAGCCAGGGTTCTCTAACTCTGTGTAGAGATGTTGCGATGGAGTATAGAGACCAGAGCACAGCTGGCCACGTGTCCTGAAGTATTCAATGTCTGTGTTTGTCCTAGGTGTGAAGCAAGCCTGCTGTGAGTTCTTAGAAAGTCAGTTGGACCCTTCTAATTGCCTGGGTATCAGGGATTTTGCTGAAACTCACAGTTGTGTTGACCTGATGCAAGCCGCTGAGGTTTTTAGCCAGAAGCACTTTCCTGAAGTGGTACAGCACGAAGAATTCATCCTCCTGAGTCAAGGAGAGGTGGAAAAGCTAATCAAGTGTGATGAAATTCAGGTACAGATTTGGCTTCTTACGGTGGCTTCTTTAAGATTGGGCCATTACAAAAAGCAAGGTGGACTTCCATGTTTCTGTGGCAGGGCTTCTTACTCCACGTCCACATTGGCTCCACAGGTTTCATTAAATGCCCCTGAGATTACATGCCAAATTATTGGCATATTTATTTATGGAGGGAGTTCACCACCTTCCTGAATGAAATGTGTGATCCCAGTGTTGAAGAATCATTGCTGTACAGAGTGGATGACGCAGAAATTGGAAGGAAAATGGATTTCTCTGTTACCCATTCACTCATCTTACGAACATCTATCGTGAATACCTGTGACATAGCAATCAGTGCGTCAGGTTCTATGGACCCAGAAGTAAGAGGCAGTTCTTGTTTTCAGAGAATTCACAGTCCAGTGGTAGAAACAACACCATAGAGTGTAATGAGAATAACGAGCCTACTCAGAGTGAGGACTTTGCATCGGAGAACGAAAAGTGAACCTGGTTTAAATCAGATCAGAAAGGAAGGGACAGAGGTTGGAGACCGTGAGCAGGAGCCAGGTTCTGAGTGCCGCGTGGGGGACGAGGAAGTGAGGGAGGGGCCTGGGACATGGGTGTAAGGCAGCATTCAGTGCTGAGCCTGGCAAGGGAACTTCAGCCCACTTCCGCACAGTTTTCATTGCACGTAGGCCTCGGGATCGTGAGAAGTCTAGCACAGAGCTGTTCGTGTCAGGAGGCCTAAGGCCTTCCTCTCCAGTGGTCCAGTTCTGTGATCCAGTCAGGAGCATCTGGGAAATACCTCGCAGAGCCACGTTGGGGGATGAGTCCACCTGTTGGCTTTGTTCCCACAGTTAGGAGAAATCCAACTCTATAGGGAGCTCAGAGTTCTTCCTCCCCACGTCCCCTCTTGCTCTCCTTGGATATGTAAAAAATGAATTTTAAATTAGTGGATTCCTAGACATTAGTGGTTCCTCAATTTCAAGGGCTCCCAGCGCTCGGCCCTTCTGCTCTGCTCTCTTCTACCCAAGGTCGTCGGTGATCCTTACAAACCGCAGTGTGATTAGGTCACAGGCTGGCTTGAAGCCTTTCATGGCTCCCAGTCGCTCTTAGAGTGAAGTCAGTCTCTGAGGCTATGACCGGCCTCGTCTACTTCTGCAGCTGATCTACAGCCCTCCCCACCTGTTCATTCCACTGCACCTGCCTCCTCAGTCCCTAAGTGGTCAGTGCTGCTTCGCGCTGGGCCAGCGCCGCGGGCTAGACATCCTGAGCAGACAGAAAGGACCTGTGCCCGCGCTGTCCAGCTCAGTAGCCACTGGAGCACCAGAGGGTGGCGAGTGTGGCCAAGCAGCCGAGTTTCCAGTTTCACTTAATTTTGATTAATGTCAATGCAGTTGCCACACAGGCTGGCTCCGGGTCGGACAGTGCGGCTCCAGGTTTCTGCTTGTGCTCTGTCTGCCCAGAGGCCTCTCTCCCTGGCGAACTGCCGCTCGCCCGTCAGATTTAAATCTCTTGCTTCTGCAGGGAGGCCTTCCCTGGCCCATCAGTGGGAACAAGATCACGTGCATTTCTGTCTCGTGCCCCTTGCTTTCCCAGTGCCGTGTGTAAGGACAGAATGGAGTCTTCACTTTCTGATTTTACCATGATCGCCCCACTGAAGAGCCGGTTCGTGTCTGGCCTGTTCACCATTGAGTAACCGCCTCTGGCACAGTGCCTGGCACTCCCTAGGTCAGTGATGGGCAACCTTTTGAGCTTGGTGTGTCAAACTTCGCCAAAAAACTGAGCATAACTCGGGTAGTGTGTCACTTTGAGGAAAAAACTAACTCCAAGACTCTAGTCGCAAATGTTTCATCCTCAGGAGCAGCAAATGTTTCATCCTCGGCATGCGGCCGCGTGTCATCAGAAATGGCTACGCGTGTCAGTGCTGACACGCGTGTCATAGGTTCGCCATCACTGCCCTAGGTGTTCGAGAAAGCCCTCAGATGAGTGGACATTCTGGGACATTTTCTGTGTTTTCACTTCTTAGGAAAAATTCACAGGGTGGTTACCTACATAGGTCCTGTCACACGCTGGAAGGCGTCTGTCAGGGCAGGCATCCTTGGGCTGGTGGGAGGACACAGAACCCCACTCCGGTGTCATCTTTGGAAGGTCCTGAGTGCTGTCACACCTGGTGCTCTTCCAGGGGAATAGTGCCGGCTCTTTGTTGTTCTTACCTGATCCATCTGTCATAGGTAAGCCTAGACTCAGGTTCCCCGGTGGTGCCTATGTGCAGCATGTCCCCAAGAAATGTATCCACACTGTAACAGCTGTTAGCTCCGTTTGGAAATGAACTGCATTTTAATAAACACTGCCTTTATAACTAGTCAGAATGTGGATGCATTTTGGGGCACCCTGTATATTGTCTCAATAGCTCCGTGCCTCTTACAGCAGGTGCCCAGGTGCTGGGCCCATAGTGACGTGGAGAAGCCAGAGGTCTTGGACGGCACGAGGGAGTGAACGTTCCCTTAGAGCCAGCTTTGACTCGGCAGCAGGTCCTCCCCACGCCCCTGAGAGCGTCAGAAGCGACCAGAGAAGGTTCGGGAGTGGAGGACATTCTGAAGCAAACACCAGCCTCCTGTGGCTGAGGGCTTATTGGGCACTCTCTGTGTCAGATATTTACCCACTTTGACCATTATCTTCTTCCTGGTCTTAGGCAGTTGTGTGTGAAAAGATGTTTTCCTAAGAGCCTAGCTTTTCTGGGAGATGTTAAATAATGGTGGGGGGCGGGACGAGGAACAGGAACGGGGAGGTAGGCATGGCTACTTTCTGAGCTTGTGAGGCGATTGGCAGAACACAGATCTGTAATTGTGCACTGATAGGTAGATTCTGAAGAGCCAGTCTTTGAGGCCGTCATCAACTGGGTGAAGCACGCCAAGAAGGAGCGAGAAGAATCCTTGCCTGACCTGCTGCAGTACGTCCGGATGCCCCTGCTGACCCCCAGGTACATCACCGACGTCATCGATGCGGAGGTAAGTCCTGGAAGACACCGGACCCCGCGCCTGGCTGTCCTACAGCGCAGTGTTGTGGCCTCAGGGTCCTTCGTCATTTCCGGACGCCACTGCGTAGTTACTGCCAGAGCCTCGTGGGACCACACTGTGGAAACTGGTTTCTAGATCAGAAGCTAATGACAGCGTAACCGTAAGTGCCGTTTGTCCTATAACACTAGTGGTGCCACGGCTCCCTCTGCTCTGTGTTCCAGCCTTTCATCCGCTGCAGTCTCCAGTGCAGGGACCTCGTCGATGAGGCAAAGAAGTTCCACCTGAGGCCCGAGCTGCGGAGTCAGATGCAGGGACCCAGGACACGGGCTCGTCTGGGTGAGCTGGCGTCTGCAGAAAACTGCCCCTCGCCTGGTGGATGATGGATCAAAAAACATTCTATGAAAAATACAAGGATCTTGTCTCAGGCCTGTTTTTAGTCTTTTCTTCGTCAGGTCCTCTCAGATCACTTTGCCATCGAGCTTTCTTCCATGTCTATTTTGCACAACTCTGTGGAGGATTCCATGAGACAAAGTGTGACAATTTATAAACTGTCAAGTTTAGTTTCAGTATGTTTGGAGCCTGTAAATTGGGAATTATTTAGAATGTCATGTAGGACCTAGTATGTCCCCATCCACCTGTCCCCTTCTCCCCGTGTGTTTTCCCTTTTGGGTGAGGAAGGAAGGAGGAGCAGGACAGCCCAGGGATGGGCAGGGGCCTGCAGTGGGGTAGAGCCCTCACTCGAGCCAGGCTGGGTGGGTGCAGCTACACAGGGCATTTCCTCAAAAGACTTTGTCTTTCAAAAGAAACAAGGCGGAAAAGGTTATCAAATAACCTTCTTTGGGAAAATTGTAGAGAAAAAGACTCCCTTTAAAAGCCTAGTCTTATGATTACTTGGCAGTTTTGATGACATAGTTGGCTAAACTGGAAAAATAACAGTTCGTAGAAAAGAGGTGTTTTTTAAAATACGTTTTTAATGATTTTAGAGGGATAGAGAAATAGAAACATCGATGAGAGAGAAACATCCATCGGCTGCCTCCTGCACGGCCCCCACTGGGGATCAAGCCCATAACCCAGACATGTGCCCTGACTGAGAATTGAACTGGTGACCTCTCAGTGCACGGATGACACTCAACCAACTGAGCCACACCAGCCAGGGCATGGGAAAGAGACTTTTAAGAATATCACTTGGTTCCTGTTTCACAACTCTCCACTTCTTTGAGGCGAGGTGAGGAGAGTGGTCTTCACCACCAAGAACACTTCCGTTTTGAGGTGCAGGCTGGGAAGGGAAGGAGCTCCTGTTGGCTTCTGCCTCCACGGGGAACCTCAGTTGATGAGTCGGCCAGAGGCGTCTGGGTGGGTTGGAAAGGTGGGGACTCAAATTTGCCTTCTGTAGTTTTAGTGTCCAGGAATTTCAATGTAAGATACTTGAGTTCTCAAGCTAGAGCCTCTAGAAGAAATAATTTCCTATTAGGCAACCTTACAGTGACTCTTCTATTTCAGATGGCTTCTCTGGGCCACATAAAACGACCTTCATTGTAGAACTGTTTCTGCTTATACGTCCCTGTGAGTGTTTACCCAGCCCAGGACGGTGGGGAGACCTGCCTTTTCCTCCTCTCTCCTCAGGAGCCAATGAAGTGCTGCTGGTGGTTGGGGGCTTTGGCAGCCAGCAGTCTCCCATCGACGTGGTAGAGAAGTATGACCCCAAGACTCAGGAGTGGAGCTTTCTGCCAGTACGTAAGGTGGAACCGTCATGGGGAAAGAGCTCACATGTCCTCCGTCCCTGGCTCTGGGTCATAAATAACCCAGCTCTAAACATAGGACAACCTAGTAACTGCTAACGCTCCTTACAACAGTGTCATGCGCACAGTAGGTATTCAGTAAATAGTTATCAACTTTTTACATTAGGTTAGACCTCAGAATGCCAGTGGCCAGTGTCAGCTGCCACCCTGCTCCAGCGCCTTCCTGAGCTGTCTGTAACTCCCAGCATGCTCCACTGGTCTTGCTCTGTCACCCTGAGCTTGGTGTTCTGTTAAATTGAACTCAAGTTTATATCTTTCTCACTGAGTCTGTCTCTGTTTGAGTGGTGAAAATAATAATTCTGAGAAAACCTGGAAATCTTTCAATCAGTCCTCATGACTTTAGGGTCGTTGAATCTGGCCCTTTGATTAGCAGTTCGGGAAAACTTCCACTCTATGGGAGGATCTTAGTCTGTAGCACAGAGCCCTATCAGTAGAAAGGAATGAGACCCTGGATAATGGAAAGCGTTGGAGTGCGGCAGGGGTGCAGAATGCTCGATGCTAGAGCATCACAACAAGCGAAAGAGTTTCTGTTCAGGGGGGCAGACAGCTGGAGGCCACTGAGGAGCACTGCTCCCGAAGGCTCCTGCTGGCGAGTGAAGAGGTGGAAACAGGACAGAGAGCCGGGAGGAGGCCGAGGCTGCGTGACTGAAGTGCTCTGTTCCCTTCTCCTGAACCACAGAGCATCACTCGGAAGAGACGTTACGTGGCCTCCGTGTCTTTACATGACCGGATCTATGTCATCGGTGGCTACGATGGCCGTTCCCGCCTCAGTTCAGTGGAATGTCTGGACTACACAGCAGATGAGGATGGGGTCTGGTATTCCGTGGCCCCAATGAATGTCCGACGAGGCCTGGCCGGCGCCACCACCCTAGGAGGTAGGCTGCGTGTGCAGGGTGGCGTGGCCATGCTGTTGGGGCTGGATCGGGGCTCAGACCTCCCTGCTGTCTGGCAGGAGCATGGCCTGTGGAGGGTCCCGGTGAGGTCAGATGCTCCTGTTTGCTTGGGCAATAGCAGTTACAAAGCTGTTCAGTGTTCACGGGCACTTTAGCGCTGACAACATGCTGGGTAGGGTTGCAGCATACTGAGGGGGATGTTGGCCTGGCCTGGATTTCTGGGATCCGCAGCTGGTCTGGGAGTGCTTTGAGGACCTCATCCACTGTCTGCATGTGTGGCCTGTGCTCACTTCCTTATCAATACGACTTCATTGACTTATCCCATAAGAAACACGTTGGTTTTGCTCCCAAACATGTGAAGGACTTGTGAGGAATTGGTAGAGAAAAGAATGATTAGAAATCTCTCCTTGGGGGGAGGGCAGGTGATGGGGGTGGGGGTGGCCAGGGAGAATTCAATGGGGGAAAAAGGAGACCTATGTAATACTTGAAACAATAAAGAACTGAAATTTAAAAAAAAAAGAAAATAAATTTCTTAAGAATGAGGCTGTTGATATAATTAGAGTGATTTATGATTAAAATGTTTAAATTCAAAACATAAAAAGAAATCTCTACTTCTCTAAGAGTCCGTGGTTTGTTCATTCTGAGCAGATATGATCTATGTCTCTGGAGGCTTTGACGGGAGCAGGCGTCACACCAGTATGGAGCGCTATGACCCCAACATTGACCAGTGGAGCATGCTGGGAGATATGCAGACAGCCCGGGAAGGCGCTGGGCTGGTGGTGGCCGGCGGAGTGATCTACTGTCTAGGTGTTGACCCAGGGAGGCAGGGATGGGGGAGGGCATAATGGGTGGCAGCCTTTGGGGGCGGAGGGTTCTCGTTTTACCAGAATCAAGTTCATAGATGGCCTTCAACTAAAACCCTGGTCTATCCCAATACAGTTCCATTAACTGGGATTGTCTTTTTCATGGAAGCAGAACATGGGATTCTGTTAGATTTCTCTTTGGACTGTTAGAGCCCTGGAAGGAGAACTGAGATTAAAGATCAAGTTGGAACACAGAGAAAGGCAGGCTGGGAGTGGGGGTCAGGATTTGTCGTTCTCTCTGGAATGGCCTCTACTTTGTCTTTCAGGAGGATACGACGGCTTGAATATCTTAAATTCAGTTGAGAAATATGACCCCCATACAGGACACTGGACTAATGTTACACCTATGGCCACCAAGCGCTCGGGTAAGACCGTCGGGTCTGAGGGAGGGCAGTCCTGCAGTCAGGTCTCTGCTTGCACGGTGGGGGCGCAGTCACAGGACAGCCGGTCGGTCGGGGTTGTAGTTCCTCTTTGCTCTGACTTCAGTGAAACAGGAGTCAGAGTTCACCCTCCTCCTCGCCTCTGATCTCCGTGTCCTGAGAATGAAGACAGCTTTTCAAATGGAGTATACATTTGAGGACAGAAGCCTTGTTGTTTTATTCATTTTTTAAATCTCAGCATTTGTCACGTCGGGTACAGTCGTGTGTGTTTAGCATGTTACGTGGGCGAGTGCTGACAGAACTTCCTAGACAGAGGAGCTGGGCTCTGAGGCAGGAGAACGCTGTGCTGTTCTGATTCACTTTCTCTGTAAAAACTGCCCAGAACCATCACAGCTCCTTTCCGTCCTTCCTCCTTCATTGCCTCCTTTTTCAATTTCCTTCTTTTCTGTTAACGGAGAGGGTTGGGCTCTGAATTAATGAAAGTGGAGGTGAGAACCATTTTGTGTTTTTTTCTTCTCATTTCAACTCCCACCAGTGGGTTTACAGATGGGATAGGATAACCTGTGCCGGCTGATTTCAGGCCTGTCTGGCTCTATGCATATCCCTGAGCTACCTGAGGATTCAGCTGGCCATCAGCGACCATGTCTCTGGAATCTAGCCTCAGTTCAGGAGTAGTGACCTGCTCTACCTTTTTCCAGGTGCAGGAGTAGCCCTGCTGAATGACCATATCTATGTGGTGGGGGGATTTGATGGCACAGCCCACCTTTCTTCCGTTGAAGCATACAACATCCGTACCGATTCCTGGACGGCTGTCACTTGCATGACCACCCCCCGATGCTATGTGGGGGCCACGGTGCTTCGGGGCCGACTTTATGCAATTGCAGGGTGAGGATTTAAAACCAGGATGGGGCCATCATGCATCAGGGCAACATGATCCCATCCACACTGTTGGGTGGAGACGGTGTGGGTCAGGGGAGATATCTCCATGGCGACCTCAGTGTGGGATGTGGGTGGAGAGGAACAGAAAGCTCATTTCCCTCTCTTGCTTCTTCCCCACTCAGATATGATGGGAACTCCCTGCTGAGCAGCATCGAGTGCTATGACCCTATCATTGACAGCTGGGAAGTGGTGACCTCCATGGGAACCCAGCGCTGTGATGCTGGCGTGTGTGTTCTCCGAGAGAAGTGACCTTGTTGCAGCTCCATCCAGAGCTAGTGACCAGTCCAGGGGCCAGATAGCAGGAGAATCAAGGATCAGAATGTCTGCTTCTCGCTGTGTGCTCAGGGCGATTACAAGCACCAGGGCAGTGATGATGGTTTTTATTTGCACACACTCCCCCTCGCGCTGGGACTTGTCCCTGAGTAGAGTGGTGAATGGCACTCACGGGAAAAGAATGCACTGAGGGGAATGTGCGAGGCCAGGCCGCCTCTCCTGGTCTGGGCAGCACTTTCTGGCCGTGTCTGACTCACCATGTGCTTAGGAGGACATGCATATGTTGCGCCCGTGTGTTGCAGAGAACGAAAGTGAGGGTGACCTACTAGAGGTGGGCAGTGTCCAGTTGACGTCTGGATTGGAAGGATTCCAGCTTGAGTCAGCCTGATGAAGTGCAAGTCCTGTTTTTCAGGACTAAGTGTATTTCCTGGTCTTCAGGGAGCTGCAGCATAGCTCTGCTGGAGGGGAACCAAGGGAAGCGCCTGTCATAGCTGTGGGCTTGGAAGACACCTTTGTCACACTCCTGGGAGCCGAGCTGCTCTATCCCAACTGGGCTGAGAGTGCAGTGACCTGAACTCGTTGGCGTGAGTGAGCCTGGACCTCCACGACGTGAGACCTGGAAGGCAGGGTGGATGTTGGAAGGGTCTTCTGATGTCCCCGGTCTTTCTGGACTGCAGTGTGGCCTGCCTGGCCCCAGCCCTGGCCCTGTGCGAGACAAGCACGGTGAACAAGAGTCAGGGGCCGGAGTGGAGTCAGTGGGGGACAAAGAAGTACCTGTGAGTTCGTATTCGTCTCACTCCTGCCAGGGCTCATGCCTCGCAGCAAGGTTCGCCTTGGGGTGAGAGGTCTTTGTTGAATCAGATACTACTATGCTGTAACATTTCCATACTATTTATTGGGGGAAGGGGTGGGGGTGCAGCAGCCTGGAAGTTCAGCTACTTGGTATTGCCCGTCCTTTTAAGCACACACTTCTGCTAAGGGGTGGTTTTTACTGCTGTTTGGTACATTTCGTCCTTGTCCTACTGTCGGGTTCCCAACCTGTCCTTAGAGTGGATTATGTTCATCCCAGGACATAAGAATCAAAGGACAATCAAAGTTCTGTGTTATCCAGTACCTGCTCTCACCATTTCTGAGCCACCATTCTAGGCTCTCCTGTGTTACCGAGTGAAATTCTTGCGTTATGGGTATTGGGAGTGTGGGAATGTGATGACCTAAACAAGAAAACACTCCCTTTACATTGAAATTCCATTTTCTCCTCTCCCTGAATTGAATTGACCTAAAGAGTTCATTTCCTTTGTATATTTTTAAGAAAATATTAAAAATAATGTCTCAAATGCCTTAAGAGAATTTGTGGCAAACCAGCACTGCCCTCCTACATTTAAGCAGACTTAGAGATCAGCTGTGGGTCCTGAGTCTTCAGCCTGTTGACCTTGTGTTTGTCAACTAGCTCCACTATTTCTCTGTAGACACAGGTATGAGAGTCTCACCAGGAAAATGTTTCTGAATTTGCCATATTCGTTGACTCCTCTCACACTTGGAGTGTCCTTGAACCCTAAAGGGAATCAAGGAGAAGCTCATTTAGTATCCACTTGAATTTCAGGGTTTTCATCATCCCAGCCCCTCCATTTGTTTCAGTTTATGGCACATGATAGAAACAGCTATGCAGAAGGCCTGCAGAAGTCCACATATTCCCAGAGCAAAGAGGAATTGGTTCGCTGAAGAGCCTGCCAAGCTCGCTCTAGCAGATGGACTGTGCCTGCTAATGAAACTGCAGCTACGAAACGTGTCTCTCAGCCGGAGTCCCTGGGGAGACAGACTAGGTGGCTCCTCAAACGAGTTTCAGACCACATTCCCAGGGGTTCTGACATGACACCGCACCGGCATTTGGCAGTGCTCCCTCCTCATGCCTCCCTGTCACATAAATCTTGCTCCCCCCCAGGGGTGCCCCTAACTTGGTGGTTCCTCCTGCCTTGCTCGGTCTTTTTTTTTTTTTTTTTTTTTTTTATATTTTTTATTGATTTCAGAGAGGAAGGGAGAGGAAGAGAGAGAGAAACATCAATGCTGAGAGAATCATTGATCGACTGCCTCTTGCACGCTACGCTCCCTACTGGGGATGGAGCCTGCAACCCGGGCATGTGCCCTTGACCAGAATCAAACCTGGGACCCTTCAGTCCGCAGGCCGAGGCTCTGTCCACTGAGCCAAACAGGCTGGGGCATTGCTCCGTCTCTTAACTGGAAGCCAGTCACTTGGTTATCCACCACGGAAAGCTGTCTTTCATTTTGTGGGCATACATTTGATTAGTTTCTGGGTTCTGCATGGTTTTATCTTTGTCCCAAATCCATTCCTGTATTTTTACTCGCCCGGACCCATGGAGCAGTGGCCTCCTGATGTCCTGGCCACTTCTGTCTTCCAGCCCAGGCCCTCCATTTGTCCTAACTTTCCAAGCACAGCTGGGATCATTGCAGTACCTGACATGCAGCAAGTTCTCAGGAAATGGTACAAAGTGCCCATGCCATGGATCCTGAGGGGTTAGCATATTATGTGAGTGCTTGAACCTTGAGTTGACAGAAGAGGAGGAAATGCAGGTGGGTCATGGGTGGTGGGTGGGTGATACCTGGCCTGACCCAGTGCGAGCCTGGGTTCAGGACCCTGTGCCCGCGGCTCTGAACCGAGAACCTGGGGACTCGGTGCTGTCCCAGGGCATGTGATGACAGCTGTGCCTGGACCCGTGCATGCCGGGAGGTCACCTCTGAGCCGGACCTTCCTCACTGCGCCCATCGGATGGATGAGCGGCAACCACAGGGAGGTAGTGACGATCCAGCTCGGTTCTAAAGCGCTTCCACCCCATGCTGTGCCGCTGGTGGGAGCTCACTGGTTGGCACTGACCGGCCCTCGGCTTCCGGCAGCGAAGGGGTGCGTGTCCCCGCGGGTGGGACCCACATTGCCTTCCGTCCCCTCCCGCTCGGCACTGAATTCACGTCTCCGGAGACAGGGAGTACGAGCAACTCTGATGACTCAACAGTAAGGGAGTCGGGTGACCGGG
This sequence comes from Ia io, assembly GCA_025583905.1. Classification (NCBI taxonomy): domain Eukaryota; kingdom Metazoa; phylum Chordata; class Mammalia; order Chiroptera; family Vespertilionidae; genus Ia; species Ia io. Next base: position 17,914,796 of record JAJQQW010000024.1, on the reverse strand, counting down.
TCGGCGTGCAGAGGACTCGTGTCCGCCCAGCACTGGTCCTGTCACAAAGCCGCCGGCGCCTGCCACTCAGGGCCGCGGGGAGGGTCTGCGCGTGCGCAGTAGAGTCGGCGCGGGCAGTGGGCGCCTGCGCAGGAAGCAGTGGCCGTCCGCCCCGCCCCCGGCGAGAGCCGCGCCTGCGCGGTCCGGGCCCCGAGGCTGTGGCGGCGGCGATGGAGCCCGTGGCGCCGCGGAACGAGCTAGTGTCGGCGGAGGGCCGGAACCGGAAGGCGGTGCTGTGCCAGCGCTGCGGCTCGCGGGTGCTGCAGCCGGGCACGGCGCTCTTCTCCCGCCGGCAGGTAGGCGCGGGCGGGGGTCGAGCGGGGCGCTGGGAGGAGCCGCACTGCAGGGCCGGGCCTCAGCTCCTGGGACCCAGGTCCTGCTTCCTCCAAGCCACGGGCCTTAATGCCCTCCTTCCGCCGTCACCGCTCGCGAGAAGGCGGAAGGGATGCCCCGGTTAACCTGCCGCAGAAAAGGCGGTTAATCCGCACCGAGTGCGCGCCCGTCACCCGGATTCTCTCCCGGGGGCTCCGCCCGCAGCGCCTGTCACTGGGACCGGGGTTCAGCTAAGAACGGGGACACGGTGTAGCGGGGCTGGTGGCACCTCGCGGGGGGAGGCCTGAAGACGCAGCGCTTTCCCACACCTGGGACCTCACACCTGGGACCCCACACCTGGGACCTCATCCCACACCTGGGACCCCACACCTGGGATTCCACACCTGGGATCCCACACCTGGGATTCCACACCTGGGATCCCACACCTGGGACCTCACATCTGGGACCCCACACCTGGGACCCCACACCTGGGACCTCATCCCACACCTGGGACCCCACACCTGGGACCTCATCCCACACCTGGGATCCCACACTTGGGACCCCAAACCTGGGACCCCATCCCACACCTGGGACCTCATCCCACACCATCCCACACCTGGGACCCCACACCTGGGACCTCACACCCTGGACCTCACACCTGGGGTCCCACTCCTGGGGTCCCACTCCTGGGGTCCCGGCTGGGCCTGTGATACTCGTTTTTACCGCTACACCAGGAGGCCTGTGTCCTGCCAGTTCTCACTCGGGGTCTTTCATGAACTGAGGTCGCAGCGACACCGGAGCAGTGGGGTACCTAGCGCCTCCCAGCGCAGGTGTCGCCTCCAGGGCCCTGACCTCAGGGCCACCACGGGGCCTGCCAGGCTCCAGGGCACTGGCGTGAGCACCGCTGGGTGGAAGGGTTGTCGCAGGTTTTGTGGCCGTGTTTTAAAACCACCACATGTTCTCAGAGGAAGGGAGAAATTAGAAACAAGGTAACAGAAGTTTACTCTCTATTGTAACAGTTTTCATTCTCATCTACATTGTAGCATGCTTGCCATGCTTTCTACACTAAGAATGTATTTTCTACAAAGAAAATATTCTTGAAAAAGCAACAGCGGCGTCAACAGAATCCTGCTGAGTTGTGGTGGTTGCCTATATCTGAGGAGCCCGTACAGGCCAATTTTTTTTTCTAATTTTTACAAACTGCCTGCTTTTACTAGGTGTACCGGTTAAAAATTCGGATTAACTGTTAACTGGTTAATCATGCGGATTTTGTAATAAAAAAAACCCGATAATTTCAAGAGAAACCTCAAAAGTGCTTTATTCAAAGTGATGTCCATCGCTAGCTACACATTTCCCACATCTTTCAGGTAATTTGTGGGTACTGTCCCAATAGAACTTTTCTTGTTTTGGGGGCAGACCATTCAGAGACCCTATTTTCCACTTCGTATGTTTTGAAGTGCTGCTCAGAAAGTGCATGTGCCGTCGATAGGAACACGTGGTCATCTGAAGGAGCAAGGGCTGGTGAATACGGCGGGTGGATTAACACTTCCCAGGCAAGATCTTTTAACGTGTCTTTAGCTGGTTTTGAAGTGTGTGATGGTGTTTTATCATGAAGCAAAATTACTTTGCCATGTCTGCTGGCCCATTCTGGTGGTTTTATGATCAAATCGTGGTTCAAATTGATTATTTGTTGTCAGTATCCATCAGTATTAACGGTTAAACCTGGTTTTAGATGCTCATAATGCACCACACCTTCCTGATCCCCCCAAACGCAGAGCAGTGTCTTCTTTCCAAAGCGATTTGGCCTGGCAGTCGATGTTGATGGTTGACCTGGATCAACCCATGATTTTGTGCGTTTGGGATTCTCAAAATACACTTTTCATCGCCCGTCACAATTTGATGCAAAAAAGACTTTCTTTCGTGCCGTTGAAGCAACATTTTACTGATGACTTTTCGGTTTTCCATTTGTCTTTCGTTCAGTTGATGTGGCACCCATTTTCCTTCCTTTAAAATCCTTCCCATTGCTTGTAAATGGTCAGAAATTGTTTGCTGAGCAAAGTTTAATCTTTCTGCAGTTGTTTTTGAGTTTGACACACATCTTAATCCAATAATGCTTGTCATTGTTGGTCTTCAAACTCTTTCGGTTGACCTGGACGTTCTTTCTTTCACATCGAAATCATCCCTTTTAAAGCATTTAAACCAGCGTTCACAAGTATCTTGAGATGGAGCATGTTCACCATAAGCTTCCCGAAGTATACGATCACTTTCAGCAGCACTTTTCTTCAAAATAAAGTAATGAATTAAAACTTCCCGCAAATGCTCTTTTTTGGGCATGAAATTTGACATTTTTAAGCGTAAAAATATCTATGATGTTAGCACCTTCAGCAAATTTGACATACGAAGTTTTGAAGCTTCTTGTCAATACAACAAAATAACATACATATCAAATCGCCTATATATCAACATATGTGTGACTCCATCTATTGAAAAAAAAATCCACATTATTCACCGGCACACCTAGTATTGTGATTGCCAATGCCAGACAAGCACACGGAGGCCATGCTGTTTTTTTGTTTGTTTGTTTGTTTGTTTGGGTTTTTTTTTAAAATATATTTTATTGATTTTTTACAGAGAGGAAGGGAGAGGGACAGAGAGCTAGAAACATCAATGAGAAGATCGATCAGCTGCCTCCTGCACACCCCCCACCGGGGACGCGCCCGCAACAAAGGAACATGCCCCCGACCGGAATCGAACCCGGGACCCCTCAGTCCGCAGGCCGATGCTCTATCCACTGAGCCAAACCGGTTTTGGCGAGGCCATGCTGTTTTGTTAAAGAGTTTGGGAAGCCCTGACCATGTTGCTCAGTTGGTTGAAGCATCATCCATCCTGATATAACACCAACGTTGGGGGTTTGATCCTAGATCAGGGCACATACAAGAATCAACCAATGAGTGCATAAATAAGTGGAACAATAAAGCAATGTTTCTCTCTCCCTTATAAATAAATTAATACTACAACGGGCATTATGGGAAGCTAATTGAGATTGTTTGGCTATGGAAGACTACCAAGGAGGTTACTTTTGAGCTGAATATCAAGAAGGGGCTGGCCTTGCCAAGACCCGAGGGCAGAGTAGACTTACCCTGCCTGAGGAAGGCAGGAAGGCCCGTGTGGCTGGAGCAGGGTAAGCTCGGGGGAGATTAGAAGCTGGTGGGGCCTCGAAGCCCAAGGTCAGGATAGCAGTGAAGACAAGTTACCACCACAGCTGGTCAGAGTTCCTTTTTTTTTTTTTTTTTTTTTTAATATATTTTATTGATTTTTTACAGAGAGGAAGGGAGAAGGATAGAGAGTTAGAAACATCGATGAGAGAGAAACATCGATTAGCTGCCTCCTGCACACCCCCCACTGGGGATGTGCCAGCAACCAAGGTACATGCCCTTGACTGGAATTGAACCTGGGACCCTTGAGTCCGCAGGCCGACGCTCTATCCACTGAGCCACACCGGTCAGGGCCAGAGTTCCTTTTTCAGTCTCTTTAGAATCAGGGCACAGACCACAGACAACAGAGGAGCAATCCGCATCCTCGTCTGTCGCCTGATGGGACTGCGTGTCTTGTTTGTGAGGGCACCGCGTGAAGTCCACAGTGCATCGGGTGCTGGCGTGACAGGTGCTCAGCATGGCATTCCTTGTGTTCCCCCCCCCGCAGCTCTTCCTTCCCTCCATGAGAAAGAAGCCGGCTCTGGCCGACGGCAGCAGCCCAGATGGCGACCTCCTCCAGGAGCACTGGCTGGTGGAGGACATGTTCGTCTTCGAGAACGTGGGCTTCACCAACGACGTGGGCAACGTCAAGTTTCTGGTCTGCGCCGACTGTGAGATCGGGCCCATCGGCTGGCACTGCCTCGATGACAAGAGCAGCTTCTACGTGGCCTTGGAACGGGTGTCCCACGAGTAACGGAGGGGAGGGGGCTCTGCTGCACCCCCACGTGTCAGAGCTGCCCCTTCACAAGAACTGGTTTTTAACCTGGTGCGACGGTTCTGCTGCTGCTTCTCTGTCCTCATGGCAAGCGTGGATGCATCCCGCTGAACGGGCAGGGCCAGCCCTGCTTCCTTAGAGCCTGGCGTGCGTGCCTCTTCTAGTTCGTGGTGCACCACACCGTGCCCTAAGCTCCCTTCCCCCAGTTGCGGACACGGGGAGCATCCCACCCTTCTCCTCTCACCCCTGCATCCTGCTGGGCTCTCCTTTACCCAGGGCTCCCTGGCTGCTTGCTCTGGATGGGTACCGCCCACCTTTCAGCCACGGCAACGCTCATGTGCTGATAGTTGAGGCTTCACCTCTTTCCTCATCCCAGGAGGCACGCGGATATCTGAGAGTGACTTTGCTGTGTGGCTGACTTCACCGGCGTTTATTCTTTTTATAAACGTATAACCTTTACAGGCTTTAGTATTTAGGCTCCTGATCAGGAATGCTGCGGGTGCACCTCTATGCCAGGTGTGAGAACCTCACCTCCAGGTTGTCAGAAGCCTTTCGTGGTGAAGATGAATGTGGCCCCTCTTCCCTTCAAACCCTGATGAGGTTTACAGCCTGTCAGTTGAGAATCAGACTTTCCACCCCATCGGGAGCCATTTTCCCCGGATCTAAGACCCTGGATGTGGGGTCTAAGAGGAATAGGCCTTTGCCATATTACATAGGAGTTTGTAGGTTTGTCTTCCTTTGTTCTCAAGAAAGACTTCCTTAATGGATAATGTCATTTACTGAACCTGCTGGGCCTGGTTCATTTGGAATCTCTGCACCAACCCCCAATACAAACCTTCCATCCAGAGGCCTCTGTTGCTACAGCTCGGGAGTCGCTCTAACCGTGTGATTTTAGCAAAGTATTTCACCTTTCAGTAGGACTTGAGTTCTGGAATGACTCACCTCAGCAGGAATCTGTGCAACCAGGTCCAGGTTCCTCCCCATCACCCACCTCTCAGATCCAGGAGACCTGGCGCTGCAGGAGGACTAACACGAGACCACCTCTCTGCGGTCCGTTTGTCCCCTTCAAGGGCTCCCTCACTAACGGGGTGGGAGAGGGCCTTGGGCATGGTTTTACAACTGGCCTGCTCCCTCCTGCGCGGTCAGAGCCCAGTGAGCTCCAGCAGAAATGAGAGAGCCGTTCTCTAGACAAGTGGTCCAGGGCCCGTGATTATGGCATTTACGGAAGGACGGCTGTGAGAGTTCTCCACTCAGGTTGGAAGGAACAAAACCAAGCAGATGCCTCTCTGGGCGAGGGGCCCCTCCCGGCACAGCCAAGTCCAGGCAAAGCATTTTCTAAAATTGGGCTTTGACTTTTCTTTCCTTTTTTAATCACAGAAATAGTACCCATTCGTTGCAGATACACACAAAAAGGGGCACACACATTTTTTAATCCCTCGTATTTCCACCATCCACAGATGGTAATGCTGTGTATGTCCATCTCCATGTTTTCTACACGTATGTATGCATGTATGGCTTTTAAAACAAATATGAGCCCCAAATACTGTACTCGGTTATAACTAGCTTTCTCCATTTAACAACACACCAACTTCTCTTGCATGTGGCTGTCCCTGATGTCCGCCCTTGTGTTTAGCATGCCATTGTATGTCTGTATTTATGTAAGCAGTCCCCTGTTAGATTGCAGCTTAAAGGCACATTCCTAATGGTTCCCTCGGGGTAAAAAGTGGGATTGCAGGGTGTGCTGTACACATGCCTCGGAACTGGCCTCACTATTTACCCTCCAGAGTAAGGCAGACCCGTTGCTGAACCATTCTAACACCGGGCATGTGTTATCATTAAAAGAGCACTTGGCCCTGGCCACGTAACTCAGTTGGTTAGAGTGTCATCCAGATACGCCAAGGTTGCGGGTTCAACCTCCGGTCAGGGTATATATACAAGAATCAACCAATGAATGCACCAATAGGTGGAACAACAAATGGACGTTTTTCTCTCCTCTCAAAAAAAAAAAAAAAAAAAAATACATTTTGCCACTTTAATAGAAACAATAGTCTCATTTTGATTTGCATTTGTTATTTCTAATGAAGTTTTTATATACTTAGTGATTTGTATTTTTTTTTTTTGAGAATTGCCAAACACTGTTGCCCAGTAGCCAAAAAATATCAAGTTGTTATCTTGCCTTTTCAGTTTGATTTGAAAGAAATAAAGGCATTTAAACAATGGAAATTATACTCCTGCACGTCCTTGGAAAGAACATATAGTTTTAGACAGCAGAGGAGAGCTGAAACTTAAGATTTACCTTGAGGTCTGTCAACTCACTGGTTAATCACGTAGTGTCTGTGACACAATGAGAATGTCATCTCTTGGTCTCCCTCACACCATAAGGCAGGCAGAGAAAGCACACTCGCTGTTTTGAGGAGAGAAAGCTGCCTTCCTGTTGGAGAGAGGTTGATTTTCCTAAAGACTCCTTGTTTAACACAGAATCAAAGCTGGACAGTGGTGTGCTGACATTTTACATATTTGTGACTATGCTGTGCAGGACGCTCGATGTTAGTTAATGACATAACTAGCAAGGACTTCTGCTGAAAAGCACGGGCAGGTCACTTGGCCTGGCCATCCCAACGATGGCCGCTAGAAGGGCTGGACAGAATACTTTTTAAGTCAGAAGGCATCAGCCCTAGCCGGTGTGGCTCAGCGCATAGAGCATCAGCCTGCGGACCGAAGGGTCCCAGGTTCGATTCTAGCCAAGTGCACGTTTCTCAGATGGAGGCTGGATCCCCAACCCTGGTCGGGGCTTGTGTGGGAGGCAGCCAATCGATGGGTCTCTCTCACATCCATGTTTCTCTGTGTCTCTCACCCCTCCCACTCTCTAAAAACCAATGGAAAAATATCAAGTGAGGATTAACCAAAAAAAAAATTTTTTTTAATCCAATAACCAAAATTAAGAATTCAGTGGAAGGTTTTAGCAGCCAATTAGGCACAGCCTTGTAGAGGTTCTGGTGAAAGCCACTGAAAGTGTACCTGCCCCAAGCATCCTGGACAGTAAGTGCTCAATTTCAATGTCAGGGAGCAACCTGCACTTTGCCTGTCCTCCCGCTTGGTCGCCAGCAGAGGGCAGTAGAGGCTGCAGCCACAGGCCAGTCCACAGAGGCCAGCTTCCCATTCAGGGCCCGGCCCAGGCCTTGTGGTCCCAGGATTCTGAAGGACAGGGGTGTTTAGTCTCTGTTCTTTTTAAGCACCAGTGAGCTTCAGGGCTGCCTGGGAATGCCACTGGGGGTCTAGTTATTAGCATTAACCTGGGGGGTTAATTAATGAATTAGCATTTGTCTGTGGGTCCTGCTTGAGGCATCCCTGGGAGGGGCTTGCTGAGAGGATGGGGTCTGAGGGCCCATCAGCACAGGGCTCAGGCCACCGACAGGACGCCTGCTGGGAGCTGCCTGCACTTAACGGGGCTGTGGTCGCTCTCTGGTGTCCCATCTCCCTCCATCGTTGCGGCTCCTGGGTTCCCCCTGTCCCTCAGTCCCCCTAGTCCCAAGAGACAAGGCCCTCAGCCTGCGTTAGCGCTTTGTCTTGATCCCTCCAAAGCCGTGTCATGGCTGTTGACTTTCTACATGAGACTGTGTGTCGGCAAAGCTGTTCCTGCTGACTCTCGGCCCCCAGGTTCCCTGGGACCCAAGGGCTTGGGTTAGAGGTGGAGTTGGGGCTCGGTCGGCAGGGAAGGCGGTTAGGAAAACCTGCCCGGCACACGTTCAGGACGGGCCTGTGTCTGCTAGGCCTGTAGGGCCGGCTCCACTGGTCTCTTAGCCCAGAAACCAGGAGCCGACCTCCTTCCTGTCTTCCCAGGACACGCCGCCCAGGGAGGCAGGCTCCAGGGGCGGGACAAGCCAATCACCATTTGCATAAACTCCCTACCGTGACCTTCTCTCAGGGCCCAAACCAGAAAAGAAGTGGAGACCAAGGAGGCTGCTCACCATCCTACAAGGCACCAGACAGACCCCACGTGGCCCAAGGAGGAAGTCCAAGGTCGCGCCCCCCCTCCCCGACACCCTCCCCAAGGCAGGTCACGTCCACGACCCCTCCCCACAGGCGGGTCACGTCCACGACCCCCCCCCCACAGGCGGGTCACGTCCACGACCCCCCCCCCACAGGCGGGTCACGTCCACGACCCCCTCCCACAGGCGGGTCACGTCCACGACCCCCCCACAGGAAGGTCACGTCCACAACCCCCTCCCACAGGCGGGTCACGTCCACGACCCCCCCCACAGGCAGGTCACGTCCACGACCCCCCGCCCCACAGGCAGGTCACATCTCTGCAGCTCAGCCCTCCCCTCCCACCCCAGCTCTGGCTGAAGCTCTGTGATGACTACCTCTGCCTCCCCACATGGTGCCGGAACCTTCTAGCAGCTGGGGAGCCGAGGAGTTTCAGTCTCAGAACCACGGACGAGGACAGAGTGGGTGGGGGGCAGAGGGGAGGTTGCTTTTGGTGCTCCAGACTCACATAAAATCCAGAGCGACAGGTGGGGAGTAGGAATCCCTTGCTCCTATTTTTTAGCTAACGTGGAAGAATTCATCTTTTATTCGTTCACATGAACGGGAAGAAAGGAGTTAGATGCTATTTGAGCATTTCATCTTCTAAGAAGCAGCATTTCAGGGGAGAGAGACCCCACCAGGCCCTTCTGAGGATGCAGTGAGTCTAGGAAAGGTAGGTTCATCGGGCAGCACCCCCGCCCCCCGCAACACTACAACACTAGGGCCCTTGGCCCTCCCACGGGCCAGGGAACCCCCCACTGGAGCCTGGAAGAGCAGAAACAGTGAGGAGAGGAAGATATGGGAACCCTTTGCAATGCAGTGTGATGCGCGGGAGTAGAAATGTGAGTCAAGTCAGGACCGTGACAGTCTCAGGGGGTGAACAGCAGCTGACCGGGCAGGAAGAGGTCCAGGGCCAGGTAGGAGGTCTCAGAACCAGGCTGGGGCCAAGGCTGAGAGCAGAGCGGTGGAAACGGGTACCAGCTACGGAGCAGGGATATCCTGACCCGATAAGAGGTCCTGCTGATGCGTGAGATGAGTGTGTGTGTGTGTGTGTGTGTGTGTGTGTGTGTGTGTGAAACCCAGGCACATGGAGCTGGCCCTGTGCACACGCGTGTCCTGAGCTGGCTGAGGGACTTGCGTGGGAGGCAGGAAGCAGGAGCTGTGGTACCCAGCTGTGGACAGAGCATGGTGACCGCCTGGGACCTCAGGGTCAGGGAGTCAGGGTTCCAGGGGTGTGATGAATGTCGGTGACCCTGTGTCCCTGCCACCTGACCTGGCACCATGAAGCTCGGTCTTCCTTCCCAGGGACAGAAGGAACAAGAAACAAAACCTGAAGGAGTTCTGGCCTCTGCCTGGAGCTGGGCCTGCCTCTGCCACCCACATGCAGAGGAGGACGCTGCCCCCAGGCCTTCGGGTGGGAAAATCCGCCCTGCCCCACCTACTGGAGGCGGGGCCAAGCATCCTCCCTGCCTGGGCCTGTCCTACCCACCTGCCTGGGTCCCTGAAGCTCCTGGGCAGGAGGGACGGGCTCAGGAGGGCAGAGGGTGGAGTGTGCATCACCCTGGAGTCCCCCCTCACCCCTCATCTACCCCCCTCCTCCACCCCCACTGTGCCAGGTGGGAGCAGTCCTGGGCAGCAAGGGGTGGAAAGAGGTGGGTTCAGCAGTGGGCTCGCCCCTGAACCTCATTAGCCCGTCCACAGAGGGCGCGTGCTCCCCAAAGAGGCCTGCAGGAGACACGTTGGCACTGAGGCCCTCGCCCTCACTCCCCACGCAGGGGAGACTCAGTAAAAGTTTGGAAAATGAGCCCGGCCAGCGTGGCTCAGTGGTTGAGCGTCGACCCAAGAACCAGGAGGTCACGGTTCGATTCCAGGTCAGGGCACATGCCCGGGTTGCAGGCTAGATCCCCACTGTGGGGCATGCAGGAGGCAGCCGATCCCTGATTCTCTCATCATTGATGTTTTGGTCTCTCTCTCCCTCTCCCTTCCTTTCTGAAATCAATAAAAAATATTTTTTTTAAAAAAAGAACAGAACAGACTGTATGAGTCACTCGTCTGGGAACAAAGGGGAAGGGACAGGCCTCCTGACGTCTCTGTGGAACGGAACGCATGATGGAGCCGTCTCCCTCTGCCCTCTTCCCTTCTCCCGCCCGTCAGAGGGGCTGGAATGAAACGGCGTCCAGGCTTTCATTGTTCGCACCCTTTACCAATTTACCTTCAACCCTGAGCTGCTTCGGCGGCCCTGGCGCTCTCCTCCCAGAGGTAGATGTGCCTGACCATGAGCCCGCCCGCCTGGTCGGCGTTCACCACCAGCTTCACGCAGCTCACGTCGGACCCCACGCGTGTCGGCAGCGCCTCCTGATCCAGCTGGCCCTCCAGGAGCTGGCCCAGCAGGACGAAGCTGGTGCAGAACGGGGGCACCCCCTCGGGGCTGTGGCCCAGCTCCACCTGCCCCCTCTGCAGGGCGTGCTTTCCCTCCACGATCGTGCCCGTCAGCACCTGCACGCGGCTCAGGTTCGCGGGGCGGTTCAGGATGACGGTGAGGTGGCTTCCGGCGCTGACGTTGTGGGTCCAAAAGAAAGACTCGTCTACGGTGTAGGCCTCCCAGGGGGCATGGACATCAAAGACCCTCATGTCCGTGAACACGGCTCCCGGCGGGTTGTGGGGGCCGGGAGGGCCCTGGCTCTGAGCGGCCCTGGCCTTGGGGTCCTGGCTGGCTCGGTAGTAGGAGACCCGGTAGTAGAAGAGGAAGGGCCTGCAGAGGACGGGCCTCCTCTGGGCCTGGAGGACGCTGAACCGCGGGATCAGCCTGCTGAGGGGCTGGTCCTGCTGGAAGAGGAGGAGGAAGTGGGCCAGCCGGGGGAGGTCGCCGCCTCGGAACAGCTTGCCCAGGGAGCCCCTGTTGGAGAACTCCAGCAGCACCCAGGGGTGGGCGCGCAGGGCCCACACCTTCCGACGAATGTGGGTGAGGAAGCTGGGGGCACAGAAGACGTTGTCCCTCAGCAAGAGGAAGTAGTCGGAGAGCTTGGCCGCGAAGCTCACCAGGAAGGCGTGGTCCACGTTCTGCTTGGTGGAGGCGTCCCCACAGTGGGCCTCCTGGTCCCCGTCCCCACAGTGGGCCTTCTGGTCCCCGACAGGACCCGCCGCGGAGTAGGCGTCGGGGGGAGCGTGGATCAGCACCAGCCGCCCTGCCAGGATCTGGGGGCTGAAGAGGCTTGAGATCCGGACGACGGTCTCCCGGAGCCACGCGAAGTCCGAGTCCGCCAGGTGCACCAGCACCGTGAGGTGTTTCTGCTCGACCTTGGAGGAGGCGCGGAACAGGGAGCCCAGCGTGTACAGGAGGCTGTTGGGGTCCCGCCCAGGCCCCGAGGAGATGCCCACCGTCAGCCACGCTGGGGGAGTAACACAGGGACAGCAGTCAGCGTGCATGGGGCGGGGGAGTGTCAAGGGGGAGGTGGGAATTATTTGGGGTTCTTCTCTTCCTTTCTTCCCCTCCTATTTCCTTTTTTATTATTAAATATACTTTTATTGATGTCAGAGAGGGAGAAGGAGGGAGAGAGATAGAAACACCAATGATGAGAGAATCATGGATCGGCTGCCTCCTGCGCGCCCCCCATTGGGGATGGAGCCTGCGACCCAGGCCTGTGCCCTGACCGGGAACGAATGGGTGACCTCTCGGTTCCTGGGTCAATGCTCAACCACGGAGCCACGCCAGCCGGCCCTCCTCCTGTTTTCCATGGAGTCTGCCTTTCGGAGGAGGGGGGTTCGAGTCCTTACTACAAAAGTGTGGCCCTCAGTCCGGCAACACCAGCCTCGCCTGGAAGCTTCCAGACACGCACACGTGGGCCCTGCCTGACCTGGACTGGAACAGAGCTGACTTCGACTGACATCACCAGGCCCGTGTGCGCACTCAGTCAGCGAAGCGCTGGGCAGTGTGGTGCTGGGCCCCTGGGTCCCTCCGAGCTTCTCTGAGCAGCTCTATGGCACCTGGTCCATGCGCTCGGGAACTACCAGCTCTGTGTACCCAGTTCGTCTCCCCAGAGCTCTCCTTGAAGAAGATGCATTCAAAAAGGCACTTCCCCTACAACCAAGAACCCAAGGTTCCCCCAAGGTTTCCCGCCACTGATGGTGTGACCTTGCGCAAGTCCCTTCACCCCTGAGCCTCCTTCCTGATCCATAAACCGGAGGGGGTGGGGCCATGTGACTCTAAGGCCTGTCCTGGTCCCGGTGTTCTCTAATCCCGTGATTCCGCTTCCCTAGAACAGGTAGCTGTGTCTGCCTGCCTTCCTGGTGCCTGACGGGTAGGTGACTTGGTGGGGAGAAAGTTGCCAGATTCCGATATTCCCGGGCAAAGGGCTGTGCTCCTTCTCTCCTCCCTCTCTCCTTCCTCGCTGCCTTACTTCTCGGGACACCCCTGCCTCCCGTGGGACCCCATTCCCCTCCCTGGAACTCACTCTTCCTTCTCTGCTGGATCCTTTTCATGTACGTGGAGGTGAGGTCCTGCCAGTCTGCTGGTGGTCTCGGGGCCTTCCTCCCGCCATAACTGACCAGGGGCATTGACGAAAGCAAAGCATGGACCTTCTTTCAGGAGAAGAACCAGGGTTAGCTCTGGGGCGTCCCAGAGCTTCTCTCGGGGGGAGGGGAGAGGGAGTGGGTCCCCTAGGTGAGCCCAGTGCACTCTCAGGACGTCTGACCACTGGCCCAAGGATCCGGGCTCCAGCAGTGTTTGCTGCCTTTCTCCCCTCAGCCCATGTAGGGGGGATGGGAAGGGGGGATGCGGCTTCTTTATGGACCAACAGGTCCCAGTCCCCCCCCCCCCCGCCCACCACCCCCTTTGGAGTTTCCTGATCTCAGGTGGACAGGGACAGGCACGTTGAGAGTCTGCCTGTCCACCCCCCTACCCCCATATCCTCCATTCCCTCTGAGAGCAACTTGGCCTTTACATTTCGATCCTCATCCATGTCCCTGGGGATTTGCAAAGTGAGGAAGAGCCACAGGAATCCGACGGCCAGGGAGGTCAGGAGGCAGTGTCTGAGGGAACACCGCATGGTGTCGGTGCCAGCACTCGGTTCCTGCAGCCAAAAGTCGACATGCACCCTGGGGATGGCCCACCCCATCCACGCCTACAGCTTCCCCTCACCCCCCCCCCCCCCGAGAGCCTCATCCCTGAACCCTCCAGGCCCTATCCTTCCTCTTCTTTTTATTTTATTTTTAAAATATGTTTTTACTGATTTCAGAGAGGAAGGCAGAGGGAGGGAGAGAGAGAAACATCAGCGCTGAGAGAGAATCATGGACCGTCTGCCTCCTGCATGCCCCACACTAGGAATCGAGCCCACAACCTGGGCATGCACCCTTGGCCGGGAATCGAACCCTGACCTCCTGGTTCCTAGGTCAATACTCAACCACTGAGCCACACCAGCCGGACCCTCTTCTTCATCGTGAATAACTGCCCAAGCTAGTCTTTTCTTTTTTCTTTAATTTTTTTTTTTTAAATCCTCACCCGAGGATATTTTTCCTTTGTTTAGAGAGCGTGGAAGAGAGAGGGAAAGACAGAAACATTGATGTGAGAGAAACACATCGATTGGTTGCCTCCTGCACGAGCCCCAACCAGGGCCAGGGATCGAGCCTGCAACCGAGGTACGTGCCCTTGACCGGAAACGAACCCGGGGCCCTTAGGTCCGCAGGCCAATGCTCTGTCTTGAGACAAACTGGCTAGGGCCCAAGCCTGCCTTTTCATCTGAGCTGGGACATCACGGAAGAACCGTGCTCACCCCTCCAGGAGGGGGGCGGCCTGTCCTCCTGTCGTGGGACCTCAGCTGACTTCTCTTTGCAGCTTTCACTTTACCAACGTGTTTCCCTCTCAAATGGAGAGTGCCAGCTGCACACGCACACGCACACGCACACGCACATGCACACTCACGGTGGCCCCTTCGGGGATGAGGCCTGTTTATCTTAGAAAACAGATGTTCACCAGCCCACCCTGCTTTTCCTAATAAAAGTGAAACTATTTTATAAAATAGCTGAATGTGAAGGGCTGCTAAGTGCTAGGCAACTTGGGTGCCTTTCTTTGCTTTTTAATAAAAAAGCATTTCCCTGAATTTCCCCCCAAGCCGGAATCTTATTCACGGGCCTTGATTAGCACAGGATCCCGTGAACTGTGAGTAAATCACCCCTTTCCTGAGGGTTGGGCTGTTGGAATTCGGCTGGCTCGGCCTCAAACGCCCGCGTGTGCTTTCCTCCTCTGTGGCTTTTCTCTGGAGAGAATGTTTTCCTCTGTTTCTACATGATCAGAGGAAAGCCTTTAATATGCTTGTCACCAGCTCTTGATTCTTACCGGGCGTATTCGGGACACAAAAGAAATCGCAGTCGGTAATTTCTACGCTCCCGAGGCCACAGCATTCTCTAATCTCCCCATTTCCATGGAACCCTGCCAGGTCAGTATTTCAGTGGAAGTTAGCAGGATCCTCTCCCTTAACCATTTAGCTTTAAAAAATATATATATATATATTTTATTTTTTTATTTTTTTTTTAGAGAGAGAAAGGGAGAGGGAGAGAGAGAGAGAGAAACATCCATGATGAGAGAGAATCATAGATCGGCTGCCTCCTGCATGCCCCACACTGGGGATCGAGCCCACAACCTGGGCATGTGCCCTGACCGGGAATCGAACCGTGACCTCCTGGTTCACAGGTCGACGCTCAGTCACTGAGCAACACTGGTCGGGCCCATGTGATAGGAATTATTAAAATACTTATAGTAGTAGTAGGGCTTCACAGATTAAACTTTTCTTACCAGGCCTTTTTGTCAGAGGTGATTCAGATACAAACCACTTTACATAAAAGAAATAGGCTGGCCCTAGCCAGCCGGCTTGGCTCAGTGGGTAGAGCATTGGCCTGCAGACTGAGGGGTCCCAGGTTTGATTCAGGTCTAGGGCACATGCCCAGGTTGTGGGCTTGATCCCCAGTAGGGGGCGTGCAGGAGGCAGCCGATCCACGATTCTCTCTCATCATGGATGTTTCTCTCTCTCCTCCTCCCTCTCTGAAATCAATAAAAATACATTTTATTTATTTATTTTTTAAAATATACTTTACTGGGTTTTTACAGAGAGGAATTGAGAGGGTTAGAGAGTTAGAAACATCGATCAGCTGCCTCCTGCACACCTCCCACTGGGGATGTGCCCGCAACCAAGGTACGTGCCCTTGACCGGAATCGAACCTGGGACCTTTCAGTCTGCAGGCCGACGCTCTCTCCACTGAGCCACACCGGTTTCGGCGATAAAAATACATTTTAAAAAACAGGCTGCTGTGCTCTAGAACAGCAGAGCACGGGAGGGTGTATACTGCGCGAGAAGGCTTTCCTGTTACAGCCGGAGGTGTCCACACAGTGGCTCTGTCCCCTCAGCCCCCCGCCCCCATGTCCTTTACCTGTCACTCTGGGGCACCAGCATCCAGCCCTCCGACCCCCACAGGCGTTCCAGAGGTGAGGATGTGGGTGCCCAGGACCCACTGCAGGCGTCTGAACAGGGGGGGGGGGGGGGGGGGGCGCTGGCAAGCACCCGGAGGCCTCCTCAGGTCTCCACCCTTGAACTAGGCTGCCTCTGTGATGTTGCCCTTGTGCGCTGCTCCCCTGCCCGGCATCACAGGTGCCCAGGGACAGGGCTCCCCGGAGCGGTGCCCGCACAGGGGCTGGCACTGTGCCCTGTGATGCGTCTGGAGGGGCAGCGCCAGCATCTCTTCAGGGAAAAGAGATCCGAGCACTGACGCCCGGAGCCCCCTGCACCTCACCCTCCGGTCCCGCAGGGGGAGGTGCCCGGCTCCCACCCCCTCGCCTTCTCCTTCCTCACCCCTGCAGTCACCCTCCCATCCCTCCCTGAATTCCGTGCCCTCGCTTCCTCTCGCAGCCCCTCTCTTCATCTTACCAGCCTCTCTGCAACGTGGACGCAGTTGCCTTCTGCCTCCTCCTCCTGGGAACACTTTCTTCCGTGCGTCACCCGCCACACTGCCCGTCCTCCTCCTCTGTTCCCTGGCTCAGCCTCGCCCCAGCTGAGCCCGCTGTTGGGGCTCTCCTCCTCCTCCAGGCCCTCCGTGGTGATCTGACCCAGCCTGTGGCTTTAAGGACGGTCTGTGTTGAATAGGAGAGAGTGTCTGTGTGCATGTGTGTATGCGCGCACATACAGTGTATGGACACATTCAGTGTGTGCATGTATGTGCACACATAGTCTCACACATACGTGTGTACACACATCCACATGAACTGTTAACTCCAGGCTGGTCTATCTCCAGGCCTGACCCAACCCGAGCAGGAAAACCTGACTTCAGAGGAGCTTTTTGCCGACTGAGGGTCACACAGGGTTACCAGGTTACAAAGCCAACCTCATGGGTCTCAACCAGCATCACTGAAAAGGACAAGTATTGTAGTCTTTATTTAATATATTTTTATTGATTTCAGGGAGGGAGAGAGAGAGAGAAACATCAATGATGAGAATCATGATCGGCTGCCTCCTGCACGACCCACACTGGGGATCGAGCCCGCCACTTGGGCAGGTGCCCAGACCAGGAATCGAACCCTGACCTCCTGGCTCCTAGGCCAATGCTCAACCACTGAGCCACGCTGGCCAGGCCAGTCAAGGGCAAGTATTTTGTGAAACTGTTCGTGCTGGAGATCACAGACAAGACAGTGTGAAGCCGCTTTGTGGAGCATGGGCACATGTTGGCAGGAGGAGGGGCCACTGGTGGAGATGGGTTTCTGTGACCCTTCCCTCAGTTTTACTGACGTCAGGTTGGTGCTTGGGGAAGGCCAGAGGCTCTGGGATCGCCATCCCGGGTGTCACTTTGGCTAATTAACCTTTCTTTCTTTTTTAAAAAAATATATATATTATTGATTTTTTACAGAGAGGAAGGGAGAGGGATAGAGAGAAACATCTATGAGAGAGAAACATCGATTAGCTGCCTCCTGCACACCTCCTACTGGGGATGTGCCCGCAACCAAGGCACATGCCCTTGGCTGGAACCGAACCCGGGACCCTTCAGTCCGCTGGCCGACACTCTATCCAGGGAGCCACACCGGTCAAGGCTAATTAACCTGTCTGAGCCTCAGTTTCTCCATCTGAAAAGTGGTGACTGACAATGCCCATTTGTGGGGTGGATATGTCCACTAGAGGACAGGTTTTCCCCAGCCCCGGGCCCTGTCTTATTCCTGATAGCGCAGCATTTCCGGGCCCCTTCCTGCCAGAAGGAGGGATTAGCTTTAGGACGTCAGATGTCAGACCCTGTAATCCGTGGGCTGAGGACACAACACAGTTTGGTTGGACACTGTGTGTTTCAAATGAACTTGGCAGGTTCCCGGTGCCAACTGAAGTCCTGATATTTGTGTGGGGAAGACTGACAGAGAATTCCAAGCCCTCCAAGCCGGGAGCATGCTGGGAGGGGCCTTTAGTCCAGAGACCGGGGGTCAGTCGTCGGGGTGATGGTGGCAGGAGGACCAGGGAACAGGCGTTTCCCCCTCTGCCTCTTGGCAGCTCCCGGCTGGGAGTCTGGGACCTGCAAAGGGGCCCAACCTGAATACGGGGCCACAGCTACAGCCATGGTGTGGGGTGCGCTGCCCAACCCCACCCTGGGCAGGGCCCACGGGAACCTCCCACCTGCCAGTGCCTGTAGGAGGCTCCTGGGAGGCGGCCCGCACCCAGGGACACGGGGCCCTGGACCCTGGGTCCCCTGAGCTAAGGGTTGCAGGACTGGGGAGGAGGAGAGAATGGAATGGGGATGAGGAGGAAGGGGAGGGGTGGGGAGGAGGAGGAGGTGGGGAGAAGCGGGGGATGGGGAGGAGGAGGAGGTAGGGATAAGGAGGGGATGGGGAGGAAAGGGAGGGGTGGGGAGGAGGGGAGGAGCAGGAAGGGGAGGGTTGGGGATGAAGAGGGAGGGGATGAGGAGGAGGAGAGATAGGGAGGAGAGAGGTGGGGAGGGGAAGGGGATGAGGAGGAAGGAGAGGTGGAGATGAGGAGGGAGGGGAGGGGATGATGAGGAGGGGTGGGGAGAAGGAGGAAGGATGGGGAGGAGGAAGGGTGGGGAGGAGAAAGGGTGGGGAGGAGGAAGGATGGGAAGGAGGAGGTGCCTTCCCTGGACCCAGACCCAGCTTCCCAGGGACAGAAGCTCAGAAATGAGGCCCTTGTCACGGTGGGAGCTGATCAGCAAGGGGCAAGGGGTCCCATGCCTGGGACAGAACCGGGTCCCATGCCTGGGACAGAGGCCGCACACGGAAGACCAGCCCCTCGGAGAAGGGGTGGCTGGTTCCAGGGCAATGAACGGGTTCAGGCAATGGGGTGCCCCTGACCCCCATGTGCTGACCGACTGTTCCATCTCTCCACCAGGAAACAGATTCTCCTGTCTAGTCCCCACTCCATCCCCAGCCAACGCTCAAGGCCACCCCTCCCCCTCAACAAATATTTGTGGAGCTTCTATAGGTGCTCGGGGCCAGGGCTGGATCCCACTCCTCCCTCTGCAGCTTAGATGCGGGAGGGCGTGGGCAGGGGCAGGGGCAGGGAGGGTGTGTGCTGGGGCCGGGGCAGGGGCTGGGGCAGGAAGGGTGTGTGCTGGGGCAGGGGCAGGGGCTGGGTATGTGGAAGGTAGGGGCAGGGGCAGGGACAGGGGCAGGGGCAGGGGGTGTGTGCTGAGGCAGGGGTATGGGCTGAGGCAGGGGCAGGGGCTGGGACAGGGGCAGGGAGGGTGTGTGCTGGGGCAGGGGCAGGGGCAGGGAGGGTGTGTGCTGAGGCAGGGGCAGGGGCAGGGGCTGGGGCAGGGAGGGTGTGTGCTGGGGCAGGGGCAGGGGACAGGGACAGGGGCAGGGAGGGTGTGTGCTGAGGCAGGGACAGGGGCAGGGACAGGGGCAGGGAGGGTGTGTGCTGGGGCGGGGGCAGGGGGCAGCGAGGGTTCGGGGAAAGGCAAGCACCCCGTTACACGCCCCACAGAAGGAAGGAGACGTCGAGCGGGCACACTAGACAAGCAGGAGGCCCAAAAGGCCGCCGCGCACCGTGAGGTCGCAGGGCCTGTGGTCTCCACCGGGACGTCCGTCCGTCCGACGCCGGGCATCGCAGGCCCAGAAGGTGGCGGGGCGCCCGCTCTGAACTGGAGGAGAGCGGAGACGCGCTGAGGCCGGGAGGCCCGAGCCGGGGAGACGGGCGGGGTGGGGGGAGGAGAGGGAGCAGGGACCCCGGACCCGAGGAGAGCTGCGGGCAGAAGGGCCGCAGTCCCAGGAGGAAGCAGGCAGCGAGCCCCGGAAAGCGGGGGAGGCAGCGGGAAAGGTTTGCGGGGGGCGGGGCGGGGGGCGAGCACCCCACACGTGCGCTACGTGCTGCGCGAGCGCTCCTCCCCCGCCCCGGCCGCGGGGAGCAGGGCCCGCCCCCATCCCTCCCGGCCCGGCGCTGCGTGGGGGCTGGGCTGCGGGAGAAAGCTCGTCGCCCCCCAAATCCGGGGCCCTGAGCGACCGAACGGAACGCGGAGCCGGCGGCCCTGGGGGCGCCACCCGGGGGGTGGGCGCGGGCAGCGGGGACGGAGCGGGCCGGGTGGGGGTGCAGACCCCGGAGTGTGCTCCAGGCTCCCGGCTGCACGGCGGGCGGTGGGGACGGCGGGGCGGGGTGTCGGGAGCAGGGGGGGCTCCTGGGGACGTGGCACTGCGAGCGGGGCTGGCTCCGCCTGGGCCTGCCGGGCTCCGGCCCCGCTTTCTCCCGGGAGCCCGAGCCGGACCCGGCCCAGGCCTCGCGTCCGCAGTCCCGCGAGCCCCCGCGCGGTGCCCGCCGTCCCGGGCGGCCGGTCCGGCCTCCGGGGCGCCCCGCGGCCCCGACCAGACAATGCGGCCGGGCCCCGCCCCCGGGGCCCCGCGACCAATCGGCGGCCGCGGCCGGGCTCTTTAAAAAAAGAAGGTCCGGGCGGCGGTGCCAGCTGGGGGATCCCTCCGCCATGTAAACACGCATCATAAAGGGCGGAGGCGCGCCCGCCCGTCCTCGCGCCGCCCCCTGACGTCACGGCGTCCGCCTCACCTGGGAGCCCCGCCGGCTCCTCGCTGGGGGCCCCGCCGGAAACTGGGGCGCACCTGGGGCTGGCAGCGGAGGGGTTGCGGCGGCACGGGCCACGCAGCCAGCGGGTGTTCCGAGGCGGGTTCCGTGCGCCCCAGCCAAGGGAGAGGCGTAATTCATGTGTCTGCAACTTTCCTCCAAGCGAGGCCCCCCTGGGCCGGAGGGTGCCAGCGTTAAGTGTGGCCGGTCTCGAGGCCCCCCAGGGCAGGCACTCAACTCCGAGACCCTCAAAAGCTCAGCCCGCCCTTAAAGGGCCACAGGATGGCTTTTCTCCCCATTTTACTATGAAAAAGTGCCGCATACTCAGCAAAGTTAGAACATTTCTGAAGCAAACTCCTCTACGCCCACCTGGATCCCACCATGACCACTGGATAACTCGCCCGACACTGGCGACTTCCTCTAACACGATGCCCCCTGCCAGCTTGGTCTGCAGCCAGTGGGTCCTGGAGGGCCAAGGAAAGGCAGCTCTCCAAGGACCCCCTGAACGCTTGGGGGGCCAAGTCTTTCTGGAAAGCGTTTATGGAGGAGGCGGCTTCCCCTCTTCCCCCGCTTTCTGGTGGAGGAATCCCTAAGGCCAAGCAGGGCTAGGCCTCTGTGGACCCCTCCTAAGGAGGCCCCGGCAAACAGTCCTTCCCCAGGGGTTTGGCTGCTCTCCGGATAAAAGAGGTCTTTTTCTTTTGAGTTTCCTCTCTCCCCTTTTCTGGGGCAGGACCCTATATAAAAAAAAAAGTGCCGAACGTGTTCATGGCTTAGGGTTACTTAACCTCGGTGTGCTGTCGCCTGCCCTGCACAATGGGGATACTAGCAGCTCCCACCCCACAGGATGGCTGTGGAGCCCCGATAAGCGAACAGACTAATGTAGGCCAAGCGTTCCTCACCCCCAGATAAAGAGCTATTTATTATGCATACACATGCGAGTGCTCCAGACGGACACCCCCACTTCCCATGTCTCCCCTCGGGCCTGCGGGGACTCTCCCTCTGCACCAGGGACCCCTCCAAGTCACCACGTCCGAGGGGACCACGCTGTGCCCCTCCCCAGCCGACTTTTCGCTCATCGGACTGCCTGCCTGCCTGGCTCGACAGCCGCGGGCACCCGAGTCTCCCGGAGGCCTCCACGTGCCCCGCTCCCCCACCCCCCAAACTGGTGGCCACGTCCCCATGGTACCTCCTACGTTCGCACCCCTTCCTCCTGGGAACAGCACGCGGCCTGGCTCTGGGCGTATTTCTAGTCTGTTGCTCCTCTCCCGAGCCGCCTCACCCCCATATTGCCGGTGAACCCCTCTTTCTGCCGCCCTCCCCAAACAGAGGCTGCATCCCTTGGCCCGGTGGGCTCGGCCCACGACTTCACCCCCCGTGCCTCGCCGTCCTCCTCCGTGAAACGGGAGTAAGGGGCCCGGCCTCCGGGGTGGAAGCTCTGAGGAAGGTGCCTAGGACGGGCGGACGCTCAGGATGAGCTGGGTGTTCACGTTTTCCCGACCCTTGGCTCCCCTCCTTGGCGTCACCACGGGGAGCGGGTGCCTGTGCCCCCCAGGGCCCCCCAAGGGTGCACCTCCCCCGCGGCACGTAGCTCCGTGCGCGACACCCCGGGCGCAATGCGACCGCAGGGCACCCCCCCCCCCCCAGAGGCGGCTGGTGGGGGGCAGCGCCCGGGGCGCGCAGGGAGGGGTCCGTGGAGGCGGGACCGCGGGGCCCGGCCCGGCCCGGCCCGGCCCGGCCTCCCTGGGGGCGGCGGTGGGGGCGGGGCGGGACTCCTTTTCCTGCCGCGGCGCGGAGGAGCACAGCGTGGCTGCGCAGACGCGGTGCCGCCGTCCGCGGAGGGGGAGGAGGAGGAGGAGGAGGAGGAGGAAGGCCGAGGCCCGCGGAGGCTGAGCAGCCCGGCCGCCGTGCCCCGCAGCCCGGACCCCGTCCTCGTCCCGCGCCCCCCGAGCCGCGGCGATGGAGCCGGCCGCCGCGCCGCCCCCCTGCCCGCGCCCCGCGCCGCCGCTCGGGGGCCCCGGGCCGCTGGGCGAGTTCCTGCCGCCGCCCGAGTGCCCGGTGTTCGAGCCCAGCTGGGAGGAGTTCGCCGACCCGTTCGCCTTCATCCACAAGATCCGGCCCATCGCCGAGCAGACGGGCATCTGCAAGGTGCGGCCGCCGCCGGTGAGTGAGGGGCCGGGGCTGCGGGCAGCGGGGGCGGCGGGCGCGGAGGCCGGCGGGCGGGGACGTGCGGGCGGCGCGGGGCGCGGGTGCGGGCGGGGAGTCCCGTGCGCGCAGCAAAGTTTCAATATGGCGGCGGCCCGGTCCTTTGTGTGGCGGTGGCGGCGGCGGCCTCACCTGCCCCGCGCTCGGCCGGCACCGGGGCACCGGGGGCGGCACCGGCACCGGGAGTGCGGGCGGCCGGGGGACGGGCGCGGCGCGCGGGCGGGCCGGCGGGTGCGCGAGGGCGGCGCCAGGCGGGACCCCCTTCGGGGATGGGCCGGTTCCCTGCCCGGGGCTGGGGCGCCCCCTCGTGCCGGGGCCGGGGTAGGTGGGGGCCCCTGAAACGGTCCCCAACGGCCCCAACGTCCGCGGAGCAGAGGCCCCGCCGGAGCGGGACGCGCCCCGCACCCTCCACCCCCCACCCCGCCTGCCTCGTGGGGCGCAGGGGCCGTTGGGCCGGACGGCGGTTGGACGGCGGGGACCGTTGGGACGGGCTTTAACTGCCGCTGCGACGGCAGCCGACGAGTCGCCCCCCGCCCCGCCCCCCCCCCCCGCCCCTCCCCTCCCTCCGCGAGGCCCGGCCCCTCCGGCCCCTCCCCGCCCCCCAGCCTGGTCCTCCCGGGGCGCCTCCGCCGTGACCTTCGCAGTTGCAGCGACTCCCTACGGCGATCCCTGCGTTTGGGGAGCTGTTTTCAGCGAATTCCCCACCAAGAACCCCGTATTTCAGCTGCCCCCCAATTAAAACACCGACCCCCGTGCTGTAGTTTTTCTCAAGTTTGCAATCGGACCCGGCCTGCGCGCCCAGGAAACTACCGGCCCGCCGGGGTGGGGGGCGGGGGGGCTGGGAAGCGGGGCGCAGCCCGGGGAGGTGCGTGCCGTGCGCAGGGACCCGCACGCGTCGTCGCGGGCCTGGCTCCAGCCCAGGCTTGGGTCTGACGAATGCGCGCGGTTCAGACGCGGGGCGGCGGGTTGGGAAGGGTGCCCGCAGGTCGTGCTCGCTGCGTTCGTGCGGTTTCCGCAGGCGTCGGGCAGTTGGAGAGAGTTCGCGGCCCCCGGAACGTGGAGTCCCGCCCCGGGGAGTGAGCTGCCCGCGTCGCGCTGTGGGAACGAGGCTGGGGAACCCGGGCCCGACTCTCTCGACGCCTTTTCTGGGCCTTTCCCCACAAAGATGGCTGGGTCAGGGGCTCGGGTCCCGGCTTGGCTCAGATGTGCATGGTGGTCCCTGCAGAGTGTGCGCTGGCGACACGAAGGGCACCATCTTGTGTGGAGAGGACGCCCCGCAGCCCCGCAGGCGGCCCCGCACCTGGCCCTGCTCCCCGGGCCCTGGCGGGCCTCGCCGCCTCCTTTGTCTCCAGCTCCTGGGCCCAGGGGCAGAGTGGGGGCCGCGCTTGCGGTGGGTGGAATCAGAGGAAACCTCTCCAGAAGTGGGGCTCCGGAGAGGGGTCTGGTGGGAACAAAGGCTCCTTGGGAGGTGGAAACTGTTTCAGAAACTTGCGATCTCGGGAGCTAATTGTGAACAAGTGGCTTCGGATTGCAGAAACAGAGTCACGAAAAGGAGAGGTGTGGCGTTTTCCGAGGCCGTGGTTACATAATGTCTGTTTCTGGGTGAGTTTTGCTCGCTAAGTTTTGGGGCCCGGAGTGGCTGTTAAAATGGGGGCCGGTCTCCCGGTGTTTTGTCTTAGGAGGTGAGGGCAGGAATCAGGGAGCATTTGTTTGCTTTTGTTCTGTGGGTGTTCCGTTAGTGGCGTGGAGGGAGGTGGTGGGTAGCTGCTTCCTCGGGGAGGGAGGGGCCTAGACTGCCTTCCTTTGGAACCACTGGGGTTCTGTTCCACACAAGTTTGTGGAAGTGCAGGGAGATACACTGACAAGGGACTGGAGGGGTAAAGGTTGAGAGAGGAAGTGGACCTTCGCTTCCAATTCCATCAGCTGTCGGAAAACCAGGCTTGTGTCCTGGGCTGTTTTCTTTTACTCTTCAGTTAACCTGACTTCTGGTTTTGTTACCTTTAAAACACAAATTTCCGTTTCCTCTGGATGTACTCGGGTGTCTTTTTAAGGATAAGTTCTCTTTGCCATGTCACTTTGTGGTGCTTGGAGATGGTGATGTTAGGGATGGGACTATCAGGCAGACATAGTCGACTTTTGCATCTCCCTCGTTGGATGGGAATGCGTTTGATGGCTTTAATAACTTCCTTCCTTGCCCTCAAACGTTTGGCCGTAGGTAGGCAAGATTTCACAAGTTTCTTCTTTGGCAGTGTCCAAAAGTCAGGGATTTAAGTCAAACCCCAGATGGCACACGAGGCACATTTTTTCACCTCTAACTTCCTGTGGTCATTAATTTGATCCCTTCATCATTGTAGCCAAAGTGTAAAACAAACGTTTAAGTGTTTTAACACAGCATCTTTGAGTGAACCTGTTGGTTCCACCCTTAGGAATGGATAAGAACTAAATCCTTTTTTTGTGCAATAGAAGTGTTAGTGAAATGGCGCTCACGCTTATTCCAGCCTATCATTCTCCCCAGTTTTCAGTTTGCTTGATTTTGTTGTTAATCGTCACGCTTATTCCAGCCTATCATTCTCCCCAGTTTTCAGTTTGCTTGATTTTGTTGTTAATCGTCACTGGAGGATATATTTTTTCCCCACTGGTTTTTTTTTTTTTTTTTTTAGAGAGAGTAGAAAGAAGGGGCCGGTGGCTGGGGGGAGAGATGGCAAGAGAGAAACATTCACGTGAGAGAGAGAGAGACATGGATTGGTTGCCTTCCGCACACGCCCGGACCAGGGCTGAGGACTGAGCCTGCAACCCAGGTATGTGCCTTTGACCAGAGTCAAACCTGGGACCTTCGGTCCAAGGGCCACCTCTATCCACTGAGCAACCCCCCTAGGGCCGGTTGATTGACTTGGGTCTAACCTTCTCTGGTTTTCTATTTTTTTGTGTGTCTGTCACAAAATTTTTCTGTTGTTGTGATTCTTTGGCCAAGTTAAACCCTTGACATTTGGAGAAAAGGCTTATTAATAGAAACATTCTTAAGTGAAGGAAAAACATACAATTACTTTAAAAAATAACAGCTTTATTGAGATATAATTCATATACTGTACAATTCATCAGTTTTTCATGTTTTCACAGAATTGTGCAACCATCACCATAGTCCGCGCTAGAACATTTTTATCACCCCAAAGAAACCCCATACCCATTTGTGAACTTTTTTTTTTAATCCTCACCTGAGAATATGTTTATTGATTTATTTTTATTTTTAGAGAGAGAGGAGCAGGGGTGGGGGGGGAGCCAGACAGACGGACATCGGTATGCGAGAGAAGATGGATTGCCTCCTTATGTGCCCTGACGGATTGGAACCTGCAGCCTAGCTGCCTTCCCTGAGGGGGAATTGAACCCACGACCTTTTGGTGTTGGGGAGAATGCCCCAGCCAACTGAATCACCCGCCAGGGCTGCAACTGGATTTTAAAATCTGAGGTGGGAGAAACTTGTTTTTTTTTTTTAATTGATTTTTTACAGAGAGGAAGAGAGAGGGACAGAGAGTTAGAAACATCGATGAGAGAGAAACATCGATCAGCTGCCTCCTGCACACCCCCCACTGGGGATGTGCCTGCAACCAAGGTACATGGCCTTGACCGGAATCAAACCTGGGACCCTTGAGTCTGCAGGCCGACGCTCTATCCACTGAGCCAAACCGGTTTCGGCGAGAAACTTGTTTTTGATGATAGCTGTATGCGTCCTAAGAGATTTCTTAAACATTGTATTAACTTCACTGTCCTAGCATGGGATTAAAGAGGAAAATGTGCCTTTGTACACTTCCAAAAAATTCCTCCCAAAATGTTCCTTTTTCTTTCATTAACTATTAGATGAGTTCTGTGGTGAGTGTGCTTTCTTGTACTTCCAAGTGTATATGAACCAGACTAATGAGAAGTTTCTTCTAGGGCACTGAGACCTTTCTGTGCCATAATTGTAAGGTGTTTAGAACAAAGATATGGAATTTGACTTAATGCATTCCTGTAAGTCCTTTTAAAAAAACACCACCACCACACATTTAAATCTTTCCTTGTAGACCATTCCTCGTTCATCTGTTCATTTCAATCATATGCTTTCTTCCTGGGTATAAAGGAGTCGTTACTTTCCTCTGCCAGAGCCGTCAATTCCGGGTGTGAGTTACACACTTTTTATTATGGAAATATTCACGCATCTGCATGAGCGTGAGGAATAGAGTGCCCTTAGCGGTGTTCCTGGATGGGAGAGCACAAAGCAGACGCCACCCGGGCTGAGAGTGAACTAGTGGCCTAACTGTTGTCTTACTGGGGATGAGTGGGTTTGGGCAGTTAAGAATGGGGTGCCAGCCTCCAGTGAGTGATGGTCACTGTCCCGTTACGATGGGTTGCATTTTCGTCTTAGCGGTGGTTTTGTTGCTTTGTTACACATTTGTTGGAACCTGTGTAGAGCTTGACCATCTTCAAGCCGTCTCTTGGCACACTGTTGGGGTGGTGGGTGGAGGGCATTCTCCATTCTGCTATTTGTCCAGTTTCCTCCCCGCCAGGTTTCATCAGCCGAACAGAGCTGGGAGTCAGGACCACCAGGAAATAGAATCAGTCCGCTTCTGGAAAAGGAGTTTCACGGAAACGAATCGAAAGGCCCCGATGAGTGGGTCAGATTTGACTTTCAGCCCGGACCGCCGTTTCTCTGCAGCAGAATTGCTATCTAATGTGTAGGCAGTACCAGCTACATCAAAGAACAATTTAAAAGTCAGGTCACTGGGAAATATTTTCTGTCAATACCCCTAAAATCTAAGCGCTCTTCCCCTCACAAGAATAACTTCATTTCTCTGATGAAAGACCAGTTAACACTGCCAGGCGGAAGATCACATAATGAATGCTTTTTAGAACTTGTTGATTTCATTTCACTTGGCAATCTGTTACTTTACAACAGATGTAAAACTTAAGTGCTGTTTTGCTGGGATAAAAAGTTTTATCAAGGGGGGAGAGAGTGGATTTTCATGTGTTTTTAAAAGTCAGTTTCTCTTATGCAAATGAAGGAGTAACTGTTTCTAAATCTAAAAAAACAAATAAGCAGGTAGAATCTTGAATCTAATTCCATCATGACCTCGGACAAAGTTATTTTTCTCCGAAGTAAGTATAAGGGGATCTGACACTGACCTAGGGCTGCTGTCCGATTAATTGATTGATGGCTTGCAAGGAGCTTACCCCAAGCGTATTTGCTTACTGCAGGAGAATGGGGACAGACTTAGCGAGACAGGGGTTAGTGCCAAATACATGTCCCTCATTTTCTCCTATAGTGAAGGGATTTTTAAAAAGTGAAAAGCCCACCCAGCATCAAAACTAGAATATACAGAATATAATTCTTCCATTGGTTTAGGCGGAGCTTTTCGTACCTGGGAACTTAAAAAAAATTAGTGTGATAAATTATTTCAGGAAGGTTGCAGGTTCGTGTGTGTTACGTGTATTTAGAGTAGTGTGTGTATACAGGCAGGAGTTGGTATTTGGTGAGTTGTGTGTTAAGAAGTGTTTAAAATTATTTAATTGCCCCTGGTATGGGATGGCTGTGATGCTGTGGAATCCAATTCTTGCCTGACAGGAGGGTAAATAGATTGAGTTTTAAATATTCTACAATTATTTTACTCGTAGAAGAGGCGAGGGATGGGGTAAAATTCACAGGCTGGATTATATTTATTTTATTCTTTACTGTCAGGCAGACTTAACAAAAAAG
Organism: Ia io; assembly: GCA_025583905.1. Taxonomy (NCBI): domain Eukaryota; kingdom Metazoa; phylum Chordata; class Mammalia; order Chiroptera; family Vespertilionidae; genus Ia; species Ia io. The sequence goes on along the minus strand of JAJQQW010000024.1, from coordinate 17,886,482 downwards.
CTAATTAGAACTTCTATGTAATCACACAAACCTGGATTCTCCAGTGTTTTGTTAAATAAATCTGCTGTTATTGGACCTCGTAACATTGCCTCTGAGGCAGACCCATATACTAGTATACTCTGTTTCCAGAGTGGGTTTTTTTGTTTGTCTTTATCTTGAATCTAGAAATTCCCTTGATACTGCGTTCTAGATGTACACAATGTTCTTCCCAGGGTGACTGTGTCGAGTTTCACATCTGCCCGTGTTGGAGTTGAGTTGTGCACATGCTGCAGGCAGAGCTGAGCATTCCTGTGTGAATTCTCGCCCTCTCACCAGCTTGACCAAATCGTAACGTTGAGAGAACTAAAGTCTAAAACCTCGAGTGCTCTGAACACTTGGTTAGAGCTTTTATTAAGCATATTCCTATGAGGCATACATACTCCAGACTAAAGATACCCAAACATTGCCAGTTTACTCTAATCTCATAACTCCAGAAACAAAGAACAAATCCCTATCGAAACCACATAATTACAAGGTCTTTAAGGCAAGATCCTCCCAATTTTCTGTGTGGTTGTACCAACTCATCATTGGTAATATTTGAACCAGATGGTATCGCCTCGTCCTCGCCAGGAGGGAGGAGACCGGGAGAGCAGGATCTTCTAGGATCTGCATTCTGGTATCTTAATTTGTGGGTCAAAGGTGAGGGGGTGGAGGCGAGAGAGAGATCTATAAAGAGAATTTTGGGAGTACATATAACCTTCAGTTTGTAAGATTCCAGGGATTCCCAGCTTGTTGTTCTAGAGAGGCTCTTGGCCAGTATTATGATACGTTTTGGACAAATTGAGAAGAGTCACCAAACTCCAGTGGGAGCTGGCATCAGGGCTCTGTGTAGGGTGTGAGTTTCGGGTTTGAGACATTTGTACTTGACGGAAGCCCATTCTTCTGGGTTCCTCTGCACCTGTGTTTTTTCACTGCTAACCTTGTGGCTGTCCGAACCTTCATTTGCAAAAATGCATGTTTTTCTTATATAATAGATCATTGCTCACCAAGATTCTTTGAGGGGGCAGCGTTTAGAATTTGATTAGATCCAAGGTCATTTGGTTTGGGAGTTGGTTGGTATTGGAGAATAGAGATCCCGTGGAAAGGATACTAGGGTAGGAATAAACCATTGGCTTCTGGTATGTGTTCGTCCTTGTTGCTGAGGGGTGGCGGTTTTATAGAAAGGACGCTGTGCGGAGAGAAGGTGAGGGACTTGCCTAAGATGTCACGGCTATAAAAGGACAGGGAGGAGCTCCACAGGCCGTGTCCCTCCCACACGAAGTGGCTCCCTCACAGATACCAGCAGCAGTCACCCAGCTTCTCTCCTCTCCCCGCCCCAGCTTCCTTCTGGCCATCCAGACACAACCGCAGGGAAACCGGTTAAGGTCGTAAGATGCACGTATATGACATCATCATACCACTTCTTTTAATTTTTTCCTACATTTTACTTTTTCCCCATCACCATTTACCCCCTTACCCTCTCCTACCTCCCTCCTCCCCCGCAATCTCCACACGGTTGTCCACGTCCGTGAGTTTTGTTTTGCTCGACGTACCATGTCTTCTGTCTATAAAACTTTGTTTTATTTTTTAAAATATACTTTGAATGATTTCGGAGAGGAGAGAGAGAGAAACATCAATGATGAGAGAATCATTGATTGGCTGCCTCCTGCACGCCCCCTATTGGGGATCGAGCTCGCAACCCAGGCATATGCCCTTCACTGGAATTGAACCCGGGACCTTTCCGACTCCAGGCCAATGCTCTATCCACTGAGCCAAACCAGCAAGGGCTATCTATAACATTTTAAATCATAACGTCATTCTCTTAGTTTATCAATATGTATGAGCTTAGCCATTTCATGTGCTGTTTATTGGTTGGCCGGCTCATTTGTGTGGAAACTCCTGGCTCATCAATTTCACTGACCACTGTAGAACCCAAGCGTTTGAATTTTAAGTAGCTCTTTTGGTCATGCTGCAGCTCAGCCAACCAGGCTACCTGGGCAGGGCGCCTCTCCAAATATTTAATGTTTAGAAATTAAAACATTCTTTTAAGTAAGTAGTTCTGTGAAGCTGGACTGATGCTTTCGCCAGGCCTGTTCTGTCTATAGTCATCATTTTCATAAGTGTTCTTATCCTTTGGTCCTTATTGTTTTAATACCGCGTATGTTTGCAAACGATGGTGTTGGTGTTTCGGGATCATTTTGGGCGTAGGACTTAGGGAACACTGGTTTGACGTGTGTAAGGAATGTTGGCCTTACACACAGGTCAGGCATTGACTGTGACTGGTGAAAGGGACAGCACATGAAAGAAAGGCTGCTTTTGATACCTGGTGGGCAGTTTGCTGGAAGGACAGGGGTTCGATGAGGGCAGTTGGTTTCCAAGTTTGGACTGAGGACATAGGAGGGTTCGAAGACCCTTTCAGCAGGTCCAAGGGAACTTCCTCTTGTCAACTAAATGCCAGCCACCATCTTTTCTTTCTATGTTTGAACCAAAACAACAACTGATGCTGAAACCGATGGGCTTCGGGAGGTAGGAAGACCCAGCCCGTTCCTGTTGAGCCAACAAAGAACTGGACACGTTTGTGAAATAAAACAGCGCCACTATTTTTTGCTTAATAAATGAATTGACTTTTAAAATGCCTTTTAGTTTCTAATGTGATAAAAATGAATAGCTATTTCTCATACAAATTAAAGCTCTTGGATGTCTTCACCTATTAAGTTTAAAAAGGGGTCCTGCCCTGGCTGGTTCCCTCAGTGGATAGAGCGTTGGCCTGTGGACTGTAGGGTCCCGGGTTTGATTCTGGTCAAGGGTGCATGCCTGTGTTGTGGGCTCGATCCCTGGTGGGGGGCTGCAGGAGGCAACCTATCGACAATTTTCTCTCATTATAGATGTTTCTGTCTCTCCCTCTCCCTTCCTGTGAAATCAGTAAAAATATATTTAAAAAGGGGGTGGGATCCTGAGGCCAGAACTTTGAGAGAGGTTGTGTTAGTAAGAAGGGAACGTTGCTTAGGCAAAGGCTCGACGCGGTAGGAAAGATGCCGCGCTGGGGAAGAGGGTTCTCGCTTGTCCTGGAAGAGGCCGCTGTGGAGCCAGGAGAGGGGTTGGTAACGGCTTCAGCTAGTTACCCATCTTTCCTTCCATGGAGTGAAAAAGTAAGATGTTCTAGATAGCCAGCCAGCAGGCCTTTGGTCTCCTCATTTCATTAAGTTTTAGTATCCTTCGGGAACCACTTTGTCAGTAACCTGGCCTGTCTCTCACTCAGAGTCCCTTAGTTCTACCTGCTGCCCCCCCGGGCCGCACCCCACCAGGCTGCCCAGTTCATGGAGCTGTCCCGTCTCTTTGGGCTCTTGTTAGCGATAACAGTTTCTCAGACTCTTCCTTGTTTTTGGTTTTGAGGAGTACTGGCCGGCTGGGTATTTTGTAGGACTTTATTTGATGTTTTTCTCAAGGTAAGACTGGGTAGATGAGCAGCTGAGTTGTCTTTTTAAAGGGACATCTGTCTCTTCTTGCAGTCTTCCTGTTGTCTGTGGAAGGCTGTGGGAGTTTGTGTATCATCTCAATGAAGGGAAAACCATGCCACAGTGTGAACCTCAGTTGATACAATTATCATCTAAGGAAGGAGTAGGTGTGTCTTTACTAAACAGTCTTCTCTTTGTTTACAGAGTCTTGTCACTAAGTTGTCTTGGTTGGCAACTTTTTAGCAGTCAGCTTTTGATTTCCTACTTTTCACCTTTAGCTCTATAGAAACATTTAAATTTAACTTTCCTGTTGCCCTGGCTGGGCAGCTCAGTTGGTTAGAGCGTCGTCCGATACGCCAAGGTTGTGAGTTCCATCCCCAGACAAGGCACATGCAAGAATCAACCAGTGGTCCTAGCCAGTTTGGCTCAGGGGATAGAGCGGTGACCTGTGGACTCAAGGGTCCTGGGTGCGATTCCGGTCAAGGGCACATTCCAGGGTTGTGGGCTCGATCCCCAGTAGGGGGTGTGCAGGAGGCAGCCAATCAATGATTCTCTCATCATTGATGTTTCTATCTCTCTCTCCCTCTTCTTTCCTCTCTGAAATCAATAAAAATATATTTTTTTAAAGAATCAACCAATGAATAAATGCAACAACAAATTGATGTCGCCCTCTCTCTCTCTCTCTCTCTCTCTCTCTCAAATCAATAAAGTAAAAAGAAATTAACTTTCCTAATTAGAATTTTTACTTGCTCAGTAACATTTATTGAGCACCAGTAGCACTGTTTTATGAAGGCAGTTATAATTTTTAATTCCTCTTTAGAAACCATTGTTACACTAACAAGTAGCTGGTGTCTGCCTATCGAGCCAAATGAAGCCCCATTCTTAAGAGTCCAAGCTGCTGTGCTCAGGTTGGTTTCCCCCTGAAACTGCAGGATGTGAGATCTGGACCATTGAATGAGGCTAAAACAAGCTTCCTTAAAGTATGGGTGTTTTGTTTATAATGAACACTATTGGAAAGTAAAGGAAATAACCTAAAAGTATCCATTAAAACCCTAGAACCCAGGGTTTTAATTGGATATAATTTTTAAAATGCCAGAATTAGAAGTTCTTCTAACACAAGCCTTTGCCTCGTCCCCAGGATTGGCAGCCACCGTTTGCATGTGATGTCGACAAGCTTCACTTCACGCCCCGGATCCAGAGGCTGAACGAGTTGGAGGTACTGTCTTTACTGCTGTGCCGGTGCCTGGGTCCTGGGGGTGGGGGGAGCCCCTGGCCAGAGGCTCCCCCACAGGGCTAGTGGTTTTAGTGAAACTAAAATATGGCCAAATCATTGAAGATCATGGTAAAGAAAATGGCAGCGGGGCCTTTGCAGCAAACCCATTTTCGTGGAAAACACCGATTTTTGTCCCTGGTTGGCCTATTCTTTCATCGAAATCCACGTTTAGATGGCACCCACTCGAATTTAGGTTTTGAAAGGAATGTCCTTTGAGAACCATCTAAAGGGAGAGATTCTTCAGCTCTGACTTTCTTCCAAACACACATCTTCACCCCAATTTGCTAGCACTTCAGTTTCCCGAGGAGTGAGCTGGGCTCGAGAGAAGAGCAGGGTCTCATCCCCGTCTGCTGAGACCTAACTGCAGGGCGAGCAGGGCTTGGTGTGGGTCACGGAGGAGGCAGGATGTTCACCGACATGTTTGCTGATCTGATTTTCGCTTTGGACCAGAGCACATTTTGTTTTTCTCTCCTAAGCAGACATTCTTAGTGGGACGTGTGTCCCCGGCATTCTGTGGGCACCGGTGGTGGTGGCACTGGCATGCATTTTCAAGTTGAACTTGAACGACAGGAGATAGGCATAACTTGGATGTCTTGGGAGGTGGTTGACAAGGTCTGAGTATTGCTCTCAGTTTGTTCTCGTGCCAGTTAAAACTTCTAAAACTGCCTGACTAACATTTACAAGGAAGGAAAAGAAAAATGACACAGTTTTAAAGGACTTGTGGACTACTGTGGTAATCTGTTAAAGGAATCGCACTTAAGAAACTTACCTGGTTTTCTGTGGTCGCTACGTCCTCAGGACTTATTAAAATTCATACAGAATCACTGTCGCCAACCTGCTTTCAGATCGTTGTGTGAGCAGGTAAGAAAACTGGTGCTTTGAGAGAACAGGCCTTTAAAGCACCTACGTGGTAAGGTGGAGGGGAGCATAGAGAAACTTACTTGTCACATAACTGCTTCCAGCGCCCTTAGGAAGCACTCGCAGAGCCCGAGACGCTGTGGGGGCTGACTGGGGGCTTAGCTTTTTGCTGGAACACAGTAGGAGTGGAATTAAATTTTTGTTGAGTTAAATAATTATTTAACCAGCTTTATTTTGTATCTTTTTGACAGTTTATTGAATTCAAAAGTGTTCTTGCACTTAAATATTGTAAGAAGGAAAATACCTTAACATAAGATTAAAACACAATTCTGTGTCGTTTAGGCTCAGACCCGTGTAAAACTGAATTTCCTGGACCAGATTGCGAAGTACTGGGAGTTGCAGGGCAGCACGCTGAAGATCCCCCACGTGGAGAGGAAGATTCTGGACTTGTTTCAGCTGAATAAGGTGAAAGGCAATGAGCGTCTTTCCCGCTTAACCATCCTTCTGGCAGCACGAATGGGGTCTTCTTTACCTTAAAGTGCAAACTTCATTGTTTGAAATGTGTAAAATGAAGTTCTTCGTACGGTTTAGTTGATTGGGCTCTTACTTGGCGGGTCTTGAAAGCCTTATCTTGTGAAATATTTTGCTGCCAGCTGTTTTTCTGTTTTGTTTTTAAATTGATTTTTATTGATTTCAGAGAGGAAGGGAGAGGGAGAGATAGAAACATCAATGATGAGAGAGAATCATTGATTGGCTGCCTCCTGCTTGCCCCCCACTGGGGGTTGAGCCCACACCCCAGGCATGTGCCCTTGATTGAAATCGAACCTGGGACCCTTCAGTCCACAGGCTGATACTCTATCCACTGAGCCAAACCAGCTAGGACTCTGTTGTTGTTTTTTAAACCTTCCTATTTTATTACAAACTAGAGGCCTGGCCTTCTTGCAATCCGGGACCCCTCGGGGAATGTTGGAGAGCCGGTTTCGGCCCGATCCCCACAGGCCAGGCTGAGGGACCCCACTGGTGCACGAATCCATGCACCAGGCCTCTGGTAGGCATATAAGATCTTTGGTTAATCTCTTCCCGCCCGCCCCCTTCCCTCTGAGATTCATCAGTCTGTTCCATGTTCCCATGCCTGTGGTTTCCACTCCTGCGTTGAGCGTCTGCCCATGGTGGTCACTGTGCGTCATAGCTACTGGCTGGTTGCTTAGGCTTTTATATATATACTAGAGGCCTGGTGCATGAATTTGTGCACGGGTGGGGTCTCTTGGAGTGGCCTGCGGGGATCGTGCCCCAGCTCATGCCCCCAGCCTGCAGCCTCGCCTGGCACCCCGCCATGGCCTGGCGCCGCCCCCTTACCTGCTCCCCCATCCTGCCTGCGGGGCGATCCATCGGGCCAGGCCTCCTGCCCAGCTCCCTCAGTGCCTGGGGGCGATTGGGCCCCCGCTTGCACCCGTCTTGGCCAGGTGCTGCCCACTCACCTGCTCTACCATTCTGCCAAGGTTCTGCTCCCGTCAGGGCTCATCGGGGCCCGCGGCGCCTCCACTGCTGCCTGCTGCCAGCACCGCATTGCCGATGCCAGCCATGTTCCATGACACCCCCTGGTGGTCAGCGCACATCATAGCGAGCAGTTGAATTCCTGCCAAAGTGGACAAATTGCATATTAGGCTTTTATTATATAGGATAGCCAGGACAACTGAGGCTCAGAGAAAACTGACCGAATTAAAAAGTTCAAGTCATAATTTAATAACAAGGTTCCAGCCTTAAGTCTACGTTCTTCCTAACAAACACACTGCCATCCTCCCTACTCCTTAGCTTGTGGGGATTTAAAGGGTCACTGAGTCGGATCCTTTCTTTAGAGAGAGATTTCATTGTTAACCTAGTGCTTCCTCCCAGAAAATCTTCACTGCTTCGGGGAAGTACCTTTTGGGGTACAGAACCATTGTGGAGTAGCTGTCAAAGCGATGTTTAATTTTCCAGCTTAAAAATAGCAGTGTCGCCCTGCCGGTGGCTCAGGTGGTTGGAGCTTCATCCATACCCGGGCAGGGCGTACACGTAGGTTGGGAGTTGGGTCCCCAGTTGGGGGTGTATAGGAAGCAACGTGTTAATGTTTCCTCTTACATCCATGTCCCCCCGCCCCTCTCAGAAAAAAAATCAATTAAAAAACATACCCTCTGGTGAGGATTACAAAAAAAAAAAAAAGATTCTTTAAAAAGAAGTGGAGTGTGTATTTCCTCATGGCTGAGAAAATGCATTGTTAGAAGATTACCAGAGCTGAGGACATTTTGTTTTTGGAGTCATACCTAGGCACGAGGGAATTAGAAGTGGTTTCCGTGTAGGTGTTTCTAATTTCTTTTTCTTTTAACAGTTAGTTGCAGAAGAAGGTGGATTTGCCGTTGTTTGCAAGGATAGAAAATGGACCAAAATTGCCACCAAGATGGGGTTTGCTCCTGGCAAAGCCGTGGGCTCCCACATCAGAGGGCATTACGAGCGCATCCTCCACCCCTACAACCTGTTCTTGTCGGGAGACAGTCTGAGGGTGAGTATTGGGTGGCCTCCCTCTGTTGTATTCCACGGATGGTCCGCACGCTGTCTCCATGGGGAATGAACGGGCCTGGATTGTGTGTGGAAGACTTTGTTTTGTGAATTATTCTTCAGTTTCTTGTTCTGTTTTGAGAGCAGCCACGGGACGAGGAAGGCTGTGGAGGACATAAAGCCCTTCTGCCGTCAAAGCCAGATCTGGAGTAACCTCGCTCCACACGTCCTTCCTCCGCCCGTCGTGCTGGCGCTCTGCGCTCACCTGCTGCTGAGTGAACCCTGCTTGTCATACACAAGTGCAGCCTGCGAACGCCGTGCCAACCCGGCTGTTCTGCCAGCTGAGCTCTCCAGGGTGATTTCCGAAAAGAAGGGGGCGGGGAGAGAAACATCAATTGGTTGCTTCCTGTATGTGCACACCGACTAGGGCTCTACATGCATTTTTGTTCGTTTCTGGAAAATAATTTCCAGAGGAAAGGAGAATTGGAATACATTTTTTTTTTAAATGAAACGTAACAACGACGCCACCACACCCATCAGAAAAGGGTCCCCGTGCCGGCGGGTGCGGAGGAGCGGACCGCTCATCCGCTGGTGGGCAGCAGAGTGGGGCAGCCGCTGGCGAAGACATTTGGTGGTTTGTTAGAAAAGGAAGCATACTGTTAGCATATGATCTAGCGTTTGTGCTGCTTGGTATTTACTCAAAGGAGTTGAAAACTTATGTCCACGCAGAAACCTGCACGTGGGTGTTTATAGCAGCGTTGTTCATAATTGCCAACGCTTGAGAGCATCCAAGATGTCCTTTAGTGAGTGAGTGGATAAACTGGTATACTCAATGAAGTGAAATGAGCTCTCAGGCCATGAAAATCACAGGGACCCGCACGTGTATGTGACTAAGTGAAGCCAGTCTGATAAGGGTATATGGCATCTGACTCCAACTCTGACTTCCCAGAAAAGGTAGCACTAGAGACAGTCAAGAGCTCAGGGGGTGGGGGTGTGGGGGTGTGGGGTGAGTGGGCAGAGCACAGAGGAGTGTTAGGGAGTGGACCTGTTCCGGGTGATGCTGTCATGGTGCCTACGTCTTCATACACTTGTCCAGACCCATAGGGTGTGCCGCACTGTGTGACCCTCCTGTGTCCGCGGACTCTGGGTGGGGGAGACGTGTCAGTGCAGGCTCATGCATGTGCACACGCACGATGGCTCTGGTGGGACACGTGGATCAGGGGGAAGCGATGTATGTGTGGGGCAGGGCCCGCTGGGCCTTCCTGTCAGCTGTGCTGTAATTCTCACTGTTTGTAGGCAGCTCAGCAGTGGGCGTCTCAGTCACCTCATCAGTAATGCCTTTTCAGATGAGGGAGAGGGGAGGACGTCCATTTGTTCCCCTTATTTACACACACACACACACACACGCTCGCACACACACACACACACACACACGATTGAACCAAGGAAGGCATGAAGGTTCTTAGGCCGCTTTTAGGTGCTAGAAGTGGGTGTGTGAGGTGGGTGCTGGGTTGTCTGTAGTCCTGCTGTCCTCCGGGTTCTTGCTGCAAGTGTTCTGAGGAAGGAGCCCGCTGAGAGGTGAGCCTGGATGGTCATGATGGTGCCGCGGAGCAGGCGTCTAGGAGGTCACGGTGACAGTGCTGCTTATCCCACGTGTGGCGGGTGTGAGCACTGATCCCCATGGGTGCACCTGGGAGCCTGCTGTCAGGGTGGAATTCGTGTGGATTTTGACGGCACGTCTTGTACCGGTGTCACACATCCTCTTCAGCGAGCTTAGAATCAAATCAAAAGGAAAAGTGAAAGCGCGGTGAGACCTCCCCTGGTGAAAGCCAGCTGTGCCGTGGCTGACTCACCGGTGAGCCTCTGCCTGTAGGTACACTTGGTAGGAAGCCTGGAAGGGAGACTCCTATGTCCGGTGACCTGTTTTCTCAATTGAGGTGGTACCTTTCTATAACATACATGTTCATTGATGTCAGAGAGGAAGGGAGAGGGAGGGGGAGAAACATCCATGGTGAGAGAATCATGGACAGGCTGCCTCCTGCACGCCCCCTACTGGGGATGGAGCCCACAATCTGGGCCTGTGCCCTGACCGGGAACTGAACCCGGGACCCTGCAGTCTGTAGGCCGACGCTCTATCCACTGAGCCACACCAGCTAGGGAAGGTGATGCCTTTTAATAACAGAACATTGCCATGTAAACGATAAGGCTGTAAATTTTTTTGTTGTTAATCTTCACGGAGGATATTTTTCCATTGATTTTGAGGAGAGTGGCAGGGAGGGGAGAGAAAGGAACAAGGGTCTGAGAGAGCACATCCAGGGGCTGCCTCCTGCACACCCGGCGAGGAGCCCTGCACTGAGTCCGTGCCCTTGCTTGTGACCTGAGCACCTGAAGGTGAGCCTTTCAGAGCGGAAAGTGTTCTGGGAACTGGGAGAGCTTTTCTGACAAGGTGGCCGTGGATGCCCTGACGGCTGCAGCTGGCTTATGGGGAAGCCTCAGTGCTGGGCCTCCTGAGGACAGCAACAACTGAGTGAACCAAAGCACACCTCCCACTGGCTCAGAAGATGCCACGTGGTGTGCGCAGAGCAGGGTCTGGAGCAATGGCTCCTCAGTTTACAATGTGCTCCACAGGAATTCAGGGTCATGTGACAAGGGCACAAAACTCGTGGCCTTCCTATGAACAGACACCCAAGCCCCCCCACCCCGCCCCATCCCCCGTCCCCCATCCTCCATCCCTGCACACGGCTGCTGGGCAGGACTGATGGGGAAGAAAAGCTGCAGTATTGTGTGTGCGCGCATGCGTGTCTCTGTGCATGTGTGAGACAGGCAAGTGTGGACTTTGTGTTTATTTAGATTTAAAAAACCACAGGCCTGTTGTGTCTGTAATAGTAGTTGTGAAGTTGTCTAGGCGTTAACAACGGGGGTTCTTTGTGTTTTACTTCCAGTGTCTGCAGAAGCCTAACCTGGCCACAGACACCAAGGACAAGGAGTACAAGCCCCACGACATTCCCCAGAGGCAGTCTGTGCAGCCCCTGGAGACCTGCCCCCCCGCCCGGCGAGCAAAACGCATGCGAGCAGAGGTGAGAGCTGCGCGCGCGTCTGTCTGGCCCGGGTGCTGTCTGTCCCACGCAGGCGCTCCTAGTGAGTCTCCAGCCGCCTTGGTCTTGCAGAGGGGCTGGGTGTGCTCTGGCTTCTGTATTTGGGGGAACTGTGCTGCCAGAGGGTGAGGAATCCAAGCACTCGCTCTGGTTCATGCTGCTGGACAGCCGGCTGCTCGCTTGTTAACCGCCGTGGGAAGAGGCATCCACACGCTGGCCCTGGGCTTCCTGTCGCCTCAGGAGCTCAAGCTGTGCCGCTGGGGAGCAGGCTGGGAAGTGTGACGCTGGAGGATGTTTGCTGGAGAGAACTTTTGAAAATCCGACCTGAGGATACGTTTTCTTAGAGACACATTGACTGGTTGCCTCCCACATGCACCCGACGGGGCTGGGGAACTTGCAGCCCGGTGCGTGCCTGTGGCCGGGAATCAAACCCGGGACCCTCCCATCAGCAGGCCGGCGCGCTAACCCCTGAGCCAGTTTGGCCAGGGCCTTTACAAAAATAGAGACGTTAGATAATAGCAAAGCTATTTTTCTCATGTTTCCGCAAAAGGAGCATGGAGTCTGGCAGTCACTGATGCTGAGACAAAACGATGAAGCGGCTTTGGGGAGGGAGCCTTGAATGTGTCAGAAGCCGTCAAGAGTGGAGCGTGAGGACCCATGAGGAGGACCAGCTTCCTCACCCATTTCTTCAACAATAGTCATCTCAAGGGTAGAGAGAGGGACGTTTGAATACCATGCTAATAAAGACAGTTTATAGGATTATTGCCACCTTGAGATTCCAGGTAGAGCTGAGGTGCATTTGTTTTTAGAGGATATATTTATGTGTATGTCAACTTTTTTAAAGGCCATGAATATTAAAATAGAATCAGAAGAGACCACAGAAGCCAGAACTCACAATCTGAGACGTCGAATGGGTTGTCCAACTCCAAAATATGAAAATGGTAAGGAGGCTGATCTGTGAATAGGAAAGTCGTAAAAAGGAAGTAAAAATGCTCTTTTATTTGTTAAGAAAACACTGTGGCACCTATTGCCTAGGAAGCACGGGGTTAGGAACTGATGTCACGTATTAATGTCCTTCTCACAGTTAAGTCGGCCAGGCACACGCAGGCACATGGGAGTGTAGCTGCTGCTCTGAAACAGGGCTCAGCAGTTAGTGCAGGAGCAGTGGCTTGTGGGAAGCACTGTGCCTTTGTGCGTGTCTGATAGATTCACTTCCACGTGGCGGCAGACCTGCTTTCTGAATCTGAATTCCGGGTGGAAAGTGGTTTGCCTGGCCTTGCTGGAGGCCAGGCACTGAGAGGTGCAGGCTTGGGGCTCGCAGGAGGAGTCCTGTGTCCTGGGCAGGCAGTCCCGGGCCTGGTTCCCGGTGATGGGCGAGGGCGACGGAGGCAGAGCCGTGGAATGGGAAGTGATTTTTAAAAACACAGACCGAGCCCTGGCTTGGCCACTGACTGTTTATGACCGTAGAGCTACTCCTTGACGGCCTCCAATGTGGGTTTTCTTATCCCTGGGATGGGTTTGTTGCAAAGGATTAATAACTTATGGGAAGCCTTTAGCACGGTGCCCACCGCAGGGTAGTTCCTACGGCCAGTGTTTCAGCCGCCATTCCTTTTGAACCAGGAGGTCGGGAGGGTAGGCAGGTCCAGGCTCTCACAGTCGGGCCATGAGAGCTTGCCTGATACAGTATGTGTTCTGTTGTTATTTTTACTTTTTTACTGAATGTATTGGGGTGACTTTGGTTAATAAAGTTACAGTAGGTCCTCGGGTTACGGCGGAGATCCGTCCTACGGCACGACGTGAGGCGATTTTCGCCGTCAGTCGGAACCCACCTACATGAGCACCTACGTTACTCAAGGGGAGCATAGACACAGCAGGAATGAAGTGAAACAGTAAAAAAACTTAAAAGAAAGAGAACAATTCCTGACCTTTACTTGTGGTAAATAAACGATAAAAAGCCTAAAGCACGTATGTGCATACGTCGAAATGACGGAACCTTTTTTTTATAAATAAATGGGAGATGGCGACGTAACCACAAACGACGCACGTCGAGTCGGACGTACCCGAGGACTGTCTGTCTATAGGCTTTGTGTATGAGTCTGTAACCCATCATCTCACATTGTGTCGTGTGTTCTCCACCCCGTTCACTGGCCCAGGTCTCCCTCCATTTCCATTCATCCCCCTTCACCCTCTCTGCCGCCCTCACCCTCAGTACGTGGTGTTTTAAACGGTTACAGAGCAGCATCTGTACCCCATCTTGGACTTGAATGGGGTGAGCGTTTATCATGAGTTGAGCACAATAACGCGGGCACCACTGCTGCTGAGCGGGAAGAACCGGGAGGCTGTGTTGGCGTCCTGTGTGCGATGGGGAGGGAGAGAGGAGGGAGGAGGCCGAGCACAGGACAGAGAGCTGACGTGGATTGCCTCTTGCAGAGAAAGACGTGAAAAGCAGCATCAAGCAGGAGCCCGCGGAGAAGAAAGAGCACCTGATCGAGAGTGAGAGGGAGAAACCCAAGAGCCGCCCGAAGAAAACCACCAGTGCTGTGAGTCGATGTCTTTGTTTTTTTAATAAATCTTTATTGTTCAGATTATTACAATTGTTTCTCCTTTTTTTCCCCCATAGCTTCCCACCACCCGGTTCCCACCCACCCTGCCCTTACCCCCCCCCCCCCCCCCCCGTTGTCCTCATCCATAGGTGTATGATTTTTGTCCAGTCTCTTCCCGTATCCCCCACACAGACATCCCTTTCCCCCTGAGAATTATCAATCCACTCCCATTCTATGCCTCTGATTCTATTATATTCACCAGTTTATTCTGTTCCTCAGATTTTTAATTCACTTGATTTTTAGGATCACTTGTTGATAGATATGTATTGTTGTTCATAATTTTTATCTTTACTTTTTTCTTCTTTTTCCTCTTTTTAAAGAATACCTTTCATCATTTCATATAACACTGGTTTGGTGGTGATGAACTCCGTTAGCTTTTTCTTATCTGTGGAGCTCTTTATCTGACCTTCAATTCTGAATGATAGCTTTGCTGGGTAGAGTAGTCTTGGTTGTAGGTTCTTGCTGTTCATCACTTTGAATATTTCTTGCCACTCCCGTCTGGCCTGCATAGTTTCTGTTGAGAAATCAGCTGACAGTCGTATGGATGCTCCCTTGTAGGTAACTAACTGTTTTTCTCTTGCTGCTTGTAAGATTCTCTCTTTGTCTTTTGCCCTTGGCATTTTATTTATTTTTATTTTTATTTTTTTAAATATTTCTTCATTGATTTCAGAGAGGAAGGGAGAGGGATAGAGAGATAGAAACATCAATGATGAGAGAGAATCATTGATCGGCTGCCTCCTGCACGCCCCCTACTGGGGATCGAGCCCACAACCCCGGCATGTGCCCTTGGCCGGAATCGAACCTGGGACCCTTCAGTCTGCAGGCCGACGCTCTATCCACTGAGCCAAACCAGCTAGGGCTGCCCTTGGCATTTTAATTATGATGTGTCTTGGTGTGGTCCTCTTTGGATTCCTCTTGTTTGGGGTTCTATGTGCTTCCTGAACTTGTAAGTCTATTTCTTTCACCAGGTGGGGGGAGTTTTCTGTCATTATTTCTTCAAATAGGTTTTCAGTATCTTGCTCTCTCTCTTCTTCTGGCACCCCAAAAATTCTGGATGGCTTAAAGCCATCCCAGAGGCTCCTTACGCTATCCTCACACTTTTGGATTCTTCTTTCTTTCTGCCTCTCTGGTTGGGTGTTTTTTTCTTCCTCATATTCCAGATCTTTGGTTTGACTCTTAGGGTACGGTGGTCTACAGTTGAGTGTCTGTATATTCTTTTTTTTTTTTTTTAAATATATTTTATTGATTTTTTACAGAGAGGAAGAGAGAAGGATAGAGAGTTAGAAACATCGATGAGAGAGAAACATCGATCAGCTGCCTCTTGCACACCCCCTACCGGGGATGTGCCTGCAACCAAGGTACATGCCCTTGACCGGAATCGAACCTGGGACCCTTGAGTCCGCAGGCCGACGCTCTATCCACTGAGCCAAACCGGTTTCAGCTGTATATTCTTTATTTCAGACAGTGTATGCATAATTTCTGACTAGTCCTTTTCCATTTTTTTGGTATTCTCATTAAGGTCCTTGAAGGTCTCTTCAAGTTTCTCAGCGGTTTTTAGAAGATTCTTGAGTAACCTTATAAATGTGGTTCTGAACACTGTGTCGTCCATTAGTTTGCTTTCCTCTATCTCTCCTATTCGTGACATACTTCGGTGTCTCCGCATTTTGGCTGCCTCCCTGTGTTGATGGAGTGGCTTTGTGTGGTCAGTGACCTATAGGGGCCGGTAGCTCAGCTTCCCCAATCACTCTAGGTGGTCGCTCTTGGTACACCCCTTTGTGGGCTGAGTGGAAAGTCTTGGTGTAGTTAAAAGCCTTGATTGCTGTTGGTACACTGGGAGGAATTGACCTCCGGTCCAATTGGCTGTGAGGACCTGCTGTGTCTATAGCGGAAGAATTGCTGTGCTGGAGACACAGTAGGGCTTTGGCGCTCACTGAGTCTGCCTCCTGAATGTGTCCCTTATGAGAGTGGTTGAAATCTGGTGTCATCCACACCGACCACTAGATACCCTAGTGTCTGGATCTCCAATGGGGTGCAGGTCTGAGGCCTCGCAGCAGGAGCTACAGCAAGAGCTACAGTTTTCTCCTCTTTGCTTGGGCGGTTTTGAAGCAGTCTGACTGGAGCTGCAGTTAATTTGGTGGAGCTGCCACAGAACAGGCCATTTATATGTAAAAGCAGCTGTGTGGAGCCTGGGCGGGTTTGTAGAATGTGCGGGGTGGGGTCTCAGGGCGTCACTAGGCTGGGGCGTGGCCAACGGCCATGGCTGCCATCAGCCATCTCTGCCTTTCCGCGTTTCCAAGTCCCCGTGTTCTGTGTTTCCAAGTCCCCGTGTCCCGCGCTCCAGCGCAGCAAACCCTGATTGCTGGGCGCACCTCTGCAGAAAAGTCACTCTCACTCTCCGACTGATGGCCGAGAGTCCAGCTTCTCCCCGTAGGTGTCTGGGTCCCCCGCGTGTCCCCAGAAGCTGGAGTTCAGAGTGGTCGGGAGTTTGTCTCCCTTCGGTTTGAAGAAAAGCCGTGCGCCCAGTCGCCCGCCGCCAGCCTGCTTCGCGCGCCTCCGTACCTCAGCTCTCCAGCGTTTGTGCTCCCTTCTCTTCTTAGTTGTAAATCTACCACTCAGCCAGCTTTCCCGTGGTTCTGGGTGGTAGACGTTTTGTCTTTTAGTTGTATTTTTGAAATTGTTGTGCGAGGCGGCAGTTTAGTTGTTTAACTTTGCCGCCATCTTCGAGTCGACCTCTTTGAACACTTTACCCCGAGCTTTACTTTCGTGCCTTCCTGAGGCCTGCCAGCTCGGTGTCTGACACGCGAAAGATCTTTTCAAGTCAGTTTATCGTATCAGCCTATAAATGAGGAGACACACGGATACGTGAGCACTGACGGGGTGAGCGGGTGACTCAGAATTGCTCACACATCACGAGCTCCTCCCGATGAGCTGAAGGCTAGATCAAAAATCAACGGGGTGTTGCCCGGCCGGCGTGGCTCAGTGGTTGAGCATCGACCTACCTGGCATGAACCAGTAGGTCACTGTTGGATTCCCGGTCAGGGCACATGCCTGGCTTGTGGGCGTGCAGGAGGCAGCCGATCCATGGTTATCTCTCATCACTGACATTTCTATCTCTTCCTCTCCCTTCCTCTCTCTGAAATGAATTAAAATATATTTTTTTTAAAACCAAGCAGGTGTTTTCCAACTTTCCAGCTCAGAAGGAAAAGGGAGGCGTGGGGAGTAGGTGCTGGGCGGCCTGTGTGTGCACAGGGTCCGGGAGTGGCGGGGGGAGCAGGTCATTTGCAGCCGGGAGAGGCTGGGTCATACCTGCGGCCAGTTAGTGCTCAGAACCTCACAAAGCCGATGACTCAGTGCCCGTGCCGTGTCCTGGCTGCAGGTGGACCTGTACGTTTGCCTCCTGTGCGGCAGCGGCAGCGACGAGGACCGGCTGCTCCTGTGTGACGGGTGTGACGACAGCTACCACACCTTCTGCTTGGTCCCGCCCCTGCACGACGTGCCCAAGGGAGACTGGCGGTGCCCTAAGTGCGTGGCCCAGGTGAGAAGGGCCGGCAGGGCAGGGGGAGGCGGTGCAGCGCTGTCCGCGGCCTCGGTTCAGACATGGCCTTTGGGGATATGTCCTCAGAAGAACTGGGCTGCCTCTGCACAGGGAGGCGGCGTCTCAGCTGAGCCGAGCGAGAGGCAGGAGAGCGTTAATAATACACTCGAAGCTGTTTCCATGAATAAAGCACTGTGTGCTCTTTGCAGAGATTCTTAAACGCTGAATGGCTTTAACAATGAAAGTGTGACTTTAATCCACAGGTAACCACGGCTGCCATTTTGATGTATATTCACCCAGATTCTTTCTGTTTAAAGGAGTGGAGTTGTATCACAATAGCAGCTGTAGTCATCTGCTTTTCTGTGTGTGTATGTAAATTATTGTTTTTTGGGCAGGAGTGCAGTAAGCCACAAGAAGCATTTGGCTTTGAGCAAGCAGCCAGAGACTACACCCTCCGTACTTTTGGGGAAATGGCAGATGCGTTCAAGTCTGACTACTTCAACATGCCAGTCCACGTATGTACATACATGCTGCTTTGGTTTAGGATTTGAACAACTTTTGGGAAAGGTGGGTCTGAAGGCAAATTTGAGATGGTACTTACCTCTGGTAGTCATTGGTCGCGCCATTCGTTTAGTGGCATTAAATCCCACAGAATTCTTACATGCTTTCCAGGTTTTCATTTGATTTCTCTAGAGATAGGTGTTGCCACGCAGATGGCGCAGCAGCAGTAACAGTATCAATACACGAAATCTCCAATAATCCTCCCAGCTCAGCAAATGTAATTTAAAGAAAAATTCACAAGATTGATTGAATGACCAATCCGTGTGCCGCTTAGTGCGCCAGGCATTGGAAACACGTTCACACACTGTTACGTTGTTGTGCGTGCTCCACCCAGCATTTAACGCTCATCACAGGAGCACGCAGAATTAAAGGCTTCACCGTAAGGATGGATTCTTGAGCCGCTCCCCACCGGATGGGGTGCTGCAGGGACTCCCGCACGCTGGTCGTGCCGCTGGGTCGTGTTCGTGGGGTGGTGACTGACGTCAGATGGCTGCTGGCCATCCATGGCCCCGAGGATCTGGGGGACCCTGGCTCCCTGACATCACGAACGTCAGCTGTCACGTGAGGTCAAGTGTGTGCTCACGTGACGGGGCTAAAGCTCCGGCGACGCCCCCTTTCCGTTCTCCGGCCCCTTGTGCATCGTGCCCAGGTGTTTGCTCACCCAGTCCTGCCCCTTGTCCATGGCCTCCTCTGTCTCGGGTTGGCTTTCTTGTTTTAAATATATTCTTACTGATTTCAGAGAGGAAGGGAGAGGGAAAGGGAGAGAGAGATAGAAACATCCATGATAAGAGAGAATCATTGACCGGCTACCTTCTGCACGCCCCCCCACTGGGGATGGAGCCTACAACCTGGGCCCATGTGCCCTTGCCGGAATTCGAACCCGGGATCCTTCTGTCCGCAGGCCGACACTATCCACTGAACCACACCGGCTCGGGCGAGAAACGTGAATTCTTAACCATCGTTACTCTCAGTTATTAAATAGCTTTACTGTCTGTACTCCCAGGTGGAGCAGAGAGAAGCGTGCTCCGTAGGTGAGGTCCTGGGGCCCCTGTCACTGGCCCTGGCAGGCTGGCCGCCGGCATTGCGTGTCTGGAAATGCATCCCTGCTCTGGCTTACGATGGCTTTGTCTCCAGATGGTTCCCACTGAGCTGGTGGAGAAGGAATTCTGGCGCCTGGTGAGCACCATTGAAGAAGACGTCACCGTCGAGTACGGAGCCGATATCGCCTCCAAGGAGTTTGGCAGTGGCTTCCCCGTCCGCGATGGCAAGGCCAAGCTGTCCCCCGAGGAGGAGGTGGGTGCCTGTCCCTGACCTAGGGGGCGGCGGCCTGGGCCAGCGGCAGCCTCGCTGCTCAGGAGATCCGCTTGGGACGCTGCTGCTCCGTTTCCCCTTGTCGGCTGGAAGCGATGGACGAGTACTTCCAGGAAAACCCTTAAGCACCAGGTTTTTAATGATTTCAAAAAGAATAGGAGGAACCCACACAGTAATCCTGGTCCCAGCTGTGCCACCGCAGAGGGACGGCAGGACAGCGCCTCGCTCCCTTGGCCCTCAGACGCTCTCACTGTGGTTCTCTTTCTGAGGGAAATCGGAGCGATTGGGACCAGACCTACTACTTGTCTTTGAATGTTAAGGTTTGAGTCCATCATTTTCCACACTAGCAAGCTCCTAGCATGGTTTCTGTTCCTGTCCTAGTAAGAAGTGACATCTTTTGGGGGTAAACTTTCTTGAAATCTAATCTTTGCACCGAAAAGCATACAGTCAAATGTGTGCAGCTTGATGAGTGTTCACCATTGAACCCCCCCTTCTCCCAGCACAGGAAGATCCTGGACGCACCCGTTCCCCCCGCAGCTCCTCTGTCCCCTCTGCTCTCCCACCTCCCGTCTCAGACAACCACTGCCCCACAGCACTGTCCTCACTTACAGCACCTTAGAGTAATTTGCCCATTTTTTTAACTTTATGCAAACTCACTCATGTTGTCTATACCCTTCTATAGTCAAATAAGGAGGTGGCACATACACAAACCTGTGCTGTAGGGGTCCATTTATATCAAATGCCAGAAGCCGCCTGTGGCGTCCGAGGGTCAGCGGAGTGGCGTCTCCCTCCCAGCATTTTTATTTCGAAGGGGACTGTATTCACCATCGTTTTAAAACAAAGCACCGTTGTAAAATGTGAGCATGCTGTAGCTCAGCCTTGTACTTTTGCTCTCTGTCTGTAGGAATATCTGGACAGCGGCTGGAACTTGAACAACATGCCGGTGATGGAGCAGTCCGTCCTGGCCCACATCACAGCCGACATCTGTGGCATGAAGCTGCCCTGGCTGTACGTGGGCATGTGCTTCTCCTCCTTCTGCTGGCACATCGAGGACCACTGGAGCTACTCCATCAACTATCTGCACTGGTGAGCGGCCCCCAGGCCCGGGCAGCGGTCAAGGCACTGGACCCTCCCTCTCGGATGTCTCAGCTCTTGACTGACATGTCTCTTTAACTGTATGAAGAGAGATGGCCTGTGTTTTTTTCCCTAAGATGTTTCACTGCTGTTGGGACAGGCGTCCTGACAAGTTAAGGAAATGGCTCTGAAGTACTTCTAGGAAGCCCATGAGCCCCTGAAATCGTGCACACGCTATTTTCCAGTCTGACGTGTTTCTGAGGGGAGGGTACCAGCTGTCACCCAGTTGTCCAAGGCTTTCCTCACAGAGGGTTGCCGCAGAGCCGCGGTGACTCGTGGAAGCCCCTCAGTGCCCTTTGGGGCGTGTGGAGGGTAGGCAGGCGGTGCCCTCCAGGTCCTGGGACTTCCCGCTGCTGTTTGTGGTGCTGATTCTAGCCTCGCCACACACAGTCCGGTGGGCCCCGCCCCAGGCGGGGTGAAGGCTGGGGCAACTTAAACTCTTCATCCAAAGCCATTTCCCCACATCTGTCCCCCACTCCCCATTTCCTTTCTTTTCTAAGTACAAAGGTATTTGAAGATCTGTAACTCATGTAAATCCCAACACCAGGAACTTAAGGATGTACCACAAGAAAGGGTGTAGTCATATATTTGTAGCATATTTGTTCTGCGTCCCTAGGCAATGGCTCCGAGCTATGAAGTGAGGGTTACATTTACCATACCTCACAGGGATGCTCAGGTTAATTGGTTGACAGTCGAAAATGCTTTGAAGAATAAGAGCCCTTTAGAAATGCTAAGTGCCTTGTTAGTGTTTGCGTTAATGGACTAGGGAAAGGGAGATGGAGAGGTCATTCTTCGTCAGCCTAGGAAATGGCGGTGACCCAGTATCCTATACTCACGTGACACCTGATACTCCTAGAAATTCTAGACACCTGCATTTCTAAAGGGTCAGACAAAGGGAGGGAGGACAGGGTTCTCGGGTGGAAAGTCCATGGTCAGCCTCCATGCCTGGAGGGAAAACGCCTGCGCACGGACGGTCAGATCCCATCTCTCCAGGCTTCCCCAGTGTGAACTCCTGTGCGGTGAGCTCGCAGGGCAGGGCCTGGGCGTGGGGACCGCTTAGCCTGCTTGTGTTGAGGTTGCGGGTTGATTTTGTGAATGTGTGATTTGAAGACGCTGCTGAAATGCATGTTTGCATATGTTTTGAGATGGGTTGGTTTTTCTAATCTGTTACCAGGGGTGAGCCCAAAACCTGGTACGGCGTCCCTGGGTACGCAGCCGAGCAGCTGGAGAGCGTCATGAAGAGGCTGGCGCCCGAGCTCTTCGTATCCCAGCCGGACCTGCTGCACCAGCTGGTGACCATCATGAACCCCAACACCCTGATGACACATGAAGTGCCTGTACGTCTCAGCCTCCTCTTGCTTCACCCCCGGGGCTGGGTGTCAAGTGGGCGGGGGGTGCCTTCCGTCGAGTTGCCTGGCCGGCGAAGCTGTTTGGAGGCTTTGGCATGGCGTTGGGGTCCTCAGCACTGTCAGGCTTTGTCTGTGTCCGTCCAGTTGTGCTTAGTCCATTCACAGGTCACGCAGCTCTCAGCACTGGATACTCTCCTTTCACTTATACCTCGTTTCTTTCTGCAACAAGACAAAACCCTAAATAACACACGTTACTTGTCAGTATCAATCACTGGGAAAAGGCTAGATTATGTTATAATTAGAATGAAACTCTATGTCAGAATCCATGCTCTGTCCCTGCTCTAAAAAATAATTTATTGAATCTATAGTATCCTAATTTTCAATGATGAACTGAAAATAACATGTTTGGTAGATTATGGTTACAGTAATCCCCCACTCCTAAGTAAGCTTTATTAATTTATCTACCTACCTATCAATTGATCTGTTGTTTTTGAGAGCATGTGTATTAAGCTGGGGACATGTAATAAGGGAGGGCTTAGGCTAGAGGAATCAGCAGGAGAGATGGCACGGCTGCTTGGCTGACTGGAAAGGGGCCTTTGAAGTCAGGCTCAAGGGGTGAGTCTGGGATGAGCTGCTGCTGCTCACTGCACCCCTGGGTGCATGTCTCACGGGAACCCTAGAGTTTTGGACATGCGTGCCTGTGGGAGAGCAATGTCTCCTGGGATGGAGACAGTGCCACGGGCGACGCCACAACCAGCTGGGCCAGGCTGGGCTTATTTTTAAAAATATGTTCTTTTTTATTGATTTGAGAGAGGAAAGAGAGCGAGAGAGAGAGAGAGAGGTGTGTAGTGTAGAAACATCCATGATGATGAGAGAGAATCATTAATTAGCTACCTCCTGCATGCCGCCACTGGGGATTGAGCCCACAACCTGGGCATGTGCCCTGACTGGGAATTGAGCCAGCGGCCTGTTTTGGTTTAATGATCTAGGTGGTTCTTTGCTACGGCTGCATTAGGAGGATGTGTCCTGACCTGGGTGTAGCCGTGTTTCCTTTTCCGACCATGCACAGCCCTGTGGTTGGGGCACTCTGTCCATGCTTCACCATAGCAGCGTGTTCTGTTTCTTTCTGGCTCACGTTTACGGAGCGGAAAGCCACCCCCTCGGAGAGCCTCTGATGTCGACGTCCAGGTGGCCTTCCGTGTGAATGTCACTGAAAACCTCCTGTTTGTCTCCGTAGGTTTACCGGACTAACCAGTGTGCCGGGGAGTTTGTGATCACGTTCCCGAGAGCCTACCACAGCGGCTTCAACCAAGGCTTTAACTTTGCCGAGGCCGTGAACTTCTGCACCGTGGACTGGGTATGGGTGATGCCCATGAGCCTCTGCCGCCGTCACTCATGCAGAAGCTTTGCGGGCAGTGGCTTGCTTAAACCTATTGCACTCAGAAGGCTGGTCGGCGGGTAGTGGACCCCCCGCCCCCTGCCCGTGGGGCGAGACCAGGCGCTTGTACACGGCCTGTCCTGAGCCCTCTGCTCGGGGCCGTGGACAGTTGTTTCTTATTTAAAAGGCTCGACAAGGAGTCTCTTGATTTACATTTTAACCGAAGCTCAGGATCTCATTGCAAACAGATGGCGGTCCAGTCTGAAGCCCGGTCCTCACTGAGCAGCCGCTCTGGTGACACCGATGGTCTCAGTTGTGTGTGAGGGAGGGTTTCCTGTCAGTGTCCACACTGTCGTTCACCGAGAAGGTGCTGATTGACGTGTGGCGTTAGCGCTAACGAGTGATGGCTGCTCGTTGTTCCCGAGGGACGAGGCTCCTGCATCTGTCACTATTCGGTGTCGTTCAGAGCATTTTTGTTCCCTGAAGTACGTTAGCCACGCCCCGTTCAGCACAGCTGCTTCAGAAAATGTGTAAATCCGTATTTCCAATTCCATTCTGCCTGGTTGTGAACGGTAATGCAAAGGTAATACATTGGGGCTTTGTAAATGCCTTTAATGAAAGCGGCTCGGCCAGGTCTTGGAGATGCAGGCTTTAAAGGGCCCGAGGCTCTGCAGACCCAGAAGGTGACCTTTGGGGTGGTGTCACGAGGTCGGTGTTGGCAGCAGGAAGTGGCTCATGTGCTTCCCTGTCTCCCCAGCTGCCCCTGGGCCGCCAGTGCGTGGAGCACTACCGCCTGCTGCACCGCTACTGCGTGTTCTCCCACGACGAGATGATCTGCCGCATGGCCGCCAAGGCTGGCGTGCTGGACGTGGTGGTGGCTTCCACCGTCCAGAAGGACATGGCCATCATGATTGAGGATGAGAGGGCGCTCCGCGAGACCGTCCGCAAGCTGGTGAGGCTCTGGAACCCTAGCGTTGTCGTGTGGGGTCTTACTTAGCAGAGTTCTTAGGCACTTTAATGGCATGTATAAAAGTTGTGTCTTAGTCTAGTTCCCAGTGGATACGGATGAGCGGGACAACAGTTGTCTGTGTCTCTCTCTCCCTTCCTCTAAAATACGAGTAGTTTTAAAAACCCCACAATCAGAATAAAAGAGTGAAACAGGAGCGTGAGGTTCACGAGCTGATGGCACTCTGAGGTTGGGTTGGATCCAGGCCCAGATAAGGAGGAAGGGGGTGAGGGTTCGCTCGGACCACGAGGTGCGTCCGGGTCTGGCTGGCACGTGGTGCAGCTGCAGGTGAAGGTCACTTCAGCCTTCATTTTCCTCGACACCTTTTCCGTTAGCAGATGCTTTATTGGGCCTCGTTCTTGCACAGACCTTTTCAGAGAACGGGGTCCCTTCAGATAACTTGTGGGGTGAAGGGCTCTATGCCACTCGGCATCGTCCCCCCTCTCGGCAGGTCCTGCTCGCCCACCTCCTCCCTCTCCCCGTGTGTGTCCTCTGCTTTCCCCCGGAAGTAGGAAGTACACACATGTCCTTCGCTCTGACCTCTGCCCCTGTGGAGTAGAGTAAGGAGCTTCGCTTGAGTTTTGTTATCCTGCTCGTCACTGTTTTCTCACATCAGTGTGGCCAAACACAGGACCTGACCTTGTCCAATAGCGACTGGGTCCGCACGTCCGCGTTGGTGGCCCCTGTCGCGCTGCGTTCCCCACAGCTGGATCCGTGCCCATGTGGTGGTCGGGCGGCCTCTGCGTGCTTGTCTGGGGGCTGATGGTCACACAGTCCTGCAGAGACCGCCACGCTCACTTTGTTGCAGGGAGTCATTGACTCGGCAAGACTGGAGTTTGAGCTGTTGCCGGACGACGAGCGTCAGTGTGAAAAGTGCAAAACGACGTGCTTCATGTCGGCCGTGTCCTGTGACTGCAAGCCCGGCCTGCTGGTGTGCCTGCACCACGTGCCCGAGCTGTGCTCCTGTCCTCCCGGCAACTACATGCTGCGGTGAGTCGGTTTTTAAACCTTTGCTTTAAGAAGATGGCTGTTTTCTGTGGAAAACACGAAACCTCTCGTAACAGCTCAGTGACCTCCCTGCGTGTGAAACACTGACTCTCCAAACTCACACACCCGGCTGCAGGTACAGGTACACCCTGGACGACCTCTACCCCATGATGAACGCACTGAAGCTGCGGGCGGAGTCGTACAACGAATGGGCCGTGACCGTGAACGATGCTCTAGAGGCAAAGCTCAGCAAGAAGAAAAGTACGTGGTCAGGAAGGACTTGGTACTGGCGGTGGGGCGGGTGGCAGGAAGCCACGTCAGATGGCACAGCCGGCAACGGGTCCTGCCGGCTCTGCAGCCCGGCTCACCCAGCCGAGCCGAGGAGATTTAAACCCGAGTGATGGGGAGACGCCCCTACATCCAGCGAGGCCCTGGTGGGGGGCAGTGCGAGATGGGGTGCTTCATGACGGCCACATGGTGAGGGTGCAGAGTGACCTTCACCTCTTTGTCTCAGAAACAAAGTGTTTCACGTTTTACACGGAACCTTAGGAACTTGTTAACGAGATGTCACGATGGAGGCAGCGCCTCTGGAGTGCTGGTGTCACGTCCTGTTCTCAGCTCCTGCCTCCTGTCCGACGCTGAGAGCCTTGCCCCCTCAGTGTCGCCGGGCTTCCCTTGCTGAGCCTCTCGGGGTGCCCTCGGTATTCAGGGGCGGCACTGGGCCCTACCTGTGAGCACACCGCTGTCTGCCAGCTGCAGAGGGAGTGTGGAGGGAGGCGTGCGGCACGGCCGGAGTTTGCACTGACTTTGTCCTGATGAGTCAGCTGCTTTCCACATAAACGTTTCAGCTCTAAAGGGTTCCGCACTGAGGGCAACTCGAGGCACTTGTTGGAAACGCTCCACGTTGAGCATGCGCGGTGCCGTGACACAGCAGTGCGGGTGCTCGTGGGTCAGAGCTGGTGAGAGCGGGCTCCCCTCTGCACATCCATCCGGGACCCACAGGAGGGCGCCTTTCCTTCCTTCCTAGGCCTCGCCAGCTTGAAGGCTTTGATCGAAGAGTCTGAGACGAAGAAATTCCCGGACAATGACCTCCTGCGCCACCTTCGCCTGGTCACGCAGGACGCGGAGAAGTGCGCCTCTGTCGCCCAGCAGCTGCTCAACGGGAAGAGGCAGACCAGGTGTGTGCCGAGGGCCTCGTGGGCTGAGCTGGGGCTCCCGCTGCCCTGCCTCCGCGACCCTGGAATCCGGGAGGGGGGTGGGTGTGTGCTCACATGGCTTCCGGGCCTGTGTCTCTAAAGATTCCGATCTGGGGGAGGCAAGTCCCCGAACCAGCTGACGGTGAGCGAGCTCCGGCAGTTCGTGACGCAGCTGTACGCGCTCCCCTGCGCCCTCAGCCAGGCCCCGTTGCTGAAGGTAATTGCCAGGTGCCGGGAGGCCTGGGGACCCTGCGCGTGAGTACGCTCAGCGGGCATGGCTGGCTACGTTGTCTTCGAGAAAGGGCTGCTGGTGGCCTGACGGGTGTGCGCAGGGCGAGGATAGCAGCTCACACGGCAGAGGGGAGAGGAGCTGGTTGGGGCCTTGTTTGAGTCGCTGTCTCAGTGTCATGGAGCTGTGTGTCACCTCACCGTGTTATTTCTAACATCCGGTGAGGCAGTAAGGGGCACATTGACGATGCAGGGATTCTAAGTCGGGAGGAAACCAACGACCGAAATCACCGTTTTAATGCCACAACCGGGTGCTTCCTAGGACCTTCTGAGTCGCGTAGAAGAGTTCCAACAGCGGAGCCAGAAGGTGCTGTCCGAGGAGACGCCCGGCGCGGCCGAGCTGCAGGAGCTGCTGGACGTCAGCTTCGAGTTTGATGTTGACCTCCCGCAGCTCGCGGAGGTGCGCGTCCGCCTGGAGCAGGCCCGTTGGCTGGAAGAGGTGCAGCAGGCGTGCCTGGACCCCAGCTCCCTCACCTTAGACGACATGAGGCGCCTCATAGACCTGGGGGTGGGCCTGGCCCCGTACGCAGCTGTGGAGAAAGCCATGGCCAGGCTCCAGGAGTTGCTCACGGTGTCTGAGCACTGGGACGACAAGGCCAGGAGCCTGCTCAGAGCCAGGTGAGCCGGCCGGCGGGCGGCCCGGGGGATGGGGGGTGGGTGTGACAGACAGGCACTCGGGCGCTGCAGCTGTGCATGGGGATGCAGGGAGAAGCCGCGGAGATGCTGGGAAGTTGGACAAAAGAAGATTAGTTTTTCTTTCTGATTATGAATCATTCAAATAGACACGCCTTTTCTAGCCTTTTCTACGTGACACCATCTTTGAGATATTGACAAACAAGTGCAGCTGTTGTTTCACTCAGTGAATGAATGGGATCCAGGGGGCCTTAGAGAGAAAGGTCCAAGCTCGTGCTGGTTCTGTGGCACGCGGGGCCAGCTGGACGCGGGGCTGCTGCAGAGGAGTCGCGGTGCCTCGTCTGTCCCGAGGGCACTGGACCAGGCACGCTGTCCGCCATCCTGATGGGTCATTTGGCCCAGTTGACAAGTAACGCACAGAAACAATCTGAGTCACAGACGTTCTCTAGCCCAATGTGGTGGTATTGGCAGAGGACAAGGGTTTGTAACGCTGGCTTTGGTGTGTTGCTGTCTTAGAGAACTCTTAAAGGTTTTTAGCTGAATTGACTGGGGTGACTTTGGTTAAACCAATTAAATTATAGGCTTCAGGTCTACAAACATCACCTGTCTATTGTGACATCCTGGACAATTTTAATTTTCTTAGTGAAACTGTGTCTTGACATGTATCTCGTTTAGCATGAAGGACTGATAAGCTGCTAATGGAAGTGTGTGGTTGTATGCGCATACAGCGAGGATGAAGGAGAGCTTAAATGCTTTGCTAAGTCCTTTGCTGTCACTTAGATGCTCTTAAGTCTTAGGCAGCCATTTAAAACTAATTAGTTGAATATCTAGTAGTTATTGCCATTTAAAAAATGACTTGCTAGACTGACTTTCCTTCAAGATGGTTTTTCTCATTTCTTTGGTAAACCCCATGAGCAATGACATCGTGCAGACGCTGAGCAGCTTGCTTCTCTCTGCCAGGCCCCGGCAGTCGCTGACCAGCCTGGCCACGGCGGTGAAGGAGATGGAGGAGATCCCCGCCTACCTGCCCAGTGGGGCTGTTCTGAAGGACGCGGTGCAGAGAGCCAGGGACTGGCTTCAGGACGTGGAGGCCCTGCAGGTCAGTCTGCAACAGTCCCGAGTGGGTCCGTGTGTCGGTGAGAGGAATAATTGAAAATCCGTGAAGGGTACTACGCTGGATTTCATTGCACAGACTCCGTGTTTGGGTGGGCCCGGTTACTAACTCTGTTCAACCATGTTTTGATGTCTTTACCCACCTATTGGGTGACGGTTTGGCACAAATATTTAATGTCTTTCATTACAAATGGGGATCGAAGAAAAAGAGCTAAATGTGAATTTCAGAAAGAAATGTAGTTTTTTAGTCTTCGATGAGTATGATTGTCTCTGGTTGGCGTGTCGGCAACCTGGATGGAGGCAATCAAGGGTCATGGGTTCAGTCCGTCCGTGACGTGATCACAGAGCCAGACGCAGCCTCGAGGCCCAGGAATTGCACCAGGTGGCGGGGCGTGACCAGCAGTGCCTCTCGGTCCCTCAGAAGTGACGCTCAGAGTTCCTCAGGCTCTGGCCTCGGTGCTTGTGCCTTGTGCCAGGGGCTGTACCCGCGGACTGTTTGTCAGCTGAAGAGATAGTGACAGTGCATTCGGGGGCCTGCCCAGCTTCCGTGGCGACTTCATGTGAAAAGCGGTTGATGTGGGAGTGTCCTCTTTCTCTCTAATCTTCATAAACCAAAAGGTCTTCTGGACCTATTGGGAAAAACGATCTTTGAACTGCTCAATGGGCTATGCTTTAAATTTTTAATTTATATTGTTTTTGAATTTCAAATTCTGTTTTTTTAAAGCTATCAGATTCTAGGAATAAAATACCACCTTGTTTTCTGAACATTTGTGTTATTTTAAGAGGTGCCAATTCATCAATTGCTGACAAATGCCAGACAGGACATTTTTAGCCAGATGTTTGCAACAAACATCTGGGCATCTATCCCAGTTAATAGGGAAGAGCGGATGTATTGTGTGATAAACGTTAATACACAGTGAGGGCGTGAGCCCAGCTAGCCACAGAGTGACCAAGGGAAGTTCCCACTGTGTCTGTGAACTTCTTTGGGCAGTTCAGATGCAGGCTCTCATCAGTGATGTCGGAACTCGAGGAATTAGCCGAAAGGTGAGGTCATCGCTGTGAGGAGATGGGGCACGTGAAGTCAGGAAGTCGGCCCAGATGTCTGGATAGGTTTCCTCCCTCCGTGTTTCGTGACGTGTATACTGCCTCGCACTATGCCCGACGGTCCCAGACGGCCACGCGGTTGTGCTGGATTCCGGGAAGAGTAGCTGTTCTGCTGGCATCACATGTCGCCCAGAACCGTTAGCGTGTAGCGTGTCTGACCTCCGGGTTGTCTGCTTGGCTCTTTGTGGTGTGTTCCTTTTCCTATAATTTGGAAGTCAGCATCGAAGCCTTTATGGATTCAAGTTGACGGTTTTAGACTTGGATTCCGGGGAGCTCTGGCCGTTGTGGCCACGTTGGCTGAGCATCGTCCCAGGTACTGAGGTCGCTGGTTGGCTTTCCAGTTGGACAATGTCCGGGTGAGGGGCTCGATCCCCAGGAGGGGGCATGCAGGACGCAGCCAGTTGATGTGTTCTCTCTCCCTCTCCCTTCCTCGCTCCAAAATCGGTGAAAAACAGTTTAAGAAAGGTCTGTCCTGTGGTTCTGGATATGTCTATTGATTCACTGCTGTCCCCACCCCACCCAGTGCTTGATTCTTCCAGTCGGGGTATTTCATTCTCAAGGCGTGGTCCTAGTCCCAGCAGCATTAGCACCATGTCTTGTAGAGATGCCAGCCACTGCCCCTTCCCTGGGGACCTGTGACAACTCCTGGGGATGGGGCCCAGGAAGCTACCCCGTTCTCCCGCGGGTTCTCGGGGAGCGTGGGAACGGCCGCGGGCTGGCTCGGCTCACGGTCCTCGCCTGGTAATTCGTTCTGATTAGCTCGTCACTGGCGAGTGGGTTGGAGTAAGGGATTGTTGTGTTGCTTTTATCTGAGCCCGTGTGGAGTCTGTTGGCTGCTGCAGGGGTGCACCGTCTTGAATTGTTTTGCACCCGCCCGCGGCAGCCAGGTGCCCCGTGAGCTGAAGGGCCTCTCGTTGGAAGGAAGGGACCTCAGTGTAGTCGGGCTCATGGTTGTCCTTGGGCCTGGGCTGTTTCCTGGCTTCTGTACTCACTGGTCACACGGAAGAAGACCCTCCCGCTGCCGTGCGTCAGCTGGCAGGTTTGGGGGTCCTGCCTGTATTTAATGTGTGGCCGTGGTGGAGGAGGCCCAGTCTGAATCGGGCTGCTCTCCTTTTTCTCGGTGTGTAGGCTGGAGGGCGCGTGCCCGTGTTGGACACGCTGGTGGAGCTGGTCACGCGCGGCCGCTGCATCCCCGTGCACCTGAGCTCCCTGCCGCGGCTGGAGGCCCTGGTCGCTGAGGTCCAGGCCTGGAAGGAATGTGCTGCCAACACGTTCTTGATGGAGAACTCCCCGTACTCCCTCCTGGAGGTAAGCAGCGGCCGCCGCACACCTTGCTCCCGGGCGCGGGCGCACGCAGCCCCTTCCTTCCCAACAGGCACCACGGCCCCTCTGTGCCGCAGGAGCTGTTTGTTTGGTGGAGCAGGGAGCTCCTTCCGAGCATCCAGCGACACCACGGCCACGCGTTTGTGGGCATCGCGTGGAGGCGCTCAGTGTCGGGGGAAGGGCCTTTCTCCTTGAAGTTCCCCATCGTGTTGAGATGGGACTTCCCACCTGCAGGCAGGGAGCTGCCCCTGCCCGCCCCGGGAGGGCTGTCCTCACTCTGTAGTTCCATGAGCTGAGGCCGGTCCTGTCATGACTGGAATCGAGGTCCGTGCTTGGCAAGATGTGCTGCTTTCTCCCTTCGCCCCT
The DNA here is from genome assembly GCA_025583905.1 of Ia io. Taxonomy (NCBI): domain Eukaryota; kingdom Metazoa; phylum Chordata; class Mammalia; order Chiroptera; family Vespertilionidae; genus Ia; species Ia io. The sequence goes on along the minus strand of JAJQQW010000024.1, from coordinate 17,855,364 downwards.
GTCTTCCTTCCTCAGTCAGGGCCGCTCGTCCCGGATAAAATGCTGGACGGTCAGAAAAGTGCCCCCCCCCCCCCCCCAGCTCCGGGGCTCGTGGGCCGTCTGAAGCCGGGGCCGAGCTTGTGCTGCGCCCTCTTAGGTGCTGTGTCCTCGCTGTGACGTCGGCCTTTTGGGGTCAAAGCGGAAGCAGAGGAAGTTGAAGGAGCCCTTGCCCAGTGGGAAGAAGCGGGGCAGCCGGCTGGAGAGCCTGAGTGACCTGGAGCGTGCCCTGGCCGAGAGCAAGGAGACGGCCGCCGCTGTGCGTAGGCCCCTCCCCTTCCCCTATCCCCTCCCCCCTGACCCCTCCCCCCCCACCCCATTACACGTCTGGGGAGGGCAAGCAGGAGAGTCATGTTATGGACACTCAGCTTTCCCAGAAAGACTTCCTGGACTTGTGGAAGGGAAAGTGTCCCGGGGAAGATGCACAGCGGCCAGCAGACCTGGGGGCGGGGTCCTGGGTGCTGGCGACCTTCAGGGAGAAATGCCGAGAGCCGGTTGGGGCCTGGGGGCCTGCGCTTAGCGGGCGTTGCGATCCAGGATGCCCGTCTCAGGATGAAGCCGTGTGGCCCATGTTCAATGAGCAGCACAGTTCGGGGCGGGAGTGTGATTTGGGTGGAAGTACAATCGACATACAACGTCGCTCTAGTTCTGGACGCACAGAGAACGAGTGGCTGTTTGTGTTGTGAATGATCACACCGTCCAACACCCCTCACCACACAGACTTTTCAGTAAGAACTTTTAGGATCTGCCGGCCTCTGAGCGCCTTCCCACACTCAGTGCAGCCTCCCCCCCGCACCCCCCGTGTGCTGCCCCAGGACTTGCTGCGATGAAAGCTGGGCGTTTGGACCTTCTGACACCCTGCACCCACCTTGCTCACTCGCCACCCTGCCCCTGGCACCACCACTCTGAGCTTGGGGTTTCTAGGTTCCAGTGAAAGTGAGATACACGACTGGTCTCTCTGTCTGACTTGTTTCACTTCTAGCAGCTGGTGCCCTCAGGTCCCTCCACGTCGTTGCAAACGGCAGGGCTTCCTTCTCGTCACGGCTGAGCAGTGTCTTGCTGTGTGTGTGCCACATCTTCCCCATCACCCATCACGGACCCTTCACGAGGGGCCCGGGGTCACTGCCTGTGGTTGCGGGGTCCAGCGCACACAGGGCTGGTGCTGCGGACGGCAGACATGGCCAAAGGTCGTGAGGCAGCTGCTCCAGGAGGCACCTCCGTCTGCAGCACCGGGGCTGAGAGCGGCAGAGAGCTCAGGCGTCAGTGCACGGAGCGTGTGCAGAGCAGGCCCTTCTGTAGGAGACGAGGGGCAGGAAGTTAGACGCTCGGGGCGCACGTGAAGGGTTTGCTCACATCCAGTGCCGGGCGCGTGCCAGCCACGCCTCTCACACGGCCGCCTGCAGGCAGGCACGGTGTTGCGTGCACTGCACACGTGTGACGCTGTCCTCTGGTCCATGCCTTTCAGATGGCGGCCCTGGGGGAAGCCCGCCTCCGGGAGATGGAGGCCCTGCAGTCCCTGCGCCTGGCCAACGAGGGGAAGCTGCTGGCGCCCGGCCAGGAGGCGGAGACGAAGGTCTGCCTGTGCCAGAAGGCCCCGGCCGCCCCGATGGTGCAGTGCGAGCTCTGCCGCGATGCCTTCCACACGGGCTGCGTGGCGGTGCCCGGCGCCTCGCCAGGCCCCCGCATCTGGCTGTGTCCCCTCTGCCGGCGCTCAGAGAAGCCCCCGCTGGAGAAGATCCTGCCGCTGCTGGCCTCCCTGCAGCGCCTCCGCGTGCGCCTGCCCGAGGGCGACGCCCTGCGCTACATGATCGAGAGGACGGTGAGCTGGCAGCACAGGGCCCAGCAGCTGCTGGCGTCCGGGAGCCTCACGCCCGTGCAGGCACGCACGGGCCCCGGGCCGTCCCGCAGCAGGTGGCCAGCCGCGGCCGGACCGGCGTCCGAGACCAGCAAGGTGAGCCGAGCTTCTCTGCTGGCTGTGGGAACGGCTCCTCGGCATCTTTTTCCCACGGAGCCTGCGCTCCGGGGCTGCTGGTCCTGGCGCGTGGCCATGCCTGGCACAGCGCCCGCCTGGCCTGGCCCCCACCCCGGGACTGTTTTCTCAGCTCCAATGGCCAGGACTAATCTCCTCCACTCTGTCTCTAGAGCAGGTGCACATGTTTCCATGTACGTGTAGGGCCCAGGCACATGTGTGGTACGTGTGTGTGTGTGTGTGTGTGTGTGTGTGTGTGTGTGTGTATGTATTTTTTGCTTGTTTCCCCGTTCTTCTTGGACTCACTGAGTAGAACAGGACCTGGCCCTCTGCCTGCTGTTCTGGGGGAAGGACAGGCTGAAGGGTCCGGGCACCAGGGAGAGGCCGAGGTCTCACCCGTCTGTGAGCTTCCTGTGAAAGCAGAGTTCCGACCACCACGGGCCGGGCCGCGTCTCTGTCCCTGGGAGCTGCCCCCGGAGGCAGCTTCCTCCCCCGGGGGAACCGGCTGGCCGGCAGGAGGTCACGGCGCCTTCGAGAGCGAGGGACACAGGCCGAACGAGTCCTGTGAGTTCAGAGGTCAGCAGGCCAGAGAGCAGGACAGGAAATGGTCCTCGTGTTTCTCGTTGTTTACACTCTGTCCAGGCGTTTGAGATCCAGGCCTGGCACTTGGCACATGGCGGGCCACACCTTGTTGCCCAGGCGAGAGGGGGTCGTGGGCCGCCCGCGGGAGACGCGTGTCCCCGTGTGCAGGCTCTGCCAGGGCCGTGCTTGCTCGTCGAGGGGAGAACACGGCTATTAACCTACTGACGGGGTCAGAGGAGCGTTTCTCCTGGCCGCTCTGCATGTGGTCGTCTGTCGGAAATGGCAGAGGACGCACCGGCTTCCTGTGGTGCCCTCCCCTGGAGTCAGGAGGCCGAGGCTCGAGGGCCAGTGACCTGACTGCCCTGCTTCCTCCCTGCAGGCGCCCCAGCCTCCCAGCACCACGTCCCTCGAGCCCGGCGACCAGGACAGCAGGAGCTCGTCTCTGCATGCCCCCTTCTCGGCCGGATGGAGCTGCGTTCCCCTCCACGGTGCGTTTCGTGCTGGTGCGAGGCGGGGTCGCCCAGGCAGTCGCGCAGGGGTCCTTGCTGTGGGCGAGGAGTGCCATCCACAGCCAAGAGCCTCGTCCTCACGTGGGAGCGGTGACCAGGCGTTTGCACGTAGACGCCTGTGTGAACGTCTCCAATCAGGAGACAGGAGGCCGCGTAGCCATCCCTCCAGGAGAGGGCGGTGACGCCGTCTCAGCTGAGGATCAAGGCAGCCCTCCCTCGGGCTGAGCCGTGGGGACGGGGTCCGGGAGATGAGCCGCGGGGAGCTGCCTCCTCTCCTCTCGCCTGTCGCGTCCGGGGCTCGGTGCTGTCTGTCAGCGCGGTCGCGGCAGACGGGCGCTCGCGGCGTTCGGGGAGCGGAGTGAGGAGGGTCGGTGTAGGGTCAGTGCGCCCGGTCGTCAGGGGATTCGGGAGATGGAGTGTGGGCTCAGCTGTGGTCACTGTTCCAGGTGTTAGGTGAAGCTGGACTCGGAAGGACGGGGTGGTGGCTGGCGGGGCCCCTCCGCGTGCCCGGGTCTGGCTATGGGCGGCCCCGTGGCCTCAGCGTGGTGACCCGTCTGCTCTGGGGCAGGTGTGAGCCCAGAAGTGAGCGAGCTGCTGATGGAGGCTCAGCTGCTCCAGGTCACCCTTCCTGAGATCCAGGAGCTTTACCGGACGCTGCTCGCGAAGCCCAGCCCCGCCCCGCAGACGGGACGCAGCTCCCCAGGCAGACCCGGCGGCGAGAAGGTGAGTGTGTGGTGGGGAGGGGGGCGGTGGCCTGGTGGACGGAGGTGCCTCTCGTCTGGAGGGGCAGGTGTCTGCAGGGAGCAGGTGCCGTGCACCACCACCTGGGCTCCCGCCTCGGGTCTGGTCCTGCACGTGAGTCGCTGGTTTTTCCTTTCGCACCACCTCGGTGTAAAGGCAGCCGGAGGCAGGTTACCTTTCTCCTGTAAGAGACACGGCAGAGATGAGAGGCGGTCATAGTGGGAAGGCCTTTGAGAGAAACCTTCAGAATTCACAGGCATTTTCCGAGTTACTATTTAACTCCTGCTTCGTGTCTCTGACCTCATGAGACAGCTGGTGGGAGGACGGGGTGAGCCAAGGTGTCGGTGCCGAGTGCTGACCGGGTGCATGGGCTGCATCCCCGTCCTGCGCTCACTGACCCGTAACCCTCAGGGCCTGGAATACGCTGGGATCGGGGAGTCTCATGAGCGTGGAGGCTGCTGTGGCCGTGTGCCCCTGCGTGTCTGCGGGTGGAGGCCCGTCCTTAGAGGAAGGGGTGCTGGCTGGTTCCCTAGGAGCCGGGGTCGGGGACAGGCTCTGCAGTCAATCCCGCCTCCAGCTGCCGCTGAAGGAAGGAGGGAGGCAGCGCCCATCGCCCGTGCGGGTGGGTCGCGTGGGGGTCAGGCGTGTCTGTAGCATCTTTTCCCAGAACCCTGTGAGGCACTAGCGGGAGGCTGCCGTCCCGCGGGACCCGGGGAAGGGGTGACGTGGGTCCAGGCAGTGTTTCTCAGCATTGACGGGCGCGTGGGGCGCTCTTACGGCGGACCTCGGCCTCGATGGTGTTGGGTGTGGGCAGCCTGGAGGCTAAGCTGCTTTGCTCTCGCCCACCCAGAGCGAGTGCTGCCTTGCCCAGCGGGAGGGAAGCAGCAGCCTGGAGAGGAAGCCGAAGCGCCGCCCCGAGGGAGATGGCCTCACCGGCGAGTGCTGGGGCCGTGTGCGGAAGGCGTGGGCCCCCGGGAGGAAGAGGATCAGACTGGGCCACCCCCAGGACACGGACATTTTCCCGTTGGAGAGCGAGCGCGGCTACGCCGTGGTCCGCCCGGCCGACACCCACTCCCTGCCCTCGGACACATCCTCCTCGGAGCAGGAGGACTCTGAGGACGAAGACGCCATCTGCCCGGCTGGGAGCTGCCTGCAGCCGGAGGGCGATGAGGTCAGTGCGGCTTGGCCTCGAGGACGCGCTTCCCCTTAGCTCCGCGCCTGTGCCCGCCTGCCCCGCCGGTCTGTCTCTCCTGCTGCCTGCTCCGCTCTGAGTGACCTCTCCGCCGGGCTCCGCTCTCACCGCTCCGGGTCTTCTCCCTTTTCCTGAAGAAACTCTTCTCCTTCCTCCTTCCTCTTCCTGCTCAACCGGCGCCACGGCCCTGGCGCTCGGCAGGTGGGGGGTGCGGATGGCGCCGCGGCTCAGAGTCACGGGCGGCTGTCTCGGCCCCAAGGCAGCCACGACCGAAGAGTGGCTCTGACTCGGTTGCTTCGCTGCTGTCCCCGTGGTGGGACGGCCGCGGCGGCGCCGGCCTGGATGCTCTGCGGGGCCTGCCGGATGCGCCCGTTCTCCCCTCAACACCCGTCTCCCTGCTCTTTGTAACCAGGTGGACTGGGTCCAGTGTGATGGCAGCTGCAACCAGTGGTTCCATCAGGTCTGTGTTGGTGTCTCCCCAGAGATGGCGGCGAAGGAGGACTACGTCTGTGCGCGCTGCGCCGGGACGGCCGCGCCGAGCCGGAAATAAACCCGCCCCTTGTGGAGGGGCCGCCGCCGTTCCTCAGCAAAGCCACAGGACTGGGTCAGACCAGCCTGTACACGGTGCTATTTCTATTCCGAATGGATCGTTTTCCAGAACTCTTTGGAAAAAAGAAAAAAAACAACTAAAAAATTTTTTGACACCTTTTGTATTTTTTTCCTTAAGAGCTGTTTGTGGTTGTTGGGTGACATGCTGGCTGTGTGGCAGGGTTCCCGCCCACCGGAAGGCTCTGGCGCTCGCACCTTCTCACGCACAGCACCCCACGCGCTGCCGGACCCCCACCAGCCCAGCTCCGTCTCGTGCCCAGAGGCACAGGAATTCCAGTAAATCCTCGTGGGAGGAGTTCTCCGTTTACTGTTACCATATTGGGAACTTGAGTTTTCACTTTGGGGTTTTGTTGTTTCTTTATCTGCTTTTCTTTTTCCTCGTAGACTAGGTTTATTTATCTGAGCAATAACTTCCATGTTGTTTCAGTGGCTGGAATTAAAACAAACAAACTTCCCATGAGTGTGTTGGTGTTCAGCATGTGGTTGGTGTGCGGAGCGCCCGTGTCGGTCCCGGTGTCCCCGATGAGCCCGTGACCTAGCGAGTGCCGAGGGCTGCCCAGCGGGGCTGTCTCCGGCCGCCTCCCCTGCTCCTTTGGTAGCTTGTCTCTCTGTGGCAATGACTTTGTGGATAAGTGCTCGGTCCTGCGAGAGCCACCGGACTGCAGCCCTTCTCGCTCTGCCGGGGGCGTGTGCGCTGGCCTCTGCCCAGCCGGGCTGCAGCGGCCGTGGGCGTGCTGCTCACACTCGGGGCCGCTGCCCCAGCTCCACGTGTCGAGGATAGAAACGGTGTCCGAGGCCCTGCTTCCTCAGTGCGGGCAGTCGCTCCCAGACTCAGAATCTGTGCTCCATGCAGGAGTGGCCTCTCGTTCCTTGTGAACTGACGGGGATCTGGGTGAAGTGTCAGGGGACACCTAAGGGTCTGGGAAGCAGGGTGTCGCCTTGTCTGACAGGTGACGGGGCCCACAGACTACTCTCCAGGTGCAGTCTGGGATACGGCAATTCAGCCTTTTTAAAAGTCCAAATCCTTAGAGCCCTCGACCCTGGGACGGGATGCCCGTTGTCCCACAGTGTTGAGATGAGACGGAAGCTTAGAGGAAGCCTTTGCTGCAGAGAGCGTCTGCCCACCTGGTGCCCAGCTCCCTGCCCCACCAGCTTTTCTTGTTCACCTGTGGGTCGTACACAGTGCCAGCCAGACGCGCCTGTGTTGGGGAGTCTGCCTCGCTGACGAGGGGAAAGGCAGGAGTGAGAGTCACAGGTCCCTGATGCGGCTGAAGGTCAAGAATAACAGCTGCTGGTCAGTGCACCAGCCCTACCCGAGCACCGGTCCCACAGACCTTTCTCGTCACTGCTGTTTCTATCTCCCTGCCCGAGCACCGGTCCCACAGACCTTTCTCGTCACTGCTGTTTCTATCTCAGGACATTGCCTTCCAGCTGATGCTGGGGTGCCCAGGACCACTGCAGAGGGGTGTTGCCTAAAAACCGTGTGTTGAGGGTTCACTGTGAGGCCAGGCTGTGTCCCACAGAAATGCCTGAACATGGGAACAAAGGCAAACGCTGCCTTTTCCATGTCAGCCCTCAGCCCCGAGGAGAGCGGCTGCGAGAGGAGCCCGGCCCAGGCTCGTCGGATAAAGAACCTGGTGGGCGAGGGCCCGGCCCAGCGTCCAAGTCAGACTCGGGCATTTCTCGTGCAGCCTCCGGCCTGAGAGAGTCTTGGACGCGCTGTGGTAGGCCGGCGGCTGGCACCTTCCTTCCAGCTTCCCAAGAGGTTTCTGTCGAGGTTAAAGCCAGAGCGGCCACCTGTGGGGGAAGCGGGTAGAACCTGAGCCTCCCGTTTCATTCCGTGGCGCGGAGCTCAGGATCTCGTACTCGGAACCGCATGCGGGGAGAAGAGCTGAGGACACAGCGGAGATCACGGAGCATGGGGCCTCACAGCCTGGCCCGGCCCTTTAAGCCTCAGCTTCCCCAGATGGGGGGGGATGGGGGCACGCGTGCGGGGACGGGGATTGTAATAGAAATGTTACCAAATAGCCGCCCAAACAGCACATTGTCTCAAGTAGGAACTTACACAAAGGAAAACGGTGGTAAACCCATTTCAAAGCTTAAAGAGCCCACCTGTAAAGTGCGTGTTACTTCTTGCAGCTGCGTGTCCCAGCTCTGCGTGTCCCAGGGCTGGGCAGGAGGCGTGCGGCCACGCTTTATCCTCCAGTGAGCGCTGAAAGCCAGCCGGAGCCGGCCCGCTCCCGTTTGTTCTGGGCTCCCTGTGCCAGGACGCGGGGCTGGGCATGGCGGGTTTGGGGGCATCTGGTTCCGGGGCCGCCTCCTGCACTGCTACAGGGTGGACAGAGCCGCGTGACCTGTCCCAGGTGAGTGGACGCGGAAGGCCTGTTCCTGCTCTTCCCTCGGATGGGAAAGCAGACAAATTAAAAAATTGCCTTTCTGAGGAAACAAAGTTCCTTGCTCTATTTAAAGCAAGTGCCAAAGACACCCTCTCTTCCCAAGAAAACCGAGCTCCTGGCAGACGTCCCTGGTTCCAAGCCTACCCTTGCCAGTACTTTTCCATAATCCTAGTGGGAACACGGACTAAAGAAAGACCCTTTTGCACAGGCTTGGGATAGGAAGGGCAACAAAGGACGAAAAAGACACGTGTAGCCCGTCTGGTGTTGCTCAGTGGTTGAGCATTGACCTATGAACCAGGAGGTCACGGATTCAGTTAGATTCCTGGTCAAGAGCACATGCCTGGTTGCAGGCTCTTATCTCCAGTGCAGGAGGCAGCCGTTCAATGGTTCTCTCTCATCATTGATGTTTCCATCTCTCTCTCTCCTCTGAAATAAAAATTAAAAAAAAAACTTGCACTCCTTTCATTTATCTATGTAATGATTAAAGCAGTCCCTATAGATGGACTATTACAGAGCTGGGAACAAATACCACTGAACAGGTGAGAAGAGGCTGTGGGTGCTCGGCAGGCCCGGGCCAGGGGTGATTTCTCAGAAGAAATGAGCTGGTTCGGACCAGGGGGCTGTGGGAAGCCCTGGGTCTGGTGCTGGCAAGGCTTCGGGTCTCCCAGGAGATGCCTGGGGCTCCTGGAGCCATCCCAAGCCATGGACTCGGCCCTTCCAGCAGACTTGGGATTCTGCTCTCTTAACGCTACTAGTAAGTGGTCACCGTTCCTTCAGGTGACCCTCCATGGCACGTGGCTAGTATCCATCTCACTAAAGAGGTGGCCGGTGCTAGAGAGGGGCTTTGCAGAGGAGATGAGACCGACCTGGGCCTGCACCTCGTTCTGGGGGAGCCCGTCTCCGGGGGCTTGGCTGGCTCCTTGTTGCAGGCTCTGGGTTTCGGCCCGAGCACATGGGGTCCCGGTGTTGGGGAGCCTGCTTCACGCCTCTCCCTGCCCACCCCCCCTCTCTCCTTGTTCCCAGACACCTTGGGGCTACAGCCGCCAGAAGTCATTTGCTTTTTTGTGGCCCAGGTTGTGAGGCACTTGTTCTCTAGCGAGCCCTGGAAATCTAGCGCCATCTCGAGCTGCAATGACCATCGTCACAAGGACAGGCCTGCGGTGTCCCCCTCACAGACACAGGACAGATGACCAATGCCGTTTCCACGGCGTCGCAGGGCTGCCCGGGTCCGCTGTGCAGCCTCAGGCTGTCGACAGGAGGCAGGCGGGCACAGGCCTGGGCACTGTCGTGCCCGGGAACGCATGAGTGCCCAGCCTGACTCCATCTCATTCCCATCCCACTCTGCTGGCCCTGCTGCCCTCCCCCCAATAAGTTCTTCAAACACAAGAGAGAACAGCTTTGTGGGGGAACTACGTCCAGAAAGGAGGGCCATTTGGAGAGGGACTGATATGGCGGGGGTGTGGGGGGGAAGTGCCTGGATAGAAAGGCTCCCCTGGGCCCTATTTCCACTGAGCCGCCCAGGGGAGAGCTGTGGCTGAAGGCAACTCTGGCTGCCACTCCAGGCTTGGCCACCAGAGGGCACCATGAGTCCCCGCAAGAGCCATGGATCTTCCTGCCACTTGGGGTTTGTCCCGCTTTTGCCAATTACTAGGTGAACCGGTTAATAATGTGGATTCTTTTCAAGCGATGGGGTTACGCATTTGACACATATGCGATTTGATATGTATGCTATTGTATTGACAACAAGCTTCAAAACTTCATATGTCAAATTTTCTGAAGGTGTTAACATCATACTTTTATGCTTAAAAATGTCAAATTTTGTGCCAAAAAAAAGAGCATTTGCGGGAAGCTTTCATTATTTTGAAGAAAAGTGCTAGCGATGGACATTACTTTGAATAAAGCACTCTTGATGTTTCTCTTGAAATTATTGTGTTTTCTTTGATGACAAAATCCGAAGCACTAACCGGTTAATGGTTAATCCGCATCATTAACCAGTTAATAACCTGCATTACTAACCGGTACACCTAGAGGGGGTGAGTGTAGGCAGCCTTCGGTGCGTTTAGGCATACCTGGGCTCCATCCCCTTCCTGAACACCACCTTCCCAGCCTTGGCCTTGGAATAGGCTTATTGATGGGAAGAGTAGAGATGAAGGATCCAGCCTCTCCTCTGGATCCTGGGAGGTTGCAGGGAGAGGCTGGCCTGGTCGGAGGGCAGGTGTGCTGCCCCGGCACCTGTGACTGCTGCCCCAGAGCCTCCTCAGAGGAGAAGGGCCAAGACGGATTGCGGGAGGGCTGGCTGGGGCCTCAGACATGGGTGCTGATCGTTTCTCTGGCCCACAGACTGAGCCCGGGGAAGCAGGTGTGTGTGCCGGGGGAGGCACATAGGACTTAGGGGGCTTGGAGCCGGTGGCTGAGCCAGACCACGACCCAGGTCTGGTTCACACGGACCGTGCTTCCCACGGCACCGTGGCCTCGGCCACGCCGCTGCGTTCCTCAGATGCTTCCTAGGCTTTACGTGGACGTAATTCTAACACGCGTGAGGTCACTTCCTGTGGGTGTGGGCAAGGGTGGCCGGAACGTCAGTGCAAGGTTGTCCCTTGTTGGCTGTAGAGCTGTTTCCATTGCCCGAAGCAGGACTGTGTGGCTCCCTGTGCTGAGAGCCTACTCGGTGTCAGGCGTTTTTTGTTGTTTTGGTTTTTTTTAAATATATTTTATTTCAGAGAGGAAGGGAGGAGAGAGAGAGAGATAGAAACATCAATGATGAGAGAGAACCAATCGGCTGCCTCCTGCACACCCCACACTGGGGATGGAGCCTGCAACCTGGGTATGTGCCCTTGGCCGGAACCGAACCTGGGACCCTTCAGTCCGCAGGCTGATGCTCTATCCGTTGAGCCAAACCGGCTAGGGTGGTGTCAGACGTTTTATTGAACCTTTGCAATTCCTTCATCTGCCAAACAGATAAAGCAGTTGAGGCTGTGGAGAGGCTGAGAAACATGCCGAAGGTCACAGCTTCTGACTCCAACCCCAGGGTCTTGGGTGAGGGCTTCGGCGCCCGTGCCCTGCCCCAGGGACATGCTCTGTGTTGCCGACCTGGAGGCCATGGGCAGGCAACTCCCGGCCTCCCACCAGGTGGAGGAGGTGCTCTCTGTTAGGTTCCCCATGCACCTGCCTCCCTCCCTCAGCTGACTGGTCGCCTCAATCTGCCTCCCCTGCGAGGCCTGAGCTGGTCCAGGTGAGAGCACCTCCTCATAGCCCTGGCCGTAGCCCTGGCCAGCACCTGGCAGGCAGCATCCCAGGAGGAGGTAGGATTTTTATGGACCGGATGGGTGATGGCTACAGGAATGAGGCTGAAGCTTAAGAGCCTTTGTTCTAGATTTGCACTCAGGGCCCAGGCAGGGGAGGCTGGGGCCGCAGCCCACGGAGTCTGCATCCATGCTGGGACCATGGGACGGCGCTGAGAGCAGGGAGCGGGAGCTGTCCTGTCCAGTGCCTGCAGCGTGGACACACCACCGGGCTGGGGACCGCAGAGCTTGGAAAAGCATCGTGAGCAGTCCTCACCAGAACGGGGTGGGGGTGGGGAGAGTAAAGGCGGGTGTTTGAAGTGCAGGTGCTGTGGGCCCACTGGCAGGAAGGGTCCAGCAGGGGAGACGCTGCCGTCCCCTCTCGTAGCCAGGAAAACTCAGCAGGAAGAGCAGTCGACGCCCTGGCCGGGTAGCTCAGTGGGTTAGAGCATCATCCAGATACCAAGGTTTATTTTTTTTAATTTTTTAAAAAATATATTTTATTGACTTTTTACAGAGAGGAAGGGAGAGGGATAGAGAGTTAGAAACATCAATGAGAGAGAAACATCGACCAGCTGCCTCCTGCACACCCCCTACCGGGGATGTGCCCGCAACCAAGGTACATGCCCTTGACCGGAATCAAACCTGGGACCCTTCAGTCCGCAGGCCGAGGCTCTATCCACTGAGCCAAACCGGTTTCAGCCAGATACCAAGGTTTAATCCCCAGTCAGGGCACACACAAGAATCACTCAGTGAATGCATCCATAAGTGGGACCACAAATCGATGTTTCTCTCTCTCTCCCTTCCTCTCTCTCTAAAATCAATTTAAAAAATAGCTCTAGCTCTAGCTGGTGTGGCTCAGTGGATAGAGCGTCAGCCTGAGGACTGAAGGGTCCCGGGTTGGATTCCCGGTCAGGGCACATGCCCGGGTTGCGGGCTCGATCCCCAGTAGGAGGCGTACAGGAGGCAGCTGATCCATGATTCTCTGTCATCATTGATGCTTCTACTCTCCCTCTCCCTTCCTCTCTGAAATCAATTTTAAAAAGTATTTTTAAAAAAGAAAAGAAAAGAAAGAGCAGTTGAGAGGTTACAACCCCTCCTGAGCTCTCAGAATCGACAGCCAGCCCTTCCTCACCCTCGCGGTTCAGAATGTGACCGAGACCCCGAGCGCTGGTCTGGACTGGACGGAGTTTGAGAGGCTGGGTGTGGGTCTTTTCCGTTCTTCCTTCTCCGGTCACCCGAGGCCTGGGGGAATAAGCAAGAGGAATGCTGAGCTCCCGATTGGGTTTCTAACGGAGATGCTCCAGGTCCTGACAAATTAAAAGAACATTGCGGCCGTGGCCGGGGACACCCCATTTTTCATGGAATAAAATTGATGGCAGCGCCGACTCCCTGGCTGGCAGGCAGGCTGCCTTCCTCCGCCCGCCTGAGCCGGCTGGGCACAGGCTTCCGGTGGAGTGGGGGGCAGCGAGCCGGCCAGTCGCTCGGCTGGGCTCCTGGCTCCATGCCAGGAGGCTGCGGCCCTTTCTGGCTCTGCGCCCTGCAGATTCACTGTCCGTGCGCGGGGAGCAGGAAGGAGAGAACGGGGTACAGCGGCCGGTCTGGCCAAGCCACCGTCCTAGGATGGCCTGGCGAAGGGTGGGGCCCGGCGTCCCGTCCCAGTCACGACAACAGACGGACTCCCCCTTCCTCCTCTGCCCTGGCCCAGGCTGCGCTGCGGGGGAGGGGGGAGGCAGGGGGGCGGCCTCCAGGCCTCAGGGCGGTGGGTACTGCCTGCCTCCCCCAGGACTCCCTGAGCTCTGTCCTCACCGCTCCTGACAGCCGGGAGGTGGCAGCCGCTGCCCGCCCGGTGCTCTGAGGCCGGCTAATGGATGGCCTCCAGTTCCACCTGGTGTTCCCGGCGAAGCGATGGGAAAACAGCCGCCCCCCCCCCCCCCCCCCCCCCCCCTCGGTTTTGGTATTAACGTTGGTGCCCAGACTAAAGTGGATCTTCCAATTGTGCTGCGGGAAGGGCGGGGCCTGCCCCTCCTCCCCGGAGGGGCCCCAGGTTGTCTGTGTAGCGCCCCCCCGCCCCCCGCCGCTACGAGATCCACACTACAAACGACCCGCTTTAAAGGGCCATGCCAACCCTAGCTGGTGTGGCTCAGTGGATAGATCATCGGCCTATGGACGGAAGGGTCCCGGGTTTGATTACAGTCAAGGGCACACGCCTGGGTTGCAGGCTCGATCCCCAGTGGAGGGCGTGCAGGAGGCAGCTGATCCATGACTCTCTCTGCCTCTCCCTTCCTCTCTGAATCAATAAAAATATATTTTAAAGATAATAAAATAAATTAAATAAAGGGACCTGTCAGCATGAAGAAACTAGCTTGTGTGGAAACCCTGGTCTTTAACCAATGTGAGTTCCCTCTCTTCCTCCCGGCCTCCTCCCTCTCCCCTCCCCCCCTTTCCCTCCCCCTCCCCCTCCCGGGTTCCAGGCACCGTTAACTTCTCCCCAGGACCCCCCTCTTCCTCACCAACCCTCAGGCTCAGAGCCCCTGCCCTCCAGGTGACACCTGTAGGCGGCGGTGTCCTTGGGGGGGGGGGGGGGAGGGGAGGGGCTCAGATCGCAAATGGCTGTTGGGGAGGGGGCTCCCGAGAATGTGGCCTTAATGGGCCACGAGGCCTGACTCTTCCTGACCTTCAGCCCGAGGCTGGGCGCTGGGAGCCGCGGGCGGCGGTACAGGGGGCGGGGACGGGGGGGCATGCAAAGGGTGTGCCAGGGTGGGTCCACCCCCTCCTCCCCCTTCCCCCCTCCCCTCCCCCCTCCTCCTCCCCGCTCTTTGCTCTCCCTCCTCCCGCTCCCTCCTTCCTCTCCCTCCTCCTCCCTCCGCCTTCTGCCCTCCCCTCCGGCCCCGCCCCGCCCCGCGCCGCAGCGCGCACCGCCCTCCCGCCCCTCCCGCCCCTCCCGCCCCTCCCGCTCCTCCCGCCCCTCCCGCTCCTCCCCTCCCCCCCTCCCGCTCCTCCCGCTCCTCCCCCTCCCGCTCCGCGGGCACCGCTCCGCGAGTCTGCGGCAGAGCCTCTCCGCCGAGTTGGGGCCGGGCCGGCGCGGGGACTGGGGCCGGGGCTGGGCCAGCGCGTCCTCGCCGCCGCCCCCCACTGCGCCCTCGCGCGAGGCCGGGGTCCTCCTGCCGCTGCGGCCGCTCCGGTGAGTACGCACCGCGCCTGCGGGGCACCCCTGCCCCCAAAGTTTCTCCTCCCGCGGGCTCTCTGCGCAGCCGGGGGCGCGGGGGGGACCCTGCGCGGGGCTGGGGGGTCGGGAAGTTGCGGCCCGGCGAGTTGGACGTGTCCGGACGGGAGGCTCGTTTTGGGGACCCGGCTTCTCTGCGGGTTCAGGGCGGGAGGGGGGCGCAGACTCCGCCGGCTCCCAGGATGAGCCGCAGCGCAGGGCGCCCCCGCCTCAAACTTGGGGACCTGGTCCCGTCGTGGTGGGAGGGCGGGGAGGGCCGGGGCCCCAGGAAGCAGAGGCCCCGATCCTGGCGAGGGTGGGATCCACGACGGGGTCGGGAGGCGCTGGGACAGGAACTTGGGGCGATGGCGGCCCCCCCCCTCTCCGCAAATCTCATGACTCAGCAGGACTAGGGCGTCCTGTCCGCACCAGCGCCTCCCCAGGGCTTGGCTCCCCACCCAGCCCTCTTGGACTCCTCCCTGACCTTTCCCATTGGGGGGCCCCCTCCCCTGCTTTTCCCTCACCCCTATTTCAAGGCACAGGGTTTTTAACTAAAAAAACATCGCTTATGCGCCCAGCCCTTGACCCCAAGTCCCCTCCCCCATCCCCGTTTTCATCCCCTCATCCTGAAGGTGCCTCGGGGACACCCCAGCCCCGGGTATGTGGGGGCTGCCAGAGCCCCCCTCCCCTTGGCAGCACCCCCTCCCAGTTAGGGAGAGAAGTGGGTGCTCGCAGGCCAGCAGGAGGAAGGGAGAGCAGGTGAGGGCAGGGCCCACGGGTGGGCACACCCAGATGGGGAGGGTGGGCATGAGGAGGGGAACTCCTTAGGGTCTGGGTGCCCAGAAAGACAGGCAGGTGGGCGAGGGTCTGACGGGAGATGGAGGCTTCCCTCTCCCCTCCTCCCGCGGCTGCCCCGTGTGGTATAGATGGTCCCTAACTGGACCATCGAGCCCTGATGACCGGGCACTGCTTCAGAGGGGTGACCATGAGGGGCAGGGCAGCTCTTAGCCCTGTCGCTGTCTCCCCTGCTCAGGTCTGAGCCCAGCCTCCAGGCTGCAGGACGAGCTGCGAAGGGGGGCCATGCCCAGCGCCCCAAGGGCTGGGGTGGAGGGGCAGGGCAGTGCTGATGCAGTGGGACGTGCTGGCCTGGCCTGCGTCCTGGCGGGCAGTGGCCTGGCGGGCACTGCCAGCTGCAGCCTGTGCCGGGGCCTGGGGGGTGAGTCAACGTCAGGGGCCCCACCAGGCCCCTGTGGCCAGGCCCAGGGAGTCCAGCCCCACCTCCTCCATGGGCCCCCTGGGGGAGGACCAGCGCTGCCTGACCCCTCAGTCCGGGCCTCTGTCCGCCATGTGGCCTGCCTCTGCCCGCCTGGCTCTCAGACAGGTCTCCGGCCTCATCGTATAGGAAGCCCCTTGGGGCCTGGCTTTTTCTGGGGACCTCTCAGGCTTGGTCCTCACCCCTTCCCTTCCTGTCTAGCCCAAGGAGGAGCTGGGGGGCTGCAGGGAAGCTGGGGGCGGGGGGCAGAGAGACGTGCTCCACCTCCCGCCTCACCTGGCCCTGGTTCTGGGCCCCAGGCTGCTCCTGTGCGTCAGCTTTGTTCCAGGAGCTTTTCGGGCAACTTTATTGGGGGGGAGGGGGCGGGCGGAGGGAATGGTGATGCCAACACAGTCCTCTTGCTCAGCTTTGCAGCCTGATGGGCCTGGTACCCACAGACCAGGCCCCAGGTCCCGGGTGGGAGCGGGGTTGGTGTTGATAAACGTGGCTCTTCCCCCACAGACAAGCTGGCAGCGGCTCCTCTCTGGCTGGTCCTGGCTTTCTCCCGGGCAGACAGGCTCAAAGGGAGGCCCTTTCTGGAGCTGGGTCTGGGTGCCTCTGACCTCCCCCTCAGGCAGCTTCCAGCGGATGGGACAAGGCTGCAAGGACCTGGGGGCAGGGGGTGGGGTTTAAGGACCACCGGAGAGGCCTCGCTGGTGCCCTCCCGAGCTCACGCCCACCAGCCCCAGGCCCTCTCCCTTCTCTGGATGAGGTCCTCTCTCGGTGGGGTCTCTGCTCTCCACCCCCCAGTCTGTGCAGCCTCTTGGAGAGCGAGTAGAGCGAGGGGTGGCAGGAGGACTGGGAGTGGGTGTGGGCAGGATGGTGAGCATGGAGGAAAGGCCCCGGGGGCTCAGTGGACGGGAAGAATGGCTGGTCAGCCGTCCTGGACAGGAGTGTCCTCGGGCAGGCGTGAGCAGAAACGCGTTCAGTCAGTTCAGAGCGTGGCGTGGGGGCTTTCCTGACCCAGGTTCCAGGTGGAGCTGGGTTTGCTCTCCTTGAGCCAGAGAACACGGAAGCCCAGGTGGCAACCATGCTCTTGAAAAGGTGGGCCCGGCCGGCATGGCTCCGTGGTTGAGTGTCGACCTAGGAACCAGGAGGTCAGGGTTCGATTCCCAGTCAGGCACATGCCCGGATTGTGGGCTGGGTCCCCTGTGCGGGATGTGCAGGAGGCAGTCGGTCCATGGTTCTCTCTCATCATTGTTTCTCTCTCTCTCTCCCCCTCTCCCCTCCTCTCTGAAATAAATTAAAAATATATATATATGTATATTTTAAAAGAACGCATCGTAACTGTGACAGGTGTTAGGAAGGCATGCAGGATGTGTTGAGAGCATGGAATGGGGTCATCTGACCAGGTCTGGAGAATTTCACCTGTGGAACAGGTAACGATACTCACCCCACAGTCAAGGGTAACTGATAACTGGCCGGCTGGACAGGTGCAGCTGGTGGCGTCTCTCCGCTGGCACAAAGCAGAGAGACCTGGACTCAGTCGCAGGCAGCTGGTGAGGAGCAACGCTTCGCTGGAGAAAAGTCACGTCAGGGATATTCTCCCCATGAAGCAGCAGGGCGACGATAGCCGGACTGCCTGCCTGGCTTCCGCCTGGTTCTGCCACTCGCCCTGACTTTGGGCAAGTGATCCCATCTCTCTCGGTCTTCCCATCTGTAGAATGGGCACAGAATTCCTGTCTGTGACGCAGGTTGTTTGGGGGGAGGGTGAAAGGAATCAGTTCCTGTGAAGGAGGCCCCTCCCCTGCCCACTGGCCAGGCTCCATTGGGTCCCCAGATGGGGGAGCACTTTCCACCCGATTTCCTGAAAGGTGCAGCGGGAAGAGCCCCTCCAGCATCCTTGGTGGCCCCTCTCTACCTCACCCTTCTGAGCTTCAGGCCGTTCTTCATGCCTCGCGAGCTGCTCTGGCCGAAGCTTAACTTCTGCGAAGTGTCGGCCCCTGCCACCCTCTTCATCCCTGGAACTGACAGTCCAGGGCAGTGGCCCAGAGTGAAGGGTAAACTTGGCTCCAGGCTGAGAGGGCCATGACCAGTCCCTGGGAGCCTGGACTGCAGGGAGCGCCTGGCTGCTGGCTTCCCCTAAAGAGGCCCGGACTTCAGCAAAGGGTCCATAGTTAAACGTCAGGACACAGAGGGAGTGAGCAAACGCCTCCCCAGAGGGTTTCTGGACCGGAGGAGGACAGAGTGCCCACACGGGGTGGGGGTGGGGGGGCGGGGGGGGCGGGCTGAGTTCCAGGTCCCTCCCAGACTTTGCCCACTAGCAGCATAGGATACCGGCCCCTGAACCTCAGAGGTTTTGGTGCTACCAAGCAGCCCCCCAATTGGAAGTCGGGCAGGAAAAGAAGGGGGGGGGTACCCTGCTGTTGTAGAGTCGGGAGAGGGTCTCCTTGGGGCCTCTTGTTTCCACCTGAGAGAGGGTTCGTCTGCTGCCTGCCCTCGGAGCATGCAGAGGATGGGTGAGAGCCTAGAGCGAGAGGCTCTGGGGTCCTGGGGAAGCAGCCAGGGGGGGTGGGGGGGACTGACATCACCTCACAAGTGAGAACCACAGAAAGTTAGCGGTGACCCGAGAAGCCGGGCTAGGACCCGTGCTGGCGAGAAGCGTGGAGCTAATTGAGGGGAGGGGGGAGGAGGGGAGCGGAGACACTCCCTCTCCCAGTTTGACTCTCACCGAGTTAATAAGCTGCCCTGGCTCCACATCAATCCTGGCGCTGCAGGAGGCAAAGGGAAAACGCAGCCGAGAAATTGGATTAGCTCCTGGATGCTGGGAGCTGCGGCTGCTGCCGGAGGCAGGGGAGCAACCAGGCCTGGCCTGCATCACAGCCGGGCCAGAGGTCTGGGCTTCTCAGGGCGGCTGGTGCGGGAGCAGCAGGGCTGCCCCGGGGCCACGACGGTGACAGAGCCAGGTCCTCACCGCTGCAGGGGATGGGGGCGTCCCTGGGGTGTAGACAGGGAGATCTGCAGGCCTGGGGAGGGCAGTCAGGAGAGGCCTGCACCCCCGGCCCCGGCTCCACAGGCCTCGCTAGGACAGCAGGTGGGATCTGGCTCTTGGTGTGATTCTGTGAGATGCCCTAGGACCGTGATTCTCAAAGCGTGGTCCACGGGCCCCTCGGAGCCCCCAGGAATGCTCAGCCTGGCAGTGGTGCGGTCTGCTTGCAAACTTTAGACCCCAAACCGTCGCCGCCGCCATCTGTGATCAGGAGCGAATGCAGGCGAAGTTGCTTGGCTGCGACCGGCCGCAAGCACGTTCTGGAGGCGGCATTGGCGGGCTGCGGCGCTCAGAGCAGAAGGCATGGTGGGAAGGTGAATGAGACAGTGGGTCCGGGGCCAGTCCCTGTCCTAGTGACAGAGGTTGTGGGGAAGAGGGGAGGGAGAGAAAGGCATCTGAGATAGTATCTGGGCTGAGTAAACCCTCTCACTGACATGAAGGGCTCGCCCGAAGCAAGGGCTGCTTCCGATTCCCCCGTGATGACAGGTTCCACCTGTGTCCCAAGTTCTGCCGGTTCCCTGTCCCCAGGGTTGGAGCCAGGACGAGAGGCTGGGACCCCTGGTCTAGTAGCCTCTCACTATGTCACACTGGCCAGTCCCCCTCTCACTCATTCATTCATTCATTCATTCATTCATTCATTTATGCAACAAGAATTCACGAGCAAGCATTCTCTGCCAGGCTACGGTGGTGACAAATATAGAGTGGACGCAGGCCCTGCCCTCATGACCCTTATCGTCGGAAGGAAGCGAGACATTAAGCAAAAGGATCACACGATTGATTATTTCATTACAATGACGGTAATTGGGGTGAAGTAAAAGATGCTCAACGCTCGAAGGGCTGACAAAGAGGTCACTGGCAGAGTGGAAATAGCGGGTGGGTGGCCACCATGATTCATGGTCAATGGGGTGAGGGCACAGGCACTCGTGGGCCTCCTCATGGGATGTCAGGGCACGCCTAACACCGGCAGGTGTATGTGGAGGGCACGCCGATGGGACAGAACACCTGGCAGGGTGGGCTCTGGGATGAGCTCCGAGGTGGGAGGCAGGATCTGCCTCTCATCCTCCAGGTGACCTTGAGCTTGTCACCTCCCCTCTTTGTATCTGTTCCTTCCTCTGTAAAGCGGGATTTGACCAGGAAATCCAGGCAGTTCCTTCTCATGGTCCCAGAAAAGTCTTAGAGGTTTTCAAGAGTTCTTCCCCTGGGAAGACAAGAAGACAAGAAATGGATTTAGGAACAGGTCTGAGGAGGCTCCTGGACCACTCCAGGGAGCAGGGAAAGATGGAGAGCAAGGGGACCATGGCCCTTTGAGTCACACATGGAGGAGTGGGCCTGGCAGGGAGGAGCCGGCTGCTGTCACTACACGGAGGGCGTCCCTGGAGCAGTGGTTGAGAACTGAAGCGAGCAGGGCTTGGCTGGGTGGTAGGCAGCACCTTCCTGCCTGTGGGACAGTGATGTTGGGTGGGCAGTCGAAGGGATGGACAGAGCGTGTCAAATGGATGGCCCAGCAAGGCAGAGCAAGCTGTCAGAGGGCGGCTGGGGGAGGGGTGGTGGATGGCCTTCGTCCCTCCTTCAGACCGGCCCCTGTATGTGTCTCCTCACCGTGCCACTGCTGTCGGCGCTGTCTAGAAGCTGTCGGGTCCTCTTGGAAATGAGTTTTTGAGCGTAAACGATCCCCAGTTCACATCTCCTGGTGACACATGTGGCCAGCCGTGCAGTTGTCATGCTCAATCAAATCGCGCCCAATTACACCTTTGCTCTCTTGTCCTGCTGAAATGTAAACATGGCTTCTGGGGAGTGTATTCTTTGTTGGCAATGTGATGGCTGCGGAGGCTGGGTTTGGGGGCTAAGGAAGCCCAAGGCCCAGAAACAAGGGCTGGAGGTAGGCTCTTTGAGGGTGTGGGATCGGCAGCCTGTGAGGCCTTCTTCCCCACAGCAGTCCTCTCTCTAGAAATGGGGGATGGATCAGAGGCCCTCTCAAGGATCCTTTGTGACCTTTTGCTTTGTGACCCATGGTCACAGGCTCTCATGTGGATGTAGGGGTGTGTGTGGGGGGGGGCGGGGGGTATTGCTCTTGTGCATGTGTCTGCCTGCAGATTACACAAGGTCCGATGGAACCCTGCTCCCCACTTCCTCTGTGACACATACTCCACATCATAAAAAATATGCACAATGTCAGAAAGGCAATAGAATTAACCTATAGCATGAAGGACTTCAGGTAGATACCAAGAGGATTTCTGAACTGTACACATGGTTAGACAGTTGTGAGAGAAGACCAAAAAGGTGCTAAGACTTCCTTCAGAGAGAAGGAAAGCCAGGGACAGGGGGAGGTCTGAGGAAAGGATACGTTGGCCACCAAGATCCCCTCCATCCCAGGGTTTATGTGGGTGTAGACATGCTGGGGAGAGTTGACTGTACACGTCATCATGGTTTACTTGAATGCTGGGAGTGTATCGCAGTGCAGGGGGCGGGGGGGAAGAGGAGGAGAATAATGCCTCTTGGTAGGGCCTTTCCAATTCACCCACATCTTCTAAAGAGTCTGCTGTTGTCCACATAGCCCCCCAGTTTGTCTTGGCCGTCTCTTCCTGTTACTTCTTTCTTAGACAGTTTCCCCTTTGAACCAGGTGGCCATGCTCAGTTCCACATAATGAGAGGAGGTGATGGCTTGGGATGGTGCACAGACGCCTTCCCCATGCTCTCGGGCATTTCCCCCTGTGTCCCCTTGGATCCAGTCTCCACCTCCTTTCTCTGAACCCGCTGTAGCACTGAAGGCCCCAACAATGCTTAGAAATGCAAACCAGGGTCTCAGGACCGGGGTTCAGCAAGGCAGACAGAACCCAGCACAGCCCACACAAGAGGCCTGGCTTTCAGAACCATGGACAGCACACGCACACACCCATCTGTGCTAGAGGACCGTAAAAGCGGAGGCCTGAGTTTCAGCACCACGGACAGAGACAGTCACCAGCCAATGCTGGATTTCAGCACCACGGACAGAAAGAAAGCCCCCCTCTCCAGCAGGGTCACAGGAAGGAAGATAAGGCTGGTTTTCAGCAGCCCACGCCACTCCCTTCTCACTGACTTTCCAGTTTTGGAGACAGAGGCAGGGGCGAGGGTTGGGAACGTTATTTCCACCCTTTACTGACTTACACTGTGGCCAGGCCACCTCCTCTCTCTGGGGCCCCCTTCATACTCTGTAAAATGATGAGGGTGAGCTCCCAGCTCACCGGTACTAGGAACCTGAGTGCCTAGGGCTGTCCTACCCTGGAGGTCCGGAGGTCGTTGGATGTGAATGGCCTGGTGGGGCGGGGGGCGGGGGGGGAAGGGAAGCCTGGCTGGTAGGCGATCGGAGTTCAGAACCTCAGGTCCCGGAGTCTGGCTGTGGTCAGTGAGTTGCATCTCTCTCCAGCATTTTGAAAGGTTGAGAGCACAGGCACATTCCAGATCCATCGCCCACAGGAAGGCTGGGCTGCAGTGGGAGCACCCTGGCTGGATCAAATGGCACGGGGCCCGGTGTGGGGAGAGGGTGGGCAGACGCTGGAAACTGCCCAGAGCTCCGAGCCTGGGGGAACCTGTGATGGTGGGAGAGAGGGCAGAGTGCCAGGCTGTGCTGTGGCCCGTGGGCCTGAAGGTCCTTCTACAGGCCTCCTGGTTCATCTGAACAGGGTCCTTCTACCTCCAGGCCCCAGGGAGCCCGCAGGGTGCAGGAGCTTTCCCCCCTCTGGTTTCTTTTCCCCGCCCTCCCCCATCTCCGTCTCTCCCTGGACTCACGGGCTGTGTGGCCTTCGGCACATCAGTGGACCCCTCTGAGCACCTTCCATTGCACCATAAGGCCACTCTGCAGGGAGCCTCCTAGGAGAGCAGGGCTCCTGCCCCTGTCCCCCATCAGCATCCCACGTGCCCCTCAGACACCCCAGGGCTGCATGCTGTACCTTTATTTACCCCCGTGACCCTTCCTGGGAGTCCACCAATATTCTGAATGGTGGGCAGTGTAGACACACCAAAAAGCAGGCAAGTCCAGTTCCAAGAATTAAGAACTGTGGGCTCCTGCCCCCTCCCCTGCAAAGTACAACCCGAGAAGGCTACCCCACAGGCCCCCTTGCACAAAACCCACCTCTCTCTGGGGAAGTAACCCCCCCCTCCATGGTTCTGTGTGTGTGTGTGTGTGTGTGTGTGTGTGTGTGTTCACCACCCCAAGTCAAGTCTCCTTCCACCACCATTTATTCCCCTTTTGCCCTCTTGGGCTTCCCCCAGCCCCCATCCCTTTGGCAATCACCAAACTGTTGCCTATGTCAATGAAGTATTTTTGTTTGTTTAATCCCTTCATTTAATCTCAAGCCTCCCTCCCCTCTGACAGCTGTCAGTCTGCTCTCTGTGACTGTTTCTATTCTGTTTTTTTAAATCTTTATTGTTGAAAATATTACATATGTCCTCCTATCCCCCCTATTGACCCCTTCTAGACCCCCCTGCCCCCTCTATTTTATTTGTTAGTTTATTTTGTTTATTATATTCCCCACATAAGTGAAATCGTATGGTATTCATCTTTATCTGATTGGCTTATTTCACTTAGCATAATACTGCCCAGGTCCAACATGTTGCCCCAAAGGGTACGATTTCCTCTCCCCACCTCCGCCGACCCCCTGCATGGTTCTGCGAGCCAGGGAAACCCAGGAGTCCCACGCCGACCAAGAGGGCAGCATGAAACATCTGATTACACAGACCCGCCACGGTCCCTGCTGAATATTTCACCCCGGAGCAATGATCCATTAGTCACCATCAATTATTCATCCCCATCAGGGCCAGAGCCAGGGCCGCAGCCTGGGAGCAGCTGCAGCCAGGACCCCACGCCCACTCTACCTCCTCCCCCGAAGGCAGCCAACACTCTCGCCCACCCTCGCCCACCTGGGGTCCTCCTGGGCACCCACCTCTGAACAGTGCCCATGGGAGTCAGGTGGCTTCACACCACTGAACAGATGGCCAGCCAGTCACAGGCCGAACTGCACTGGGGTCCAGGAGCCTCGCAATGAGGATTTCCAAGAACGAGACGCAGACACGCTCTCGTTACCAAGCCGACGAGCATATTTGGCGGCAGGTTGACGGAGCAGATATGGCCAAAGGTGCTGGGCGATGTGTCCTTGAGGAAGATGCCCACTGCCAGCCCAGCTCCAGCCCCAGCCCCAGCCCCATCAGAAGGTCACCTTTCCTCAGAAGCAGTCCCAGAATCCTGGGTTCTCAGAGCTGAAGAGAAAAGGCCCTTGAGGCCATGCCAGCAGTGCCATGGGCGCCCTTCAGCCACGCGCAGGTAAATGGTCCCCTGGCCTCTGTGGACAGTTCTAATCCTTCAACATCCATTCAGTAAATATTTCCTGAGCATCTCCCAAGTGCCAGGCACAGAACAAGACCCCAGGCTCACCCCCAAGCAGACCAAGCTCTTGTTCTATCAGAACCCTCTTTCTAAGAGTGGGTCCAAACTCATCTCCACGGTCCCTGTGTTCCCCGAGCCTCATCAGAAATGAGATGCAGAGTCAGTTCTCTTGAAGACCAATACCTTGGGCTCACTGTAGTAAGACTAGGACCCAGCTTGCTCCCTCAGGCTGGCCTTGTACCTCAGCACTGCCTGCTCCCTGTTTGGGCAATGGCCTTGGGAATGGACCTGAGCAATGGGTACTCCTGATGCTAGGAGTTCAGGCCCCCAGTTCCCTCTCCCCCCACCCCCAAGGGCGTGGTACACACACACACACACAGGCACACACAGGCACACAACGGGCTTGCTTCAGAGGCGTGTCTGCAGCCTCAGTCTCTTGGCCTCTTCGCTCCACCCCACCCCCAGCTCCTCTCCTCCTCCCCTTCCCCATTGACCCTGAGGGAATGATGTCACTGGGATCCCAGGATAGAATTACAGCCACCAGCAGCCCTGTGCCCTGTGCCTTGAGAAGACTGGCTGATCCCCGATGGGGGAGGGGAGGGGATGATGGGAACAGCAGTGTGTGCGCGCGCGCGCGCGCGCGCGTGTGTGTGTGTGTGTGTGTGTGTGTGTGTGTGTGTGTGTGTGTGAGGGGGGGGGTTTCTCCCTTGCATTTGTGAAGTGGTGAGTGATGTGCTCCATACGTGGGCGTAGGGGTCAGCACTAGTCTCCTTCCCTCCCCTCTGTCCACCTGCCCTGTCCTGGTGGGCTCAGCAACGAGGGCAGTTTAGGGGGTTCATAGGGGGCCTGGCTCCAGGTGGTGGAGGGGGTACCTGCCTTGTGGAACCCAGGGCTGTGTCGCTGTAGGAGTGGCCCCCTTGGAGCGGCTCCATGAGCATTTAGCCTCCACGCGGTTCCAGGCCACAACCAGATCCTGCTTGATTGTCTCCTATCAGCCCCAGAGGTTGGGTGAAGGGCCCCCTGAGGTCAGACCGACGGGCATCTTTCTCAAGGACCTTGGGCATGAACAACCTAACAGCCCACACCCATCCGTTCTGAAAGACCCCCCAGGACCCTCCACGTCCCCGTCTCTCAACTCCTCCCGTGCTCGGGAGGCCCTCCTGCTGCACCCGGCACCTGGGTCTCTCGGCCCATGCTTCCCGGAAAGGTCTCCTGTAATTTTTCGGGTGTGGGCCTGGATGAAGGATGCTCGCTTGACAGGGAGGAAAACGCAACTCAGGATTTTGGGTTTTGAGCCAAGTCCCTCTGTAGCTCGCTTATCTCCGACTGGACACATTCTCTGCTCGGTAGCTGGGCCACAGGCCAGGAGGACAAGGCAGGGCTCCCAGGACTGTCCTGCCTTCTGCAGACCCAGCTGTGCCCTCCCACAGCGGGCACAGGGTCGTCAAGGGAAGCTTTCACCACCTCCTCAAATCCCACCTGCTGAGGCTGGCATGCAGGGAGCTGTGGCGCCTTGCATCAACCCATTTTACAGATGGGGAAACTGAGGCTCAGAGAGTCCAGTACCATGGCTCTTGGGTCTGTTAGGTAGGGGTGGTTCTCCGCCTGCTCGTGTCCTGCGGAGTGTAGACAATGGGTTTCGGGGTAACTTGTTCTTGGCCACTTGGGGAGCTGGGAGTGGGGAGCCCCTGCCTCGGACCAGGAAGCTGGACCCCACCTTCAGGAGGGAAAAAGGGAAGTGGTGACCTCGCTGTGATCCCTGAGACCCTGTCTGTCTGAGGCTGTGATGACAAGGAGCAGAAGGTGATGGGGGATCTGCGGGCCACAATGCTAAGGGGGACTAGGCCTCTTGGGTGGGTGTGCCTGCCCCCATCTCAGGGGCTCCCCAGCACACACCCCGAGTCCTCTGTGCACCTGGGACCCTCTGTGAGTCTGATTCCCAACGATCTCGCCCCTCCTCACTCGCAGGGAACATGCCTTCGGCAACGTGCGCCCGTCTCCCCAGCTAATGGAGCTGGGAAATGCGCATTCATTTTTCCCCTGAGCTGTGACAGGCATTAGGAGATTTGCCCTGAAATGTGGATCGAAATAAAACCCCGGTGTATTTTGCAACAGAGCACTCGAAAAGGAATAATGCAGACAGCTCACCCAGACACCAGCTTTCAAGGGTGCATTCCCCCAAACTTTCCTCTCTCCCCCTCCCTCTCTTGCAGACCTGCCCCCCCTCCACCTGCCCGCCCTGCTCTCCTCCTCCACCCCCGCTGTGCTTCCCAAGGCAGAAGAGCTGGGGTCGCTTTGGAAACCAGGTTAATTGATATCCTGGTTCCCAGCAGCCCTTCCTGTTGGGTCAAGTCCGCTGCTCATCCAGGCTGTGGGCTGGTCCAGGCTCAGCCCACGCTAGCTAGCGCCCTGGCCTCATCGCCAGCTCAGAGCACACCCTGCCCCAAACCACATGGCGTCCCACCTCCCGTCCCATCTTCGGGCCCATTCACACTACTCCTCACGTGATTGCTTCCCAGGAGCCTTTGTGGATATTCAAGTCTTTGCCCCTGTCCAAGGTCCCCAAGAAACCCCACCTTGTCCCGAAGCCTTTTCCAGCTCCAGCCGCTCACCGCGGCCCGTCCTCCCTAACCCATGGCCCCTTTAGCAGTTACTAGGTGTACCGGTTAGTAATTCAAATGCCGGTTAATAATGCGGATTGAAACTTTACCGGTTAATAATGCGAATTTTGTCATCAAACAAAACACGATAATTTCAAGAGAAACATCAAAAGTGCTTTGTTCAAAGCAATGTCTATCACTAGCTACACATTTCCCCATCTTTCAGGGAATTTGTGGATACCATCGCAATAGAACTTTTCTTGTTTTGAGGCAGACCATTCAGAGACCCAATTTTTCACTCCTTCGTACGTTTTGAAGGGCTGCTCAGAAAGTGCATGTGCCATCGATCAGAACAAGTGGTCATCTGAAGGAGCAAGGTCTGGTGAACACGGCGGGTGGGTTCATACTTCCCAGGCAAGATCTTTTCACGTGTCTTTAGCTGGTTTTGAAGTGTATGATGGTGTGTCATCATGAAGCAAAATTACTTTGCTGTGTCTGTTGGCCCATTCTGGTGGTTTTACGATCAGAGCATGATTCAAATTGATTATTTGTTGGTAGCAATCAGTATCAACGGTTTCACCTGGTTTTAGAAGCTCATAATACACCACACCTTCCTGATCCCACCAAACGCAGAGCATTGTCTTCTTTCCGAAGCGATTTGGCCTGGCAGTCGATGGTTGATGGTTGACCTGGATCAACCCATGATTTTGTGCATTTGGGATTCTCAAATTAAATCCACTTTTCATCGCCAGTCACAATTTGATGCAAAAAAAAAAGTCTTTCGTGCCGTTGAAGCAACATTTTACTGATGACTTTTCGGTTCCATTTGTCTTTCGTTCAGTTGATGTGGCACCCATTTTCCTTCCTTTAAAATCTTTCCCATTGCTTGTAAATGATCAGAAATTGTTTGCTGAGTAACCTTTAATCTCTCTGCAAGTTGTTTTTGAGTTTGACACACATCTTAATCCAACAATGCTTGTCATTGTTGGTCTTCAAACTTTTTCAGTTGACCTGGACGTTCTTTGTCTTTCACATCGAAATCATCCCTTTTAAAGCGTTTAAACCAGCGTTCACAAGTGTCTTGAGATGGAGCATGTTCACCATAAGCTTCCCGAAGTATACGATCACTTTCAGCAGCACTTTTCTTCAAAATAAAGGAATGAATTAAAACTTCCCGCACATGCTCTTTTTTTTTTGGCACGAAATTCGACATTTTTAAGCGTAAGAATATCTATGATGTTAACACCTTCAGCAAATTTGACATACGAAGTTTTGAAGCTTGCTGTCAATACAACAAAATAGCACACATATCAAATCGCATGTCTATCAACATATGTGTGACTCCGTCTATTGAAAGAAATCCGCATTATTAACCCGTACACCTAGTATTAATCTCCTCCTGGTGACCCCTCCTCCACCTCCTCCTCTCTTGCTATTTAACTTTCTGCTTAGTTGGGGGTCCCGTCTCCCAGCACCTGGCACCCTGTGGGTGCTCGTGGACCCAGGAAGGGGCCAGCTGGAGGTCAGGTCTCAGGGCGGCCTCGTCGTGTTCCCTTGCCCTCTCTGTCTCCCGCCACGCCAGGTCGTCTTCCCTGTGCCCCTGCTGTGCACCAGCCCTGACCATGGCGCGGGGGGGGCGGGGGGACGTGGCTGTGAGGGGTACCTCCCCTCCTCGAGTTCAGTCTCACTGGGGGAACCAGATGGGCCCAGGGAGCTGCCACGGACGGGACGTGGTGCTAGAACAGGTGTGGGCTGGGGAGGCCAGCCGGGGAGGCTGAGTTCCCTGCCAGGCTACCGCCAACCCACCAGGAGGTGGTGTGATCAGAGGCCCCGTGTCTGTGGGCTGGTGGAGGGGCCGCAGGTCCTGCCACGGCTGAAGGGCGTCACTCAGAGTCCTGAGGGCCCTGCTCTGGGGACTTCTGTGAAGTAAGACGAGACACCAGAGGGGAGGAGGATGAGGCCGCTGCCGGCTCACACTTCACCCTCTGGGCTCCCAGCAGGGACTCTTCCCTCTCCTTCTCCCCTAAACCACCCGTCTCCTGTCCCCCAGCCGTGGGGCCTGAGGGATGATGAGACCAGGGAAGGCTCGGGGTCGGGCTGGCCAATGGAGTGGGCCCAGGGGGTTGTGGGCAGCGAGGGACGGTGGGCTTCCCCCTGCTTGGTCCTTGGTTGTGGCTGCGTGTGTGTGTGTGGGGGAGCTGGGGCTGGGGTGCCAGGAGTGGGTGGGCACAGGGTTGTGCAGAGGACCCCACACCTCCCTGGGGGATCGGCTGGTAGCGCCGGCCCTGCTAGTGCCACTGGCATTTGCGTTTGAGGGAGGGACCTGGACGGAGCCCACGCTGGAGGCACAGCGTGGCTTTGGGTGCCAGGAGAGCGATGACCCAGCCATTGTTGCTGCTCAGATCCCCTGAGAGCTCAGCCCGGCGCCCACAGTGGCAGCGGGTCCCCCTCAGGCCCCACGGGACCGCCCCGTCTGTGTGTATGCTCGCTGGACACGCTGTGTGTGATGTGTGGCCTCCGCTCTCCGGGAATGGCCTTAGATGGAGGAAGGCAAGGGGGGCTGAGGGAGGGGGAATGGCGACTTCGGTGGCTAGGAGGATTTGGGGTAACTCCCCCTCTGTTGGGAACCTGCCCCTCCTCCCTGCTTGCCCATCAGCTGTCGCTGTGTCCTGTGGGGAGAGGAAGCGCCATTCACAAGATTCCAGAGTTCGTCCTGTCCCTGCGTCTCCTGGAGGGGGGCTGGGGCGCTCTGGGTTCCTGTTCCAGCCGCGGTTCCACGCTGGCCCACATTAATTAGACGCCTCAGGATTCTCATGTTAGATTTTTGAAGCTCTATATTTAGCCAACTTGTCTGGAGCCCCAGTCTGGGGGGTGGTGCTGTGCCCATTCCGGGACAGAGCGGGGCGGCCACGGCCCGGCTTCAGGCAGCCCAGGCCCAGGGACACTGACCAGACAAATGTGACTTTGGAGCAGTGAGATGGACGGGCCAGTCGTGCGAGGAGGCCCGGTGGCTTCCGGAGGAGGCGATGTTTAATCAACTTCTCGAAGGGACGGGGCTCTGGTTGACCCGAGGGCATCCTGGCAGAGGGCACAGCGGCTGAAGCAGGGGTGCGTGCGTGCGGGCGCCGAGGCCCAGGCTGGGCTGCAGGCGAGGGGCGGAGGGGGGGGGGCAGGCGGGCATTGAGCCCCGTGGAGACGGGGCCTGAGTTCCTGTGAGGGTGTGGAGGGTGTGCGATGTGGCCCGGTGTGCGTGTAGGGAGTTCACTCTGGTTTGCAGGGGGTGTAGGAGCAGGGGGCCGTGGGGAGATAATTGTGGAATGAATCTAGGTGAGGAAGGATGAGGGGCTGGGCCTCTGGGAGACGGAGTCTGCATTCAAGAGCTAATTAGGAAGAAGGACGCGCCAAACCCGATAACCAATTATAGGTGAGAGGTGGAGGTTGGGGGGGACGGAAGGGGGGGCGACGGGAGTGGGGGGGATCCCTGAGCCCCGGAGCCAGGCGATGAGTGTGGTGTGTGTGTGCAGGCAGGTATGTGTGTGGGTGCTCATGTGTGTGTATGTGCGAGTATGCATGTGCTCATATACCCACGTTTGTATGTGCGAACGTGTATGCACACGCATGCATGTGCTCATGTGTGTACATCTGTGATTCTCTGTGTGCATGCACGTACATATGTATGCATGTGTAAATGGGATAAACGTGAGTTTATCTGTAGGTGGGAGATTGGGGAGGGTTTCGAGCAGGATCCTAGGGGAGGTGGGAGGGGGTGGGGGCACTGGCCTCGCACAAGATGAAGGACAGGGTCCCTGGGAGCGAGGCAGGGCCAGGAGGAGGCCAAGGGAAGCGGTGCCCAAGGAGCGGGCGGGGGAGCCAGCGCTGTGTGCTGCAGCGGGCACCTGGCACAGCAGACTCCCGTGACACTTGACGGGACACTGGTAACAGCACCTCACATCAGTGCTTAGAACAGCCCGTCTTTGCTCTGACGTCTGGTTGGAGCAGCGCCCACCGCAGGGGTCGTCTCTGTCCCACACGCTGCCAGCTTGCCTGGGGTGTGTGAGCCCGGAAGGCTCATTCCGTGGCCACAAGCCGTGGGTGCAGCCGAGGCCGTGGGCGGAAAGTGGGGGTGCAGCCAAGGCCATGGGGTGGGAAGTGGGGGTGCAGCCAAGGCCATGGGTGGGAAGTGGGGGTGCAGTCGAGGCCGTGGGCGGGCAGTGGGGGTGCAGTCGAGGCCGTGGGCGGGCAGTGGTGGTGCAGCCGAGGCCGTGGTGGGCAGTGGGGGTGCAGCCGAGGCCATGGGTGGGAAGTGGGGGTGCAGCCGAGGCCGTGGTTGGGAAGTGGGGGTGCAGCCGAGGCCGTGGGCGGGCAGTGGTGGTGCAGCCGAGGCCGTGGTGGGCAGTGGGGGTGCAGCCGAGGCCATGGGTGGGAAGTGGGGGTGCAGCCGAGGCCGTGGGTGGGCAGTAGGGGTGCAGCGAGGCTGTGGGTGGGAAGTGGGGATGCAGCTGAGGCCGTGGGTGGGCAGTGGGGGTGCAGCCGAGGCCGTGGTTGGGAAGTGGGGGTGCAGCCGAGGCCGTGGTTGGGAAGTGGGGGTGCAGCTGAGGCCGTGCTTGGGAAGTGGGGGTGCAGCGAGGCTGTGGGTGGGAAGTGGGGGTGCAGCTGAGGCTGTGGTTGGGATGTGGGGGTGCAGCCGAGGCCGTGGGTGGGAAGTGGGGGTGCAGCCAAGGCCGTGGGTGGGCAGTGGGGGTGCAGCCGAGGCCGTGGGTGGGCAGTGGGGGTGCAGCCAAGGCCGTGGGTGGGCAGTGGGGGTGCAGCCAAGGCCATGGGTGGGCAGTGGGGGTGCAGCACGGCTGTGGGCCAGGCCGCTGCCCCGTAGCATCACCGTCAGCATCGCTCAGTGCTCAGAGCCTCATGAAACCCCATTGGCTGCGGGGGAGGGCACGCCGACTGTCTCTCAACTTTGCAGTCACAGCCACAGCGTCCGGGGAGCACGTGGGACAGGAGGACCCCCACAGGTGTGGAGCACGGTGACCTCGACAGAAGGTGAGAGCCTGTTCTTCGTCCACCTGCCTCTCCCAGCATCACGCGTGAGCTGTGGGATGGAGCTGCCTCTTCAGTTCACACCGTGGCTGGTGTCTCGGCTCAGGCCCAGGAGCGCGACATCCTGGGTGCGTCTTCAGCTTGACCTCCCTCCCAGAGGCCAAACCCTGGCCAGTGCCAGCTGCTGTGGCGAGAGCTGTCGAGCTGTCGGATCCAGAGAGCGGAGCCGGCCGCCTGGCGTGCGACGAGGGGCTCGGGCCCTCTGTCAGCCTCCGTCTTCAGCAGCAGACGGGTCAGGAGTCGGCGGGAATAGGGTGGTGGGTGAGCCAGGAGCTGGGTGGGAGGGAGGGGGGTCTGGGGCAGGGTTCTCACCTGTGAGAAGCCAGTAACCCATCGGGGAGACACACACATGCCCACGGGGTGGGGATGTCAGGGAGCTCCCGGCCACTCCTGCCTGGGAGGCCTCCCGGGCGCCAAGACTGCGGGCGCGTGGGTGTTGGACGTCCAGCCTCCAAAGCTGCAGGAATGTCTGCTGACTGTCAGCTGCCTGTCCGTCTCTGAAGCTGCCGGGTGGGGAAGGGGCAGAGCGTGCCCGGGGGCCGGGCCGGGGGTGATGGTGGAGGAAACGGAGTGAGCGGGAGCTGCGGTCCGCATGGCAGGCAGGGCCAGGCCAGCGGCCACGAGGTCACGAGAAGGGCACTGGGAACTCCGGAGAGTTTGGCCAAGGAGAGGTAAAGGGTTTACTGCTGAGAGGACTCCTGGGGCCGAGCACGGACGTGCCCCCCCCGTCAGTGACATGGACGTGAACGTGTGCAGCCCTGGTGTGTCCACACGTCACTTCTAAAGCCCACGCCCTGCATGTAGTGTGTGCACACAGGTCATTCCGCACACCGTGCTCATGTGCCCAGCCCCGGGCGTGCGCTCTCTAACGGCACGCGGGCCCCGCGGTCACTGCCTCCAGAGCCACCATCACCCGCCTCTCACTCCGGCTCCTGACGGCAAATGAGATCAGAACTCTGCGAGGAACTGTCCTCTCCGCGGAGCGTGAACGTGCTACATAAATCTCCCGCCTCGGGTACACCTCCTGCGGGCGCTGCAGGCGGTGGGGGAACAGGAGGAGATCTCGGGGAGGGGCGTGCGCAGCGGGGGCTCTGCAGGGCCGGGCAGCGTGGGCAACGGGCGTCCGCTCGCTGGCGGTCACCCCGCGGTGACACTGACCTGGCTGCAGCCTCCCTCCCTGGGGGATGTGTCCTGTTGGTGGAGGCTGTCGGACCTTCCCCAGGACTCGGGCGAGGGGGGTCCAGACACAGAAGCAGCCCCATCGTGTGCTCCTTCTGGGAGGAAAAACGCTCAGTGGGGTCGAAGCTCAGTCCACACATGACACGCAGCCCCGGCCGGGGTGGCTCCGTGGTTCAGCGTCAACCTGGGAACCAGGAGGTCACAGTTCGATTCCCAGTCAGGGCACAGGCCCCGGTTGCGGGCTCCATCCCCAGGGTGGGGCGTGCAGGAGGCAGCCGATCCGTGATTCTCTCTCATCATGGATGTCTCTCTCTCTCTCTCTCCCTTCCTCTCTGAAATCAATAATAAGAAAACAACACAAACAAACAAACAAAAAACCGGCAAAAGAGTGGGGAGAAAGGAGGAAGTTTGTGTGCAGAGCGGTGGGTGGGTCTGTCCCTCCTTGTCACGCGGTGTTCCCTACGGCTGCCGTCAGGCACAAGGGGTGAGAGGTCCCGTCGCCCGCCAGGTCCCATGCCTGCTGCTCAGAAGCCGGCGTGGCTGTTATAAACGGCGTCCTCGCCGGGCGCGCCACTTCCAGGCAAAGCATTCATCAATCCTGGTGGGAACTACATTCATCTTGATTTCCTGCCCGGTGTCCTTGCGCCCCCTTCTCCGTCGTCACTGTCGGCACAGGAACGACTCCAGAAAGCATGTGAATTCCTGGCAATGGCTCCTGGGCGGGGTGGAGGGGAGCAGGTGGTAGCATTGAATGAATGAATGAATGAGTGAGTGAGTGAGTGAGTGAGTGAGTGGCCTGGCCGGCGTGGCTCCGTGGTTGAGTGTCGACCTCGTGGTTGAGGTCGCATTTTGATTCCTGGTCAGGGCACAGGCCCGGGTTGCAGGCTCGATCCCCAGTGGGGGGGCGTGCAGGAGGCAGCCGATCCATGATTCTCTCTCATCGTTCTTGTTTCTATCTCTCTCTCCCTCTCCCTTCCTCTCGGAAATCAATAGAAATATGTATTTCTTTAAATGAGTGAATGAGTGAGTGAGGGAGTGTCATTGGTTACACACGTCTGTGGCCCTCGAGGGCAAGGACTCCGGCGCCTGGATCTGTGTCCAGGAGCTGCTCGTGAGCGTTTGCGGGTGGTGAGCTGACCCGAGGAGCTGGTTGCAAACGGATGGGCTGCGGCAGAACAGGGGGCACGGCCCTGCATGCGGGGAAAGTGCTGGGCGGGGCCAGGGGCAGGGCCGAGGGCTGCACCACACGGTCCTTGCCCTGGGCTTGGCCCTCCCCGCTGCCCTGTGTGCAGTGGGGTCCGGGGACCCCATGTCGCCTACCAGGGCACCCGAGCTGAACCTGTGGAGTCAGAGTCTCGGGGTGCGGCCAGGACACCTGCGCTTCTGAGAGCTCCCAGGAGATGTGTGAGGCACAGGGATTTGGGGGCGCTGGGCAGGCGGCGGCGTGGGGTCCCTGCCTCTCACCCGCTCTCCCAGGAGGCCTGTGGGCGCTGGCTGTCCGTAAGCCTCCCTACAGCCTGTGGGGCGAGCCTAGTACCACCCACCACAGACAGGAAACAGGCTCAGAGACGTTGACAAACCTGCCCTGAGACACACAGCACTTGGAGGGAGTTGGGGCCAGAATCTGGGCTGGTGAACATGATGCTGCCTCTCAGGGCCCCCTCTGCTTTCCTGGTGGGTGCCCCCCCCCGCCACCGGAGGCTCACCCCATCCCCCTCTCTGTCCCTGGAGCCAGTTGAGCTTTTTTTTTTTTTTTCTTCTTCTTCTTCTTCTTCTTCTTTTTAAAACAAATGTGTATTCTTTTTTAATATATTTTATTGATTTTTTACAGAGAGGAAGAGAGAGGGATAGAGTTAGAAACATCGATGAGAGAGAAACATCTATCAGCTGCCTCCTGCACACCCCCTACTGGGGATGTGCCCGCAACCAAGGTACATGCCCTTGACCGGAACCCAACCTGGGACCCTTCAGTCTGCAGGCCGATGCTCTATCCACTGAGCCAAACAGGCCAGGGCGAGCTTTTTCTTCTTAATATTTTTTTTTAATTGATTTTCAGGGAGAGAAGAAGGGAGAGAGAGAGAGAGAGAGAGAGCAACATCGATGAGAGAGGAACATCATCGATCAGCTGCCTCCTGCACGGCCCCTACTGGGGATCAAGCCTGCAACCAAGCTATGTGGCCTTGACTGGAATTGAGCCTGGGACCCTTCCGTCCGTAGGCCACTCTGGCGAGGGCAAGCCAGCCTGAGCTTTGATGGAAACACAGGCAGAGAGGGCGGGGGAAGGGTGTCCATTTGTTTTCATTTAAAGACCCACCAGCCGCACAGCAGGGCCTGCAGGTACCTCCTGTCCGGAGCCCAGGGAGTCCTGCGGCCGCAGGGCCAGGTCCTGCCTGCAGCTGCTCTCCGGTCCCTGAGCTCCCTGCTCCTCACCCCGACGTACCTGCCGGCGGCTGTCACCTGCTCAGCAGATGGCAGACTGGTGGCTCCTCGCCCTGAGCTGTGCCCAGATGGGCTCGGCCGTGTCCTGGTTGCCCTGAGCCAGGCCATCTGTGCCCGCGAGAGACCCAACACTCTGCAGGTGGTGCGGAGAGAGCTCGGGGCAGGCCAGACGCAGCTTCCCCTGGCCCTGTCCTGGCCACATGCTCTCACCTGGGCCATCCCCTCTGCTTCCTGTCAGCAGGGAGCCCCCTCCCTCCGTCTCCTGGTCCTGGGGAACCAAGCGGGGGCAGGGGCACTGGCAGGATGGGTCTGCCCCTGCCCCTGTGCTCCTGGCTGATGGAGGGAACATGTCACCTTGTTAATTGGGAAGCAGAGCTGCCCTGAAAATTCCCTTAAAATGAAACCCAAGCCCGGCCGGCGTGGCTCAGTGGTTGAGCGTTGACCTGTGAAGCAGGAGGTCACAGTTCGATTCACCATCAGGGCACACGCCCGGGTTTGAGCATTGGCAGGGGGACACATGGGAGAGAAAGACACCCTGAGACCCTCAGCAGACCTGGCGCTTGAGACTCTGGAGGGGGCATTGCTGTTCAAGAGAGAGAGAGAGAGAGGAGAGAGAGAGAGAGAGAGAGAGAGAGAGAGAGAGAGAGAAAGAGAGATTCTTGAATCTCAAGGTGTCCTGGCCTCTGAGATGCAGCCAGAGCCTCCGGGGACCAGGAAGCTGAGAAGTGCTCCAATTTGACAGACATCAGGTTCCGCCAGCCTGCATTCCGGCCTTGGGAAGGAGCCCAGCCCCTGGGCCTCCCCCACCCAGGCCTCCCGGTCCCACTAGGATCAGAGGGTGGGGGGCTGCACACTGAGGCGGGGGGGGTGAGAGGTGGCCCAGCCCCTGAGAAGGAGGGCGACACCCCAGCTCCAGGCCAACCCCCCCCCCGCCAAGGCAGTGGCTGCACAGGTCCCTGGGAAAGGAGGACTTTTAGGAAAAAAAACTCACCACAACAGAATCGGAGCTCCGCATTGCAGTGGCTCTGGGATCGGAGCAGCTGCTGGCAGCCGTGTGGGCTCCACACGTCCCTGCCCGGCCCGCGCCCAGGGCTGGAGGCGAGGGAAGTGGGTCACCAGCCCCCTGCCATCCCTCTGCGCACTGGGCATCGGCAGGGGTGACAGCTGGTGGGGGCGATGGTGGGGGGTGCAGTGCCCGACTGGGAGGCACTTCCTGGGCCCCCGACCCGGCTGTGTCTGTGGCCTTTGTCACAACGCCCTGGTTGCCCGTCATCCGGGGCACCTTTCCCGGAACCTGCAGGTCCCAGCCCTGCCCCCCACTTTCCCCGTGAGATGATCATCATGTCCTCTTTCTCTCCTCGAAGGGGCCAGGCAGCCTCTGCATCCACCCACCTCCATTCTCCGGCTCACAGACTCGGAGCTGAAACTGTCCCGTCCAATTCCTTGGTTTTATTAACAAGGACCCTGAGGCCCAGGGAGAAAAGGGGGCGGGCGGGGCTGGTCTTAGAACAGAGACCTGGAGGTCGGAGGTCGGAGGCCGAGTGGGGGAGGTGATGGGAAGCGGGGAGTGAGGCCTAGGGGCTGCGACTTCCTGCGAATGGACCAGGGAGTCTGTAGATTCACTGTTTAAGGCGGCCACGGCGGCCAGCAGCGCCCACAACCAGGCCACAGGCAGGGTCCGTGTCCCTACGCCCCGAGCTTCCTGCAGAACCCCCCCCCCCCGCCCTCACTCACCCTCCAGGACCCCCACAATGCTGGCTGGGGACCTTCTCAGGGTGGTGGGGGCTCCAGGGCCTCCATTCAGCTGCTGCCCTCAGTCTGGACCAGGGTGCTGTGGCCTTTGGGGCGAGAGGGAGGCCAGACAGGGGGTCAGGACCCCAAAGCCAGCTCCGGGCTCTCCTGGGTGATGGGCAGAGGGAAGAACACGGGGAACCACCCACACGGTCCAGCTCACAGATGGTCCAGCTGGACAGAGTTGGCTGCCCGGTCCCTCCGGGACTGTCCCAGGGCCAACAGGCAGCCCCCAGCCGCCGGAAGGAGAGCGGCTCTGTCCAGGGTCCTGACCGCCACCTCCCAGGACCCGGCACAGCCCGCCCGGGTGGGGACGAGGCCTCGGGTGCTGGGTCCCCCGAAGCTGCCTTTGGGACTGCCCCGAGGCTGCCTGCGGGCCGCGGTGAGAGTGCCTCTCGCGGAGGGGGGGTTCTGGACCCCATTTTACTGGAGGCAGCCTTGCGGCAGGCTCAGGTGTCTGCACCCTCTCAGGGGAAGGAGCTATGGGTGTCCCTTCCTCCAGCCCCCTGCGCCCAAGCAAGCACCACCTCGCGGTCATTACTGGGGAGTTCCCAGCCCAGGGGCGTGTCCTGGGACCCTCAGCCTCAGGAAACCCCAAAGTCTCACCCGGACCCCCTGAACTTCCCGCCCTTTCCTCCCTCCTCCCGGCAAAGGAAGGTTTGAGGGATTTCACAAGAGAACCATTTCTCGGGGGAGGGGGGAAGGGGCGCAGCCCCGCGAGGGAGGTGGCAGCGGGGGTGTGGGGTGCGGAGGGGTGGGGAACCCCTGACCTTGAGCCCTGGGCCCTAGGTCCCTTTTTCCATCTGAGGAGTGGGCGGGGGGAGAAGGGCGGGAGGAGGGGGGCGGAGGAGGGACTCAGGCGTCAGCCCCGGCCCCCCACGCGGACGCGCAGCCCCCGCCGGCGTGTGGGCGGCGCGCGCGGCCTGGAAATCCCCGACTCAGCGTTTCTGCGACCAGCGCCCGTGACGAGCGAGCTGCGCGGATCCAGACTCAGGCTCAGCGCAGCGCGGAGCTGGGTGGCCGGTGCCGCAGCGCCGCAGAGCCCGCGGGGGCGGGGCGGGGGGCGGGGAGGGAGAGGGAGGCAAGGGGGGATCGGGGGAGCTCGTGGGAAATCCCGGGCTCCTCAGTGAGGCCCTCCCACATGGGGGGGGGCGCACTTCCTCGGTCGAACCCCAAACTTGATCCATGGTTCTGAGTGCGCAGAGCAGGAGCAGGAAGGGGTGCCGCTGGGGGGGAGGGGAGCGCGCAGAGCGGGCGGGGCTGGGGAGGCCTGGGGACCAGGGCTGGTGGCCCGACACCCGCAGAAATGCCACGCGGAGCTGGGGTCCCGCGGTCTCAGCGGGCGGCTTCTGGGGGCAGAGGTGGAGGCAGAGGGGGGTCACCCAGGCTCCCCGCCCCCCTGCCTCCAGTAGGAATGCCTGCCCCCCTGTGCTGGGGAGGCCGGGTCCCTATGCAGGCCCCTGTGGGAGGGTCCTATCGGAGCCAGGCCCGGGCCCCGCGCCGCAGATAACCCCGCCCCCCGCCCCCCCAGCCCCAGCCCCCGTCCCGCCCTCTCGGCTCTCCGGAGTCGGGGCTGGACTGCGCCCCCTGGGACTGAGGCTGGGGCGCCGAGGTCCCGGCTCTCTGGGCGGAAGGAACCCCACCTCCCCGGCCTCTCCGGATTCTGCCCTTTGTCTGCCTCGCTCCACGTCCCCTCCCTCTCCGTGTCTTTCCTGACTCGGGAACCCTTCCTGCGTCTCCCCTGAAGCGCATCGGCTCCCTCCCGCCCGCACGCCACCCCCTCCCCCGCCAGTCCCCGCACCCGCAAGGCTCCCCAAGCGGGTGGGCGGCGGGGGCGGCTCAGGGGCGCACGGACCGGGCGGGGACCCTCCGCATTGTCCCGCGGGCTCCGGAGGCGCGAAGCCGGCCCGCCTCCCCAAACTTCTCCAGGGGCGCGCCCTCCTCGCGCCGCTCTGCACACCCCTCTCCGCCCTCCCCGCCCACCGTCACCCCCGGTGCAGAGGGGCTCGGGCGCGCGGGGGCGGCTCCGCGGCCGGGATCGCCCTGGCGGGGCGGCCGCACCGTGCGCAGCGGATGTGAGGAGCATGTCAATTGGCGGCGGGGGAGCGGCGGGGCTGTTCCTACCGCAGAGCGAGCGCGCGCGGAGCCGGCGGGGGAGCGCAGCGGCCGGCCGCGCGAGTAGAGGGGACCCCGGCCGCCCCACCCTCCGCGCTCTCGGCGAGCTTGGCCCGCAGTGCGGCCGGACGCCCCGGGTAAGAGGAGCCGGCAGGACCCCCGCGAGGGCGGCCCTGGGTCCCGAGCGAAGCCGCGCCGCAGCCGCAGCCGCAGCCGCAGCCGCAGCCGCAGCCGCGCCGCCGCCGCCCGCCCGGAGGGCCTGCGCGCCCGGGACCCGGCAGCTTCTCCAGGCCGGACGCTCGCACTTTCTGGGTTGGGCGCTCACAGCCGCGTAAACTAACTGCGGGACGGAGCGGGCGGCGGGAACTGGGCTCCGGAAATCCACGCGCGTCGGGCTTGCCCGGTTAGTCGCGCAGGGGGCGTCACGAGGGGTCCCGGGCACCCCTGATTCTCCGCGCGGGAGGGCGGGCAGGCGGGTGGCCGCGCAGCTCGCTGGCACCCGGGCCTCCGGGAGGCTACAGCGCCCGGGCTGAGAACGTGGTTGAGGCGGGGAAGTGGGTGCGTGGCGCCTGGTGCTGCCCCCGCCCCAGCCGCAGTGAGGAGGGGCTGGAGGCTCAGGCGCGGAGCTCGCGAGTCCCCTGGCGCAGAGCGGGACGCGCCGGGGACGCTGGCGGTGCGCGGGCCCCGCTTCCCCTTCGTGCCCGCCCCGCGCCAGGCAGCGCCGCAGCCGTCCGGGGCTGGGATGGGCGCAGCGCCGTCCTCCCCTTCCTCTCCCTGAAACTTTCTGTCCTCCAGCCGGGCTGCGGCATTGGAGGGAGCAGCAGCCCGCGGTGCCCGCCAGCGCCGGAGCCGGGAGAGGCAGGGGTGGGGGAGGGGCCCCGGGGCGGGCAGAGCGCATGCTCCACTCTCTGTGCTGTGTGACCTTGGAGGAGCCGCTGCACCTCTCTGAACCTGCGTGCTGGAGGAGCCTCCTGAGGAGGAATGGGGAGGAGCTGGGGAGGGGTGGTTGTGGGCACCAGCCCTGGGGCGCTCCAGGAGCTGTGCACCCAGCGTTCCAGGGGGAGTCGGGACGCTTCCACTCTGACCCGGCAGGTGACCTTGGACAAACACGCACCCCGCTGGGCCTCAGTATTTTGGTCTGGAAAATGGGCGTAGGGTGCCGGAAACCACTCCCAGCCCCACACCTGCTGGCCAGCCTGCCACTTCCGGCACCTTCCACCGGGGTGGCCTCTCCAGCAGCATCCTTCTGTGCCCCGGCCTTGGGGACACTGTAGCTCCCCTCCCCACCAAAGGTGGCAGGGCTGTGAGCCCCTCAGCCCTTCAGTCACCATCTCACCCCACTCTCAGAAGGGCAGTGGTGGAGGGACGGCTGCCTTCCGGCCTGTGCATCCTCCGCAGGGGGTGCCCCTCCCTCTTCCCCAGGGGGCGCCCCTCCCGCCTCCCCAGGGGGCTCCCCTCCCTGGGGAGAGCTCCTGGGCTAAAGGGGGCTGTCAAGGACCTCCCAAGGTCATGAGCCTTGACGAGGGTGATCTGAGGGGCTGTGAGAACGGCCTGCACCACCACAGCCATGGCTCCCACTGCATGACCTCCCAGCCCTCCCCCAGGAAGGCCTGACCCTCCTCCGGGGTAGAGGCCGCTGCCTCTTCACCTGAGACGAATCCATCACTCACTCGGTCTCGGGGTGTTGTGGGAGGAGTCCTGGATCAAGGTGGGAGGCGTGAGTGGGATTCTAGGCTCCGTCTCCCGTCTGTGTGACACCCGTCGTCCCCCCCCCTCCCCGTTTTCCTCTCCTCACCTGGACACTGAGGGTCAAACCCATACTCTACAGGGTCCTTGCCGGCAGCTGCTCTGTGGCTGAGGCTCTGGGCTGGGGTCCGAGCAGCAGGAAGGGAGCTGGGCCGGGGCTGGTGGTGGGACTGGTGGTCTCCAGGAAACCCCCACTTCTGTCCCAGGTGCGAGACAGCGTGAGGCAAAGTGTCTGTGTGAATGGGCCCCGTCCAGGCCCTGTCCGCCCTGGAGTGAGCCTCAGCCCCTGCCTCGGCGGGGGATCCGCCCTGTGACCTTGAGCAAGTGCCTCAACATTCTTTGGAGCCTCTGCGTTGTCAGAACGCAGTGATTGCAGCGGGGGGGGGGGGGGGGGTGAGGGGTTCCGCAGACGAGCCCTCTGAGTCCTCGGGGCGGCAGCCACGGTGACAATGCCAGGAAGGGCTGGCACCAGGCAGCGGGCCCCTCTCTGCGGGCAGCGGACATGGCCGGGGCGCAGGGGGAGATTTGCGACCTGCAGGATGGTCTTGGGGTTTAGGAAGCTGCTCTGTCTCCCTCCCTGCTCTGTCTCTCTGTCCTCTCTCCATCTTTGTCTGTCTCCCTTTCTTTCTTTCTCTGTTTCTGTCTCCCTCATTCTGAGCAGCAATTTCATGGAAAGGAAACTGCTCCATTTTGCTGTAATCTCCCCCGTCCTCCCCCCCCCCCCCCCCGCCCTGGCTTCCTGTGGTTAGGACAAGGTGGGCGGATATCTGCCCTGAGCCCAGGACAAGGACAGGAAGTAGTCGGACTTGAGGGCTGGCCGCAGCGCCAGGACCAGTGCACACTCGACTTTTGAAGGAGCCTTTGGATTGGCTGCATTCATGACCCTGTGTCCAGCCTGCGGCCTCTCACCCGCCCCAGCCCTCCTGCTCCTCATAAATCCCCCTCATTGTTTGAGCTGCTGGTCCCCAGCCTGTGGGGTCTTTGTGCAGCGGCCTGGAGCTGAGGGGCCACTGGGGCCTTAAGGGAGGGCTCAGCTAGAGCCCCATAAGCGGTGAGAGGCTTCCTTATTCGGGGAGGGGGGTGGGTGGAGCCCAGGAAAGATGTGGAAAAGTCCTTGGCAGGTCAGGACGGGCTGTGGGTGATGTTCTTCCTGTCTTGGCTTTGTTCTCTTTCCTTTTCTCTCCTCTGCATCCTGCTCCCTGGTCCCCGCGTCCTGAGCTTGGGGAGGGCTGGGGGAGGAGGCCCAAAGCCCACAGCTTCTCCTCCCTCGGAGGGCAGGACGGGGCAGTGGGCCCCGCGGGGTGGGGACCAGCAGTGCCTCCATGTTATGGACCGGGAGACAAGTCCAGGACAGGGGGACCTCCCCAGGATCACACAGCTGTCCGCGAGCAGGGGGAGGTTTTGAGCAAAGGCTGTCTCGTCCCAAAGCCTGCACCCCGTCTGATGAGAAAGGTGGGCGAAGGGCTGTGAGCACAGCCCAGACGCAGGGACGCTATGGGACCGCCTCTGGGCAGGTGGGCTCTGGCTCCCCCAGGCTGGTCTGCCCCATCTCCTCTCCTCCCCTGTGGCCTGACGGGAATGCCTGTGGGCACCCTCCTGGGGCCTCGGTCTTGTCCCGGATGGAGCAGGTGTGGCTCTTCCTTGCCCAGGTGAGGGCGGTGATGGCCAAGCATCCCTCCTTCCTTCCGCGGGAGGTGGACACAGGGAGTGCCTCCAGGGTTAGCTGTTCCTGCCTCTGGGGGATGAGCTGGAATTTGGGCCCCCCCCCCCCCCACAATGCCTGCATCTCTCAATAGCTCCGTGGGCTTAATGAGCTCCCTGCCGTGTGATGCCTTCGACATTCACCTTTTTCTCTAATGAGCCTCAGAGGGCGAAGCTGGGCTCCTCCTCATTGGTCACCCCCATCCTTCCATCAGAAGGCCGGCGGGGGGGGGGGGCTCTTCCCCATCTGGGTCCAGACTCAGCTCCCCGAGGCACCTGGACCCAGCCCCGTGGAAACCGGCCCCTGTGAAAAATCCAGCAACTGCAAAGCGAAGAGCGCCACCTCCATCGGTAGGACGCAGCCGCGTGTCCCGTGCAGACGGGCTCGTCACGGCCACCTGCCTGTCAGGTGATGCCGGTGACCCCGCAATGGTTCTTATTTCCAGGGCGCTTTCCCCGTGACCCCCCTCATTGTCAGGAAGAGGACTGAGTTTCTATCATGACCGTCAGAGGCATTTACAGGAAGTAGCCCAAGAGTTGGTTTTGTTCGTGAAATAAGCCGGTTAGTTTTGCTTTTGTGCCTTCCATGGTTTTGTCTGTTGGCTCAGGGGCTCAGGGAATTCTCAAGTCTGGTCTCTATTTTTTTTTTTTTTAAATGTGTTTTCATTGATTTCCGAGAGGAAGAGAGAGAGAGAAACATTAATGATGAGAGAGAATCATGGATCGTCTGCCTCCTGTACACCCCATGCTGGGGATGGAGCCCGCAACCTGGGTCAGTGTGCTCTGACCCGGAATCGAACCGTGACCTCCTGGTTCATAGGTCGACACTCAACCACTGAGCCACGCCGGCAGGGCTCTATTTTGTATTTCATGTCAGCACCTCCTAGCGGGTCCTGCAAGAGCTGGAATGTTACAGAGACAACTATAAACTCCCACGGGCCTGGGGCAGCTTGAGGACTGACCGCCCGGGTGGGGGGGTTGCTGGGGCCTGGACAGATGAGGCCGTGCGTGCACGGGGTGGCTTGGAGATAGATGAAGCTTTAGAGACTCCAGGGGCTGGAACAAAGACCTTGACACTCAGCCAGGCCTGCCCCAGAGGTCAGGCACCAGCGACCCACCTGGCTTCACCTGTCGCCTTCCCCGCTCCCAGGTGGGACCCCAGTAGAATTCCACGCTGGGATTTTCCGGTTTGTAATTTCCCCACATCTCCTCCCGCCTGACGGCATTTTGAGGACACAGCTGCCCCCCCCAGCCCCCCCCCCCCCCCCGCCCGTTTCCTGTTCCTGCCCCCAGGTGGTCGGGGGAGGAAGTTGGCTGCTTCCTGGAATGTAATTGTGCCCCCAGGACGTGCCTGACCCACTTTACTTCCTGGAGACCACAGCCTGTCAGAGGCACGGGCAGTAATGGGCATCTCCTCGGAGTGAGTGGCGGCTCTGCCCCAGGGGCTGCCAGGTCTGGGAGGAGCAGGGACAGGCCATGTCCTCCTCGGCTGCCCTCCGCAGGCGTCCACGGGTGGCAGAGCAGTGACCATCAGTTTGTCCCTGCCAAGCCCCAGAGCCTGCCCCCCCACACCAAGTGCTTCCCAAGCCCCACTAGAGTGTGACCAGGGCCAAGCCCCCACAGCCCACCCCTGCCTCACACTCACAGCTCATACCCCCCCCTCCCCCAGGACCATAACAGGTGGGCAGACCTCCAGGTCCCAGCAGTGCCCCCCCCCTTTCCATAACCTATAGCAGGCAGACCAAGGCCCACTGA
Organism: Ia io; assembly: GCA_025583905.1. Lineage (NCBI taxonomy): Eukaryota > Metazoa > Chordata > Mammalia > Chiroptera > Vespertilionidae > Ia > Ia io. Next base: position 17,810,764 of record JAJQQW010000024.1, on the reverse strand, counting down.
CCTCCAAGCTTTCATGGGTCCCCACTCAGTCACCCATTTGGGGTCCCCACCCTTCTCAGCCTGCTCCCCAAGCATCCTGGCACTGGTCCCTGAGAGACCCTGCCTGCAGGAGTGGGAGACCCCAAAGGCTGCTGGGCAGGGGGACCCGATGAAAGCCCAGTGTTCTGAGTCTGGGGAGAAGGCATGGGGGCAGCAGGGGGGCCCTGAGCTGGCCGTGGGGGGCCCCCAGCAGGCTGCTCCCTGGCCAGCCAGGTGGATGGTGACTCGGCAGCTTCCCCTCCAGTGGAGAGCGCTGTACAGCAGGCTCATGGTCTCTTCCGCTGTAAGCTGCGGTCCTGCAAGGCAGTATTGGGGCACCCCTGCCCCTCACCCCTGTACCCACAGAGCTGGCCAAGGATGAGCATCACCAGAGGGCTTGTTGGGGCTACAGAGAGCAGGACACGGGCGTGGGAGAGCCGGGCCCCATTCAGCAGGAGGTTCGTGTGATGGGACGGGACGGCGTCACTCTGGGGCCTGTTTCTTTGTTTGATCAGCATTTTCTGCAGGTTCCCCGAGCTCACACAACCCAGGACTTTGTGGTTTAAAAAGATCCGCTCCCAAAATCTGGGTTCAGAGAGGAACCCCCCACAGCAGGCATGTGGGGCTGAGGGTTGCACAGGGTGGCTGAGCCAGGGGACCGGGCCGGGTACCTGGCCTTCTGCTCTGAGCCTCAGGCCTCTGCCTGGCCTCCTCTCCAAGGGCCTGGGATTGCTGAGCTCAGCTTAGAAGCACGAGAAGGGAAATGCGTTGTTGCAGCAGGAGAGACTGAAGGTAGACACAGGAAGGACTTGCCAGCCTGCAGTGGCCGCAGCGGCCGCCTTGTCCCACCCGGGAAGACGCACGGGCCACTGCACACAGGGAACTCACAGACACGGGCAATTCATTATCAAAACGTGCCCGGAAATGAATTCATTAAAACCATATCCTCTGTCTCCCAGGACCCATGGGTCCGGAAAAGAACGGCATAAATTCATCTTTAAGGGTTGAACTTTGCTATCCTGTGCGCTCCTGTGAGAGGCATCTTGCTGGCTAACCTACTTCCATCTCATTAGCGCGGTGTCTGCAAATGCAGGTCGGAAAGATGAAGACGTTGTGTCCACTTAGCTCCTTGTTATCCGCATCGTCCGAGGCCAGGCCCGAGGGGGGCAGTCTGCGGGAGCGTGGTCCCCACATCCTGGTTGGTTGGTTTGGGGGGACAGGTGGTGGTGAGTGTGGGCGTGGGCGTCACATCCCTGCCTCTAGTCTAACTCCCTTGCAGCCCACCTGCCAGGTGTGGTCGGTGGAGTTTCCACCCAGGACTACAGCCGGGCTCTGAGCACCTCCAAGTGTTGGGAGTTAAGGGATGTTCCTGTGTGTGTTAGGCATGGCCACAGGGAGGTGTGGTCCTGGGGAGGTGTGGCCCTGGGGAGGGTGGTCCCGGGGAGGCGTGGTCCCGGGGAGGTGTGGCCCAGGGGAGGTGTGGTCCCGGGGAGGTATGGCCAAGGGGAGGTGTGGCCACATGGAGGTGTGGTCCCAGGGAGGCGTGGCCCCGGGGAGGTGTGGTCCCAGGGAGGTGTGGCCCCGGGAAGGTGTGGTCTGGGGAGGTGTGGCCCCGGGGAGGTGTGGTCCTGGGGAGGCGTGGTCCCTGGGGAGGTGTGGCCACGGGGAGGTGTGGTCCCGGGGAGGCATGGTCCCAGGGAGGCGTGGTCCCGGGGAGGCGTGGTCCCAGGGAGGTGTGGTCCTGGGGAGGCGTGGTCCTGGGGAGGTGTGGCCACATGGAGGTGTGGTCCAGGGGAGGCGTGGTCCAGGGGAGGGTGGTCCTGGGGAGGTGTGGCCCTGGGGGTCTCGTGCACACCCCCCCCCATGCTATCCTGCAGACCTGTCACTGTAGTTGGTCAGAGTCAGAGAGGTGGTTACCCCTGCCTATCCACCCCAGGCCACACGTGGCTGGTTCCCGTGGCCACTCACTAGCTCTCTGAGGTACGTGTGCCAGGACCACATGCATCTACCACCTCACCCGGCCCTGCCACCCTCTTCAAACCTGCAGGCCAGCGAGCAGGTGCCTCCACGGGCCGGGGCCCAGCCCCCGCAGCATCTCTGCCTAATGGCCTGTCTCATGCTTTCCCGCTCCGGCAGTTCTGAGCAGACAGAGGCGCTCACTCTGCTCAGGGCCCCTGGAGCCCACGGTCATTTATCATCCTCAGCTCTCCCAGCCGCTGTCCCCCCCACCCCCCTGCCAGGAGTGCAGCTTGAGCAGCGAGGGGGGCCGGGCAGCAACCCAGCCCCGGGGACTTCGCTGTTCCTTCCTGCTGGGTTCCCGCTCAGATGCCGCACCCTGAGCCCTGAGTGGGGACTCGTCCTGGGGTGGAGGCGGCTGTGCTGTGGGGAAGGAGCATGTACTGTGCGGCCTCGGACCAGTCCCTTCACCTCTCTGGGCCTCTTCCCCACAGGAGTCTTGAGAACTGGTGCGAAGTCATCAACATCTTTGACTTGTTTCCTTAGCTTCTGGGGGAACACGTACAGGTGGACTACCCCTTAGACGTATCCAAAGAGGGAATATGACACTTGGGTTTTTGTCGTTGTTAATCCTCACCTGAGGATATTGTTCCATTGAGTTTTAGAGAGAGTGGAAGGAAGGGGAGAGACACAAAGAGAGAAACCTGGATGTGACAAAGGTCCATTGGTTGGTTGCCACCAACACGTACCCCAACCAGGGTACATGCCCTTAACCAGAATCGAACCTAGAACCCTTTAGTCCACAGGCCGATGCTCTATCTACCGAGCCAAGCCAGCTGAGCTGACACTTGTAGTTTTTTTTAAAAAACACCCAAGTTGCTGATACCACCATTGTTCAGGACTGGGCAAGGGCTAAGAGGCCAGAGGGCACAGCATCGCACAGACCAGACCTCTGACCCCTCCTGTTCCTCATGTATATCCCTGAGCACCTACTACGTGCTGTCAAAGATCTGCAGTCAGAGTTCTTAAATCCCAGTGAAGGGAAGACAACAACTAAAACACAGCCTGTTGGTGACAAGTGCAGTGAAGGAGGGGCGGACAGTCCCAGGGGACCTCGCGGAGCTGATGTGAGCCCGTGGGGTCTGCGGGAAGAGCGTCTCTGGTCCAGAGAGCAGCAGGTGTGAGGCTCCGGGTTACCAGGGAGGACGCAGTTCTTGGAGGGGACGAGGCCCTGGTGTTTGACCACAGGACTGGGACGGGCCCCTGGATGCTCACCTGGCCCTCCCCTCCCACCCACAGCCACCCCCGCGGCCACCATGTGGAACATCTTCAAGAAGAATCAGCAGCCTGAGGCGGCTCCGGCCACCACCACAGCCACCATGCCCGTCGGGCCCGTGGGCAACTCCACCGAGAGTGGGGGTGCCGGGGGGAGCAAGGAAGACATGTTTACCAAGCTGAAGGATAAATTCTTCAATGAGATGAGCAGGATCCCTCGTGAGTGTCCCCGAGGCTGGGTGTGGGGGGACCCAGGGGCACAATTGGCTGGGTTCTTTCCTAAACCCGGGTTTAGGCTGTATTATTGGGACGCCCTGTCAATAATGGGGGTGTGTGGGGTGGCTTACTGAAGGGAGCAGGGGGTTTATGTGGCCCAACCTTCCAGGGGAAAAAAAGTTCTTATACAATTTAGAAAACTGTCAAAAGATGAAACCAAAATATAAAAAAAAAAAAAATTTTTAAAAAATTGATGTCAGAGAGGAAGGGAGAGGGAAAGAGAGAGAGAAACATCAGTGATGAGAGAGGATCATGCATCGGCTGCCTCCTGCACGCCCCACACAGGGATCAAGCAACCCCGGCATGTGCCCTGACTGGGAATCAAACCAGTGGCCTCCTGGTTCATAGGTCGAAGCTCAACCACTGAGCCACGCCGGGCAGGCAGTGATGGACATTTTAGTACCTTATGGTGGCCCTGCCGTCTGAATTCCCGGCTAAGTCTGTGTGGGAGACAGAGGCCACACTCAGCCGCACCAGCTTACTAGTACATGGTGGTCAGGACCGTGGACAACAGCTCGTTAGTTCAGCACCACGGACAGCATCCAGCTTGGTTCAGCACCATGAACAGCATCCAGGTGATCAGCACCACGGACAGCGGCCGGGTGGTCAGGACCCCTGACAGCAGCCAGTTGGTTCAGCACCATGAACAGCAGCCAGGGAGTCAGGACAGCAAACCAGGTTGGTCAGGACCACGGACAGCGATCAGACGGTCAGGACCCCGTACAGCAGCCAGTTGGTTCAGCACCATGAACAGCATCCAGGTGGTCAGGCCAGCAGCCAGGTGGTCAGCACCACGGACAGCGGTCAGGTGGTCAGGCCAGCAACCAGGTTGGTCAGGACCACGGACAGCGGTCATTGTGATCAGGACCACGGACAGGAGCAGGTGGGTCAGGGCCGTGGACAGCATCCCAGCCTGGGCACTCCGTGGGATCCCGGCTCTTCCCACCTTGTCCAAGGGCCACCCCACCCTCTGCAATCTGACCAGTTCTCCATGGGTCAGACTGGTCAGCGCTCGTAGAGCCCAGTTCACCTCCCTGCGTGTTCAGCCCGAAGGCATCTCCCCGTTAGCAGGCGTGTCCACGGGGCCATGGGCTAGGTACCTGTGATACGGCAGGTGAAGCACATGCAACTTCCCTGAAGGTCGCGCATGAGTGTGCGGTTGAACCTTGCGGGGTGGGCAGGGGCCACGGTCCCCACCCAGGGCCGAGCCCTGCTGACGTCCGGCTCTCCCGTGGGCAGTGCCGCCCTGGGCGCTGATAGCCATCACCGTGGTGGCCGGCCTCCTGCTCCTCACCTGCTGCTTCTGCATCTGCAAGAAGTGCTGCTGCCGGAAGAAGAAGAACAAGAAGGAGAAGGGCAAGGGTGCCAAGAACGCCATGAGCATGAAGGACATGAAGGGCGGGCAGGTAGGACGGGGGGAGGGCACGGGAGGGCACTCCTGCCCCTCAGAGGCCAAACGAAGGCCACTGGGCTCTGCAGCCACTGGGTCCCCCCCCCCCGAGACTGTGCATAGTCCCCACTGGCTACGTCTGCGGCTTCACCTGTTGACCCAAGGTGCTCGTGGGAGGGGGACTGGTGGGGGGAGGGGCTTGTTCTTGAAAGGGCAGAGGAACAGAACCCGCATCGACCCCAGGAGAGGCTGTTGGGACAAAATGTTGGAGGGAGACCTCCCCATCCGGGAGGCCACCCCAGGAGTGAACTGTGGCTCCTGTCAGAGGTCCCACAGCCTCTAGCTGGGGGCGGGGCAGGGACTGGACGAGGCCCCAGGACGAGGCCACGTGCAGTCCGTCTCTAGTCCCGTCATCATTTGCCCTGTCCTTTGGGGCCGGCCAGCTGGAAGGTCCTTCACACACCCAGGTTTCCCCTTCGAAGTTTGCAGAGGCCCCGGGAGCTCCCCTTCCCCCCGGGGGTGACAGTGGAGGAAGGGCCTGACCTCAGCACAAGCCAGGAAGCAAACACCTCTGTGTGTTTGTGTGCGCATGTATGTACATGCACACACATACACACCTGTACATGTGTGCATGCGTGCACATGTGTACGTGTGTGTGTGCACGTGCATATGGGGGGAAAGGGACCTGCTGTGGGGAACATGGGGGCTCCAAGAACACCCCAGGCACAGTCCAGCCAGGTCCCCCATCTGGGAGGCCACCCCAGTGGCTGTGACCCCAGGGGCCTGTCTGGGCTGCAGAATTTTTCTCTTGACCACATTCTCCCTTCTCTTCCCACCTCTGTGGACTCGCCCGCTCCTGCTCGCCGGGACTGCTCACCTGCCCAGTAAGTCTTGCCCAGGGTGTGAGGGGCCTGAGCTGGGGGAAGTATGGGGGTGTGGGGGAGGGCTGAAAGGGAGATGCTGGGTCCTGCAGGGGAGAGGCACAGGGCGGGGCCCCGGGGGACTGCCCGCCCCCACAGTTCCCCTCCCTCCTCCTCCCCCGACTCTGAGTCAGTCTGCACTGAGGGCCCTCTTCCCATGACCCCTTTGGTGGGTCGGGCTGCTCTGTCCTCTCCTCACCCTGTCCCTCTCTCCGCAGTCCCCGCAGGACGATGACGATGCAGAGACCGGCCTCACTGAGGGGGAGGGGGAGGGCGAGGAGGAGAAGGAGCCGGAGAACCTGGGGAAGCTGCAGTTCTCCCTGGACTACGACTTCCAGGCCAACCAGGTGGGCGGCTGGAGGGGGCAGCAGGGGACAGAAACCGTCCCCTCGCAGAGGGGCAGGCTGGGAAGGACCCTGGCCGGACTCTCTCCATTAACTCCCCTGACCTTGGGCCAGTCGGTGTCCTCTCAACTCCGGTGACCCCTGTGTGTTCCGAGTTCTTGGGGATGGAGGTGGGACAATCCTCCTCTTGCCCCAGCTTTGACCCTGGACCCCAGCCGTTGGGAGGGTTGCTGGTGCTGCTCAGGCAGAGCGGGTGAGGGGTGGTCCTGAGACTCTGCGGCACCCCCTGTCTCCACAGCTGACCGTCGGCGTGCTGCAGGCCGCAGAACTGCCCGCCCTGGACATGGGAGGCACCTCAGACCCTTATGTCAAAGTCTTCCTCCTCCCAGACAAGAAGAAGAAATACGAGACCAAAGTGCACCGGAAAACGCTGAACCCCGCCTTCAACGAAACCTTCACCTTCAAGGTGACGAGGGCTGGAGGGTGGATGACGGGCCCACCTGCCTCCCTCTCACCTTTCCTGGCTCCGTGCCGTGGCTGAGTTCATGGAACCAACTCAGTCTGGAACGAGGGCAACTGGATCGGGGCTCTCCCCACCCCCTCGGTTCCCCCAGAGCCCGGGTCTTCCCTCCGTCTCCACAGACTCACTGGGAGTACCGCGGGCAGCGGGGAGAACGCTGGGCCTCGGGCCCTTCCCACAGCAGCCCCTGCAGGCACGTGCGCCGCCCCGACCTGCTCTGACCCTGCCCGTGCCCTGCAGGTGCCGTACCAGGAGCTGGGGGGCAAGACCCTGGTGATGGCCATCTACGACTTCGACCGCTTCTCCAAGCATGACATCATCGGGGAGGTGAAGGTGCCCATGAACACGGTGGACCTCGGCCAGCCCATCGAGGAGTGGAGAGACCTGCAGGGCGGCGAGAAGGAGGAGGTGAGGGCAGAGACAGGGCCTCAGCGCTGGGGACGGGGTTCGGGTCCAGCGGTGAGGTGCTGGGCCCCTCGCTGAACCTCCTCAGACCTGGGAACTGCTGTTACTCCTAAAACGTCTGCCGCCACCCGGGGCCCGCGGTTCCGGGCTCGGTGCCTCAGTTTACTCACGAGGAAAGCACCCGTTTGTCCGGCAGCTGCTACAGCGTCCACTCACCCTCCAGAGATGGTTTTGTTTCGTTTTGTTCTCCGTTGAGTCCATCAGCTTGCTCCCCACCCCACCCCTACTCACAGGCCAGTGTTCTCTTGGTGGAGAGCAAAGCTTCTCACAGGCAAGGACAGGAGGGACAGAGGGATGGACAATGGTGGCCACATTGGTGCTCACATGCTCCATGGTGGGGAGGGGGACAACTTCCTTTCTTTTTTTAAAAATATATTTTATTGATTTTTTTACAGAGAGGAAGGGAGAGGGAGAGAGAGTTAGAAACATCGATGAGAGAGACACATCCATCAGCTGCCTCCTGCACACCCCCTACTAGGGATGTGCCCGCCACCAAGGTACATGCCCTTGACCAGAATTGAACATGGGACCTTTCAGTCCGCAGGCCGACGCTCTATCCACTGCGCCAAACCGGTTAGGGCCAACTTTCTTTTTAAAAAAATATTTTTATTAATTTCAGAGAGGAAGGGAGAGAGAGAGATAGAAACATCAATGGTGACAGAGAATCATCAATCCGCTGCCTCCTGCACACGCCCCACTGGGGACAGAGCCTGCAACCCGGGCCTGTGCAGCCCTGACTACCTGGGAATCAAACTGTGACCTCCTGGTTCATAGGTCGACACTCCACCACCGAGCCACGCCGGCCGGGCCACTTACCAGAGGTTTATCGAGCACCAATATGTGCCTGAGCGCCCTCTGTCCTGGCCAAGCCCTGCAGGGTGCCCCGAGTTCCCAGCTGTGATGGAGGGGAGCAAAGAGGCACTTAAGGAACCTTCTTCACCTGGGGGCTGACGCTGGGCCGGGAAGGGCCCACACCGGAGCCTGGGGTGGGGGGTGCCCGTCTCTGAGAAGCGGTGCCTGCAGCCCGGTGGGCAGAGACCTCAGGAGCCGCCCCCTCCCCGCTCAGCGGCTGTGGGACGTTGGGCACATCCTCCCGTCTCTGACCCTCCGCCTGTCACTGATCCCAAGGACGCCCGCCCCGTTTACCGGAAGGAGGTGCAGTGACGACAACAGGGAAAGGGCCCTAAAGCGCTCCGAGGTCCGCGTGTCCTTACGCGCAGCCGCCCCAGTGGGCGGAGACCTGGGGGGACGGTTCCCAGGTGCTGCCTCCAGGGCCCTGGGTCCGTCCGCCTCGCTTAGGCCTGGGGTAGCAGGAGGTACCACGTCCGCCCTCCCGCCCCCCAGGCACCACCCGCCCACACCTGCCTGCAGCCCGTCCTCCACGCCCCGGCCCGGCTGCTGCTCGCCCCCCCCCCCCCCCCCCCCCCCCCCCCCCCCTCCCGCCGGGGGATCCGACGCTGAGCCACCTGCTCCGGCCTCCCAGCTGCGGGGCCGGGAGGGGGCCGTGCCAGAGGCGCGGGGTGGCCGAGCTGACCCGGGTCCCGTCTCCCTGCGCAGCCGGAGAAGCTAGGCGACATCTGCACGTCCCTGCGCTACGTGCCCACGGCCGGGAAGCTCACCGTCTGCATCCTCGAGGCCAAGAACCTGAAGAAGATGGACGTGGGCGGCCTCTCGGGTACGTGCAGCGCGCCTGGCCGCCACTGGGTGGCAGCAGCGAGCCTCCCGCCTGGGGCAGGCGGCTCTGAGGGCTGTGAGTCCCCTCACCCTCACCCCGAGGGCAGGACCCGGCAGCTGGGCGTCAGGTTCCCCAGAGCCAGAGCCCCCCTTTCTCCGAGGGCCCCCTTCCCGACTCCGAGATGCCTTCGGGGCTCTCCTCTGAGTCCGAGGTTTAGGATTCTCCTTCCCCCAGGAAGCGCAGGTCGTGGTGGATGGGACTCCGCCCTGGGAGGGGGCTGGGGGCATGGGAAGTGCCCTGGGTGGGCCTGGCCCCTGGCACAGGCGGGCGTTCTGCCTCCCGAGGAGCAAGCTGTGACCTTGGCCAGGCCACGTCCCCTCTGTGGGCGTTGGCTTCCCACCGGCCAGGTCAGGAGGATGGGACGGGGTCGGGACGACCGGGGCCTGTGGTCCCCTCATGGCCTCCCTCCCTGCGGCCTGGGACCACGTCACCCAGCAGCCTCACACTTCCTGCAGGGCCTTGGGTGCCTCCAGCCTGGTCTGGCGGGGGGTGCTGGGCCTGTGGGAGGCACTGGGGGTTCTCTCTCCCCCGTGAGAGGCGCTGGGGGCACCTAGGGGTTCCCTCTCCCCCATGAGAGGCGCTGAGGGCCCCTGGGGGTTCTCTCTCCCCCATGAGAGGCGCTGAGGGCACCTGGGGGTTCCCTCTCCCCCGTGAGAGACACTGGGGACATCTGGGGTCTCTTCCTGCGCAGATCCCTACGTGAAGATCCACCTGATGCAAAATGGCAAGAGGCTCAAGAAGAAGAAGACGACGGTGAAGAAGAAGACGCTGAACCCCTACTTCAACGAGTCCTTCAGCTTCGAGATCCCCTTCGAGCAGATCCAGGTGCCTGGGCCTTGGCGGGCGGGTGGGCGGGTGGCGGTCTGGGCTCAAGGGGAGCCATGCAGGCATGGCCCCCCTCCGCCGGCCGACCGCCCCCCTCTGTCTCTGGCAGAAAGTCCAGGTGGTGGTCACGGTGCTGGACTACGACAAGCTGGGCAAGAACGAGGCCATCGGCAAGATCTTCGTGGGCAGCAACGCCACGGGCACGGAGCTGCGGCACTGGTCCGACATGCTGGCCAACCCGCGCCGGCCCATCGCCCAATGGCACTCGCTGAAGCCCGAGGAGGAGGTGGATGCTCTTCTGGGCAAGAACAAGTAGGAGGGGCAGCCGCCGCGACCGCACGGCCGGCTCGGACCGACAGACCCAGAGCTCTCGATACCTCAGTGACGCCCTCGAGGTTCCCCTCCCGTGTGGTCGTGTCCTCGTCCCCCTTTCCTTTCCGTCTGTTTAAAGACCGGCTTCCCGCTGGCGGCTCTGAGGAGCGTCCCTGACGAGGCGGACGAGGAGCCTGGCTCTTGTCATCGTCCGGGAGCCGTCCGCTGCATGCCCGTCATCGCCATCGCCATCGCCATCGCGGTCCCACCAGGGTCCCTCGGTCCCAGCCTCGCCCGAGCCTCGCGGGAGTGAGGGCCTCTGGCGGCAGAAAGTCGCGACGCGTCCCGGTTTTTGTGTGTTCTGGACCCACACAACGGCACTTCCTGTTTCCTGGGAGGGAAGGCTGCACAGTGGCCAGCGACCCGTGTGTGCGTGCACATGTGTGTGCATATGTACATGCATGTGTGAGAGTGCATTGTGTACAGGTGTGTGCATGTGTGTAAGGGCATTGTGCACACATGCGTGTGTGCATGTGTGAGAGGGCATTGTGCACCTGTGTGTGCATGTATGTGAGCATCTCCACATCCCTGGAATGAGCCATGGACAGGGAATCCTGCAGGAATGGGAGGCTCTCCAGGGACCCTGACATGATGGCAGGTCCTCAGTCTTCATGGGAGGCGACTGTGGAGATGGATTTGTCCGGAGCCAGGACCACGCCCTGCCATCATGGACGTCCTGTGCTCAGCGCGGTGGCCCCCGGGGTGGCTTCTGGGACATCCGTGGACGTGAGCCATTGGCCGGGTGGGTCGGCCTCCGAGAGGGACCGTCAGCCCCGGGATCTCATGCTCCTGGACCGTTCATCTCACCCCACAGAGGACCAGGGGCCCCGGGACCCCGAGACCCAGCGCCCCTCCTGGACCCTTGCCCTCCCCCGCAGGGGGAGCAGATGCCCCACGGTCCACGCCCTCATTTCCCATCATGCTTTGGCTTGTTCTCTCTCTTAAACCAAGTGGCACAACCTGTCGGCAGAGCCGGCACCTGTGCGGAGCCAGAGGGAAGCTTTACAAGGGACATTGGCTGGTTTGGTCCCTGAGGTCCAGGTGAGGGGGAGGGCGGGGGGCAGACGGCAGAGTCCCAGGATGAAGCAGACAGAGCACGGAGGGTCCCCGGCTCCCACCCCTCGGCCCTCCTGGCCGAAGGCTGGTGGGCAGTGGCGTGGCCCCAGGCGCCATGGCACCCCGCGTCCTTCCTCAGGGAGGAGGCTCCGAGTTCCGGGAGGCAGGGCCCCCTCCAGACGGGGGTGGAGACACGGGGGTTGCTCCCCGAGCTCTCATCCCCTCCCCGTCTCCTGTGCCCCCAGCATTGATAAAAAGCCATATATATGTTCACGTCGGCACTGAGTCCCCTTACGGACCTGCAGCCCGGGCGAGCGAAGCAGCCCCTGGCCGTGCCCCCCAGCCATGCAACCCTCCCTCAGCCCTGAAGCCCACAGGCCCCCCAGCACCCCCATATCCATGAGAACTCTCCTCCCCAGAATCCCCCCCACACCCCCCCCTGTCCCCTCGGCTTCCTTGGCCGGTGTTGGAGCAGCAGCAGGTGCAGGCGTCTGTTTTACTACGAGGAGGAGGGGCTTGGTCTTTGCTTTGCCACCTTCAGCTGGAGTGGGGGTGCGGGGACCCTCAGAGCCCCCCTCCCCGTGGCCTTGGGACATGGAAGTTATTCGTTACTAGGCCCTGTGTGTGCACACATGTGTGTGTATACGTGTGTGTTCTCATGAGGAGGCGGGAGGACCCCAACAAGGGTGAGGAGTGTGTAGGGCAGGGGGTGCCCGCAGAGACGGAGGTCAGAGGTCACTGGGCTCCGCCCCTGCTCCAGAGCAGTGGGTGCTTTCTCAGGGTGTATCCCCTCATTCCCTCCCGAGTCCCACAAACCTCATCACTGACTCTCCGTCAATCTCCCCCCTTCCCCGCCTGCCTCCCCACTTCTTCCCCCTTCCCCTTCCCCTTCCCCTCCCCATTCCCCCGCCCACCTCCCCCTCTTCCCCTTCCCCTCCCCCCTTCCCCGCCCCCTCCCCATTCCCGGCCTCCCCCCCTTCCCCACCCGCCTCTCCCCCTTCCCTCGCCTGCCTCCCCCATTCCCCTCCCCCTCTTCCCCACCCACCTCCTCCTTTGCCTCCCCCTTCCCCCGTCCGCCTCCCCTGCTTCCCCGCCCCCTCCCCCACTCCCCTGCCTCCCAGAGCCCAGGGTGACCTCCAGGAGGAAAGGAGCCTGCAGGCTCCTCGGGGTCTCATGGCTCTGGGCCACCTCTAGGGGGCGGCCTTGAGGGGCGGGGACGGGGCTGAGAGTCTGTGATAGCTCCAGAGACACCTGGGTGTGGGGGCCGTGGGCCCAGACGAGCCGTTCCTGCCGAGGGCACCTGTCCGGCCTGCGTAGAAGTTCTCGCCCCTGGGGGTGGCGTTCCCAAGCCACAGAGCGTGTTCTTAGCCCTCGCTGCCCCGAGGGCCCTTCAGGAGTGGGGTGCAGGCCCCACGTAGGACGCAGTGGGGGCTGGAGGCCTCCGGGGCTGTGAGTCTGAAACCATGAGAACTCAGCCCCACCCTGAATCCGGTGAGGCCAGGAGGCTGGGTTCTCTCCTTCCTCCTCGTGGATCTTTCCGGAAGGGAGACCAGCTCGCCAGGGCCTCAGGCAGGTGTTTGGACGTTGGAGGCAGAGGAAGCAGAGGTGGGGGAGCAGGTGCCAGGCGTGAGTGGGAAGTGAGATTCCAGGGGTCCCTCCGCCCCACACCCTCTTCTGCAGGATCCATCTGGGGTGCCGGGGCCGGCCCCTCGGCTTCAGCCAGGGAAGGGGGGTTGCAGCCGCCCTGGAGGCAGTGGGGTGCCTGTGGGGGAGCCCAGAGGTTGAGAATTGCCGCCCCCGCCAAGTTCCCTTAACATCCTTAGTTGGTTCTTGTCCTCACCCAGGCTGTCCCTCCCCCAGAAAGTAGGAAGAGACTGAGCCAGGAACTGTCCCCCCGATCCGGCCCCCTCTCCCCCCTCCTGGGGGAGGGCAGGCAGGGAAGGGTCCCAAGGCCTGATCCTGGGGGCCCAGAGCCCCGGGACATGGCTGCCGGGTTTGGCAAATAGACGGGGTGCCCAGTTGCATTTGAGTTTGACATGAGCGGTGAAGACTGTTAAGGGCAGGTGCCCCCTGAATGCACTTTGCTGTGTGTCCCTGACACTCATGCCCAACTGGCCAGGCCGTATATCCCATGGGGGCCCCTCATCCGGTGGAGACCGGTCCCCAAGGGCATCTCCTCCCTGGGTTTGGAGACGGAGGATACTGAGCCTTGAAGACACATGAATATACTTTATTTTTTAAGCGACAACAAAACCAGAACCTCCTGAAGCCACTTGAGCCTGCGCCCCCTGCCCCCGCCCCCGTGGGAGTAGTTGTCTGTAACTGACCCTGTTCCCGAGCCTCGTCCCACACGCATGTCTTCCTGCGAACAGCGCATGGCCTAGCTGAGCGCCGGCCCCTCCCCCGAGTCTGCGTCCAAGAAGTCTGTCTCCCCTCCACCCCCCGTTGCCAGCTCTGCCCTGGGGTTGCTGGCACCTGAGGCCCCTCCCCCGGGGTCCCCTCTGTCCACAGGGCTGACCTCTGGCCGTGCTGTGTCCAGCCCGCTGTCTGGTGTCCGTGTGTGGTGTGCCCCCACCCAATGTGTGAACTAACTGACAAGCCATACAGGGGCCCCCCAGGAGCCTGGCCTCGCTCCCCCGGAGCCCCGCCCCCGTGGCTCCCGACCACCCACCAAGGGCTCCCCGCTGCTTCCTCCCTCTCAGCCCATGTGGTGAGGACGAAGGTGTCCAGGGCCTGGTGGGGCCTGCGAGCTGCCCCCGTTCTGCACCCGTGGCGGACGGGCCATGCTGGGCACCCCACAGGGGCCTGTCCAGGCGCCCGGCTGGTCACGTGCAGCTGGGCAGGGGCTCAGCCGGCGGTCAGGTTCCCGTCACCACTGGGGTGGACGGTGCTCCCTTCCCACTTGGGGTCAGGTCTGGATGACCCATGAGGGGGACCTGCTGTTCCTATCACCCCTCCTCTGCAGGGCCCTCGGAGCGTGGAGGGCAGGTCTAGATGGGGGAGCACGGAGCTCCCGGCCCGGCCCGGCCCGGCCCAGCAGAGCACACGGTCCCCGGGAGCTGCTGGAGGTCTGGGCTGAGGCACACGTGGAAGGGCAGGTGGGGCCTGAGCATCAGGCAGGTGTCAGACGGGCCACAGGAGCCAGGTGGGCTCTGCCCTTCATGACGTGAGCACACGGGGCCCCGGCCCCACCAGGACCACCTTCATCTTCACAGAACACGTGTGCAGCCTGTCCTCCCTTCTCCCCACACCTGCCTGGCGATGCTCTCACCCCTCGTGTGGCCCCTTGTTCTCGTCCAATCTCGTCAAATCGTTATTTTGTAACGAGCTGTGTCTCCTTATTAAAGAAATGAGCTGAGAGAACTCTGGGGGTGGGGCGTCTCTGGTTGTGTTTGCCAGGCCAGGGCCCGGGCGGGGGTGGGGGTCTGGGCTCAGAGGGGAGCAGCCTGCGTGGCTGAGGCCCCTCTCTCCCTGGGGTGGGGATGGGGTCCTGAGCTGGGCTTGGGGGAGGCTGGCCCTGGGCTTGGAAGAGTGAGAATTTCTACAAGGTCCTCCCTCAACTGCCTCAAAGACGTCAAATGTCTGACTTTGGAGGCAAAGTTTTGGGGACAAAGACAGGGCTACCTCTCAGCTGCCCCAGGCCCGGCCGGCCTGAACGTGAGCCCTGACCTGATGGGTTTGTCCTGCTGTTTGGGCCACAAGCCGCTGGGTGGCAGCTGGGGCCTGTCCTGTGGAACGGGCCACCAAGCGGGAGGCAGGGCTGGGGCACGGAGAGCAGGAGAGCAGCTGGACGGTGCTGGGGAGGGTCCCACCGGCACCCCAGGCCTGGGCCGCCCCCGCGTTAGCCAGTCACAGCCAGAGGTTCTGTCTCCAGTGACGGCCACGTGGGCGTGGAGGGGTGCACACCGCCCCTGAGCTCTGCTGTCTGCACAGAAACACAGATGCCTGGGCCGCCCCCAGGTTAGCCAGTCACAGCCAGAGGTTCTGTCTCCAGTGACGGCCACGTGGGCGTGGAGGGGTGCACACCGCCCCTGAGCTCTGCTGTCTGCACAGAAACACAGATGCCCGGCCCGGGGGTTCTGGGGGCCTCGGTTGGCCTGACTCTCGGACGGTGGCCATGTGTCCCGGGAAAAGGCAGTGACGTGAAGAGGGGGGGCCGGACGAGAGACCCACAGACCCGTCTCCCAGGCGCAGAGCCAGTCAAGTCGAAACACGTTTATTTGCTGCTTATAAATACTGCTGTGCGCAGGCGTCATACAGAGTGAACGTTACTCCAACGGCCACACGGGACACGCAGTGACATTATGTAACAACCACCAGCAAACAGCTCGCTCACTCGGGTCGGAAGGCCACGCGAAGTTGCATAAAAATACATTCAGCTCAGAGTGGCCTGCTGCCCGCTCGGCCCCCTCCCCCGGTATTTACAGCGCCTGCCAACCCAGGGGAGTGGGAGGAGTCGGGCGGGAGGGGCACGGGGACCAGGCAGAGACCAGAGAGCGACCTGCTGAGTGCACTGACCAGGGTGCCGAGTGCGAAGACCAGGGTGCCGAGTGCAGAGACCAGGGTGCCGAGTGCACAGACCAGGGTGCTGAGTGCAGAGACCAGGGTGCTGAGTGCACAGACCAGGGTGCTGAGTGCAGAGACCAGGGTGCTGAGTGCACAGACCAGGGTGCTGAGTGCAGAGACCAGGGTGCTGAGTGCAAAGACCAGGGTGCCGAGTGCACAGACCAAGATGGCAGAGGGGCTTCTTGGGCAAACAAGAGCCGTGAGCAAAGGGCTGAGGCAGCAGGAGAAGGACTGAGCACCTGGGGGAACTGAGCCCCTGGCTGAGTTGCTCAGTTGGTTAGGGCCGTGGTCGGCAAACTCATTTGTCCACAGAGCCAGATATCAACAGCACGACGACTGAAATTTCTTTTGAGAGCCAAATATTATAAAGTTAAACTTCTTCTAACGCCACTTCTTCAAAATAGACTCGCCCAGGCCGTGGTATTCTGTGGAAGAGCCACACTCAAGGGGCCAAAGAGCCGCATGTGGCTCGTGAGCCGCGGTTTGCCGACCCCGGGGTTAGAGCATCGTTCTGATACTGAGGGTTGTGGGTTCAGTCTTCGCTCAGGGCCCATACAAGAACCACCAATGGACGCCTCGTCAGGGGACCAACAACGGATGCTTCTCTCAAATCAATAACAATCGCTTTAGGGAACGCGGGGCCCTGCCCAGGTGTCTCTTGTTTTTACTAAAATCGTTTCTGCTCCCCCGTAAAGATAAGGGGAATAAGAAAACAGGTGGGACAGGGGGAAGCGGACGCCATTCAGAAACACTCCAGGCCCATGGTCGGCAAACCGCGGCTAACGAACCACATGCGGCTCTTTGGCCCCTTGAGTGTGGCTCTTCCACAAAATACCACGGCCTGGGCGAGTCCATGTTGAAGAAGTGGCGTTAGAAGAAGTTTAAGTTTAAAAAATGTGGCTCTCCAAAGAAATTTCAATCGTTGTCCTGTTGGTATTTGGCTCTGCTGACTAATGAGTTTGCCGACCACTGAGCTAGGGCAGAGCGAGCACTGGAGGCTCTGTGTTAACACTGCGCATCCGGCTCTGCAATCACACGCGGCCCTGATGGCACACAGCTGCTGCGGGACCCGCGGCCGGGATGCTCCCAGTCAGAGAGGAGGCCGCTGGCCCGGCGGGCAGACACTCCCGCTCCCAGCGCACCAGCTCGGGCTGGCGACCCACCCCAAACCCACACCCCAAGAGGCACACTGTACCCCACACAGCGAATGCTTCGTGGTAAGTGCTGCGCGTTGAACGGCCCAGGTGCTTCCCCAGGTCGGGGAGCCGAGAAGAGCAGGCCGGCCATCCGGGCCCTCAGCGGGACCGCTCCTGCGCCAGGAAGCGTGTTTTTACAAAGTCTCCACGTTCACGGCAAAAGCTTTGCACATTTCTGTGTGTGTTTGTTTTCAAATGTACTTTTATGGATGTCAGAGAGGAAGGGGAGGGAGAGAGAGAGAGAAACATCCGTGATGAGAGAGAATCACGGATCCGCTGCCTCCTGCACACCCCACACTGGGGATCGAGCCTGCAACCCGGGCATGTGCCCTGACCGGGAATTGAACCCTGACTTCCTGGTTCCTAGGTCAACGCTCAACCACTGAGCCATGCCAGCCGGGCAAGGCTTTGTATGAGTTAATCTCTCAGCAGAACGGGGCCCCGGGTTTGGGGTTCGTTTCACAGCCACGCTTGGGATTGGAAATTAAAACCCCGCGCGGGAGTGAACACATCAGGGATTTGGGCAATTTGGCGAACGTTGGGGGAGGGTTATGCCTGTTTCGAGTTAACGTTGAGCTTTTCTTGGAGATGGTGGCCGGCCAGAACGGTGCCATTTGCCTCTTCACGCTAAGGTGCCCTGACAACGCACTCAGACTCCGCGCACGGAGGCCGGGCGGCTTGTTGCAAATTAAAGGGGGGGACGGGCCTCCTTCCAGCCCAGGGCAGTCCTGCCTGCACCCCCATTCGCCGTCGGCGCTGGTCACAGAGGAGGCACGGGCGTCCAGCGAGACGGGAGGGGCATTGAATGTACGAGGAGCTCTCTCCCCCAAAATCATCCCACCGGTTCCCCCGGGGAAGGTGGGCGCTGGGCTCTTTCCCGGCAGGTCCTGCTCCCGGGGCCCTGCTGGGGGTGACGTTAAAATGCATCGCAACCGGACGCCCTCTGAAGGCACATTCCTGGCCAGAAAGATGTTCCTTTATTTTAAAACATGTTTTTATTGACTTCAGAGAGGAAGGGCGAGGGGGAGAGAGAGAGAGAGAGAGAGAGAGAGAGAGAGAGAGAGAGAGAAACATCCATGATGAGAGAGACTCATCGATCGGCTGCCTCCTGCACGCCCCCTACTGGAGATCGAGCCTACAACCCAGGCATGTGCCCTGACCAGGAATCGAACCTTGACCTCCTGGTTCCTAGGTCGATGCTCAACCACCGAGCCACCCCAGCCAGGCAAAAGACGCCCCTTTAAATGACCAACACAACAAGTTGATCTCTCCTTTTATTTACTCTCCATCACAAGGCATAATTATAGGCGTGACTACCGCCTTCTTTTTTCTGAGCGTCAGGAAGGCTTTGGGAAACCGGGTGGAGTGTGAGCACCGATCCGGGCAGAACCGCAGGAAGCCCATTTCCTCTCACTGTCGCTGTGGTCGCTGTTGTTACCGTGTTTTTTTGCGTCGTTTCAGACTCGCGTTCTTACTTCCTCTTCGCCCTGAGGAGCAGAGGGAAACGTATTCGCCGCTTATAAAACAGGCGAATGGGCGGACATAGAAACCAAAGCCATTTCTTTTTTTATGTGAAATGACAAGGCCCACGTTGAAAGAGCACAAGTTTCCCTCTGAGCCCGGGCAGCCCTCCGTCCTGAGGGCTATAACGTGGAAAAGGCGGCGGGTTTCCGGCAGGCAGTGGGGGGTTTCAGGCTGAGGAAGGCGACTCTATGTCGGACACAGCGACGTGTGTCTGTCTGACCCCGAGGAGCAGCGTCCCAGGCCGACGAGCGGCTTGCAAAGCCTATGCCTTCTCCAGCAGAGGCCGAGCCCCACGCACGTGAACTTGAGAAGCGGAGACAGAAGGGCGTTGGCAGGGCCCCGGCGGTTGGCTCCGGGCGAGGCAGCAAAGCTTTGGCAGAATTGCGTTCTCGTCGGTTCAGAGGAAACACAGGTTCTGTTGGTTTTTGGCAATGCAGGTTGTGGGTCCTTTTAATCTGGGGGAACATTGGGGGAACCCCAGGCCGCCCAAAAGCCAGAGGCTTCCAGGCCCCAGGTAGACACAGCCACCCACCCCCTCTGCCGCCCCCCGCAGGCCACTTCAGGCGGAGGCTGCAGGGCGGCCAGCTCTGCCCAGACCTCAGCTGAACCCCAGTGCCAGCCAGACCAGGGCTGCTGGGGAGCCACAATGGGCGCTTCAGACCCCGAGGGGGCACTGGCCCGTCCCCCATCACCCTGTCCTCTTCGATGCCAGGCTGTGGAAACCCACGGGGATAGAATGCTCATGCTGGGATGGAAAGTGAAGATCCGGGTCCTGCCCTTGAGATTTTTTTAAATTTAATTTTTTATATTTTTATTGATTTCAGAGAAGAAGGGAGAGGGAGAGAGAGATAGAAACACCGGCTGCCTCCTGCACACCCCCTACTGGGGATGCCGCCCGCAACCCGGGCATGTGCCCTTGATGGGAGTTGAATCTGGGACCCTTCAGCTGCAGGCCCTCGCTCTATCCACTTGGCCACACCGGCCAGGGCCCCTGAGTTTTGCAGATGAGAAGAGTAAAGCCACGTGGTTCGGCCTGGCTGACGCCGACCCCAATCCCTGCCATCCCTGCCGCAGCCGGGCCCCAGGTCAAAGGCCCTCTGCCCTGTGCGGGGGGGGGGGGGGGGGGGGGGGGCTCTGGGCAGCCCCTCGCACGGCCTGGCCCCGTGAGGACAACGGGAAGTGAGAGCCGTGTTCGCCCCGATCTGGAACCAACGAGGCCCGTGACCATCACTCCGTCATCACTCTGCGTCCTCGGTTTAAATTTGGGGGGCTCTCTGCGGTCGAGAGGGACAGGGTGGATATTTGAGGGGGTGCCGGATGAGGTGCCCTTTGCTCTGGTTAGAGCGAGCCCCGCCTGGTTTGGTGAGCTTCAGGGTGGGAGTGAGTGAACCCCAAAGGAAAGGCTGCAGAGGAGGGTGGGGAGGAGGAGGTCCTGGCCAGTATGGGGGGGTCCCCCTCCTCTGAGACCCCCGGGAGGGAGGTTCCTCGGCAAACTGGACCGATTCTGTGGTTGGGCAGGCTTTCGGCTCTCAACGCTCTGTTGCAGGAAGTGACTCAGCACCCCGCCTCGAGGGAGGGGGGAGCAGAGTCTGGTCCAACTTCCTCCCTCAGTTCCCAATGGGTCTGGGAACGAGGAGTGTGAGGCTGAATGTTGGGGTGATTCAGAGATCTGGGGCCCCTAAGCGGGGTGGATGAGAGAAGGGGTACAAAGAAGGAGGGGGCCAGGTGGATTGAGCTACAGGTTAGTAGCCAGTGGACCCACGCTTGGCTCCCAGGCCCATGATGTAGCAGCTGTTACCCGCACCCATTTCTACATCTTGAAAGTGGGGGTACCAGAGACCTTTCTAAAAAAAATATATATATTTTTGTACTGATTTCAGAGAGGAAGGGAGAGGGAGAGAGAAATGGAAACATCCATGATAAGAGAGAATCATGCATCGGCTGCCTCCTGCACGCCCCCTACTGGGGATGGAGCCCGCAACCCCGGCATGTGCCCTGACTGGGAATCAAACCAGTGGCCTCCTGGTTCATAGGTCGATGCTCAACCACTGAGCCATGCCGGCCACGCAGTGATGGACATTTTAGTACCTTATGGTGGCCCTGCCTTCTGAATTCCCGGCTAAGTCTGTGTGGGAGACAGAGGCCACACTCAGCCCCACCAGCTTACTAGTACATGGTGGTCAGGACCGTGGACAACAGCCAGTTAGTTCAGCACCACGGACAGCACCCAGTTGGTTCAGCACCATGAACAGCAGCCAGGTGGTCAGGGGCAGCAAACAGGTTGGTCAGGACCACGGACAGCGGCCAGGTGGGCAGGACCCCCGGACAGCAAACAAGTGGTCAGCACCACGGACAGCGGTCAGGTGGGCAGAACCGCGGGCAGCAACCGGGTTGGTCAGGACCACGGACAGCAAGCCAGGTGGGTCAGCACCACGGACAGCAAAACAGGTTGGTCAGCACCACGGACAGCAGTACAGGTGGTCAGCACCACGGACAGCAAAACAAAAAAGTGGTCAGCACCACGGACAGCAGTCAGGTGGTCAGAACCGCGGACAGCAAACAGGTTGGTCAGGACCACGGACAGCAGCCAGGTGGGTCAGGGCGGGGGACAACATCCCAGCCTGGGCACTCCCTGGGATCCTGGCTCTTCCCACCTTGTCCAAGGGACACCCCACCCTCTGCAATCCGACCAGTTCTCCATGGGTCAGACTGGTCAGCGCTCGTAGAGCCCAGTTCACCTCCCTGCCTCCTACACGCCCCCTACTGGGGATGGATTCCGCAACCCCGGCATGTGCCCTGACTGGGAATCAAACTGTGACCTCCTGCCTATAACCCTAACCCTATAACCCTAACCGTATAACTCTAACTCTATAACTCTAACCCTAACCCTAACCCCCTAACCCTAACCCTAAACCCTAAACCCTAAAACCCTAACCCTAACCCTAAAACCCTAACCCCATCACCCTAACCCTAACCCCATCACCCTAACCCTAACCCTAACTCTAACAAAAATAACCGTGACCTCCTGGTTCGGAGATCAACGCTCAACCCCTGACCACAGCGGCCTTCTGAGGGAGTCAGCCACGCCTGTAAACATGCTGCACTTCATCTCAGGGAACCGTCTCAGCAACCGGGGGTCAGGGCTCTCCTGAACGGGGCCTTGAGGGGGGCGGGGGGGGCGGTCAGAAGACCGTGCCAACCAGAAAACCTAAAGCGCTGAACACGGGGCCTGGGGCAGCAGCGCCTGGGTGAAAGGGTCATCGGCCAATGTTTATCCGTGTTCGAGGCGCACACGTGAGGTACACATGGTGAAGGGGCTCCTCCCCAATCGTATGCCCACGTTGGCAGAACAAGACCCACCCTCCCAGCCCGGCCGGAGTGGCTCTGTGGATGAGCGACAACCTGGGAACCAGGAGGTCAGGGTTCGATTCCTGGTCAGGGCACAGGCCTGGGTGGTGGGCTCCATCCCCAGTGTGGGGCGTGCAGGAGGCAGCCGGTCCGTGATTCTCTCTCATCATGGATGTCCCTCTCTCTCTCCCTCTCTCTCTCTCTCCCTCTCCCTCTCCCTTCCTCTCTCTGAAATCCCAAGACCTCCCCTAACCCTGCATCCTGCTTTCAGGACAAGGGTGGGAGGAAGAGCCCCCTGACCTGGGCTGGAGTGGCCTGTCGGTCAGCTCCCAGAGGTCAGGCAGAGGTCAGGCAGAGAGCACAGACTCTTAAGGGCACGGCCTTGTCCTTCTCCAAGAGGATGTATTTGTTGTTGATGCATCTTCGCCAGCGCAGCCAAGCGCCTCCCGGTCCCAGCGCCCCGCGCGCCCCTCCCGGGCGCAGACCCCAGCTGCCCCGAGAGCCCCAGGCACGGGCTCTCCCCACGCCTCTGTTTTCGGAGTTTCGGGGCCACGAGGAAAACCAGTGGGTGTCAGATTGCACGTCAAACGCCTCCAAGATGCTGCCTATGTCAACACGGGCTCCGGCCACGGAACCTTAAGCCAACCCGGGAGGGCGGCGCGGAGCCACGTGCACGCCGTGTGTTCCGTTGGGGCCACGGATGGACCCAGTGCGGCCGGGGTCATCTGAGGGACCCGCTTGGCATCTCACCGCAGACAAGACCCTAGGCCTTCCCTCTCGGTTCTCTGTGGGTTTTCGTTGTGGTTTTTATTTTTATGTTTTTACGGGGGTGTGAGTGTCCCCCCCATGTCCCGCGTGGTTCAGGGTTCAGGTTCGGGGTTCGGGCTCTGGAGGAGGCCGCACACAAATGAAAGAGACTAGACAAGAAAGTATAAATTTGGAAATATTGGGGGCCAGGCGGGAGCCCCACTCAAGGGGAAGGACTCCGCTTTGCTCTGGCCTTGCGATCCCTTTTATTCAAATTGTGGGATACACCCACAGCCCTTAGGCAGGCAATTCCAATGATAGCCCATCAGCAGGGATTCACATAAAACTAAAAGGTGGAGGTTGCTTCAGCTCCCATCGTCTCCACTAGACAGTGGGTGGTTGGCTCTGACCTTTCAGAGCTTCGAGGTGGACCAGCCTTCCGGGTTCGTTGTCCACCCCTCTCTGCCAGTGAGGACAATGGGCGGCTCCCAACATGGGGGGTGGGGGTTGTAAAAGAGCTCGTCAATACACTACTTGGAAAATAGAAAAAAATCTACGTCAAGAGGTAGCTGACCATTTCATAGAGACCCGGTGCACGAACTCGTGTACGAGTGGGGTCCCTCGGCCTGGCTGGCGACTGGGGCCGATCGGGCCGTTCAGCTCAATCCTGATCTTCTGGGTGGGGGGGTGGTGGGGGCGGGGGGGGGGAACCACCGGAGGTTGGCCGTGGGAGTGCACTGACCACCAGGGGGCAGCTCCTGCATTGTATGCCCACATTGGTAGAACAAGACCACCCTTGATGGTCAGTGCACGTCATAGTGACCGGTCGTAACAGTCATTTAGGTTTTTATATAGATAGACTAGTGGCCCAGTGCACAAAATTCATGCAGCCGGCCTGCCTGGCCAACCCCCCAACTGCCCTCCTGCTGGCCTGCCTGGCTGCCCTCCAACTGCCCCCATGCTGGCCTGGCCAACCCCCAACAGCCACCCTTCTTGCCTGGCTGCCCTGGCCACCCCACAACTGTCCCATGCAGGCCGGCCTGGTCGCCCCCCAACTGCCCCCCTGCCAGCCTGGCCATCCCCCAACTGCCCCCCTGCCAACCTGGCTGGCTATCCCCAACTGCCCCCCTGCCAGCCTGGCTGGCTATCCCCAACTGCCCCCCTGCCAGCCTGGCCACCCCCCAACTGTCCCCTGCAGGCCGGCCTGGTCGCCCCCCCAACTTCCCCCTGCTGGCCTGGCCACTCTGGCTACCCCCCACTGCCCCCTTGCTGGCCTGGCCACCCCCCAACTGCCCCCCTGTCAGCCTGTCCACCTCCCAACTGCCCCCTTCCAGCTGGCCTGGCCGCCCCCCAACTTCCCCCCCTGCCAGCCTGGCCACCCCCCAACTTCTCCCCCTGCCAGCCTGGCCACTCCCCAACTGCCTCCTGCCGGCCTGGCCACCCCCCACTGGCCCCCTGCTGGTCTGGCCACTCTGGCTACCCCCCACTGCCCCTTTGCTGGCCTGGCCACCCCCCAACTGCCCCCCTGCTGGCCTGGCCACCCCCCAACTGCCCCCTGCTGGCCTGCCTGGCTACCCCCCAACTGCCCCCCTGCTGGCCTGGCCTTCCCCCAACTGCCCCCCTGCTGGCCTGGCTGCCCTCCAATTGCCCCCATGCTGGCCTGGCCACCCCTCAACTGCCCCCCTGCCAGCCTGGCTGCCCTCCAACTGCCCCCCCCCCCGCTGGCCTGGTTGCCCCCTAACTGCTCCCCTGCTGGCCTGGCTGCCCCCTAACTGCCCCCCTGCCGGCCTGGCTGCCCCCTAACTGCTCCCCTGCCATCCTGGTCACCCCCTAACTGCCCCCTTGCTGACCTGGTCACCTCCTAACTGCCCCCCTGCCGGCCTGGTTGCCCCCTAACTGCCTGGAAGGAAGATGGACATCTGGAAGATGTTGGGCACCGGGTCTAATTAGCATATTCCCCTCTGATTAGTGTGGATCGATACCTTCAGGCAGAGGTGGGAGGTGAAGCCCAGCCGTCTCTCCAAGGACCCGTGGACGGCACAGCAGAGAGAAAAGGACGCGGGCACAGGGGAGGGGAAGCCACGCAGGGGAAACTGTGATCAAATGCTTCCGACGCTCGGCCTCTGTACTATCTTTCTTTAAGTCTATTGTGTCTGTATCATGCTTTCTGAAGGAAACGCCCCCCAACTGCCTCACGCTGACCTGCCTGGCCCCCTCTTTTCAAAAATAACTATTGCCCTGGCTGGTGTGGCTCAGTGCATAGAGTGTCGGCCTGTGGACTGAAAAGTCCCGGGTTCGATTCCAGTCAAGGGCACATACCTCGGTTGCAGGCTCCTCCCCAGCCCGGGCCCTGGTCGGGGCGCATGCAGTTGGCAACCCATTGATGTGCTTCTCTCACATTGATGTTTCTCTCTGTCTCTCCCTCTCTCTTCCACTCTCTCTAAAAAGCAATGGGAAAACATCCTCAGGTGAGGACTAAACAGTAAAAATCCCATCTAATAAAAGGGTGGTAATATGCAAATTGACTGTCACTCCAACACACAAGATGGCTGCCCCTATGTGGTCAAAGATCCTGCCCCCATGTGGACACAAGATGGCTGCCACAAGATGGCTGGCAGGGGAGGGCAGTTGGGAGGGACCAGGCCTGTAAGGGAGGGCAGTTGGGGGTGATCAAGCCTGCAGGGGAGGGCAGTTAAGGGTGACCAGGCCGGCAGAGGAGGGAAGTTGGGGGTGACTGGGCCTGCAGGGAAGGGCAGTTGTGGGGGGACGCAGGCCTGCAGGGGAGAGCAGTTGCGGGGGATCAGCCTGCAGGGGAGGGGCAATCAGGCTGGCAGGGGAGCAGTTAGGCATCAATCATGCTGGCAGGGGAGTGGTTAGGGGGTGATCAGGCTGGCAGGCAGAAGCGGTTAGGGGCAATCAGGAAGGCAGGCAGGCGAGCAGTTGGGAGCCAGCAGTCCTGGATTGTGAGATCGGGCCTAAACGGGCAGTCGGACATCCCTCGAGGGGTCCCAGATTGGAGAGGGTGCAGGCTGGGCTGAGGGACACACATCCCCGTGCACGAATTTTGTGCACTGGGCCTCTAGTAATAATACGTGTCTAACCAGGTGGAATCCCATCATGTTTTCCTGACTGAGCGGCTCCCGTCCCACCTGGCTGACTTCCCTGCCGCGCGGTGGGTTAAACGAAAGGCATCTGACCAGGGGGGACGCTGGGGGCAGGCCCTCCTGTGCTCACGTTGGAAATGGGGGCGACGAGCCAGGAGTAGAACAGGGCCTGACATTTACCTTTGAGCCAATGTTATTTTCTCATCACAGAATTCACATGGACTTCGATGCTCCAGGAATAACTTTTGGAGAAACCTGGGTCGAGTTCAAGACAGACGCTGAGACTTTCTGGAAAGATCATTCAATAAGAAAGGGTCAGCCCGGCCGGCGTGGCTCAGCGGTTGAGCATTGACCTATGAACCAGGAGGTCAGGGTTCGATTCACGGTCAGGGCACATGCCCTGGTGGCCGGCTACATCCCCAGGGTGGGGTGTACAAGGAGGCAGCCGATCGATAATTCTCATCATTGATGCTTCTCTCTCTCCCTCTCCCTTCCTCTCTGAAATCAGTAAAAATATATGCTTAAAAACCAAGCATGTATGAACAGACCATATAGCTTATCCACATAACAGACACACATGTCCTTACAGGTAGAAGCACTCCAACGCCCGGCTGGGTAAATCCATCCCAGAGGTTTGAGCGCCACCTGGTGGCCATTCCACGCTCAGGTGAACAGAATAATAAAGTGATACGAGAGATCAGTTAATATATATTAAAAAAAAAAATACATCGGTGTTAACACCACTGTCCCAGAGAACACAGAAGTCTTTCCCAGGAAAGTTCATGATTTGTGCTGCTTCCTAATAAAATATACGCACCCATCGGTGAAATAAAATCTATATTTTGTCACCTTTGTGTTCAGGTAGCATCCATTCAAGAAGGAAACATATATATTTTGGATGAAAAGGGTTCCTGGGCTGAAATCTAGTCTTCAGAGACTCTTTTTTTTCCTGTGTGTTCAGAGAGTTCGTTGCCTCCATAGCATTCACTTTAAAACCTATTTCAAAAGTGAACAACTTGGTCTTCGTCGAAGAAAGAAGAAGTCGGAGCTTAAGTGCACGATCATTTGTTTCTATAAAGACAAACTGCAAATTCCTATGAAGACACGGTCCAGATTCCAACCCTGGATACGTCTATGTTATTTCACTCATGCATGACCATTTCCTTTAGAGTGATAATCAAGTGAAAATGAATTGGAGAACTTGTTGGCCTGGTTTTGTCACCATAGCATCCAAACCCCACTGAATTCATTTATATCGTACCTAAAGGTTATGCTTATGAACTCTTACAAAAGTCGTTTTAAAACGTTTTAAACACACACACACATTTATTGTAGAGTGGGGGACACAACAGCTCCTTAGGATGGGAGAGGGGTCAGGCGGCCAGCTCGGGAAAGATTTATTTCCCTGGAGCATTCAAAGGACTTACTTACTCTGACATTTTAGATGATAAATTAACGGGGTCAGACCTCTTTTAATTGTGAGAATTTGGACTCTTCTTCCAAGATTCCTTAAATAGTTTGTGAAGAAAATGTTCAACCAGAACATGTAAAAAAGGGGCCCAAAGTTCCCACGTGGCATTCAGTCACCATGAGAGGTTGGCTGTTGGCTGCAATGGAACCAGACACTCATGTGCAGGCCTGTTGCCCACAATAGGAGATCCTATTGCCCTGGGCTCTCAGCCCCAATAGAATGAGACCCACCTACCCAGGCTATTGCCCGCAATAGGAGATGCTATTGCTCAGGGCTGTCAGCCCCAATAGAATGAGACTCCCCTACCCAGGCTATTGCCCGCAATAGGAGATGCTATTGCTCAGGGCTGTCAGCCCCAATAGAATGAGACTCCCCTACCCAGGCTATTGCCCGCAATAGGAGATGCTATTGCTCAGGGCTGTCAGCCCCAATAGAATGAGACTCACCCACCCAGGCTATTGCCCGCAATAGGAGATGCTATTGCTCAGGGCTGTCAGCCCCAATAGAATGAGACTCACCCACCCAGGCTATTGCCCGCAATAGGAGATGCTATTGCCCTGGGCTCTCAGCCCCAATAGAATGAGACTCACCTACCCTGCATTATTGCCGGCAATAGGAGACGCTATTGCTCAGGGCTGTCAGCCCCAATAGAATGAGACTCCCCTACCCAGGCTATTGCCCGCAATAGGAGATGCTATTGCTCAGGGCTGTCAGCCGCAATAGAATGAGACTCACCTACCCTGCCTTATTGACCGCAATAGGAGATGCTATTGCTCAGGGCTGTCAGCCGCAATAGAATGAGACTCACCTACCCTGAGTTATTGCCCGCAACAGTAGATGCTATTGCTCAGGGCTGTCAGCCGCAATAGAATGAGACTCACCTACCCTGAGTTATTGCCCGCAACAGTAGATGCTATTGCTCAGGGCTGTCAGCCGCAATAGAATGAGACTCACCTACCCTGAGTTATTGCCCGCAATAGGAGATGCTATTGCCCTGGGCTGTCAGCCGCAATAGAATGAGACTCACCTACCCTGAGTTATTGCCCGCAATAGGAGATCCTATTGCCCTGGGCTCTCAGCCCCAATAGAATGAGACCCACCTACCCAGGCTATTGCCCGCAATAGGAGATGCTATTGCTCAGGGCTGTCAGCCCCAATAGAATGAGACTCCCCTATCCAGGCTATTGCCCGCAATAGGAGACGCTATTGCTCAGGGCTGTCAGCCCCAATAGAATGAGACTCACCTACCCAGGCTATTGCCCGCAATAGGAGATGCTATTGCTCAGGGCTGTCAGCCCCAATAGAATGAGACCCACCTACCCAGGCTATTGCCCGCAATAGGAGATGCTATTGCTCAGGGCTGTCAGCCCCAATAGAATGAGACTCACCCACCCAGGCTATTGCCCGCAATAGGAGATGCTATTGCTCAGGGCTGTCAGCCCCAATAGAATGAGACTCACCTACCCTGAGTTATTGCCCGCAATAGGAGATGCTATTGCTCAGGGCTCTCAGCCCCAATAGAATGAGATCCTCCTGTCCAGTGTTGTTGCCCACAATAAAACGACATTCTAATGACCCGTGCTGTTCCCATAATAGAATGAAACCGTCCTCCCCGCGGCTGTTGGCACTCCATAGAAATCACAAAGCACCGATGCCTGATAATATTCCCGGAAAGGTATCTTCCTGTAAACTGCATAAATATAAGGTTCATTTTATTTCTGAAATTCCCTTATCCTCTGAGCGGCTAGAACATTGAATTGAAAACACACTCTGAAAATCTGTGGAGAGAAACTCCGTGAGCTCTAGTGATTTGGACTACCCTTGTTGATTGGGCTGAATTGGACCCTTTTGAACTTCCTATATTAAAGTTGTGAACAAATATTTTGCTACCTCTTGAAAGGACTGAGTTTTCTTCCCACTGACTCCAAACTTCCAGGGCATGTTTTACTTACAAAAATAATTTGTTTCCTTTAAGATGTCATTTTTCTCAGACAAAAACCTACTGGGAACCCCGAGAGACACCTTAGACTATCTTGGGAAAAACCAATACCCTTGCACACACTCGGAGAGTATCAGGCCACAGGTGACTGCATCATAGAGAGGGTCTCAATCTATTGGGGGCAACACCACGGGGCAGGTGCGTCTCCTATCTATTGCGGAAAAGGGCCCCACAGGAGCCTCTCATTCTATTGGGGCCAACAGCCCTGGGCAATAGGATCTCCTATTGTGGGCAACAGCCCTGAGCAATTGAGTCTCATTCTATTGGGGTTGAGAGCCCTGAGCAATAGCATCTCCTATTGTGGGCAACAGCCATGGCCAATTGAGTCTATTCTATTGGGGCTGACGGCCCTGAGCAATAGCATCTCCTATTGCAGGCAACAGCCATGGCCAATTGAGTCTTATTCTATTGTGGCCAACAGCCCCGTGCAATTGCATCTCCTATTGTGGGTAATAGGCCTGGTCAATTGAGTCTCATTCTATTGGGGCTGAGAGCCCTGAGCAATAGCATCTCCTATTGCGGGCAACAGCCCTGGCCAATTGAGTCTTATTCTATTGTGGCCAACAGCCCCGTGCAATTGCATCTCCTATTGTGGGTAATAGGCCTGGTCAATTGAGTCTCATTCTATTGGGGCTGAGAGCCCTGAGCAATAGCATCTCCTATTGGGGACAACAGCCCTGGCCAATTGAGTCTCATTCTATTGGGGCCAATAGCCCCGTGCAATAGCATCTCCTATTGCGGGCAACAGGCCTGGCCAATTGAGTCTCATTCTATTGGGGCTGAGAGCCCTGAGCAATAGCATCTCTTATTGCGGGCAATAGCCCTTGGTAGGTGAGTCTCATTCTATTGGGGCTGAAGGCAATGAGCAATAGCATCTCCTATTTCGGGCAACAGCCATGGCCAATTGAGTCTCATTCTACTGGGGCTGAGAGCCCTGAGCAATAGCATCTCCTATTGCGGGCAACAGCCCTGGCCAATTGAGTCTCATTCTATTGGGGCCAACAGCCACATGCAATAGCATCTCCTATTGCAGGCAACAGCCATGGCCAATTGAGTCTCATTCTATTGGGACTGAGAGCCCTGAGCAATAGCATCTCCTATTGCGGGCAACAGCCCTGGCCAATTGAGTCTCATTCTATTGGGGCCAACAGCCACATGCAATAGCATCTCCTATTGCAGGCAACAGCCATGGCCAATTGAGTCTCATTCTATTGGGACTGAGAGCCCTGAGCAATAGCATCTCCTATTGTGGGCAACAGGCCTGGGCAATTGAGTCTCATTCAATTGGGACTGAGAGCCCTGGTCAATAGGATCTCCTACTGGGGGCAACAGCCCTGGGCAATTGAGTCTCATTCTATTAGGGCTGAGAGCCCTGGTCAATAGGATCTCCTACTGAGGGCAACAGGCCTGGGCAGGAGGATCTCATTCTATTGGGGCTGAGAGCCCTGAGCAATAGCATCTCCTATTGCGGGCAACAGCCCTGGGTAGATGAGTCTCACTCTATTGGGGCTAAGAGCCCTGAGCAATAGCATCTCCTATTGCGGGCAACAGCCCTGAGCAATTGAGTGTCATTCTATTGGGGTTGAGAGCCCTGAGCAATAGCATCTCCTATTGCGGGCAACAGCCATGACCAATTGAGTCTCATTCTATTGGGGTTGAGAGCCCGGAGCAATAGCATCTCCTATTGCAGGCAACAGCCCTAGCCAATTGAGTCTCATTCTATTGGGGCCAACAGCCCCGTGCAATAGCATCTCCTATTGTGGGCAACAGCCATGGCCTATTGAGTCTCATTCTATTGGGGCTGAGAGCCCTGAGCAATAAGATCTCCTATTTCGGGCAACAGGCCTGGGCAATTGAGTCTCATCCTATTGGGGCTGAGAACCCTGAGCAATAGTATCTCCTATTGGGGACAACAGCACTGGCCAATTGAGTCTCATTCTATTGGGGCCAACAGCCCCGTGCAATAGCATCACCTATTGTGGGCAACAGCCATGGCCTATTGAGTCTCATTCTATTGGGGTTGAGAGCCCTGAGCACTAGCATCTCCTATTGCGGGCAACAGCCCTGGCCAATTGAGTCTCTTTCATTGGAGCTGAGAGCCCTGAGCAATAGCATCTCCTATTGGGGGGAACAGCCCTGGCCAATTGAGTCTCACTCTATTGGGTTGAGAGCCCTGAGCAATAGCATCGCCTATTGCGGGCAATGGGCCTGGCCAATTGAGTCTCATTATATTGGGTTGAGAGTCCTGAGCAATAGCATCTCCTATTGGGGGCAACAGCCCTGGGCAGGTGAGTCTCATTCTATTGGGGTCAACAGCCCTGAGCACTAGCATCTCCTATTGCGGGCAATAGCCCTGGCCAATTGAGTCTCTTTCATTGGAGCTGAGAGCCCTGAGCATTAGCATCTCCTATTGCGGGCAACAGCCCTGGCCAATTGAGTCTCATTCTATGGGGGCTGACGGCCTTGAGCAATAGCATCTCCTATTGCGGGCAACAACCATGGCCAATTGAGTCTCATTCTATTGGGGTTGAGAGCCCTGAGCACTAGCATCTCCTATTTCGGGCAACAGACCTGGACTTTCTTCAACCCCACTTCCCTGTCCGGCCTGCACAGAAGTTCTCGCCCCTGGGGGTGGCGTTCCCCAAGCCACAGAGCTTGTTCTGAGCCCTCCCTGCCCTGAGGGCCCTTAGGGAGTTGCAGGCCCCACATTGGACGTAGTTGGGGCTGGAGGCCTCCGGGGCTGTGAGTCTGAAACCATGAGAACTCAGCCCCACCCTGAATCCGGTGAGGCCAGGAGGCTGGGTTCTCTCCTTCCTCCTCGTGGATCTTTCCGGAAGGGAGACCAGCTCCGCCAGGGCCCCAGGCAGGTGTTTGGACGTTGGAGGCGGAGGAAGCAGAGGTGGGGGAGCAGGTGCCGGGCGTGAGCGGGAAGTGAGATTCCAGGGGTCCCTCCGCCCCACACCCTCTTCTGCAGGATCCATCTGGGGTGCCGGGGCCGGCCCCTCGGCTTCAGCCAGGGAAGGGGGGTTGCAGCCGCCCTGGAGGCAGTGGGGTGCCCGTTGGGGAGCCCAGAGGTTGAGAATTGCCGCCCCCCAAGTTCCCTTAACATCCTTAGTTGGTTCTTGTCCTCATCCAGGCTGTCCCTCCCCCGGAAAGTAGGAAGAGACTGAGTCAGGAACTGTCCCCCCCCCGACCCGGCCCTCTCTCCCCCCTCCTGGGGGAGGGCAGGCAGGGAAGGGTCCCAAGGCCTGATCCTGGGGGCCCAGAGCCCCGGGACATGGCTGCCGGGTTTGGCAAATAGACGGGGTGCCCAGTTGCATTTGAGTTTGACATGAGCGGTGAAGACTGTTAAGGGCAGGTGCCCCCTGAATGCACTTTGCTGCGTGTCCCTGACACTCACGCCCAACTGGCCAGGCCGTGTGCTCCGTGGCCCTGTGTCCCATGGGGTCCCCTCATCTGGTGGAGACCGGTCCCCAAGGGCGTCTCCTCCCTGGGTTTGGAGACGGAGGACACTGAGCCTTGAAGACACATGAATATACTTTATTTTTTAAGCGACAACAAAACCAGAACCTCCTGAAGCCATTTGAGCCTGCGCCCCCCGCCCCCGCCCCCGCCCCCGTGGGAGTAGTTGTCTGTAACTGACCCTGTTCCCGAGCCTCGTCCCACACGCATGTCTTCCTGCGAACAGCGCATGGCCTGAGCGCCGACCCCTCCCCCGAGTCTGCGTCCGAGAAGTCTGTCCCCACCTCCCACCACCCCTCCCCCACAGTTGCCAGCTCTTCCCTGGGGTTGCTGGCGCCTGAGGCCCCTCCCTCGGGGCCCCCTCCATCCACAGGGCTGACCTCTGGCCGTGCTGTGTCCAGCCCGCTGTCTGGTGTCCGTATGTGGTGTGCCCCCACCCAATGTGTGAACTAACTGACAAGCCATACAGGGGCCCCCCAGGAGCCTGGCCTCGCTCCCCCGGAGCCCCGCCCCCGTGGCTCCCGACCACCCACCAAGGGCTCCCCGCTGCTTCCTCCCTCTCAGCCCATGTGGTGAGGACGAAGGTGTCCAGGGCCTGGTGGGGCCTGCGAGCTGCCCCCGTTCTGCACCCGTGGCGGACGGGCCATGCTGGGCACCCCACAGGGGCCTGTCCAGGCGCCCGGCTGGTCACGTGCAGCCGGGCAGGGGCTCAGCCGGCGGTCAGGTTCCCGTCACCACTGGGGTGGACGGTGCTCCCTTCCCACTTGGGGTCAGGTCTGGATGACCCATGAGGGGGACCTGCTGTTCCTATCGCCCCTCCTCTGCAGGGCCCTCGGAGCGTGGAGGGCAGGTCTAGATGGGGGAGCACGGAGCTCCCGACCCGGCCCGGCCCAGCAGAGCACACGGCCCCCGGGAGCTGCTGGAGGTCTGGGCTGAGGCACACGTGGAAGGGCAGGTGGGGCCTGAGCATCAGGCAGGTGTCAGACGGGCCACGGGAGCCAGGTGGGCTCTGCCCTTCATGATGTGAGCACATGGGGCCCCGGCCCCACCAGGACCACCTTCATCTTCACAGAACATGTGTGCAGCCTGTCCCCCCTCTCCACCTGCCTGGCGATGCTCTCACCCCTCGTGTGGCCCCTTGTTCTCGTCCAATCTCGTCAAATCGTTATTTTGTAACGAGCTGTGTCTCCTTATTAAAGAAACTAGAGGCCCAGTGCACAAAATTCATGCACAGGGGGAGGGGTGTCTCTCAGCCCAACCTGCATCCTCTCCAATCTGGGACCCCTTGGGGGATGTCTGCCTGCCTGTTTAGGCCCCCGATCGGGCCTAAACAGGCAGTCAGACATCCCTTTCACAATCTAGGACTGCTGGTTCCCAACTACTCGCCTGCCTGCCTTCCTGATTGCCCCTAACCGCTCTGCCTTCCAGCCTGATCACCCCCTAACCACTCCCCTGCCAGCCCGATCGACACCTAACTACCCTCCCCTGACACCCCGGTCACCCCCAAATGCCCTCCCTTGCATATTCCTTTATTAGATAGGGTTTTTTCTTTAGCATATTGGACAGTCCTAACTGGTTTGGCTCAGTGGATGGAGCACTGGCCTGCAGAATCAAGGGTCCCAGGTTCGATTCTGGTCAAGGGCATGTACCTTGGTTGGGGGTACATAGCCAGTGGGGAGTGTGCTGGAGGCAGCTGATCGATGTTTCTCTCTCATAGATGTTTCTAGCTCTCTATCCCTTTCCCTTCCTCTCTGTAAAAAATCAATAAAATATATATTATAAAAAAAGAAACATTTAAGATTCCTCCATATCTGCCTGGCTGGTGTGACTCAATGGTTGAGACCCCAGGCTGCCACCACTGGAAGGGGTTCGGGCCCTGGCCAGGCTGAGACCCCAGCCCAGAATGCCATCTCAGCCCAGCCAGGCTGAGACCCCTGCCCAGGCTGCCATCTCAGCCTGGCTGGGGATAGCCCGGTGAGGGTGCGCAGCTCCAGCCCAGGCTGCCTTTGCTGGCCTGAAGATCACGCATTGGGGGTGCACTGCCCTGCTAGCCTGAGACCCCCGGCCTCCAAGCCCGCGGCCGCTTTGCCCCGTATCGCGCCGGGGCTCAGGGGCGGGGTGCTGCTGGCCTGAGACCCCCGGCCCCCGAGGCCACTTTGCCCTGGATAGTGCGCCGAGGCTCGGAGCTAAGAGGACTGGGCGCTGCCATCTTGTGGCCATGGGCACCGCCATTTTTGTCGTGGAGTGATGGTTAATTTGCATATTACTTTTATTAGGATGAGCTGAGAACCCTGGGGGTGGGGCATCTCTGGTTGTTTGCTGGGCCTGGGCCCAGGCAGGGGTGGGGGTCTGGGGCTCAGAGGGGAGCAGCCTGCGTGGCTGAGGCCCCTCTCTCCCTGGAGTGGGGATGGGGTCCTGAGCTGGGCTTGGGGGAGGCTGGCCCTGGGCTTGGAAGAGAGAATTTCTACAAGGTCCTCCCTCAACTGCCTCAAAGACGTCAAATGTCTGACTTTGGAGGCAAAGTTTTTGGGGACAAAGACAGGGCTACCTCTCAGCTGCCCTGGGCCCGGCCAGCCTGAACAAGAGCCCTGACCTGGCGGGTTTGTCCTGCTGTTTGGACCACAAGCCGTTGGGTGGCAGCTGGGCCCTGTCCTGTGGAACGGGCCACCAAGCGGGAGGCAGGGCTGGGGCATGGAGAGCAGCCGGACGGTGCTGGGCAGGGTCCCACCGGCACCCCAGGCCTGGGCTGCCCCCGCGTTAGCCAGTCACAGCCAGAGGTTTCGTCTCCAGCGACGGCCACAGGTCCCGGGGCAAAGGCATTGACATGAAGAGGGGGGGCCGGACGAAAGGCCCACAGACCCGTCTCCCAGGCGCAGAGCCAGTCAAGTCGAAACACGTTTATTTGCTGCTTATAAATACTGCTGTGCGCAGGCGTCATACAGAGTGAACGTTATTCCAACGGCCACACGGGACACGCAGTGACATTATGTAACAACCACCAGCAAACAGCTCGCTCACTCGGGTCGGAAGGCCACGCGAAGTTGCATAAAAATACATTCAGCTCAGAGTGGCCTCCTGCCCGCTCGGCCCCCTCCCCCGGTATTTACAGCGCCTGCCGACCCAGGGGAGCAGGAGGAGTCGGACGGGAGGGGCACGGGGACCAGGCAGAGACCAGAGAGCGACCTGCGGGGGAGTCCCTCCTCGGGGACAGGCCCTCCCAGAGCCCCTCCCGCCCCAGCATCTGGGCCTAGCCCCTCCGGGCCCCCCAGTTCTGGGGTGGTGGTCGACGGGGCCCCTGCTCAGCCCTGCAGTGGTTTGGGGAAGTGTGAGCCCCAGGACTGACTCTGTCCCAGTGGCAAGTGGCCACGCTGCACACGCTCCCACCTCAGGTGAGGCTGGCGGCCCCGCCAGGAGTCTGGGACGGGACGGGGCCACGTGGCGGCTGGTCCCGGGAGGCCTCCCTGCACCTCGGCACGGAGGAAGGACAGCAGGACGGAGGGTGGGAGGGAGGTGCGAGGAGGGCCCGGGGCTGCCCCAACAGCTCCCCAGAAGCCCGGGAGGGTGCAGCCAGACGGGAACGAGAGCTCACACTCAGGGGGACTCTGGTTAAGGACGGACCCAGACGCGAGAAGGCTCCAAGGGCCCACACGCCACGTGCGCACCTGCAGCCGCTCCTCAGACCTCACGGCTGCCTCTGACCAGGACTCTTCCCCTCACCCCAGCCCCCTCCCCGGGACGGAGCCTCTGCTCTCCATGTGCTTGCTGGTCAGGGTTCCAGCTGCTTCTCTGCCCCAGACCCCGTTCCCTGGTGGCCGAGGCCGATCCGGGTGGCCACCTGTGCCATCTCACCAGGAGCCGACAGGCAACCAGGAAGCGTCCTGGAGGGCAATGCCATCAGGAGGCGACCGAGGTCTCCGCTTGGCTGGAGGCCGAGGTCTGAGCCACCAGGGACACCCCCCCCCCCCTCGCCCCTCGATGGGCCGACAGCCTGCCTCCTTGAGCCTTGGGGTCCTGACCCTCCTCTCCCCCGCACCCGCCTTTTGACGACGAGGGGCAGAACTGGGCTGCAAGGTGTGCCGTGTTGGTGTCTCCCTGCAGACCCAGGGAGGCCTGAGCCGCTGCTGGCCTGATCCCTCCTTCCCTCGCCTGTTCTGTCCTCCGCTCAGGTCGCAAATGTGCCCTTCCAAGGGCCCCAACCCCCTTAGCCACCCGCGTGGGGCCTCCACCTGTGGCTGCTGTGGGCCTGGTCTGGGCAGGGGCAGCTGTGTCCACTTAGGGTGCCCTGGGAGGGAAGGGGGCCCAGATGGAGGCCCCCGGAGGGTGCAGCAGGAGCCCCTCCTCCTGCCTGGCGCTCCGTCCCCAGGTCCGCACGGGCCGGGCAGCCTAGTGAGGACATGGAGCCACCAGGACGCGTCTGCCTGTCTGAGGGAGGCGATGGCACGAGACAGTCCCCGGATCCCCGGCGTTTCCTAAGGCCGGGAAGCTGGCACTTCAGCACGAGAACTTTCTGGCAAGAAGAGGCGTCGTGAGCGCGGAGGGCACGCCGCGGGGAAGGCACACGGGTCTGACGGAGCAAGAGGGCCAGGACTCCTCCTGACAATCCCCTTTTCTTTTCCTGAGAAGAGGTAGCCCCCCGCTCCCCCATGTCTGCAGAGCAGGGAGCGGGCCAGGCGCCTGTGGGCTCCCAGGCCAGAGGCCATGGGGGGCAGCCGCTGTCCTTCCCTGAGACCCGGACCGACCCTGCTCACCCTGAGCGGCCCTGGGGGAGGCTGAGCCACAGCTGCGGCCGCGGGGAGTGCGCGAAGCAGTGGGCCGTGCTGAGCCCTCACCGCAGCCCCAGGACCAGGAGCCTGACTGCCCTGCACACAGAACAAACCACTGAGTGAAGGGTGAACCCCAGAAAGACAACCGCATTGCCCGCAGCACCGCTCCTCACACGCCACCCACCGCCTCCGTCCTGAGACACGCCATTCCTCTGGGGCCGGGGCCGGGGCCGGGGTGAGGAGAGGGGCAGGGCCTGTGGACAAAGTCCCGTAGGTGCAGGGGCCATGGGAGGTGTCAGGAAGGCCGGCACTGCCTCCGGGGAGGGGGGAGGGGCCGGGTGCTGCCTCGCGTTTAGAGTGCAGG
The DNA here is from genome assembly GCA_025583905.1 of Ia io. Taxonomy (NCBI): domain Eukaryota; kingdom Metazoa; phylum Chordata; class Mammalia; order Chiroptera; family Vespertilionidae; genus Ia; species Ia io. Next base: position 17,773,068 of record JAJQQW010000024.1, on the reverse strand, counting down.
GGGCCGTGGAGCAGAAAGGGGGCGCGAGGACATCAAGGGTGTGAAGGCTGAGGAAACCCCCAGGGCATTGGGGAGCTGGCACCCTGCCGTCCTGCCCCCACGGGGTCCTGCAGGGCCACCGCGGAGTCGAGGGCCAGTGGGGACGGCGGAGAGCAGCATGGTGCATGGCCGAGCAGGCGGACGGGCGGAGGCGGTCGGGTGTGGAGGGTGCAGAGGCGCAGAGCAGGTGACGGGATGGGCAGGTGGCCTTCCCCACATGCCCTCCGTGGGAAGGGGAGCGGGCAGCACCGGCCTCCATCGGGCCGCGGCTACTTGGACAGTTTGCTGATGACCCGGATGAGGGCGCCGTTCTCATCTTTTAGCCTCTGGTTGTCGGACTTCAGCTCTGTTAACACCTGCAGGGGAGAGGGAGGTGTCACAGCCGCGTGGGCAACCAGGGCCCGGCCCTGAGCACCACCTGCTCTAGGGCCGGTCATGTGACCATGTAGGGAGGCCACCAGAGCCCTGGTGTCGGCCGCAGGTTCAGGGGCGGCTGCCCCTCCAGGGAACAGTGCCGCGGACAGGAGGGCCGCTCTCCCACTGGCTCTGCCACCGCCGCGGGCATCCGCGTCGCCCACCAGGAACCAGACGGGTGCATAGCCGTGGGCGCACGTGCAAACCCTGTGGGTTGGGGTGCAGTGCCTGCGTGGACGCTGCTGGAGCGGGAGGGGGTCAGAGGCCCCAAAGCCACGTCCGCGCGGCCAGGTCAAGTGTCCCAGGATTGACCGCTGAACACACAGGCGAGCCACCTGGGTTCCTAAGACAGAACCGCCGTGCCCTCGTCCCTGCTGGAGAGGGGCCCGTGGGGCCCACGGGCAGTCAGGCGGCCATGGGTCTGACCTGCAGGCCGAGCAGCACTCCCAGAACCTCATCCAGACCCTGCCTCCTGCCCGCCCCGCAGCCGGATCCCAGGGCCGAGGACTGCCCACAGCCCCGGCCACCCAGTGCACCTGCCGCAGCTGCGTTTGTCTGTGAGCCGAGGTGCCCCCCATTTCGAATCCTCACCCAGGGGCACCTTTCCCACCAATTCTAGAGACGGGGAAGGAGGAGAGAAACATCCGTCAGTTGCCCCCCTACGCGCCCCGACCGCAGATGTGACCTGAAACCTGGGCAGATGCCTGACCGGTAGCAGAGCCCACGGCCCTTCGGTGCACAGGCCGACGCGCCAACCCACTGAGCCACACCGGCCAGGCTCCACCCCTTTTTAAAATGTACAAATTCCTCTCAAGCCCGGGTGACCTCAGACTCAATTCTTTGGGGGAAAAAAGACACTGGACAGCGGTGTCCCAGCTGCACGGACCCAGAAGGGTGTCCCGACCTCACCGGTGGGCGCTGGTAGGAACATTTGAAAGCAGACGCTGTGCTGGGGGAGCGACTGCCATGTCAGCTCCCTGGACGTCGGCTCCCCAATTCTCAAGTCCCAGTTCACCACGACCGATGTGGTTCTTGGACAAATAAAACCGAGTCCGTGGTCTCAGGTATTACTCCCCCCGCCTCTGATGAGCACTGTCAGCGAGGAACACGGCCCGACGCTGCAGGGACGGCGCAGTGCTGCCTGGCAGCCGGGGTGGGGGGTGGAGGGGTGGAGGGGTGTCAGCGTGGGGGACAGTGGGGGGCGTGGCCCCGGGCCTGCTGCCTGGTGTGGAGCTGGATCCCACCACGTGCCGAGTGATGGAATCTGGAACACGGGCCTTTTCGTTTGTGAAATGACTGTTCTGGGCAACAAGGAAGGAAAAGCTGTGAAGCACCGTCCAGGCTTTAACCCGACCTTCACCTTGGTTACCATCACCATGATTACCAGCCGCATGCTATGCTGCCTCCCTGAAAGAGGGACACCGAGAATAACTGGGGTGCCTGTGGGCCCTATCTCCAGCTTTCAGGAGCCTCGGGGTGACTTTAAGTGGGGAGCCATCTCTCTGTGCCGGGGGCACCCCCTCGTGGGTGTGAGCTGCCCGCTGCCAACCGGAGGCTCCGTGAACAGGCAGAGGACGCACAGGCCCCACAAGGCCTCCCGAGATGCTAAGCTCCTCCACCCCTCGGATGTAGGACCCGGCCTGTAAGCTCGCCTTTCCGACCACGTGCAGGGAGGGGCTGGGACCAAACCCGCGGTTCTGGGAGGCTCCCTGCAAGGCCAGCTCACGGCTCTGCTTGCAGCCACACGCGGGTCGGACACGCCAGGCCCACGATCTGTGAGGGGGAGCAAGGCCCCGAGGGAGGAGGACCACGCGGAAGGGAGGCCCGCGCACGCACCTCCACCGGCCTGGCCCCCAGCCGGCACGTGGTTAGACGGGGAGCCGGCTCTGTGTGCTCCCCAGAAGGCCATGGTCTCAGCCCTGGTTTCACAGACCCCTTGGGGATGGGCCCAGACACACACATGTCGTAGCCCACGCCCACCGTGAGCCCCAGGCCCAACCCCAAACTGCTCTGGGGACCAGGCTGCACCTGGAGGACGGAGACAGAGCGGCCTGCGTGGCGTGATGCGTGCACACCTGTGCGTACCCACGGCGTGTCCTCAGTCTCCGGGCAACCTTCCTGACAGACCTCAGCCAGCAGGCCCCTCCCTGACCTGGCTGTCCCACAGGCCTCATCCTGGCTCCTTCGTCTGCACGACCAGCCTCGAGGGCGCCTGACGGGCTCCGGTGGATGAGCCCGAGGCAGCAAGGGGAGCGACCTGCCTGCGGAGGAGGGCGAGGCGGCTAGAGCTCCTGGGACTGCGTGGACTCCATGGACGCCGAGAGCCGGGCCACCACGCGGGCCAGCGCCCTGTTCTCAGCCTGCAGCTGCGCGTTCATCTGCTTCAGGGTTTGGATCTGTTTGAGCTGGTGGAGGTTCTGCAGGGACACGAGGCAGGACAGAGAGACAGACAGACAGACAGACCAGGAGGTGAGAGCAGGCAGAGACCACACGACTCGGTTAGTCTTAGTTCGCATGCGAGAAGGAGAGAGAAGCAGGGACGGAGGAAAGCGGGCCTGCCCTCCCGCGAAGGCAGCCATGCGCACGCACGGCTCTGGCTCCAAAGCCCCTGCTGGCTCTCGGGGCGACACCCTGTGTGGCTGGGCCCGCGGGCTTGGAGCTGCAGGTGCGGTCGAGCCACAGCCTGGGACCCTCCATGGTCACGGCCCCGGCTGAGCCAAGGCCTGTGCTGCCACGTTGTCCCCCCACGGGGCCCCTATTCGGCTTCTCCGTCTGGGTGCTGCTCCACCTCGTGAGCGTTTCCTTTACAGTAAAGAGCCGCCTGAGTGTGGGTGTTTCTGGGTGAAGCATGGCTGCTAGGCCTCGGAGGGACACGTCCATGGACGGTCCTGACCTGCTCCAGGCCCGGGCTGTGCCCGACCTGCACGCGGTCATTGGCATTGCGGAGGGCAGGCGCCCCGGCTCCATCAGCTCACGCCGGGCTGACGCTCACGCTGGGAGTGCAAATGCACGAGGAGTCAGCCCCACGTCCTGGCCTCGCGCTGCGGGACCCACTGGGACACATAAGCGGCCTGCTCGCTGCCTGACCCCACGGCCCCACTGCTGGGCGCAGAGGGACTGGCATGTGAAGGGCTTTGTGGAGGCAGAGAGCCTGGGCCGTAGTGGCCACAGGAGGGTTGCCAGGACCACAGAAGCGCCTGCCACCCCAGAGAGGAGGACAGAAAGGGAGGGTGAGGGTGAAGAACAAGAAAGTGAAGGAGGCACGCGGGGGACAGAGAAAAGGAAACAGCACAGACAACACGGAATCTGTCCCCACGAGGGGACGGCCAGCTTGGGAAACGGTCGGGCACCGAGCAGCCCCAAGTCGCCGCCGAAGGGCCAGGACCAGCAGCCGCCCCCGGGCCGCGGGGAGGACAGAGCAGGCCCAGGCTGCACACGGACATGCCCAGTGGCCAGAGGGACCTCGTCAGAACCCACAGAAGTCCCGCCTCGCCCTCCTGAGGCTGGCGTGGGCCCACTGCCTCCCTCCCTGAGCAAGGCGGCCTCGCCTGCACGCAGGTTGGGTGGGTCTGGAGGGCTCAGCAGGAGGCGGGAGGCGCCTGTGGAACATTCCAGAGGGAATGCACTGGACAGGCTGGGAACGGGGTGTTTCCAGAGGAAACAGTAAATCCAGGAGCGGACGCTGCAGGCCTTTGTGCAGAGGCCTGGGAGGGGCTGGTGCTTCTCGGAGGCCACCGCTGAGGTGACCGGCCAGAGGCGGGCGTGCAATCCACCTGCACCTTCCAGGACTGGGGCGTCAGGACCACGGTGTGACCAGAGCCCTCTCGCACCTCCCGGCTCCCGGCCACTCAGCTTCTACACGATTCGCCAGAGTCAGAACAGGCGCCACCGAGGGTCCCTGAAGGCTGCCCTGCACCTGCTCCGGGCGGCGCCCGGGGCCCCAGCGCCTGCGTGGCCACGTGCGGCAGGCAGAGCCCCTGGCCCTCAGCTGGCCGGGACGGATGCGGGCCACAGCTCACGACTGGCTGTGTCCACAAGAAGCGCCTTCGCAGACCCCTCGGACCCCTCACTCAACTCCCGCGGCGAAAGTCTCTGCCTCCCAAGGCACAGACCCTGTCAGGTCCCGACAGGCCTTTTCGGTCGATTCAACGTGCGCCAGCGGACAGCAGGCACCGCTCCACACGCCAGGGCACCAGGCGAACTCTCACCCAAGTGAGGACCCGCGGCGGGAAGCTGAGCCGTGCTAAGCGGCTGCGGGCGCTGACGTCATGCACGCAGGGCGGCGCTCCCAGCCTCCCGGAGGCCCAGCAGCCCGGCCCCAGCGGCTGAGGGTGGGGGCAGTGAGCTAGGTGTGGCTGTGGCCTCAGCTGCTGCCTGAGGCAGCACCGACATTGTGGAGTGCCGCGGGAACCACCGGCAGGAAGCCCGTGTGGACAGGCCCCGACTTGGTGCAGCGCGGGCTGTGGCGGGAGGGCGGCGGCACCTACCTGAGGCCCGGGCAGCTGCCGCCTGTCCACCCAGCCCCTGAGGAAACCACAGGTCAGCCCACGCCTGCCCCAGCGTCCCCGCAGCCGAGGCAACGCTGTCCCCCGAGGGGCTGGGTCAGGCTCAGCCTGGGGGACCCACGGAGGACCCTTCCATACCTTCATCTCCTCCTCCATCTCGGACATCTTCCGCTCCAGGGCCCGCCGCTCCTGTTAACAGACAACGCACATGTGGACTCAGCAGGGGTCCATGCTGCCTCTGGCCGCCAAGTGACCAATAGGGTCAAGGCTCAGGCAAACTGCCCAGGAGGCTGCCTGCCCTGCTGCCCAGCCCAGTCTCTGCACTTCCCGCCCCTCAGCTCCCGCCCAACAGCTAGGAGCACAGGGACACCAGGGCCCGCTGAGCCGCCTGGGGGTTCACACAACACCAGGCGACCAGAGCCTCTCAAATAGGCCTGACTCCCTGCAGCCCCCCCCCTCCATTCCTCAGGACCTGGTCACCAGGGGTCAGAGGCTGAGCTGACCCCGCCCCCCCCACAGGATTCCAGGACAATGGGGCCTCGTGATTAGATGAGACCCCAGCCAAGGGAATAAATGCGTCACAAAAGCCAGCTGCTTTCCAATGGAAGAGGAGATGGAGCATGACCCCAGGGTTAGGCAGAGCTGGGGTCACCAATGCACCAGAGTCTTCCCGATCCAAGAATGGCCAATTCCAGAAAAACACTCTGAATGTGGCCAGGAGGCCAGCAACTGAACCAGAAACTCCCCCAGAGTGAGGCTCTGCGGCTCATGTTTCATCACAGGCCTCTGCCTGCGAGGGTCCTCCTGGGCTCCCTACTGCCCCAGGGGTTGGGAGGGCTGAGCCTGGGCCCAGTGTGTGTGGTGCAGTGTGCACGTGTGTTGTACTATGTGTACATGCATGCAGCATGCATGTGTGTGCATGTGTACTGTGTGTGCATGCAGTGTGTGTACGTGTGCGTACACATGTGGTGTGCTATGTGTGCATGCATGCAGTGTACACGTGTGGTGTACTCTGTGTGTGTGTGTATGAGCAGGTCTGCCTATAAGCAGGACACTGACCCTCCCAGGACCTGCCCCCACACAGGACGTGTGGAAAGGACTGACCGTCTGATGAAGCCCAAGGACGAGCAATGAGCTGCTGCCGTCCACGTCAGACAGAAAGAATTTATGACCGAGCTGGGAGTGGAATGCGCACCCCCTCGCCCCCCCCGCCCGCCTGAGACGCGCTTTTTCCATTGGCACACACAACAGGAGAGGCTTGGGAAGAGAGGACAGAGGCAGCTGCCTACCCGCTTCTCCACCTCCAGCAGCGAGGACCTGTCGGGCGTCTTCTCCTGTTTCTGCTGAAGAAGGGGAGGGAGCGCGTCACGGAGCCGTCCCAGGCAGGCCATCGGGGCAGCTCCACCGTGGACGTGGAGGCGACAGCCGGCTCCAGCGCCCGGCATGCCCTGTGGGGTCATGGCTGCAAACGCCGGGCTGACGCTCACGCCCAGGAGCTGCCCAGAGCTCCTCACTCAGCAGGCACGTGACCCAGACACCCCGTGGCTCTGCCTGCAGAGGTTCCTTTTTCAAAAAACTAAGGAACAGCCAGAAGTAACAGCACAGCTGAGAACGTGCTCCTGTCCTGGGCTCTCCCCTGTTCCTTCTTCTTTAAAAAACATTTTTTTATTGATTTCAGAGAGGAAGGAAGAGGGAGATAAAGGCAGAAACATCAGTGATGAGAGAGAACCATGGATCGGCTGCCTCCTGCACACCCCAACACTGGGGATCGAGCCCACAACCCGGGCATGTGCCCTAATTGGGAATCGAACCATGACCTCTGGTTCATCGGTCAATGCTCAACCCCTGAGCCATGCCGGCTGGGCATGTCCCCTGTCCTGAAGGTCCCCTCCCGAAGCCGTCCCGTCCCGTCAGTCTGCATCCCTGGCTGAGAAGCAAGGTCTGTGAGAACTGCACTACTAGTTCACGTCCACAGAGAACTGGGTTTTGTTCTCTAGACCTTGGTGCCCTGAGAGCTCCGTGGGCCTTCTGTGCACCGACTCCACGGATCCCTGAGGCACTGTCTCCATGAGGATGGGAGGCACGCCCCCCCCCCCCCCCCCCCCCCGCCAAACACTCCACTTCTGGCCAATCAGCAGCGACGTGCTTTGCAGTACCACCATTTCTCCTGAATTGCAATAACACATATTTGGCAAAACTACGGACGTTCTGACACACCCAGCATGCCGTGGCTGGAAAGGCAGGTTTTATCCCAGCGCCTGGCGCCCGTCTGGTCAGCAACGGCGGAGACTGCGGACTCTGAGGGTCGGCCTGGGCGGGGAGGGAGGGGAAGGCCATCCTCCTGCGAGGTGCTGGGTGAGGTCTGGACTGCCTAACGCAGCTCGTTGGCTGCTGAGATGCAAAGCAGCCTCGGACACCCGCTCTGCTGGGTGTGTGGACTGGCAGAGGTGGGGCTGCCGGCGTCTGTGGTGCCGGGGCTCAGAGTCTATCCCTTGGCCTCCCTTTTTCCTTTAGGCCGAGACCCACTTTTCTTGTCCCACTGAAGTCCCTTAATGCCCCAGGAGCCCCAGTGGGGGAACCAGGCCACAGGACAAAAGCTCTGCAGGGGCTGGACCCTCCGTCCACCACCACCTCTGTCCTGAGCAGCTGGCCTCAGGCCTCTGTGCCCTGTGCTGGCGTGTGACAGGCTCCTTGTCCCTCTTGGGAGGACCTGGGGGACGAGGCAGAACAGGCTGGGACTGGCCTCCTCCCACGAGATCGACGATGCCCATTTGGACACCAGGAGTTGCTCCCAAAACTAGCGACCATCCCGCTTCAGCCAGATGCTGACTAACCTGCAATCAGTGAGTCTCGGAGCTGTGACCCCGCCCCTGAGGGCCCTCCCTTCCCACTGCAGCCCTGTGCCCTGCGCCTCGCTCAGCCTCACCCGCCCCTCACCTGGGCCACCTTCTCCAGCCTGGACTTCACATCTGCCAACTCCAGCTGGGCCTCCTGCAGCTTGGTCTTCAGCTTCTGGTTTTCGGTCAGGGCGCCCTCGTAGAGCTGGGGAGGGAGCAGCCTCAGTCACCTTCGGGGGGGGGCGGTCACCCAGCAAGAACCACCACCCACTGGGGGTGTGTGTCTAGGGAACAACTTGTCCCGTTTACTGGTCTGCACCCTGCCCCCCACCGCCCGTCAGCAAAGCCCCTGGTGCTGAACATAGCAATGGGCTCGACCTCAACACAGTCCCCCCGCCCCCTGCCCCGGGGAAGCCACAGCTCACCCCGGAAATGGCTGCTCAGACCCTACAGGGCCCTTGAGTGGCTTAAAGATGTGAACTGCATTCTCAGAGCCAGCCCTGCGCGCACTGATTTTGGTCAAGTTCTGCTCAACAAACAAACGTTTTCCTAACAAAAACGTTCTTCTGTCACCTCCTCTGCGAGATGGAGGAAGAGGGATGTGGGTAAACCTGTGAACCCGCGGCCGGCTCTGGAGGCCTGTGGGCAGGAGGTCCCCAGGGTGACTGAGCTGGGGGCCACGGGAGGCCTGGGTGTGATGTCACTGCCTGCCCTCGGCTCCATCAGATGGGGTGCATTTCCCACCGGCGAAGGCCACAACCCCTGAACCCCCGAACCGGACCCCGAGCAGGGCGCTACCTTCTTATAGTCCCTGCTGCTGTCCTCATCCCCGCGGCTGGCCAGGCTGGCCAGGCGGGCCTCCCGCGCCTCCCTGCGTGCTCTTGCCGAGGTCCGGTCCCCATAGGAGTCGCTGGCCGTGGGGTTGCTGCCTCCAGACTCCAACCTGTGGGACACACGGGAGACGCGCTGACGTCAGGGGGGCTCTGAGGACAGGGAGGTGCCGAAGGGCTGAGAGCCTTTTCTGAGAAGCGCTTGGGCGCCAGCCGACACATGCAGACACCCCTTCCCTGACCCCACCCCCAGCTGCTGGGACCTCAGGCGGAGCCAGCTCAGAGGAGGAGGAGGAGGGGGAAGGGGAGGGAAAGGAGGGTAAGGGGGAGGAGGAGGAGGGGGCCGTCACTGGCCAAGAACGGAGCTTACTTAAAAATTGGTGGTTTAGACCCAAATGCTAACTTAAATCTTAGAGCTTTTCAAATTAATTTAGGGTTCTCTTAAGAGTGTGCTTTTAAAAGCAAAAGTTTCTTGGATCTCAACAGCCCTGGGAAAATGATTCCAGCGACCTGCCAGGGAATCAGAAACACATGGACTTGGAGCTTGAGCTGCAGGCCTGGGAGGAGTGGTGATGGGGGCAGTGGGCTCAGGCCCTGCAGGCCTGGGGAGGGGGTGGTGGTGGGGATGGTGGGGAGTGGGCTCGGGCCCTGCAGGCCTGGGGAGGGGGTGGTGGTGGGATGGTGGGCAGTGGGCTCGGGCCCTGCAGGCCTGGGGAGGGGGTGGTGGTGGTGGTGATGGTGGGGGAGTGGGCTCAGGCCCTGCAGGCCTGGGGAGGGGAGGAGGAGTGGTCAGGTGCGCTGTAGGTCTGTGGGGTCCAGACAGCTCCCCGCTGCAGCTCTGTACTCCACACCAGACCGTGCTGCCTGGGTGTGAGTGCTGTGGGCCATGGAAAGGGAGGGACGTGAGGGACACGCTACACGAGGAAGCGGAGTGTCAGACATGCACTCACACACGGGAGCTAAGCATGCGGCAAGACGGTCCTTCTTACCTAGAAAGTCTCTCGTGCTGGAGAAAGGAAGAGACAAAAAACAAAAGAGAGATTAGAACCAGCAGCAGCAGGGGAGGACGCATCTCCACCACACTCTCAGACCAGGCCTCCCGGAGGTCGCACTGCGCGGCGGCGGAGGGGTGCCCTCGGGAGCAGGGGTCCCGGCAGCAGCCCCCTCTCTGCGCCAGGACTCTGCCCTGGAGATGGGGACGCACCTTCTAGAACGGAGTGGCAAAATGGGAACAGTCACTAGCTGCCCCCTCTGCTCCAGGAGGCAGTCACTATCCACTGCCTGCAGGTCCCCGACCCTGCACACATCAGGATCCAGAGGGCGCCTGCCCTGTCCCCCTGTCTCCCTGTCCCTGTCTCCCGGCCTGCAGTGAGGGCCAGGAGGGACAGTCCCCGTCCCGGGCTGACGGCAGACAACACTCTGGGGCCTCAGAAGAAAGGACTCAGGTGCAAACAAGGTGTGGATACGGGGTCAGGGCAGCCCAGACATGACAGTGTCTTCGCTTCACGTTTAATTTTAGTCATCGATGACCTTTACCCTCTTACCGCCACTTTTTTTTTTTTTTAAGAACTCAGGAAAATAAAAACGTGCTGATTTGCATGCATCCACTCACTTCCTATTGAGGTGTTGACAACAAAATCCCCCGGACAGAGAGAGAAGGGAGAGGGACAAGGGCCAACAACCCACAGAGAGGAAGGACCCCTGAACCGCCGGAGTCGCCAGAATCCCTTGCTGTCCACTAACCTCCCCAGCTGTCCACTTGCCCCTCCGGCTGTCTACCCCCCGGCTGTCCACTCGCCCCTTTGGCTGTCCATTCGTCCCCCCGGGCTGTCCAGAGGAAGGATGGAGCGGGCAGCCATTCTCCATGGAAACCTCTCTAACTGCCATCAGAAGTCTCAGGTGCTTCTGCAGATTGGACACAGGTTGCCCTCGATCCGGACCGAGTCCTTTTACTTCCTAGACAACTTTTAAAAGGCCCACTCTGTTAGGCAGCCCTGTGAGGCAGCAGGGGACTGACCACAAGGACGCGTCCGTGTGTGTGTGTGTGGCGGGGGTGGGGGGGCGCGAGGGCTCAGCAGGGAAGCACCTGGTGCTAAGGAGCCTTGGCGCCTCACGCCTGGCGCCGAGCATCCTGGGACCTGCGGCTGGAGCCCAGGAACCTGCTGACTCACTGCCGGTCGGTGAGAGTCAGTTACTGTGTTATCAACACTAAGGAGGTGGGTTTTTCTCTGACTTGAAGCCTTTTTTAGAGCAATCCCCTCTGGAGAACCGCTTCATTTATAAAGTGCTGCCAGTCACCGCTCTGTGATGAGATCCCGCCTTCACACGTTGGGGTGAATTAAAAGTCAGAACCAGGAAAAGTGTAAAAGTGTAAGCTGTGAAATGCCAGAGATTCACGAGCGGAGAAGGAAGCTCACACAGCAAGTGCCAAGGGCCTCCTGAGCCTAAGAACCACTGTGCAGAGCCCGCAGGGGGCACAGCTGAGTGGCAGCCAGGATTTGGGGGGGGGCGGGGGCGGGCAGTCGCAGCCTGGTCTGAAGCAGTGAAGGGAAACCTGTGACCAGGTGGCAACCCAGGCTCCAGTGGAGGCTTCCGGAAAGCGCCCACTTTAGAGAGAGACACTCACGGGTGTGTTCTAAAACCACGTATCGGAGGTTTCCCTGGGACCCTTCCCTGGGACCCACCCCCGTGTCCGCAGAGCCCGGAATGGGGCGGGCAACCTTGCGGCTGCCGCTTCTGGGGGGGCTGAGGTCTACTCTGCGCAGGACCGGCTGGGCTCGTAGGTATGGTCCAGACCCAGGAGCAGGCTCCTTCCTTCCTCTGGGAATTCCCGACTGCCTCCTGGCAGAGGTCGGCCTCCGTCAGCCCCAGGGCCGTCCTGGGAGGGCCAGCGCTGGCTGGTTCCGATGGTGAAACGTGTACGGCTCGCAAAACACCAGAGGCTGGCTTAGGAAACCCCACAAAAGCTTCCAACTTGAACGTTACCAGGAGTTCAGGAAGGCCCAGGATTAAAAACACGCCCCCCCCCCCCCAAACATATAAAATAAAATTGTGGCTCTGGAGAGCTGGGCCCGAGGGACAGGAAGGAGGCCGGTCACGTGGCCACTGCCACGGCCCCTGGAGCTGGGCTGCCCCCAGTGATGGGAGAACCTGCTGCCATCTCCCTGCAGGGCAGGCAGGACGGTCACCCCGCGTCCCAGAGCGCGCGGGCCTTTTCTGGGGGCCTCGGATTCCCGGGCGACGGCACCCCCTCACATTCACGGCTCGGGGTGAGGTCAGTGGGGCCATTTCAGAAATTCCCACATCACAGGCTTCCCCCGAGGAAAGAGCAGCCTAATTCATCCGTAACTTCCTCAGAGAACCAGCCATGCCCGTCGCCGGCTGCCGCTGGGGGCCCTGTGCCGGCGGGGCGGGGCGGGGCGGGGCGGCGCTGACGCCCTGTGAGCAGGTGAGAGTTTCCGCCGTCCAGTGTTTCACACGCTGAGTCACATGACTGTCACCCCATCACTGTCCTGTCAGGAAATGCGGTGCCTACGCTCAGTCTGTGACGTCCCTGGAGGGTCTCACGGCAGTTGTGGCCACCCCGTCGCTGTCAGGTGTCCCTCACATGCTCTGGACACGTTTATGATGCGACACACACACCTCTGGTTGTCCCTGCATTGGGGTTTGCGAAGATGGTGGGACAAGGGACGAGAATGAGGAATGGGCTCCGTCCTGAGACCTCGAGTGGCAGCCGCTGGGGAGCCTGCAAGGGCTCCTCATTATGACACTGGGCCCCGGGGAGGAGCTGTCACGGAGGGCCTGTCACGAGGAGCTGTCACGGAGGGGCTGTCACGGAGGGGCTGTCACGGAGGGGCTGTCACGGAGGAGCTGTCACGGAGGGGCACACGGAGGGGCACACGGAGGGGCACACACAGCCCCCGGTTCCCCGCGGAGAGTGGACGTAGACGGCTTTACAACCAACCGTCTGTGTCGGGGAGTCAGCAGCCCGGCCGATGTCCTAGAAACACACTCCCACACTGCGCACCCGGTGCTGACGCCAACACGGGCGAGCCACGGGCCGCCACGCAGACGCAGGGCCGTGCGTTCCTGCAGGCTTCCCCACTCGGCCCCAAATAAGGAGCTGCCCCTGCACCAGCAGACTTGTTCCCTAACAAGGAGCAGCCACCGCACTGCCCAGCACGCCCCCAGGCTGATCGCCCCACACGGCCCACAGGAACACCTGCGCAGAGCACGGCACGCCTGGACGGGACAGGACACCGCCCATCAGCAGACACGGCTTCCCGGGCTTTCCCGGCACGTTCCCTGTGAGGACGAGGAAGGTGGCAGGTGCCACGATGCCTGGCTCACACTGTCACTGCGTCTCTCAAGTCCACACACAGGCACAGGTCTCACAGTCGCACACACACACACACACACACACAGCCACAGGCTCTCAGTCACACACACACACACACACACACACAGCCACAGGCGCTCAGTCACACACACACACACACACACACACACACACACACACATACAGGCACAGGCTCTCAGTCACACACACTCACACACACACATACAGGCACAGGCGCTCAGTCACACACACACACACACAGCCACAGGCTCTCAGTCACACACACACACACACACACACACACACACAGCCACAGGCACAGGCTCTCAGTCACACACACACACACACACACACACACAGGCACAGGCGCTCAGTCACACACACACACACACAGCCACAGGCTCTCAGTCACACACACACACACACACACACACACACACACACACAGCCACAGGCGCTCACAGTCACACACACACACACACACACACACACACACACACACACAGGCACAGGCTCTCACAGTCACACACACACACACACACACACACACACACACACAGGCACAGGCTCTCACAGTCACACACACACACACACACACACACACAGGCTCTCACAGTCTCACACACACACACACACACACACACACAGCCACAGGCTCTCACAGTCACACACACACACACACACACACACACACAGCCACAGGCTCTCAGTCACACACACACACACACACACACACAGCCACAGGCTCTCACAGTCACACACACACACACACACACACAGCCACAGGCTCTCAGTCACACACACACACACACACACACACACACAGCCACAGGCTCTCACACACACACACACACACACACACACACACACACACACAGCCACAGGCTCTCAGTCACACACACACACACACACACACACACACACACACAGCCACAGGCTCTCACACACACTCACACACACACACACACACACACAGGCTACACATACACACACACAGCACACACACTCTCACACACACACACACACAGCCACAGGCTCTCACAGTCACACACACACACACACACACACACACACACACACAGTCTCACACACACACACACACTCTCAGTCACACAGCCACAGGCTCTCACAGTCACACACACACACACACACAGCCACAGGCTCTCACACACACACACACACACACACACACACACACACACAGCCACAGGCTCTCAGTCACACAGCCACAGGCTCTCACAGTCACACACACACACACACACACACACACACACACACACACACACACACACAGGCGCCACAGGCTCTCACACACACACACACACACACACACACACACACACAGCCACAGGCTCTCAGTCACACACACAGCCACAGGCTCTCACAGTCACACACACACACACACACACACACACACACACACACACACACACACACACACACACAGGCTCTCACACACACACACACACACACACACACCACAGGCTCTCAGTCACACACACACACACACACACACACACAGCCACAGGCTCTCTCACACACACACACACACACACACACAGGCTCTCACACACACACACACACACACACACACACACACATACACACAGCCACAGGCTCTCAGTCACACACACAGCCACAGGCTCTCACAGTCACACACACACACACTCACACACACACACACACACACACACATACACACAGCCACAGGCTCTCAGTCACACACACAGCCACAGGCTCTCACAGTCACACACACACACTCACACACACACACTCACACATGCTCAAAGCTGCATACAATTAAAGGTTACTGTCCACAGTTGCATGGCCATTTGGGAGCTTTTTCTTTTAAAAACACAGTGTTGACCCACAAAACACAGGAAAGGGAACAACTAAATATAGCCCGGAGCATGAGAAAGGCCTGGAGAGGCAGACAGGATGGAGCACCCCTCTACCCCTGCAGCTGACGCTGAGGGCGAAGGGCTCAGGTGCAGGGGCCGTGCACGTGGGACCGGCTGTCACAGGGACATGTGCACGTGGGGACCGGCACTTGCACAGCAGCCACAGGGCCTCTGGAGGCTCTATCTTCCTGCCCGACTCCCTCATGCCCTGACACACCTGTGTTCAGCCCACCTCCCCCGACGCACATGCACTCTCCCTGCACACAGCACAGACACGGAGTGAAACGGCTTACTCGGAGCGTCTTCGCAGTCGGGGAGGGAGTGGCGGGGGGCGAGTCCGACGTAGACTTCCTGCTCCGAGGGAACTCCTTGCTCCGGGTGTACAGAGAGGACATGGCTGCGCTGAGCAGCAGAGCTAAGCGAGGACGCGGCCACCCTGGAGTCCAGCCTACAGCTCTAGGCCGGCAGCTGAGCGGGCGTGAGGCGTGTCCCTCCCCGTCTAGCCGGGCCCTCTGGACGGCAGTCCCGCCGGGGGTGCTGGGAGCCTCGCTGCGTTGCCTGGACCGAGTCCTGGGTTCTCCAAAAGCTCACTCCTCCCGAGGCCTCCGCCCCGACGACAGGAGATGCAATCCCGAGGCAGGACGACCTTGGGCCTGCAGAGACGCCAGGGCAGCCCACTCACTGCCGGCGGGAAGGAATGAGCCCTCTGCAAACATGTGTCTCCAGCCAGGCTCCACGCGGCGAGCTAAAGGCTGTGATCACTCAGGTCAACAAGCCGGGAGTTTGAGAAGCAGCAGTCGGAGGAGCTGGGCTCCCGTCCTCCAACATATAAACACTCGGCCACATCCCTCCTCTTCTTTCTGACGTTCCAGAGCCGATTCGCTCAGCCAGGAATGCTGGAGCCGGGCCAAGGGCAAGGATCCGCTTCCAGCCCACGCGGCCGCCGCCACTTGTCGGGGGAGCCAGCGCAGCTTCTAGGAACACGGGGCTCGGGGTGCACCCGCTGAGCCCCTGCTCACAGCAGGCTCTTCTTGGCTATGACGAGGGGCCTCTATTCAAAAGCCCAGACAGAGGCCCGCACAGCACCGAGGCCTCCATGCTCTGTTTTAACAACGTGTCACTAGCTGCCCCGAGAAGCCCAGCAAACTGAAACCGGGCCCGGCACAGGGAGCGCTGCCTGAGACAGCCCAGAGTTCTCCGAAACTCCAGGCCAGGGCAGGGGTCACGTGGGCACGGCGAGGGCCAGGCCAGGGCCACACAGACAGCAGGGGCAGCAGGACCACAGGACCAGTCCCCACAGCGAAAAGCCAGTTAAAAAGAAAGGAATGTATCTGCGTGGTCTCGAGGGTGGAATCTGACCAGGAAGCTCTCCACACCCTGCTGGTCCCCCTGCCCCCCAAAACTGCTGGCCCCGTGCTCTCTCCTTGTGGCTACCCAGCACAGTCCACCTCTCTGGCCCCACCCCCTTTCCCACGAATTTAAATTCCCTCCTCTCCTGGCTCACCTCACGTCCAGGCAGTGCCCACGGGTGACCCATGACCTCGCGGACCCCTCACCAAGTTCACAGACAGGAAGACCGGCACATACTGTTTCCGTCTTACGCAGACGACAGTAACTGCCCCGCAAACATGCAGTGACACGAAGACGCAGTGACACTGGGTCACCATCCTGTGCCTTGCAGTGGACGTGACCCCAGGCAGGGCCCTGAGGCGGAACCACCCTCGTGCCCCTGGGCCTCCTAGGGCTGCTCCTTGGCTTTCTGCCCACAGATGGGTAGGGAGGGAGGGACAGGGAGGAGGAGGCTTCCCTCAGGGGGGCCCAGTCTCCTTTCCCACACGAAGCCTGGGAAGGGACCCCTCGGAGACAGACTGCAGGGCCAGAGCAGAGGCTCCGTCCAGCTCTCAGCGTGGTCACGGCCCTGCCCCTGAAAGCGCGAGGCTCAGGAGCTCGAGAAGGAGAGGGGTCCCAGGCCCTTCACGAGGCTCCTTCCGCAGACCTGCCCAGAGCTGGTGAGGGGCCTTGTGCTTCACAATTAAACTGAAATTTAGCAATAGCAGACCAGTGGAGGCTGCCTCCCTTCATGGAGGGTGTGTGCGCGTCCCTCCACGGCCAGATGGGGACGCGGCCACGCGGGGGAGAGCTGCCCATGGGGCCGGCTGGACCTGCCTGGGGACGTGGCGCTCAGCACTGGACAGCGCCCCAGGAGCGACGATGACGTCCTACTGTGCTCCAGGCAGGCCAGGGAGGAAGAACGCCCCCCCACCCCGTCCCCATGTTCACTGCGCCTGATGAGAGCACGCCGAATGGATGGGCAGCACCAGTGGGCACCGGTCCTTTACGATGGACTCGGAAGCAGCCACGAGGGTCTTCTGTAGGTACTTCAGCTGGTTCAACGCTGGGTAAGCAGCTTCAAAAGGTACGACTCTCCGAAACTTTTGTTAAAACTATCAATATTCAAAAACCAGCCGGGGTGCAGAAAAGTGCTGTATGTCACGACGGCTGCTTTAGAGTGAGCAGAAGATGCCGAGAGCCACACTCACACGCCCAGTATCACTGTGCGCGGAGTGACTGCAGCAGAAGAGGTCTGCTCAGGAGAGAGGCCTCACATCCAGGGCGTGCTTGCGCTCTGCGTCCGGTGGAGCCCCGCAACAGGCCCAGGACTGGGCTCCGTGTGGGGACAACGAGCTTGCTCTCACGAATAAAGTTTTATTGGAACACAGCCACTCCGTTTGTTGGTGTCTCGTCAAGGCTGCTCTCCCACTGTCCCAGAGAATCGAGAGGTCACACAGATGATGACCGTAACTGGGCCCTGACCTAGACCCGCAGGGGACAAAGCCAGAGCCGAGGCTGGTGCTGCCCCTCCCCTCCCCCCCCTGCTCGCACTGGGGGACAGGCACCACGTCCCCACCCCGGCTCAGAGGGCAGAGCCTGGCACCGTCCCCACAGGAGCCACGGTAGCCACCTGGTACATCCCCTGGGAAAATCCCCGACACTGAGTCAACTCCACACGTGTGTCACCTGGTTACACAGCATCCCAACGTGCCGCTTCCTCCAGGATGCTCCGTCACTGAGGATATGAGACATAGCCAGCTACGGGCTCCAGACGGCACAAGGGTTTAGTCTGAGCTATTCATGTGCCAACAGGTTTTCAAAATGTCCCTCCTCTCTCCCTAGGAGCAACACTGGCATAGTTTAAGGTGTAAGAAAACACAACTTTTAAAGCATCCAGAAGCCACGTATTTTTAAAGGCTCATGCTGCTGAGGCTCCTGGGTAAACACTTCCGTGTAAACTATGCTTTTCCTACGCAGAAGCTCAGGTTGCTGAGGGCGGCTACCTGCCTCCAGCCCTGAGCCTCCGCCGTCGCCGTCGCAGAAGGAATGGCTGTGACTCAGGGGCCGAGCTCCCCCGGCCTCGTCAGAGCTGAGCCTCATGCTGAGGCCCCGTGGAGGCTGTCCTCAGGGTGCCGAGGGTCCACGAGCGCTCAGGATAGAAACAACCCCTTTCTAAGGATGCTGTTAGTTGGTCGAAAACGTTTAAAGAATCAACAACTCAGAAAAGTGCCAGCAGGAAGTCCAGCAGAAGGTTAAACAGTAATTTCTTCTGAATGGTATGACTTTGAACAGTTTTTCTTCTTCTTTAAAGCAGAATCCCCTTCTATAACAGAATGTTCTAACACCTCGACCTTTACTATCCTGACATGAAATCCACTATAGAAGTCCTAGCTAACATGGTAACAGTCGGTCATCTGAACAAACAGAGGAAAGGAACTCATAACGAGATGCAGTGTTTCACTTGGAAGATCCGAGGCCGCCAGGGCGCGGCCCTCCCAGGCCGCCTGGAGCAGAAGGTGGACACGGGCCTGGAGCACGTGCTGCTCAGTGTCTCCCAGGCGCCCCACCGTCACCTGCACGCACCACCGTGAGGGAGAGAAGCAGAATTAGGTAGTTTTCTCACGTTCACGGTGGTTCAATGTGCAGAACCTCCCTCTGCCAAAAGACGTGAGTTAACAGGTAAAATTAAGTCTGGTTTTGGATTCAGATAACTGCACGGCGACTGTCACACGGGACACAGCCCTACAACCTCGGCCAGACCCCCAGCTGCTCGCGAGCCACGGCCCTGTGCTTGGAACTCCGTCTCCACGACAACGGGCCGAGCTCCTCAGGTCCCTCCACAGGAGACAGAGCCGTGGCCACTAACGCACGAGCACCCAAGGCGGCAGCCGAGGAAGAGGCGGGAGACAGGGCGGGGGTGACGGGCCGTCCTGGTGGCTGATACCCCTTCCTCACCCCTGCATGAGGAGCCAAAGGCCAAACAGAGAACAGGACGGAGCTTGCTCCCGACATAGTCCTGGCTGGGGCGGAAGGCACGGGCCGAAGGACAGTGGGTCCAAAGCTACAGCCTCTCCAGGGAACAGACTGCGCCCTGACGACCGGGTCTCCTTGGCAACAGCACGACCTAAAACTAATCGGATCCTTAAAAGGAAGATGCCAAGAGGACCAGTTCTGAGACGCCCAGGGCGGCCTTGGGAGTGGAAGGCACATGTGACCCTGGCGGGGGTGGGGGGTGTGCATAGGGGTCACCTCTGGAGGGGACATCAGCAGCTCCGGGTGGAAAGCTGCCCCACACACGGCTGTGCGGCTGCTGACTCTCCACGGCCGCCTCCTCCCCCACGGCCCGTCCCTGGGGGCTGATGTGACGCCATCGCTGAGAGGCCTGTCCCCACGAGCACAGGATCCTAGCACCCCTCAGACTTCTCAGAGCCCCCGTCCTGGAGCAAGCTGGCCACCGCTCTCTCCGAGGCGAAGAGGCTGAGAGAGGAACAGCGATGCCGCCTCATTCACTCTGCGAGGAGGCGGCTGCTCTGAACAGGCCGGTGCTGCTACGGGAGCATGGAGTCTCACGTCTGCACGGCACCTCACCTCCGTGTCTTCAAGCTCAGCCGGCTGTCTCCCAGGCAGCCGCCCGGCCTGGCCTGGCCCGCCTCGCGGGGCATACCTTACCATATTAGGCAGTTGGGCCGAGCGGGAGGCTCAGGCTGGGATTCTACCTAAAAGGACAAGAGCTGGGAGGGGATGGAGGTCACAGGGCACCAGCAGGGAAGGGGCTCCGAGGTTAAGGAACAAGACTGGAAGCACTGCTTGGGTTGGTGGGGTGGGGTCCAGCGAAGGCTAGAAGCAGGCTGGGAAAGCCAGGGCCGCAGGGATGGGGCTGCTACTTCCTCAGGGGACTGGAGCTGGGGGACACCGGGGGAAATAGGGCCGGGGTACTTAGGGAGCCGACTGGAGCGGGGCTCCCCGGGCCCTGAGCAAGTGGGAGCACCGGCCCCACTCCTGCCCTTCCCATTGTCCCGCCCCTCCCGCTCCTGCAGCCCCTGTCAATCCACTTCTCAGACCTCACCTGGGACATCTCAGACACGACACGCCTCTCTGACGCCCAAGTCACCTATTCTTCGTGGAAGAACTAGGAATGATGTCAGATCACCGGATTCTGAGGTCAGCAAAAGCCTCCCTCTCATCCCGACTTAAGGACCTAGGCTCCGAGGATCACTCAATGGGCTCCCAGCACCCCAATATTTAAATGTGCTGTCACTTCCATGCACGGCTCCAGGGTCGGCCTGGCAGCACCCCATGTACACGAGGGAACGGAGGCTGGGAGCCGAGTGGTGCGCTGGCTGCAGCTTAGCACATCTGCTCTCGTCCTAACAGCGTCCCCGGACACTTAAACCGACTGAAGGCCCACGGACAGCCCCATAGGAGCCCGGCTGTGATAGGAGCTCGCGTCTCAGTCCCATTTCCGACACGAGCAGCAGGAACTTAGGGTCCCTGAGGCCGCTAAGCTAAGCCTTCCCCAAGCTAAGCCCAAATCTGCTCCCCAAGTCTCCAGATTACGGCTCCACAGCCTCCCCTGTCTACGCCGTCTGCTCACTCTGCATAGCCACATGGGCCCCGACCTCTCCTCAGGGATGTCGGGCACTCCTGCCTGTCTCTCTGCCAGCGCCGTCCCAACGACAACACTGCACCCCTAAATCCACGCGGCCCACTACCCTCCCTTCAGGTCTACGCTCGCACGAGGCCTCCCCAACAAGGCCTGTCCGACCACCTGCTGGTGCCGCCCTGACCCCGGGAAACACGCTGTCTCACACACACCGCACACGCACCCAACACCAGAGCAGCCTCATCGGGAGCGGAGGTGCCGTGGAAGGCGACCCTGTGTAACCTGCTGAGTGGAACGCCCGTGGTAGAGGCCGTAAGCCTGGCCGTCTGCCTCCCTGCAGCCCCGCGGCACGAGCAGCCAGGTCCCTGAACCCTAACTTGTCGGGGCCTCGGTTTCCTTCACTGTAATAAGAGGCTCCCAGCCCAAGTCACCTCTGAGTCCCCCAAAGCCGAGGCGAGTGACTCCACTACTTTGACCTGGTTTTGCCGGTCCCTTTAACACAGGGCCCGTCCATGGGGACACCATCGTCCTTGTCGGCCCCCAGTGCCTCCGAGTGAAGGGTCCAGTCACAGGACAGACGCTGCGAGGAGCAGAGGGGGACAGCCAAGCGCAGGCCCACAGAGGGGCAGGCGGAGCACGCAGGGCGAGGCCTCCCCTTGCCCGCGCAGGTGCACAGCACAGGAGACAGGCGCTCCTCACCGCCAGCGTGTTCTCAGGGGAGACCGGAACAGCCTTCCTCACGTCAGGATGAGGCTTTTCTTTCACGGAGCCAGCTAAGGCTGTCGGGACACCTGCAGGCTGCTGCCCACCTGATGTGACAGCCACCAGCCAGCTGCCCAGACCCCGTCAGCGGTGTGTTCCCGGTCTCAGTGGCTCATGAAGTGACCAATGGGGACAGGCTTTGGTAATACCAGGCACAAGGCTGACTAAGCAAAGTCTCCACCGTCTAGGCATTCCGCCTGGTGCCCTAGAGATGCAGGGCAGGCCTGTCCTCTGTCGCCACGAGAGCAGAGGTAGGCCTCCAGCCAGAGCCCCTCTCCACATCCCAGTGCTGGTGACAGACAGACGCGGTGCCGCCTCCACTGCCATCTAAAGCCTCGGAGAGGCCCCCGGGGCGCCACACGAGAGGACAGAGGAGGCAGCCTGCAGCCGCTGCCCATCGCAGGAGGCGGGAAGCGGAGGAAACTGTTCACGGGCGTCACAGCCTGCCCCTGCCTGGGGCCCGAGGATGCTGCCTCACACGGCCCGCATCAGCCTCTGCGCGGCCTGCCCTCCTGCGTGAGGTGTGCATGTGAGCAGGCCCGGGCGACACCCTCGCTGGCTGTCACTTACCCTTGCTTCCTTCACCTCTTCAGAGCCATCAGCTTCCTCCTCCTGAAAAGGAAAGAGTAAGAAAAACAAGAGGGTCACCGTCACAGACGCCTCGAGAGCAGGAGGGTCAGCGGTCAATGACCCCCAACACACGCCTGGGGGTGCAGACAGCTCGGGACGTCCAGCTGCCTGGGAAGAACTCGGAAACACAGAGCTCTGTCCCCTCTGTCGACAGGCAGCCGACAGCCCGGCTGTGAGCATCTCCCTAGAGCACAGCTCCACACGTGACACTGTCCTTCTCCCCCACAGAATGGCTCAGCTCACTTCAAAGGAGCCGCTGGGAACCAGGGGTCTGAGTGACGGAGCGGGGAGGGGGGTAGGGGGGAGGGGCGAGAGGCGGGGAGCGAGAAGGGGCAACTTCCAGCTCGGACGGGGTCTGCAGACAGCGGCACAGGGCGCCTGCCTTTGTGCAATGCCAGACTCAACCTGCTCTGTACTGTTTTCCTTCCTCAACATGGTTTTATGATCCCTTCCTTTTTCCTCCAAAAGAGTGAGGCTGAGCTGGAGAACTGCTTACTTCCCGTGGCGCCCGAGCTCCCACTGCCATCCCTGCGAGGAGGTCCGGGCGGCACGGCTCTGGGACAGGGAGGACGCTGAGGGCTAGGCTAGCTTCCAGGTCGCAAACAGCGGTTTTCACGCTTCACCTGTCATGACTGAGTACCTACTATGTGCCTGGCACCGCTCCAGGCACTGGGCCCCCAGGAACACCCTAACGAGTCCCACACGAGTTCCCATAGACACTCCTGCCACCTGCACCTTTGGGCCACGGGTGGGCCTCTGACCTCAGCATGGAGGGCGACCAGGTGCTGGGACAGGTGCCAGCAGACCGTCCACTTACGTCCTTCGTCCAGAAGCTGATGCCTGTGCCCCTCCGCCGCTCCCGGGGCCGCCTCCGCTCGCGGACGGACAGCCCCCCAGCGCACGGGTCGTCCACACCTGCCTCTTCACTCTCTGCGGGGAGAGAGGAGTGAGCACAGGACCCAGGGTGCGCCCCAAGGACGCTGTCTCAAACTCCCCGGAGGCTGCATATCCGGGAGCTCTACGCACCGTCTCTGTCCATATCCTTGGCCTCTGAGCTCTCAGCGTCGGGGGCTGCCGGTCCGCTCGTCCGCAGCAAGTGGGAGCTGGTATAGAGGGTGGGTCTCGAGGTGGTTGGGAACACAGCGGTGGTGGGCTTGTCTGGCTGAGCTGCACCCCTCAGGCGACGGCACGCGGGCTGGGGGCCAGCCACAGGGAGACGTTAGAGTCCAGCCCCACCACAGGGCGTGCACCGTGGGCTTGCTGAGGGGCTTTTCCACACCAAGAGGGTCACCAGTAGCAGATGCTCTGGAAGCAGCTAAAGCTAGTTGATTAGCCGGAAAGGAGAAGGTGATGGCCTGGCCGAGGGCACAGGCAGCCCTGACGCTGGAGAAAACCCCCAACTTTGGAATGAAATAGAAGGACAAGGGCCTCAGGATGAAGCTCTGAGAGGTCCACACAGGAAACCAGCATCTGCCTTCGGAGCAGCAGCCGAGCTTAGGAGGAGACCCCAACCCACTCGCCCAGCACAGGCCTGCGGCCTCACGAGCTCACCTCTTCCTCCTGACCCCGGCCCCAGGGCTGGCGGCCCTCCCCGGTGTCCTTGGCAGGGACTGTGGATGTCTCATGCCTCTCGGCGCGGCCCTCCAGCCCTTCGGTACCCAGCTTTTGGCCAGGCTGGTCCTGAGCCTGCCGCTCCGCCCGAGACCGGCTGAAGGTCCTTTCTGCCTCCTGCAGGTCTGTCAGAGTCACTCCCTGGGGAGAGAGGACAGATCAGAGAGGGGCCAGCCTGACCAGGACCCCACATCCCAGCTCCAAATGAGGCCCTCAGCACAGGGCCATCGCCAGCAACATGGGCTTAAAGTCAACCTGAGTGTGCAGAGCCGGGGCGGGCCCTCTGGCTTCCCAGCCCTGTCCCGAGGACAGCCGAGCCTCGCTGCTCCTCATCGCCAGGTAGCAGCCTGCAGGGGTCAGTGACAGCCCTGCGCTCCAGTCCCTCGTGGAGGACGCTTGGGCCGTCAATGGACAGAAAGGACAAAGGACAGAAAGGAGGCCACACCCACCTGCGTTGACCTCCGGGTCTGCCGGGCTTGCCTGGAGCGTGCTTTCCGCAGAGACTCGGCCTCCTCATCACGGACGGGAGTCAGATACGACCTGCGGAGGAATGGGCACAGTGAGGAAGACAAGGTGTCCGCACCCTCACGTGGTTCCCACCTGCGAGGAGCGAAGGCGGAAGCCGGCAGAGGCGGTGGGAAAACGGACAACAAAGCAGCAGCACTGAGTCCTTGGGACAAGCTCATCGCTCACACAGACCCCGTCTTGTTAGTTTGGGGCTCTCCCTGCCATTCCCATGAGAGACTGCAGTAACTCCCACCGTGACGGCCACTCTGGAGCGACGGCGGGCGCGCTGAGAGGAGGGTCTCCTCACCTATTTCTGTGAGCGCGTCAGACTGGGGTCTGTCCTCCTGAGTCACTGAGCGCTCACCAGCGAAGCGTCTGAAAGGTCTGAAGTAGGGGCTCCATTTCTTGACTACACTCAGGCCTATTCACATTTCTATTTGGGGATCTGATCACACAATGGGCAGAGGATTTGAATAGACCTTTATCCAAAGAAGATGTACAGATGCCCACAGGTACGGTGCTAAAGGCCACTCACCATCAGGAAAATGCCAATCAAAACCACAGTGAGGGGCCACCTCATGCCTGTCAGACGGTGTCATCAGTAAATCAACAGCCACAAGTGCTGGCGATGATGTGGAGGGAGGGGGCCCCTGCACTGCTGGGGGGAAGGCAGACTGGGGCGGCCTCCATGTGACAAATACGGAGTTTCCTCAAACAATTAAAAACAGAACTGCCTCTGGACCCCGCAATCCCACTTCTAGGCATTTATCCGAAGGAAACCAAAACACTAAAGATGTGGCACACACACAGCGAGACACTGCTCAGCCGTGACGAGAAGGAAGCCCTGCCGTTTGCAACGACGTGGAGGGACCTGAGGGCACCAGCTACTAGAAGTGAAACAAGTCAGACAGAGAGACCAGTCGTGTCTCACTTTCACTGGAACCTAGAAACCCCAAGCTCAGAGTGGTGGTGCCAGGGGCAGGGTGGCGAGTGAGCAAGGTGGGTGCAGGGGGTCAGAAGGTCCAGACGTCCAGCTTTCACCACAGCGAGTCCTGGGGCAGCACACAGGGGCGTGGGGGGGGGGGGGGCTGCACCGAGTGTGGGAAGGCGCTCAGAGGCCGGCAGATCCTAGGCGTCTCCACAGAAGGGGTGCGTCTGCCCTGTGTTGTGAGGGTGTTAACTACAGTGAGGCCCAGGCCTGTGCGTTCTGGACCATCAGCTTGTCCTCCACGGAGGCTCTCACCACACTCTGCAGCAGGCTCGGGGAGACACACTCCAGCAGGCCTGGCACCTGCCGTCCAGCGCAACGGTCACTGTCACGGGTGGCCAGCGAGCACTCACGTGCAGCCGGTGTGACGGAGAAGCTTGATTTTAAGTTAATTTAAGCCTCAACAGCTCCACATGGCTACGGCTCCCACACTGGACAGCACAGCCCGAGAACCCACTTAAACGACCTGAACCCTGGACCCATCCCGTCTCCCACGAACCACATGGCAGGCAGCCTGCAGTGACACTGAAAAGCAGCTGATGTGACTCCTCCAGGATGAAGCCTCCCTCCCTCCATGCTCCTCAGAGGCACTGTGGCGGCGGGCCTGCACTTTCACAGGCTGCACGAGGCGGTGCTGGCTCCCACCTGGGACACACACAGGGGCAGCACCAGCTGCCTCCCCTAGACTCCCATTCCCTCTGTCCTCGACCACAACAGCCCCGAGACCACAGACTGTACCTCCTTGCGCAGGCCTGCATTGCGGCAGAAGGTCAAAGACGTGTGGGGGTGGATGGCCAGAGAGGTGTGTGGCTGCGGGAAGATGCAGCCTCAGTGCCCACTTCCTGGGCACCCGAATGCTGGCGGCTGCCACCCAGCCAGAGGCCAGGCCCGTGAGCGCGAAGCTGCCACAGAGCAGGGGGAGCAGGAGGAGGGAAGGGGGCAGGAAGGCAGGTCCTGGGCTCAGCCGAGCCAGTGCTGGTAACAGTTCCCAAACTCTGCATGAGATGCTAGTTCATCACTGTCCGATCAATACTCCCGTCTCGCGGGGAGGGTGGAGTGCGCAGGGAGGAAGACGCGGGATGCAGCTCGGGGAGGAGTCGTGGACACAGTTTCACCTGCCCTTGGGGTGCCTGTCCCCGTCGGCCATGGGGGCAAAACCTGCCTCGTGGGCGACTAACAGTGGTGAAGGGACGGGTCAGAAAGGAACGTCGCAGAGTCGGTATTTTAGGCTGTGCAGGCTCCTTGACATCTCCTACTCCATACATAAACCAAAGGACGAGCCCCCGTGACCAGAGCTACGGCAGCCGAATCCTCAGGGCCCTTCGGAGAACGCCTGTGGACCCAGCTCTAGGCTCAGCAGCACCATGCCACAGCTCAGAGGACACTGTCCTTTACAGACCGCGGGGTCTGGCGTGTCTGCGACCTACCTAGGAAGTACTGTCACCCCGAATTCATGTACGGTACTTCTAAACGTTTGCTCCATTAAAACACTCCAGCCTCAAGTGCCAAAGCCATTGCCACCAGCGGCACAGTTTTCATTATGTAGGTCACCGTACAGTTAGTTCAGGGGTCAGTGGGATGTTCCGGACCAGCAATGGCAGACTCCAGCCCCAAATGGCCAGCGAGAGCTGATTAATTTCACCCCCACAGGCTGGACCAGCTGGACCAGCCAACTGCCCTGCACTGATCACTGACCACAGCCAGGCCAGGTCAGACTTAGCTCCAGCGCTGGGTTTTTGGTTTGTTTTGTTTTTAAAAACAGGAAAGTCCTGGAAATAACCTAAATCTCAAACAGTACGGAGAATAGTTCAATATAGATGGAAGATCCATTACAGAACACTATATAGACATTACAAGACAAAATGGAAGCAAAAGATACACAAGTTGGGAAATATTAGTATCTTGAATATGTCAAGAACTTATAGCAATTTAAAAAAGAGTAAAAAACCCAACTGAAAAAAATCAGCAAAGCACAATCAGGAAATTTACAAGATAGGAAACTCCAAAAGTCTGTAAATGTAAGAGAAAACGTTTATTTCCACTAATAATCATGAAATGAAAACTAAGACAGGAGGGACGACTTCGTCTTCCTCAGACTCACAAACACTGACGCTGTCCAAGGTCATGTGCCTGGAAAGAACGGGACTGACCCCCCACAGGCCCCGCGGGGGCGCGGGGGGCAGGCACTTGTTTGCTTCCTTGGACAACTTTTAACTTAGGCTGGACCTTGTGCAGCTAAAACTTTTAACTGTAACAGATGATGTTAATGACAGAGCACTGACCAAACAGTATGAGATCCATGAGACACATACTGTACCCTAGCTGGTGAGCCTGCAGGCTGTGCGCAGCCCTAAGGGAGGATACACTGTATCCTAGCTGGTGAGCCTGCAGGCTGTGCTCAGCGCTAAGGGAGGAACCCAAGGAAAAGGCCGCTGTGAAGAGGGCACATGGAGGGGTAAGAAGCGCCCAGACCTGGGGGAGCCGGTGCTGAACACTCACCTCCTTTGCAGTCAGGTGACAACCGACCTCTCCCCAGAGCAGCGCGAGATCCCAGACTGCTGTCTCAGGGTCCTGGCCCGGCTGGGAGGGAGGGCCACCTCGCCCTTCCGAGAAGGCCCATGAAACAGCTTATTCCCTCCCGTCCACGCCCCCACCCCAGGTGACTCACATTCCTGTAATTAAGACTCAGCAGTGGGCGCGTTCTAAGTCAAGGTTTCCTGGGGTGTAATTTACACACAGCCAACTTGCCCTTTTTGGATGAGGAAATGAGGGAAGGAAAATAGTGCCCAGAAGTGGCTGTGGCCACAGCTTCCAGCAGCCAAGCTCCAAGTGGCAAGGCGGGGAGCGAGGACACGGACACCTGTGGGGGGAAGGGCCTGTGAAGACGGGGAAGGCCTGGGACCGACACGGGAGAAAAAAGCCGAAGGGACACAAACGGAAGGACAGAGGGAGCTGGAGAAGAAGGGGTCACAAGGCCCCAGGAGAATGCCTGGCAACCCAGGTGCTTAAACCTCGGCAGCTGTCACATGAAGAAGCGCCCAAGGGCCATTCCACAAAGGGGCCCCCAGGAGGGACCTTCGCTCTGCCCCAATACCTCACCTGTGCAGGAGCCCACAGGCCCCAGACGCCCTTCTGCTGCCATCTGCTGGACACGGCGGGCATTGCACACGAGAAACCACTGCCCTCAGCAACTTTTATTCAAGCCTGCCTTGTGTAGGCTCGCTGTGCAAGAAACCCAGTAAGAGCACCACAGGGAGCTTCCATGGATTAGTCACCCACCCAAGGTCAGAGCAGCAGCACCCGGGCGCCCTGGTGCAGTGGGGCGGGGGCAGGGGTCTCGTGTGCACAGGACCGTGCTCAGCAGAGGGGTGACAGGCCTCGGCGTGGCCAGAGGGGCCCCCGTAACCATGCCCGGGCTTTCTCCCTGGTGCACAGCTGCAGACACGGGAGACACAGCATGGCCGCGGGCTGGGATGACCCAGCAGGACTGTGAATTCTGCCTGGAAACTCGTCCTCGGAGCATCCAACACCAGTCAGAGCGCGTCCATCTCACACGCACAGGAAATGCTCCCCTCCACTATCCCGTGCGGCAGTCTTGCGGTAAGCAGACAGCTCGCACCCAGACCCAGCGCCGCCTCTCACCGACAGCTCCCTGCTGCACCCGGAGCCGCCTTCCTTCTCCAGCACCAGCGTCTCCGTCTTGACCCGACTGCCCAGCGACCTCCTGCCCAAGCACCTTCACTTACTTAGCACACACATCATCATGCAACATAAAGGGCAGGGAACACAGCCGCCCGTGTCCTGCCATCGATGTCCGGCCACGTGACCAACCCCGTTTCCTCCTACAGAGAGGCCCTGAGGCCCTGAGGCCCTGGCCCCGGGGCGCTCCAGTCGGGGTCACGGTCAGGTGCGTCAGGGGCGCTACAGGCTCCGGAGCAGCTCCACACTGTTCTGGCTGGCGACCTGTGCTTGCCCCTGCTCCCCTTCCCCTCCCCAGCTGCATCCCCCCGCCCTCCCCCCACACACATCTGCAACCAACCGCTTCCCGAAGGACCACAGGAAGAACAAGGGCCGAGCAGGAACAGTACCTGGATGCTGACGCTCCAAGCAGAGGCCTGGGCAAGGCGCCCAAGTTCCTCCCCCAAGCAGAATCCACCCCCTGCCCTCCGGTTTCCTTACAACCAGGAAGCCAGCCCCCGCGGCTGGAGCAGGCTCCTTCCCTGGCTGCACCTGGGCAGTAGCTCCCCCAGAGCCGATCAGCAAACAGGGGCCACCCTGGCTGTCCTTCCTTCCCCAGGAAGCACAGCCTGCTTCATGGGGCGGTCACAGCGACTGCCTGTGCTACACGGACACCCGACTGGGAGAGGGGGGCTGAGTGAGGGCACACGGCTCTGGTTGCTCCCGGGTGTTACCACACTCACACTCTGAAAAAAGAAGCACCTTATCAGAAGGAGACTAACCATAGACAGGGCCTGATAAGGACCCTGAGCAGCAGGGGTCAGGTGACTGCTGGCTCCCTGAGGTGCTGGGAGCGGGGACAGAGCCAGACACGGGGCCTGGCCTCCCTCTGGACATGGGAGTCCTGTGCGGGGGCCACTTGTAAGCCCCCACGCCTGAACATTGGCCGGTGGGAGGACCTGTATGGTGAATGCACCGTGTTGGGGAAATGAGTGAGTCCTGTCTCATTAGCTGTGCTGAGCAACAGAAATCCGGGGAAAGATAACAGACTTTTAGTCAAGACCTTGCACCTCACTGTGGTGACCCAGCTGGCATCGCCCCGGCCTTTTCTCCTGGGTCCCGGGCAGCAGAGTCACCAACCGCTTTACCGAGATGCATTCATACACCACGGGAGCGCACACTCAATGGTTTGTTTAGTAAAACGCATGGTGATGCAATCGTCACACAACCCATTGTAAACGTGTTCTTCACCCTGATGCACCAGCAGTCACTCCGCCGCCTGCCTGAGACTCTGGCCCGCAGCGTCGCTGTCCCCGGCCCACAGCGCACGGCTCACAGCGCCCCTCGTCACCTCACCTGACAGTGACTTATCTGGACACGCTCTGTTGTGTGTGGCCACAGGCATGCAGGGAGGGCAACCACAAGCCTCCCGGAGATGGAGCACTGGCACCCACGCTGGGCGCGCGAGTGCACGGCGACACGACAGCAGATCCTAGCCACACCCCGCAGGAACCACATGCACCCTCTACACCCTCTAGGCCCCTGGTGACGAGTCACATGACAACCAGACCCCAGGAGGGGAACATGGCAGAACACGCACCGACGGCTGCTGACCCCCACCCCGTCCCGTGCAACCTCCGTGTAGGAAGGACAGCTCCTATCAGCAAGGCCTTGGCGAGTCTCTCAGGGCGAGAAAAGGCTCATTTGCAACAATAATTGACAGACTGGAGGCCTCTCTTTGGAGCCCTTTATAAGTTGACAACTGCCTGTCTTTAGCCTGCACAGAGATGAGTCAAATGCTTTTAAAAACCATGACTCAGCGTTTCAAGGTTTACATTGCCAGCCTTCCCAGGATGAGGCCGTCACTTTGCTGACAGCGTCACACCAGCGGGAATAAGCATGTAGCTTAGAAGACCCCCGGCTCCGAGGTCGCTGCGTGGCGTGTGGGACTCAAGCCAGGCCTGGCCGTATCCTACCCAGCAAAGCAGAGTCGCAGGGGGGCTGTTTGGGGCAAGAAAAACCATTCACCTTCTTGTGCAGAAATACTGTGAGCCGTTTCTATGAAGAAAGGGAAGGGCATCCATAAAAAGGAAGAGAGAAGACTCAAGGAGGGTGGGAGCGGGGGCGGGGTGCCGCAGAGCAGCAGCGGGAGAGGGTCAGAGGCCGGCACTCAGAGTCTAATATTAGCCCAGGGGCTGTTGACGCTTTGTTGCTAAGGAAAACTTGGAGCTTTGGAAAATGAGGCCAGTCCACTGTGACAGCTGCCACCTGGCTGCGTCCCCGCAGGCTCTGCCAGCCGCCCGCCCGCCCTCTCAGAGGGCCCCCTCAGATGGCCGCTGCTCTGGGAGCGCCGGGAGCCCTGGGACAGGGTGTGTGGCAGGAATTTCAGTGCCTGGGGGAGGGAGGGCTGCTGCACGCCTGGCTGCAGCCTCAGACCGATGGCCCCCACCCAAACCTTCATCCTTAAATCTCAAGGAGGAAATGGTTGGTGAGCTCCGTGAGGAGGAAGAGGTGTGGGTGCCTGACTCCAGGTGTGACAGGGTCATCACGCCCCTCAGGGCCTCAGCAAGTCCACCTAACGTGACGAGGATGCAGGAGCCCACGCGAGCTGTTCAGGGTGAAAAAGGGACTTTGTAAATCCAAGACCGTGCCTTCCTGAGAGAGAGAACTGTGGTGCAAGCCCTGCCCTGAGTTTCTGCGGCAAAATAAAAAATGACCCAGAATCCTGCAAACCTTGCATCTGGATGGACTGTTTACTCCTCAGGGCTGAGGGTCGCTCACAGACTCACGTCACGAGAGACTGTTGTCCCTGGAGTGCGTTCTGCCCCCACCCCATCACAGTGGTCATACTTTATCATGCTGCAGCTTGGGGGAATGCATGAGGAAGAAAGAAAAGAAACGTTGCCCGCATCCCTCGGAATAAACAGGGCTGCCATTCCCTTGCTTGCCCTGTGGTGTCCCAGGCATTCCTGGGCCCTGGCTCCGCCCACTCGGGGCCCAGCTGCAGCTCACCCCTCGGGGAAGAACAGGGTGCACCGGGAGGCGGTCGTTGGCCACCAGGCGTGCATACCCGCCGGCCGTGAGAACACAGGTTCTCGGAGGAGCCAGGTGTGCAGGTCACGTCAGACCCGCCCAGCCCGCCTGCTCTGGGGATCCCCTCCGAGGGAGCTGCCCACAGACCAGGTCTGGCCAGGCCAGTTTTAAAGCCCAATTTACCCCAAAGGCCACGAATGCTCCCAAGCGAACTTGCGCACCAGGCCTCGCCACAACCCCCAGCGCGAGCTTCCCCAGACGGCACCCGCCAGCTCTTTCAGAAGGAAAAGTTAGCTGTTTTCAAAACATGTGATTTTCCCCCTTTCATGTTTGTCTAGAGGGAGAAATTAAACAGCTTTAATTCCGTAACAGCTTAAATGATATGTCTGACTGGGTGAACTCATCCGAGCTGACACACCCGGGTCCCCGCAGCTGGGAGAGAAGTTCAGTTCCCGCATCGCTCGCCGTAGTCTCCAGCGCACACCCAGTGGGACCTGGCCTTGGTGTCCATGATAAAACAGAACGACTCCACAGACGCAGAAACTCGGAAACTGCTGCAAGCTCTGCCCCGCACCCCCTTCCACACAAAGAGGACCCATCAGCAGCTCTGAGTCGCCTGTTAAACTTGTGTGACCGACTTTCACACATTGATCTGGCCGCAAAAATGCTTTTTCCTTCATCTAATCTATTTCACACAAGGCCTTTCAGAAACGCTAACTGGCCTCACCTCTCCCAGCTCAGGTGTCCTGAGCGAGGCCCCTGAACTTCCTGTTCCTAGACCCGCCTCCCAGCATCACTCACG
Source organism: Ia io (assembly GCA_025583905.1). Taxonomy (NCBI): domain Eukaryota; kingdom Metazoa; phylum Chordata; class Mammalia; order Chiroptera; family Vespertilionidae; genus Ia; species Ia io. The sequence continues at coordinate 17,740,257 of JAJQQW010000024.1, read as the reverse complement.
AACGGGGAGCTGCCTCTCCAGGAGCCTCTGCTCCGTCTCCTTAGATGGGGTGAGGGGTGAGAGCTGAGGTCTGGGTTTCTTTCTGGAACGAGCGTGTTCTAACACTGACTGGTGGCGGCTGCACAGATCCGTGCACACACTGGAAACCGCTGAGCTGTGCACGTAAGGGGTAAATCGTATGGTAGGTGAACTGTGTCTATAAAGCTGTTAGCACGGTGCCTCCGGGCGCCCTGATGGAGCTGGCTGTGAGCCGGCTGCCCCGTCCGCTCCCTGCCTGTCCCCGCGCTCCAGGCCTTCCCCTTCCTTCCCGCCCGGTGCTGACATACCTTCTGCCTGGATGCTGGTCCCGCCTCTCCCCTGGTCTCGCCCTGAGCACTGCCTCTCAGGCACTGTTCCCTGGCCCCCGGCGTTCTCCAGCACAGTTAGTATCCCTCCCATTTCTTCTCGTGACGGTTTCAGAGCGGCCTCTATGATAAACCCACACACCTGGACTGGGTGTATCTCGTCGGTAAGTCTCTGGCTTGTTTTGCACAAATACACACTCACAAAATAAAATCCTCCTCTGATATACACCTCATTTTCTAGTGTGAATTCAGGGATAACCATGGCCTCAGTTTAGGTTTAGGTGGGTCTGAAACTCCCAAGTGGAGCGCCCCCCTCGAGGGGAGACTGGCTGTCCTCCTAGTCACATCGCCCCAGGTCCCTGGGCCCCGACCCCGCTTCCTCCTACCTTACATCTCCCCGTGTCTGCGCGACCGCTCTCCAGGCAGAGACATCGCAGAACCTGACACGCAGCACAGTCACCACCCTGCTGTCACTCACTCCCTGCTCTGGGATTCCTCTCCAATGAATCAAAACTTCACATCCTTGCTCAATTTCTCTGAGCCTTTTATGCCCTGACTGCCTTTCTGAGCCGCCAGAGGTCACTGTGGACGACCCTGAGCAGAGCAGCCGGTCCTTCTCAGGTCAGGTTCTCCATCACAGAGTGGGACACTGTCTGCCATGACCTCACAGGCAGGCAGACAGACAGACAGACAGACAGACAGAAGGGGAGAGCTGTCTCCCTGACAAAACAGGCGTCTCTCTTAAATAGTCAGAAACAATGCAGATCTCCACTGAAAATCTCCAGGCAAATCCAAGACCCAAACTGTAATGTAAAGACCTGCTTTCATAAACATGCGTGAGACCGGGGAAGACGTCCTACCCCCCACCCCCTCCCGGGAGAACCCAATGAACCCAGCCCGTGACACACCTTCGTTTCTCCCTGGCTTCCACGGAGGAGTCCGTCCCAGGCGTGGACAGCAGAGAGGCACTGGTGACCCCGTTGGCAGTGCTGGGCGGGGGGCGGTTGGTGATCACACAGAGAGGGGTGCTCGATGAGACGCTGTCTGCTTTCTCGGCTGTGGAGTCGGCCAGGGACCTGTGAGGAGCCCTGAAACCAGAGGGACAGCAGAAGACGTTCAGACGCGTGTGCCACAAGCAGATATGGGGGCGCGAGACAGGCTGCGCCGAGCAGCTTCTTGCTCGGATCCTGTCTGCTGTTGGTTTTTAACTTTGAGCCCTTCGGTCTTAGGACAGTGTGAGCAATTCAGTCGGACTGCCTCTGCCGAGGAGGGATGTTTTATGAAAAAAGTCTTTTTTGCTTGAGATTAAATTTAAAAACAAAATATTAGCTCTGGCAGCAGGCGAAGCAGAGCCTGGGCAGGAGCTTTAATGACCCTGCACACCACTTGGTCCCTATAAGCAGAGATGGCTGCCCCACCCCTGGACACGACTCTGCAGTCCCTCGTCTCCTCCAGCCCTGCGTCCCTCAGCCTGGATGGGGACGTCCCCTCGACTGTGCAGAGACGCCTGCTACCTCTGCCCAAGCCCCCCAACCTCCCGGGACGGGGACCGCGCTGTGGGCTGTGCTACCTGCAGCCCAGGACGGTCACCCTCCCGCCCCAGCTCAGCAGCTGCGCTTTTCCCAGTAGCCAGATGCCTGCCTGCCTGCCCACACTGCACTGAGAGCCAGAACAAACGAGCAGGCTCTGGACGCACAAGCCTGCGATGACAGCCACTCACACAAAACACGATCTTTGCTTCTCGCAAAGAGCGAGTCCCAACACGGCTCTCCCCCCAAAAGCCACCAGTGGTGATGTCACAGCTCGTTGCTGGGGTAACGGATCCAAAACGGACTCTCACAGAGACAGAAAAAGCACGAGCATCAGGGATGCTAACGGGCTATTCTGTTTCCCTCTCCTCCGACGACCAGGAATGCTGATGAGCAGCTATAAGCTCACTTTCCAACAGTCACATGATCAGAATAAGCGCAAAACAAATAACCAGACCCTACGGTCTCACACGGCTCCTCGACGCAGACACAGAGCAGACAGCTCTCAGGTGGGACCGAAGACACAGGCAGCACTCGGAGACAAGCCAGCCCTCCGACCTCGAGGCGCCTAAGGAGGTGCTAGTGAAGTCCGAGGCAAGGCTGTGAGCACATTGACCACAGCCTGAGCTGCAGGCCTTCTTGGTCAGCACCCGGTGCGACTCCCCTGCCTCCTAGCTGCAGAGATGCTGCGGACGTCACCGCGTTGCATCGTGGACTGGAACTCCCACTGCTACTGTGGAACGTGTGTAACTTCACAGCGAGTACGCGAGCCCAGAGAGAGGACCAGAGGCTTTGGGGCAACTTGGGCTAAATCTCTGCCAACGTAAGCCTCTGATCATCATCTGTAAAATGGGGGTCATGTACCTTCACACGCAGGGGTCGCGTGACGCTTCAATGAAACACTGTGTGCAGACCCCTAGGATGGGGCCCAGGATAAGAACTCCCCGGAAACAAACAGACAGCAGACAGGACCCCGAGACGGACAGACTGGGCGCAGACCCCGCGGCCCCGCCTCGCTGTGACCCGGGCAGACGAGTGGGCTTTGGTCTCTGGTCCTCCTCCTCTGTAAAGCGAGACCCTTTCATGAACGAGGGCTCTTCCCCGACGACAGTGACACCTGTGCCTGTGGGGGCTAGTGCCCCGCCCGCGCACTGTCCTGCCTCCCTCCCTAACGGAGCCTGGGGATGAGCGAGGGCAGCGATGGGCCTGGTTAATAATCCACACGTTCCAGTCCCCCCAAGTTCCCGTTTCTTCCTCGGGAGGACAGCGTCTACGATGCCCGTACACCGCGTCACTGCGACGACCCACTAAGCGTCTCCATGACGGCGCAGTGCTGTCCTGATCACCCGTCACAAGCCCGCCCTCCTGGCAAACGGATGGCCCACTTATTTTAGGGGGAGAAGCTGGTCGCTGATGGTGCCCGTCACGCACCAACGGCGTGCCCTGAGCAGCAAAGCCGTCACTAACACCCCTTGTCCTGTGCCAGCTGGAGAAACAAGACCCCAGAAGGAGTCCCTTTGCGGACCAGCAGCACACAGGGTCCTGACCACAGGGGACTGACCCAGGCACAGCCACACTGAGGTCCTCTGTGCTCTCAGTGGCCTGTCCGCTGCTCTCAGACGACCCAGAACCCAGGACGCCACCCCCGCCGCCCCCCGAAACCGAGTTCAGACCACACACACCTCCCCTTCCCACGGAGTTTCCAGCAACACTCGCTGGCTGGGATGATCGGAGGCTGCAGGCCTTTTGCAACAAGAGCTAGCGCTGCTGGTCTGTGAGTGTGCCACCTGGCAGGAGGGTGAGCGGAAGAGCCCCTCCTAAGACTGGAAGTCAGGACGCGGGGTTCGGTGTGAGATTTACCACAATGTGGGGCCCTTAGCTGCAGCCACGACCGGTAGGTGATGAGGTGGAAGCAGTCAGTCCGTGGGTGCCGAACCCCGGCACAGAGCACACGGCCGAGACTGTTCGACAGGCTGCTGGCTGGCAGGTGACGTCACAGCAAAGGCAGCCTCCCGAGTGACGGACCTGTCGCAGTTCACGCAGCTTCTGAGGGACAGGCCTCTTTGGCCCACGTCTCTCGCGCATCCAGAGGCGTCCGCTGTGATGACGTGACTGAGTGGCTCCAGAAGCCTTACCTGCGGTGGGCGCAGGTGCGCAGTGTCCACACTGCCGGGCGCGGGGCCAGGAGAGGCAGGCGCCACCTGCTGCCCGACAGGTGAGGACCACGGTAACAGGCGAGGCAGCAGGAGATGACTGCAATTGGCTGAAAGGAGGGACGTGTGGGGCCACTACTCCTACCAAGGGAAGCACTGAAAAACATACACATGGCGTTCCTCAGGACGTGCCGCCCGCCGTGGCCCAGCACCTCCTCCCCGTCACCATAAGGCAGGCAGGACAGAGGCACGGCTCGGGAAGAGGAAGGATCAGCCAGCGCTGGCCACTGGCAGCAAGCAGGCGCCTGCCAATCACCCAAGGAGGGAGGAACGTGGAGGACAGGCCACGTGCAGCCAGAGAGAGAACGTGGTAGGGTCAGGCCCAGAAGGGAAATGACAGAGAAGAGAATCATTTTGTTAGAAAAACCCAATTCCCAACCCACCCGAGTCCACAGGCCATGCCCCACCCCGTCTGCCTGTTACAGAAGCAGCTCCGAGAGGCTGAGTGAGGCTGAGAGCCTGGAGAGCTGGAGCAGAGATGGCAGACGAGAGTGGGTCAGCCTCCAGAGCTGTGGGCCAAGTCCCTCTGGTGGTTCCAACTGTGAGTCTAGAAAGCCCTGTGTGGGCGACCCAGGCAGGTTGTTTCTGCTGAGCGTAAGTGAGAACCACCCGATGGCGGCACTGGTCTGGTCACCACTTAGTCCCTCCTGTCTGTGGCAGGGATGGCATTCGAGGGGGTGACCAAACAACGCTAATGAACCCACAGACGCACTTTCTGCGCTGTAAGAAGGACTTTCTGCCTGAAGATGAGCGGCTTGAGCTGGAAGGTGCTGAGCTCGGCACGGCCGGACCCGCGTCTGCTCTCACCTGCTCTTCGAACAGAGTTGGTGCAAGATTCTTCCCTTTCGAAAAGATCCTAAGGTTTTGTAAAACCAAAACGGGCTTTCGGGTTGGAGAAGAAAAGCTTGGACACCCCAAATGTGAAGCACGTTCTAGGTCTTCTCTCAGCACATGCTCACGGCAGGAAGCTGCTTCCCACCCCGAGGCACCCTTTCTCCTCCGCCACTGCTTGCCCTCCGACCTTGGTCAGACCCGTGCTGTCACTCAGCCTGGGCTGAGGACCTGGATCGTGAGCACCAGCCCCCCACGAATAACGACCTGCCGGCAGTTACGGCAGCTTCCTCTCCCCTGGGCCCACACTGTTCTCTCAGAACAGTCTCCTGGGACCAGCGTGAGCAGTGATGACTGAGGACATGTCTCGCTAGACTGACGCCTCCGCCTTGAAGACAAAGAGGTGCGGCCTCGGGACGCTGGGGACAGGGAGTCTGTGCGGCAGCGCAGGGACCAGCACCGGCTGCGCCTCCTCGCAGGGGGTCTCAACAGCGCTGCTCGTCTATCGCTCATGTCCTGACTACCCAGCAGACACTCTCCCAACCAAGCGGAAGTCTGACCCTGACATAGTGTCAGGTCCAAGCCTGCGCCTGGGTGCCCATCCATCACCTAAACCACCTGCCGGCGAGGGTCGCAGCACGCAGAGGCAGCCGAGGCGTGTGGGTAGGAGAGAGAGAGATTCAGAGTAAGCAAGAGCATCAGATTCCCCCACGTGAGCAGCCCATTCCAGAGTAAAACACGAATGAAGTAGATCTTATAGCTCGAGGGCTCTGGCAAAGGGCTGTGCTTGCTGCTGGTACAGGGCAGAGAACCCTGGCAGAGAAGGAAATACAGACGAGAGGGGAGAAGCCCATGTACCTTCTCCGCACCAAGCCTGGAGTCTCACATCGCGACGGATCTGAGGGCCGTTCAGTCATAAAGAGAAAACGACAACTCAAGTCTCTCCAGTCACAGGCGTCAACGTGAAGCGTCTTCGCTGCAAAACAAACCTGCCCCGTCCCCCCCCTCCCCCCCGCAGGGCCCCTCCTCCCTCAGAACCACTGGAGATGAGCATGGCTGTGATTTTACAGGGGCCGGCCAGCCGGGCCTGCTCATTCAACGTGAAGCGTCTTCGCTGCAAAACAAACCTGCCCCGTCCCCCACCCTCCCCCCCGCAGGGCCCCTCCTCCCTCAGAACCACTGGAGATGAGCGTGGCTGTGGTTTTACAGGGGCCGGCCGGCCGGGCCTGCTCAGAGCTCCGGGCACTTCCGGGCGACTTAATAGGACCCGAGGGCAGAGTGTGAGCTCAGGCCTGTCCGTGTGAGACTTTGGAATTAGCTTACTTTAATTCAGCTAAGACAATTAGCTTTAATTTCAAATTAAGTCAAATGTTACTCCCACAACATCCACAGTAATTCACTTCCGGACTCATTTGTGTGGTGTTGGTCTACAGGTTTGCAGTTACGACCCACACACCTGTGGCCAGAGTGAGCCATCGCCTCCCGCCCGCCGAACTGGTACCTTTTCAGGTAGGTGGACACGTAGGTGGAAGGGGCCGTGGTCGGCGGCGTCTCGCTCCCCTTGGCTTCGTCCCTCCGCAGCTGCCGAGTGTACGAGCCGCTTCTCACCAGGTTTACAGCCGATTCTCTGAGGCAGAAAGAAAGCCAGAACACCGTGGCGCCCACCGCCAGCTCCTGCCCGCGACCCGCACGCGAGGAAGGGCCTGAAGCGGCTGTGCGGCCAGAGCAGCAGGGCCGCCGCTCCATCTGTGCTGTGCTCCGGGCCACAGAGATGGCCGCCCACCTCTGGGGCGAGAGCAAAAGCCACACCTGCTGCCCCTTCACAACTTCAGAGCCGACTCACTCAGCCAAGCCCTGGGCCAAGGCCTCTTACCCTCTCCTCGTGAGGACTCTGCCAACCCGTCTGCAGCAGGAGGCAGAGAAGGGGCCAGAGGAGGAAGAGGTCACAGGGAAGGAGGAAAGAGCAGGGCCTGCTGTGGCCGCATTGGCATCGCCAGTGAACCGTGCCCAGAGGGGCTGTGGCTCGGTTCTGACCACACGGGTACCTCTGGCCTTTGCTACAAGAGCCAGGTCTCCAGAGCCCCTCCCAGGCTCCCGCGCAGCTGAGTCGCCTGGACTGTTGTTGGAATGGAGCTTCCAGTTCAGCGGGTGTGGGTGGGGCCCGAGTCTGCATCTCTGACACGTGCCCGTGATGCCCGGGAGGACCACACCCGAGAGCTTCTAGGGCAGGGTCCACTGAGACTCAGTGGCGCCTCATTGTAACTGATGAGGAGGACGGAGACTTCCCCTGCTCACGCGTTAGGAGCTGATCAATACTGTGACAGAGCAATCCTGCTGGTGCTGCCCTGGGGTGGCCGGGGCGAGGGGCGAGGGCACCTGGGAAGCCAGAGCCCCGGCCGCTGCAGCGCCTGCCGCGGAGCCCGCCCCGAGGAGCCGTGTGGCAGGTGGGCTGCCTCAGCCTCGCTGTTACCTGTTCTCCTTCTCCTCAGCATCACTCGTGCTGCTGAGCCTCCGGGGCGCCAGGGAGCTGAGGTAGCTTCTGCTCTCCCTCTCCTGCAAAGCGAGACGGTGACGCGCAGGGCCGACGCACCACGGACACAGGAATGACCCTCGGGATGAACAGCACTTAGCACCCCCACCTCATTCCAGCTCGGTCCCACGTGCAGCCGGGGTTTGTTACAAAGGGTTAGCTCTCACAGGCTTATTCCCAAGGCCCCTCCGTGTAAAACCCACGTCAGGGGGAGGACCCTGCTGGGGACGCCGGGATGATGAGACAGAGGAGAGCTGCATGCACCACGCGCAGCAGCTGAGACAAAAGGATTGTCCGTCCGACACCAGCCCGAGCCGAGGGGCAGGGCTCCGAGGGCCAGGCCAGGGGATGGACCAACTGTGAGAGGGAGCCGTGCTCATCATGGCCGTCGCCCATGAGCAGCCTGTGGAGCCGGCCCGACCACACGGAGGAGGAAGCGGGACACTGAGTCGCAGTCCGTGGGAGCCGGCTGCCCGGGCCCAGGCGTACCTTGTCTCTGTTGTCCAGCAGAGCGGAGATGCGAGGGCTGGACGCCGAGCGGGAGAGGGCAGAGCCCCGGTCCCTCGCAGCCTCCCGGGCGTCGGCCACGGCACTCAGTGTGTTGTGGCTGCCCGTCTTCCTCAGTCCCAGGCGCCATGAGGAAGGAGACTCGTCTTTGGGCTCCTCCAGCTTGTTAAAAAGGCTGGCGAGCTACAAGGGAAGGAAAGGAAAGGAAAGGAAAGGGCCGCTTGCCTCTGTGCCCTGGAGTCCAGGGAGGCCCCACAGGCTCTGGGCCAGTGCCCTGCCCTCGCCTCCTGACACCACACTCCCCTTGAGGCTGCCTTGGTCCCTGAGCCAGAAAGAGCCTCAGACTCGCAACACACCTGCCCCGATGGGGCTGCTCCGACAAATCAGACTCGCTCCTGTCTCCAGAGCTCGGACACCCAAGAAAAGAGGGCATCTTTGAGCCAGAAGGGCGTCCTCACCAGGAACCGAATCTGCTGGCACCTGGACCTTGGGCTCCCTGCCTCCAGGACTGAGAAATAAATTACCACGGTTTAAAGGCACCCAATCTGCATGTTTTGTTAGGGCAGCCATGTATCTTTGTTGTTTTGCAAGGAGGTATCCTTCAGGCCTTTCTCCTTGTACGTCACTGCAGTCGGGGGAAACCTAACACCCAAATCGACCCCCAGTACTCACCCTCCTGGTTGAGGAGACAGAGGAGGTGTTCCGAGTGGGGGCTGGTGTCTGCTCCAGGATGTGGCCCTTGCTTTCCGAGCTGGAATGGTTGACAACGGCCTCCGGCTGCCGATCTGTGGCTTAAGACACAGGAAGCACAAGTGCACGTGTGAAAAATCTCACCTTCATGCATGTGCTTTCCTGCTAACAGAACAGGTTTACCCGTTACCTAGACTAGAGCTGTGCATGCTTGGCCTCAAACTGATGAAATCTCTAGCAGCTGCTGCCTTTGCCCAGCCTCCCTTTCACTCACGGGTCTTCCCACAGGACGGTCACAGGAGGCACCAACCACGTGAGCCCCGCGAGGCCCAGCGTCGGAGAGGTGGCCCCTCACACAGGACTTCCTCGGGCACCTGGTCCCGTGACTACAGGACGACTGCTCTAACTCAGCTCACCGCCTTCACCACTGCGTCCTCACTACAAAGGGACATCTTGGCCCCCTCCCCGACCTGTCTGAGGGCTAAGGGACATCTCGGCCCCCTCCCTGCCCTGTCTACGGGCTCCGGCTCTCCGTCAGATAGGCACACCTCGCACTGAGACCCAGGGCCTGGGCAGGAACATACGCATTACCTGCCTCCTTCTCAGTCTCAGACTCGGACGCTTCATCTTCGCCCTCCTCCTCCGAGCTGGAGCTGCTGGACTCCTTGTTTTCTTCCTCCGTTTCGTGGGACTTGGGCGTCTCCTCCCCATAGAGCATCTTCTCTTTGCTAAATCATGGAAGACAGTTTGAGTGTCATTCAGAAACGACAACTATGTAAGCGCACTCACAGGTGTTGGGAGAGCGCACTGACGAGCCTGGGTCACAGCAACAGAAAGGCATTCGGACCCTCCTCTGCCTGCGTCCCGGGTCCTGGCCTGTTGGACACATGAAGCTTTACTGTTTGGGGTGGAGGGTGACTTAGGAGCTCCAGCCATTCACACAGAGAAAAGAGGCCATGGACCTGGGTACTGCCGGGCAGGTAAACAGAAATCATTTAACAAGTTACTCAGTGCTTATGACGCCGAGCAGCCTGCTGGCTCTGGGGTGGTGGTCCCTGAGCTCACGGAACGGCCCATCGGAGTAGTGGTTGGGACCTGGGACCCCTGAGCTGGGGACCAAGAAATGCTGCACAATGTGGATTCATTCCCCCAACCCTCAGCGTCTCCCCATGTATCAACGCCCCTCCCTGCCCTCAAACGTTCCCACGTGTTCAAGTCACTGGGCTACAATCCAAGTTTCCTTATTTTGCAAATCCTCACACTAAGTGTATCACTCCCACGGGCTCCCAACATCTTACTTCTTAAGGAGTCCACCCTGCAATCTGCTGTTCAGGTCCGACTCAATGAGCTTATTCCGCGTCTCCTCTTCACTTCGAAGCTGCAAAGTTATAAAAGCCAAGAGGCCGATCTTTGGTAAAACCAGCTGAGATGAGAACCTGAAACAGCCCTGCCACCCTGAAGACCAGACCAACACCCCAAGGGAAGGAGAGACCCTGAGCAAACCACGTTCATTTTCCAGAACGCAAAGCTGACTGCTGGTCTGTCCTTTTAACGTCCAGCTGACTGAAAGTGTTCCTGTACTGAGTAAACTTTAACCATCAGGGTTTCTGGAATATTTCCTTCTAACAGGCTGCTGACAGTGCCCGCAGGGAACAGGTGCCCTCTCCAGAACACAGACCTGACTAGAGCAAGTGACTGAGATGCCTGGCATGGACTGAAACTGTCCAACAGCTCTCAGCATCCCTCGGACTCTTAGCATCCCCCGGACCCTCTCAGCATCCCCCAGGCCCTGTCAGCTTCCCCCCGACCCTCTCAGCATCCCCCAGGCCCTCTCAGCATCCCCCGGACTGTCAGCATCCCCCCGACCCTCTCAGCATCCCCCGGACTGTCAGCATCCCTCCGACCCTCTCAGCATCCCCCAACCCTCTCAGCATCCCCCGGACTGTCAGCATCCCCCGACCCTCTCAGCATCCCCCGGACCGTCAGCATCCCCCGGACTGTCAGCATCCCTCCGACCCTCTCAGCATCCCTCCGACCCTCTCAGCATCCCCCAACCCTCTCAGCATCCCCTGGACTGTCAGCATCCCCCGACCCTCTCAGCATCCCCCCGACCCTCTCAGCATCCGCCGGACTGTCAGCATCCCCCGAACTGTCAGCATCCCCGACCCTCTCAGCATCCCCCGACCCTCTCAGCATCCCCCCGACCCTCTCAGCATCCCTCTGACCCTCTCAGCATCCCCCGGACTGTCAGCATCCCTCCGACCCTCTCAGCATCCTCCGGGACTCACCACACTCTGCTGCTTCTGGAGCATCTCCAGGTGCTCCACGAGGCCCTCGTCAGCCACATCGAACGGCGTCTGGCCCTGGCAGAGAGAGGGTACCGTGACCAGGAGGAAACACAGGCGTGATCCCGAGACTCCACCAGAGCCATCTCCAGCAGTCACTCCCGCCTCTGCATCCAGCACCAGCTGCTTCCCTCACGCACCGGCTCTACGTTACGACCAGGCCTTCGTTTATCACAGAGAAACAGCAAGCCCTTGTGGAGAGAGCTCACACTCTGTAAACAGCAGTGAGGAAAGCCCACATCATTCGGACACTTCCTGCCTCTCCCTGGACCTGCTCCTAAATGGTCTGATTGTATGACAAGTTCCACAGGGGCTCTCAGAAGCCTCAGGAGGGCCTGGCATGTCCCTAACGTCACTCCTCCAGGCAACACCAGCACAGCCAAGGACCCAAACCCCCAACCAGAGAACAGACCAGATCTGGAGATGGGGAGGCAGACAGGCACACCCACTCTCTAAAGGGCCGTGCCTCTGGATTGCCAGGAAATTCCTAAAGTTCTGCAGACATAGGAAAGCGAGTAACATTATTTCAACCAAACTCCTGTTTGCTTGTTTTAGTGCAGTGGTCGGCAAACTCATTAGTCAGCAGTGCCAAATATCAACAGCACAACGATGGAAATTTCTTTGGAGAGCCAAATTTTTTAAACTTAAACTTCTTCTAATGCCACTTCTTCAACACAGACTCGCCCAGGCCGTGGTATTCTGTGGAAGAGCCACACTCAAGGGGCCAAAGAGGCGCATGTGGTTTGCGAGCCGCAGTTTGCCGACCACGGCTTCAGTGGAAGCAGAAGGCGGCCGCTGAAGCTTCAGGCTCAGCAAACCCCCGTGCTGATAATGGCCACGGAGACGTGTGTCCACGCCCCTGGCCGACTCCGGGCGGCTGTTCCGAGGCCCGGCACAGTCTTGCTGCCCTCACAGGGGCCCGGCCGACTCACCAGCTTATTCCTGACGTCCATGTTGCAGAGGGCCTCGGCCAGGATGGAGCAGGCCTCCTTCACGCCCCAGTGCGCGGCGGCGTGGAGGGGCGTCCAGCCGTCGTGGTCCTGCACGTCCAGGTCGTAGCCGGCCTGAATTAGCAGTCTGAGAGAAACCACACAGCCCGTGTACCCCACTTCCGTTTCCTGCCAAGGACACTGCCCCTCCCAGCGGCACAGGGTGAGGCTCTCCTTCCCTCAGCACAGCTCCAGCTGGTACACACTGAGGCCCAATCACAGGCAACACGGACCCACCCGAAGGCACACGGGACGCCCCAGCACATGCGTGTTCCGCCTACGGCAGTGTCTAGAGCGGAGTGCACCTGAGAGATGCCAACACCTAACTCATTAGCAAAGCCCACGACGCCACCCGGGTGTTGTCTCCGACCGTGCGGGCTTTCTTACGCCTGCAGGAGGGAAGTGACCCCTCAAATGAGGACGTGGTTCTCTTCGGGGCACTTCTGGGGCACCCCAGGCTCCTGGAGACCCTCACCCCCCAACTCTGCCTAGCGCCCGCAGGGCTTCTAGCGAACAGCAGGGGTCACTCTAAGTGCCTGGGGCCAGGGCCTGTCCCGAGGAAACAGCACGGCTGATGCCGGTCCCCACGTCGTGGGCCTCCAGATGGTTTCAGGAGTGAGCAGAGCATGACTGCCCGCAGCTAGAAACCCATGTCAGCTGAATCTGACATCGTGGCGCCATCCTGAGAGCCACGTGAAGCGTGTGGACACAAGGAGGCAGGACCCAAACTCCGCCTGTCCAGACAGATGGCCATCGACTGCAGCTGCACACGCACACTCCGGATCGTATCACAGACCAATGAGCCCAGAGAAACTGTCTGCGTCCAGCAGACCAAACGGCCTCAAATCTGTCCCGCGTGACGTGTGACAGAGGGGCGGCTGCAGGGATGTAACACTGCATCCCGGAGCTGGGAGAGGCCCATAAGGCCGCTCTCGGCCAGGCTCCCATCTCACAGGCCGCGAGAAGCTGGGGGACGGCAGGGCTGGGTGTCCACGGTGAACACCAGCAAACGTAAGAGACTGCAGGTCAGGGGGGCCACACAGAGAAACCCCCACCTTGGAACTCTCATCCCCCCACATCCCAGGCCTGTCACTCTCGTCCCCACCTCCCGACCGTGGTCGCTGTGGCTGACATACCTGAGGACCTCGGAGTAGCCCTTGGCGGCTGCCACGTGCAGGGCGGTGGCCCCCGAGCGAGCCTGCCTGGTGTCCTCGATCTTCCCGCTATTGAGCCACTGCCTCGCGTCCTGCAGCATCTGCTGCTCCTCCTCCTTCCGCGCTTGCTCCAGGTCCACCCCTGTGGGAGCCACACAGGACACCAGCATTACCACGGCCACTCACCCTTGGACTCAAACACGTCCTCAACATCCCACAGGCAACTGTTAGCCACAGGCCGGCACCCATCAATTCACCTCCGTTTACAGAGCAATGGCAAGGGTGAGGTAGCAGTAGCTTTATCAGTGTGACAGCGTCAGGAATGCAGTGTGATGGCGGGCCCATTAGGGACACACCCAAGCGGTCTTCAGCCCCCGCACACCAAGACCAGAGGGGATGCTGTGTCTGTTAGGGTCTCTGTGCAGAATGTCTCCTTCAGAGTCCTCTGCATGGACAGCATTTCCGTTCCCCAACATCCTCGGGGGTAAAAATAAACGACACACCTCCCCCGGAACAGACGAGGGAACAGACACCGAAAGGCCACAGGACACATTGGAGCCGCCACCAGGCTCCGAGAGCCAATCTGGGTGGAGACTCAGCATCGCCTCCTCAGGTGCACGGACACAGCTACACGGGAGGCAGTGACAGCTCACACTCATGGCCCTGGGACACGGTCCCACATGTTCTCTAAGGGCCGGCATGAAACATGCTCGGCTTTGGGCAGTCTCCGAACACGTGGAGGGCCAGCGCTGGCCTCTCCTGAGGTCACGCCTGGGAAAGGCACTGCGCTCCGCTGGGGAAGGAGCACAGACCCCGTGACGGCCGTGTAACAGGAAGAGGGAAAGGCACCACGAGCCACGTCCACAAAGCCAGGGCCATCCCGGCGAACTTCCGACACCCGTGCTCAGTTGAGTTTGGACGCGGGTCACTGACGTCTGACCGAAGACGAACGCTGCGCACACAGGTGGCCCCATCCCGTGACATGGTGGCTCCCTGGGTGCTGTGTTAGCCTGGTTACCTTGCTTCTTCACTTGCTCCAAAAGAAGGTCCTTCATGGCCGGCTCCTCCGCCAGGTCAGAGGGCACCTCCCCTTCGCTGTTGACGATGCTCACGCTGGCTCCGTGGCTAAGGAAGTACCTGTGCAGACGAGACCAGCGTTAACACCATCTGTCACTCATGCTTTTACCCTCATGCGCGAGACTCGATGCGGAGCGAGGCCCGTGTAAGAAACTGGGCTCACACACGCCGATTGATTTTCTTAGGGTCACAGAGGCAGCGAGGGGCCGAGGTTATGGCTCCGGTCATGTGACTTCACGTCTAGTTCATCTTTCACAAGATCAGGTGCTCTTGGGCCAGTGAGAATCCCAATAATGCTCAGAGCTCTACACTGTTCACAAGCATCTAAAGAACACCACCACCTACGTTAGACGTCCGCCCTTCAGCACATCAGGAAACATTACTGTCATTTGCAAGGCGCTGGCTCCTGAGGCCTTTGCTGCTCTCACCATCGGAAGGTCCTCCCTGCTCCCTCAGTCCCTCCCTCTGCCCCACACTTCCCCTCCCTCTCGGCTGTGAGAAACATCGACCAGAGAGAGACACATTGGTTGGTTGCCTCAGGCCCCAGGGCCAGGGATCGAACCTACAACTGAGGCACGTGCCCTTGACCAGGAATTGAACCCGAGACCCATCAGTCCGCAGGCCGGCGCTCTAACCCTTGAGCCACACCAGCCAGGGCCCAAACCATTTTTTAGAATAAAAATTAAAAACCTCTTTAGATTCACACTTATCCCTGAACGAGAATAAGTATCAACCTCTGAAGTAATATTTACTTTACCCCTGAGAATCCTTATAGTTACCCGGAGGTTAAGAAGTACCCATTAGCTCAACACACATTTCCCGGAGAAAATACAGCCCCCTGCCCTCCTCGCTCATCGCTGATAGAGGCCTTTATGATTGTGATGGAGAGCGCTGTTGACGAAGCGCCAGCTCCTCAGAGGAGGACTCACTCGGCGATGTTCAGGTAGCCGCAGGACGCCGCCGCATGCAGGGGCGTCCAGCCCTCGTTGTCCTGCTGGTTCACGTCGGCTCTGTTCTCCACCAGGAACTTCACCATGTCGAAGTTCTCGTCAATGCAGGCCTGCAAAGAGAAGCCCATCGTTCACGCGGCCGGCACTCGCCGCGCTCCGCCGCGCAGAACCGGGGAAAGACCCACTCAGAGCTTTTCTGACTTGGGTCCTAATGTCACCAAGTCAGAAAAGCTCACGACACGGTTTCCGATCCCACATGGCCACTCTCAGCTAAGAAGCTGCTCCTCAGGCATGCAGTCCAGCACCCAAGGGCAGGACCCCCACTGCTGAGCGGGCTCCTGAGCAGCCTCCCTTTTCCAACGTGCAGCTACGGGAGCCAGGCCGTCTTCCTATCTAATGCGCATCCCAACAGATGGAACCCAGACACGCACAGAGATTTGTAAGCACAGAAAGCAATGCCACTCTTCTCTTGATTTTTGTTTTTGAAAGTATACAGCTATTTCAATTAAAACGTGTGACCTATAGTAACATGTAATAGGTGACTGCTCACTGCAGAGCGCCTCGCTACAAACTGTCCAGAAAAGACTTTCAAGTGAAGAGATGACGGGGGTGCTTTTCCAAAAGGCAGCCAAGTTCAGGGAGAAGCAAGTGTCCAGAGGTCGGCACGCTCTGCCCAGGTAACAACTCCCGTGTCAGGATGTCCAACGAGCCCTGACCTGCTCGGAGTGCTGGGCGCTGTGTCTCGCCTGGCGGCAAGGTGCCTTTGGCGCTGAGAACAGTCTCGAGCCTCCGCTCCAAGCGCCGTGCCGCAAGCAGCCTTCTGGAAGCCCTTTTTCCAAGATCATGCTCTGCCCTTTGAAGGTGAGGGCAGCGCGTTCAAGGGCCTAACGTGAGCCCGGCTGGTACGGCATCCCACGGGAGAAAACCTCTCCCCCCTCACTCTTCTCCTCCTTCTCTGTCTCTCCCCCAGCACAACGTTAGCTCTCCTCCTGCCCAGGGTCAGTCTTTGGATTTATGAACACCAAGTCTGTGCCGGTATTTCTATAAGAAGAACATGTGAGGCGTTTCAGAGAACGACCACAAGCCAGCCTGTCAACAAGGCAATCTGGCGATGTCACTCTCCAGGGTCATCAGACAGTAACGAGGCCACTGGTGGGCTATGCCCGCTGCTCCACAGGCAGGCCACACGCTGCTCAGTACCAGCCCAGTACACGCGTCAAGCTCTGCCAATGCGTGTCCCTCAGAGTGAGGAGGAGAAGCTGGGCCATGCTCTCATCTACAGCATGGGACCACCTGCCTCACGAGAAAAGAGCTCCGAGAACAGACTGGCATGTGTCAGGACTGCGCTGAGAGAGCGTCCCTGGAGAGACCCACCAACAGAAACATCCTGGAGTGACCGTCTGTTCCTTTCTCTTCTGCTGCCTTCAGAAGGAACTGGATGAAGCCATGGAGAGCGGAACATCCCTGAGAACCCCAAGCAGTGTGCCAACTCCCCAAGACACAGCATGGGGGATACCCAGACTCGTCCTGAACACCGTGTCCAGAGCCATGGGCCCCGCAGCTGCCCCCCGCAGAGCTGCACTGACCACCCCGCGCCTGCCCCCCGCAGAGCTGCACTGACCACCCTGCGCCTGCCCCCTGCAGCTGCCCGCCGCAGAGCTGCACTGACCACCCCGCGTCTGCCCCCCGCAGAGCTGCACTGACCACCCTGCGTCTGCCCCCCGCAGAGCTGCACTGACCACCCCGCAACTGCCCCCCTCAGAGCTGCACTGACCACCCCGCGTCTGCCCCCCGCAGAGCTGCACTGACCACCCCGCGCCTGCCCCCCGGAGAGCTGCACTGACCACCCCGCGCCTGCCCCCCGGAGAGCTGCCTGACCACCCCGCGCCTGCCCCCCGGAGAGCTGCACTGACCACCCTGCGTCTGCCCCCCGCAGAGCTGCACTGACCACCCCGCGCCTGCCCCCCAGAGAGCTGCACTGACCACCCCGCGTCTGCCCCCCGCTGACCACCCCGCGTCTGCCCCCCGAGCTGCAATGACCACCCCGCGTCTGCCCCCCGCAGAGCTGCAATGACCACCCCGCGCCTGCCCCCCGGAGAGCTGCAATGACCACCCCGCGCCTGCCCCCTGCAGCTGCCCCCTCAGAGCTGCAATGACCACCCCGCGCCTGCCCCCTGCAGCTGCCCCCTCAGAGCTGCACTGACCACCCCGCGCCTGCCCCCCGCAACTGCCCCCCTCAGAGTTGCACTGACCACCAGGTGGATGGGTCTTTCCTCTCCCTGACAGCAGAGGCAGCTACGCGAGGGTCTGATGTCCCTCCGGACATCCATAGGAAATTATTCTGTACACTTAACCCATTCCCTCTGCTGTGGCTCATGTCCACTTCCTTCTGTGGTGAAGACACAGACTATTACCAAATGACAACCTGTTCTACGCTTAAGAAAGAAAACACAACCGCATTGTTATGGAACTCATCACTGTCCAGAGACACTGTCAGGTAGCAGGGCGAGGCTTCCTCAGCGAGCACGCCACATTTCCTTGGCAATGACCAGCTACCTCCAAGGAAAACAATGGATTTCAGCAAACACAGGGGGCAGAGCGCCATGACTGCCACTGTACCGACATGCTCTGTACCGCAGGCACCGTGGCTGCCGGCTGACGGGGCCAGAGTTCAACCTGAGACTGCGAAGCAGCCCACGACACAGAGCTCCTCCGCTCCCAAAATAGTCGCAACTGTCACCGCCTCTGCCTCCACTGGCTCCAGGCGCTGACCTTCTGCTGGGGCTCAGAACCCGCTGCGACCCCTTCCCCACAGAGCCCAGCTCCGGGTGCCAGGCAGGTGACACACTGCGTGCGTGTGCATGTGTGTGTGTGTGTGTGTGTGTGTGTGTGTGTGTGTGTGTGCCCATTCCTGCCTGGATTTCTTTTCTTTTTTTTTAAAATATATTTTATTGATTTTTTATAGAGAGGAAGGGAGAGGGATAGAGAGTTAGAAACATCGATCAGCTGCCTCCTGCACACCCCCTACTGGGGATGTGCCCGCAACCAAGGTACATGCCCTTGACCGGAATCGAACCTGGGACCCTTGAGTCCAAAGGCCGATGCTCTATCCACTGAGTCAAACCGGTCAGGGCCTGCCTGGATTTCAACAAACCACTGATACAGTGCTGGGTGGCGATGATGCTCGTAATGAACCCCCATTCCACACGTTCCACTATTCTGTCCTACATCCTTCTAACCCTTATGTAACTCAGAAATAACAACATATATAACTTCAGCAATTTAAAATTTGTATATACAATCCCCAAAATTACATAATTTAATTTTATGCTGAAAACCTTAAATGCTTAGAGATAACAGTAAAGACCATAATTTATTTCATTTATCAGCCACACACCAAATCCCGGAAGGCTCAGAATTTCCCAGTCGTGCTGGGTATATATTCCCTGGCAGGCCAGCACCTAGAACAGCACTGGGCACCAACGTTTGTTGAATCAAAGAATGGGCTTCGAAGGCACAGAAAGTCACATTTTCTGCACGTTCGGTTGATTCCCGGTCATCCAGAACCGCCCAGACCGCCCTGCAGGCTGCGGGCAGATCCCACCCAGACCTGCAGCACATGGGGGTGGCCCGGCCACGGGGTGCTGCACACGGCTGTCCCCCACCTGCACACGGCTGCCCCTGGACACGCCCATGCATCAACCTCCCACTGCTGGAGTGTGCTGGATGGTGCCTCAAACAGGTCCATGTCCCAATCCCCGAGCCTGTGCAGGGACCGAGTTGGAAAGGGGTCTTTGCAGATATAATAAGCATCTTGAGATGGGCACATCCTGGATTATCTAAGTGGGCCCTACATCCAATGACTAGTGTCCTCGGAAGAGACAGGCGGGGGGTGGGAGGGTTGACACAGACAAAGAGGAGGCGGCAATGTGCCCACAGAGGCCGACGGGCACCAGAGCGGAAGAGACAGAGAACACCACCTCCCCGGGGCTCCAGAGGGAGAGCCCATCAGGACCTCGATTTCAGACCCCAGACTCCAGGGCTACAAGCCAGTACATTGCTGCAGTTTTAAGCCACCAAGTTGGTTCGCCGAAGCCACGGACACTGAGCCCGCCACCACGGGAGAGGCCCGTGCCTCGCTCCTGCAGAAATGAAAACCGCAGCAGGGTTCATGCTTCTTCGCCAAATAACAAGTGGTCAAAATTAATTATTCCACTCTCTCCTCAGGAGCCGCCTGGGAGGCATGACCTCGCAGGGCCTACCCTCCATCCAGAAGGCCCCTCTGCTGCAGCCCAGCTGGAGCACACACTGTACGTAGAACCGCTGGTGCCTCTTCCATCACACGTCTGCCTGCGCTGCGCTGGGCTGGGGCAGGAGAGCCGCGGGCAGGGCTTGCTAATAAAGACCAGAGTCTCTTAAAAAAAAATTAATTATACCACTTTTTAAAAGGCAACTACATTTATAGAAAGTTTTAGGGGCCGAAACCGGTTTGGCTCAGTGGATAGAGCGTCGGTCTGCGGACTGAAAGTTCGATTCCGGTCAAGGGCATGTACATTGGTTGCGGGCACATCCCCGGTGGGGGGTGTGCAGGAGGCAGCTGGTCGATGTATCTCTCTCATCGATGTTTCTAGCTCTCTATCCCTCTCCCTTTCTCTCTGTGAAAAATCAATAAAATATATTTTTTTTTAAAAAAGAAAGTTTTAGGGTTTTTTCCTTATCAGTCTTTAGCCAGAATACCAAATGCCCCCAAAACCGGACCTGGTTCTTCCCTGAGGCCTGAGGCACTTTGCTGAGTGCACTCTGGCGGAGGGCTGACAGCGACCAGAGGTGCAGCACTGATGGACGAGCTCACTGGGACCACATTTCTAAGCTCCAAGCCCTCGTGCTCCAACAAGGGAGCCTCACCCTGTGACAAGAATTTATACAAGTAAATCAGACAGGGTGACAGAGTCCAGCTGGGAATCTCAGCGGTCAGCAGACGTCCCCACGAGAGCGTTGCGATCAGGGTTAGGACTGACCCAGTGTGTGAGCCCATCCTTCCAGGGCCGGTCTTTCCACCCCATCACGACACAGTGTCACTGCTTCCCGCGTGGGAACCGCGCAGCAGTGCTGCCACATGACCAGTGGCACCGGCAGTCAGCCCGGGGAAAGGCTCAGCTCCCTGGCACAGGCAGCTTGGCCCCGAGAGGGTGGAGCTATGGATCTGACCATGTCCTCAGCGGTCAGCAGGCTCGGACACAGATCTGTGCCTTTCAGGAGAGAGCCCAGAGAGACAGGGAAGTAAAGAAGGTTCCAGGGAGTGTCCCTCTAAGGTTTTGTTCTGAGTAAACCGGCATATTGTCCCCAAGACTGCAAGCATTCCTGATCTGAGGCCAGCAGACACTGCTGCAGTGAGAGCAGGGGCCCCATTTAGATCTGAGGTGTGCACTCTGGGTCCCCGCAGAAGGTCCTGGGAATGGCCCAGCCCTCACCCTCTGCTCCCTGCACTGTCCCCGCCCAGCCCTCATCCCTAGGCTGTCCTCCAGGTACTCCCTTCGGACCCCACCAGGCACAGGGTAGGGGGCACATCTGGTCTAACTCCTGTCACCAAGGCAGAGTTAGAAAGTCAAGACGAGGAAGGTAGATGGGAAAAGGCCCAGAAAACGGAAGCTGTATCTACTCAAAGCCCACAGTTCTTCCAACAAAAGTTTCACAGTTCCAACCTCCACACGCGACTCTGTTCCTCACGGACACCCTAATTCTGAGGAATAATAAACTCGGCCTGGTAATGGTGGTAAAGCCCCAGCATGAGTTTCTCTTGGGTCCAAGAGTGCCCACAGCCACATGCCCAGCACCTGTCAGCACTAAGAGGGCCCTGGCGGCAGCTCCCTCCTTACCGAGTCTGCACTATGAGCGAGGCACCTAAGTGACAGAATGACTCCTCTCAGCCGACTCCATCAAAAGGGTTCCTTGCAAAAACTATGAACAAAGCTGTGAAAAGAAGGGAGAGTGTAGTGGCTGCAGCAATAGCGTTAGGACTTCTTTTACAGACTGAGAGAGAGGCCCCGAGGAGTTAACTGGCTTCTTTGAGGACACGGATCCAGTTGCTCACCACTTGCATGCTTTCCACCTGCCAACTCAGAGGCACCCAGTGCGAGCTCAGGCCAGGCTCAGGCTGCCACCTGGCTCATGGGACATTTCTGGTTCCTGATACTCTCTTCCTAAAAATAATTTCGCTTCAGCATCCATAGGGGGCACTGACATTAGCCCAGCTCCCCAATGACCTCCCAGGAGGAATGTCCCAATTGGCTGCTCTGAGCTGGCCACTCGGACAGACTAACTGCAGAGCACAAGCCCCTGACAGCGAGAGCTCTGGTTGCCCTTTGCTTATCGGCGTGAGCCTGGGGCTGGAACCCTCCGTGCAGCCTGGTTACCTGTCTGAGCCACGGCCCCAAGGTCCACTCTGCTGCCAAACTGGCACACGGGGCAAACCGCTGTCCCGTGGAGAGGGCGGTCCTACTGAGCCCAGAGCACCATGTGCCTACAAACACGTGTTTCACAAGCCACGAGCGCCCGGCCGAGAGCTACAAGGCAGGCGTGGGGGTCGGCACCATCCTCACGCCTGCTGGAGAGAAGGCAGGCAATTCTGGGATCTGGGTTAGCTGAGGAAGAAAAGCCACAAATAAATTACGGGAGATTAAATTCTCAGAAAGTGTAAGTTAGTCCCGCCAATTCCATCCCTGAAAGGAGAGATGAAGCAGGAGGTTATTGTTTTCCCAGCACCTTTCCATCCAGGGCTCTGCAGAGCGAAGCTGAGGATTGAGTCCATGTCACGTCCTGCCATGTCCCACACATGCAGAGGCCTACACGGCAGGAGATGCTGGGACACAGTGACATGCCTGTCCCTGTGCAGGGCACTGCTGAGGGCAGACCATGGAGCAAGGCTTCCTGGGTTCAAACCCAGGCCTACTAACTAGTGGCTTTGTGTTTTTGGAACTAGTTATGTCTGCATTTCCTCGACTGTAGGATTGCCACAGCAACCACAGTACCTACTTCACGGTGTTATAAATGAGCTCGTGTGTAAAAACCCTCAGTGCCTGGCTCAGGTTAGGTGCTAAGGAAATGAGCACCTAATGGCTGAGCCATTATTATTATTATTACTCCTCCGCCTACTAACTCGGGTTTAGTCTCTACGAGTCAGCAGGGACTCCTTCCCACACAAGGAAGGGCAAGACTTGGAGATGTGAAGTAACTGTGGGCTTCAGCAGATGCCAACAGACCACTGTCAGCTCTCCCAGGAAGAGAAAAGGTCAGTTACGGTAGGAAAGGGAAGACAGGGAGCCGGCGAGGAAGAGCTATGGACTGGCTCTGCCCCAGAGCCACGGGCCGGAGGCTGAGGCTTGTTAGCGCAGGCAGAGCACTGCGGAGCCACGGCAGCCCGGACCCGACGGCTCACATGGCCACGGCACAGGTTAGGGACTCATCGGGGTAACGTGTTCCTCGACTGTAGAGCGCTTCTCCATGTACTCACGTGACACACACTTACGAGGCCCATGCTCTGCCCAACACAGTCCTAGGGAGAGGCATACGACAACCATTAGTGTGCAGGAGACGTAACCACACACACACAACAGGAATCACTGCACCAAGCCTTCTCCTTCCCAGTGAGAAGTCACTCCTCTGCCCGGGGAGACGCACTGTTCGCCGTGTTAGGAAGGAGAAGGAATCAACCAGTGGGAGAAGCGGGTGCAGAAAGGCCGGGCAGAGGAGACAGCACGTGAAAGGTCTGAGGGAGGGAAAAAGGATCGTTCTGGGATGCTGAGCATCTGGATTGTTCGACTCAGACGGGGATGGGACATACATGACACCTGGCCATGGCTTCCTGTGGCCCCTGAAATGCAAGGATGAGGCCGACGGGGTGGCTGCAATGAAGGCCCGTGTCCCCTGATTAAAGCTCAACCTTATCCTGAGGCTTCAACCAGGAGCAACACCATCGGGACTGTGTCTCGGAATGACAGCTGCAGGGGAACATGAGCCGGGCTGCTGGCGGGAGTTGTGACAGGGACACCACTCAGGAAGTGGCCACCGTGCTGGGGTGAGGTCCAGAGGCCAGGCGCTGGCGTGGAGACACGGCAGAGGTGAGGGCGGGAGGCCCGAGTGGAAGGGACGGGGGCTCATCAGAATGCCCGTAGTGAAAAGGACAATACTGAGAGGGTTAAGAGCTTCGGGCCCTGGTGGACCGTGACACCCTCTGCCCACAGGGACTGCACCGTCTCGTCCATGCCCATCTGGACTCATTCCTCTCCGGCCTCAGTGACTCCCACCCAGGAACCACCACTGAGCAGCGAGTGGCTGTGCCGCCGGCCGCCCTTCCCAACTTAGACATCCTGAGTGAGCCCGGGGTCAGTGCACAGCCCGCCTCGCAGCTGTCCCCGGCCCCTGCGAGGCCTGCTGGGCAGGGCCACGGGTCCTGGGCCGCGGCCATGGGAATGAGAAGGCCCGTCCTCCAAGAGAAGGGAGAGCCTGCTGGAGCCCGCGGGCGTGGGCGCTGAGCGAGGTGGACACCCGAGCGGAGAGGTGCAGGAGAGCGTGTCACCTGCTCTCCCATCCGTCTCAACTGTCTCCTGATGCCGTGGCCTGGGGCCCACACTCTGAGCAGCGGTCCATGTAGGACAGGGGTAGAGGGCACACCTCAGCCAGAGCAGGGACGTTACAAGATACTGTACAGGAGAGAGGAACGCACGTCAGCGCGTCCAATCTTTCCACAGCCCATTCCCCAGCAGGGAGGCAGCAAGCACACTGACCTTCCTCTGTTCAGGGGTGACCTGAGGACACCTGAGACACTAGCAGATATGAAACCGATCTGTGAAAAGGTAAGTACACGTCAACCCAAGTATTGTATTTGCACGTGTGCTCCACATTATCCTATCTAATAAAAGAGTAATATGCAGATTGATCATCACTGCAAAACACAATATAGCTGCCCCCATGTGGTCAAAGATCCTGCCCCCTTGTGGACACAGGATGGCCACCACAAGATGGCCAGCAGGAGAGGGCAGTTGGGAGGCACCCGGCCTGCAAGGGAGGGCAGTTGAGAGGGACCAGGCCTGCAAGGGAGGGCAGTTGGAGGTGATCAACCCTGCAGGAGAGGGCAGTTAGGGGTGACCAGGCCGGCAGAGGAGGGAAGTTGGGGGCAAACAGGCTGGCAGCAGAGTGGTTAGGGGATGATCAGGCTGGCAGGCAGAAGCGGTTAGGGGCAATCAGGAAGGCAGGCAGGCAAGCAGTTGGGAGCCAGCAGTCCTGGATTGTGAGAGGGATGTCCGACTGCCCGTTTAGGCCCAATCCCACCAGGATTGGGCCTAAACGGGCAGTCGGACATCCCTCGAGGGGTCCCATATTGGAGAGGGTACAGGCTGGGCTGAGGGACAACCCCCCTCCATGCACAAATTTCGTGCACCGGGCCTCTAGTTTTATATAACTAGATAGACTGAGACAGCCTAGGGCATTGCTTTAGAGCGAAGGTTGGTACAGCCTCCTGGAAATACTCACTGTTGTGTGAAAGCAGCCACAGGCAACACCAGGCCAGTGTGAGGCTGTGTCAGCCACAGGCAACGCCCGGCCAGTGTGAGGCTGTGTCAGCCACAGGAAACACCCGGCCAGTGTGAGGCTGTGTCAGCCACAAACAATACCTGGCCAGTGAATGAAGATGTGTCCCAATACAATTTTATGGACACAACAACCCAAAGTTTTAAGTAAGCTCATAGACACTGTCTGAAACACAGGCTCACTCACAGGTCTATCAAAACCACCTGATAACAGCCCAAGACATCCTTCACTCACAGATAATGAAGCCACTGAAGGAACCAGGAACAACCTTTCAGGCGCCTTCTCTTGTATTCTGGGCCCTAATTTACAATTATAAACATATTGATGGCAGATCTACTTTTTCCTCTTCCAAAAGTAAACAGAAAGACTAACAAATGATGCGTAGTCGGAAAAACCCTTCATATAATCTCCGCAAAAGTCCTCAAAAACAAGTTTCTACCGATACTGGTCTTTCAAAGGTTGTAAATGCCCAGCATGGTCTGATGCAGCACAAGCACCAACCCGAAGAGGCAGACTACTAAAAACCAAGGTGACGTTCTCATCCCCCACAGTGGAAGCAACAGCAGTTCTTTGCCCCATTCGGCCTGGGGTCCTGTCACTGGGCAGAATCCACCCACACGGGGTAAGGCAGGGGTCATGGCACAACCAGAACTGTAACGGGAAGACGGAACGAACTGGGAATAAAGAGAAGGGTCGGAATGCGGGTTTCATGTTCCCACACGGGCTGGCACACAGGCGTGCTGCTTTGCACTGAACTGAACACATGATCTCAGTCGTCCTGTCTCCCTCCGTGCCACTCGGAACAGAGATTGTTTTCTCCTTCCCTCATCTGCCCCTTTCTCTGCCCCTTCCAGAGACAGGGATAATTTTAATCTCCCTGAGGACTGAGGCGGCTCTAGAGTGACAGAGGCTACTAGGAGTTGAATTCCAGTCTGGGTGACCCTGAGATCCAAACTTGGACTCTGAGCCCATTGCAAAACCAACCCCAATGTCTGCGTCAAGGAGAGAAGGCCTCTAGTCCCGAGGTGCCCCTCCAAATGGAGGCTGTCCGACGGGTCTAGACACAGGGTCTGGTGGACGGACAGAGACCTCAATGCCCACAAAGCATGGTCTGGAGGAATAAGCCAGCATTCACTTGAACAAATCCCAGCACTTGCCTCTCATCCCAGCCCCATAATTTGGTAGATACAGTTTTAAGAGCCTCCATCTAGACCTTAAGCACCCAAGATCATAACGCCAAGGATACCAAGACAGGTGACAGTAATCAACCTTGCAAAATAAATGAATAAATAAAAAGAAGTTTTAAGAAGTATCAGCCTACCCACACTTTGTGCCCTACAACGTATATACATAGATGACGTGGGAATTCCTCTGTGAGCAAACAACTGCTTTCAAGGGTTTTATCATCAGATTGATGCTAAGACTCCGGGACCCGAAGGGCACACACACCAAATCTTAATTTGTTCACCGTTTTGTTGGTCTGCACCGGCGTGGAGGCTTTCGTCAGAGCAGGTCTACCCTTTGGGTCCTCCTCCCCGTCTATGTCAAGCATTATTAATAGGTCCGGAGCCTGTTATCTTGGACTCCAGCACCTCGTGGCCTAAGCAAAGGCTGCCAAGAAAGCAAGGTCTCCAAGTCAAAAGTCGCATCACGGCACTGCAACCTGAGGTGCAAACCATCTCAGGTCACCTGTGGGCGAAGGAGAAGAGCCGTCCCCCAATACCATCTGGGGGTTTCTCCCGACACACCAAGAAGATAATCCACAGCCGGTCAAGAGGCCACGGCCGAAGGAAGAGAGAAAGGCCGCAGTTACCCTGATAATCCATATCACTCTTGTCTAACAGATGGGTATCTAACCAAGTAACCTGGGTCACTGAGCCACTGTCCACTTCACAGAAGGGCAATCAGGGATGAAGCCGGCAGTCCAGCTGCTGGCAGCTCGTCTCTCACCCAGAGAAAACCGTGTGGACCTGAGCTTCTTCAGGCCGTGGGCACGTGCCCTGTAACTGCAGGAACTGACCTGTCCGAGTCTGTGAGCCAATAAAGGCCCCTTTCTTGATTCAGACAAAGAGATGGCTTCTCAACAGAGGCAGGTTTGAGCTACAATCTTCCAGAAGCTTCATCTTTAGCTGAATTTGTCTCGTGTTGACTGTACCTGCTCACGCCAATGCTAGCCCTGTAAGGCGGGAGGAAGGCCGACAGTCCCCCTCAGTGTCTATGGGGGATGGGTTCAGGCCCCCCTCGCATACCGAAGTCCAAGGATGCTCAAGTCCCTTAGTCCGCCCTCAGGACCAAGGACGCGGAGGGCCAGCTGTATGGCACTTGCAGGTGTTCTGGTTGTTATTGTTGCTTTAAATCCACAGCTGTCGGGATAGAAAGAGCTGACATTTAAATCTGAAAAGTCTATACCTAATTCTCTCCTTTCTAACCCAAGTAACAGTTTCCCAAGTTTCAGACTCCTCATCTGTAAAAGGGGAATAACAACACGACCTGCCACACCTACTTCCGAGGATCGCCCGCTGAGATTTGCAGGAGGTAAGACAAGAAGTGATTTCAAACAACGAGGGCCTGGACGGGTGTTGGTTGCTACCTCAGGGGGCGCTGTTATGAGCAGGGAAGAAAAGGCTACAAATGGGATGAAAAGAAGAGAGGTTCTTCCACCTGGAAGAGAAGGGCGGGCGGCAAGCATGGCGAGGAGTGATTCTAAGCTGTTGGCTGAACCCTGAGGGGAGTGGGTGACACAAGACTGAATCATTTACAAGTCAATTCTCATGCCAACACATTCACTTTGCACCGACGGAAAAAGAAGAGAGATTAAGAGTGGGTGCCCAGGGCTCAGAGCCCCAAAATAACTATGAAGTCCCACCTGGGGGCGGGACTTAGCGATGACAGTCGTGGAGACGGAATCGTGTTGCATAAGATGACAGCAGTAAAGGGGTTATTATCAAGCACAGAAGTGTCACCTTAACCACGGCCCCTGCGCTGCGGCTATATAAGGGTATGTGATGTCTAGAGAGGGCTTATTAAAAAAAAAAGAAAAGAAAAGAAAGAGAAAAAGGGAGAAAGGCCATTCCGTAGTATCACACAAACCTAAGTGATTCCGGAGGCTGGCTCCCCACAGGCGGCCGGGCCGTGGGGAGCTGGCGCTGCTGGGAGGAGACGGGACACTCGCAGCAGGCGGCAGGAGACAGCTCGTTTTGAACCATCACAAATCAGCTAAACGAGAAGAGGTGCCAGTTCGGAAGACCTGCTTCCTCAACCCAATATAGGGCTCTTTAAAAAATAAAAATAAAAAAAAATTGTACATATACGTTTTTATTGATTTCAGAGAGGAAGGGAGACGGAGGAAGGAGAGAGAGATAAAAACACCAACGATGAGAGAGAATCATGGGTCAGTTGCCTCCTGCACGCCCCACACTGGGACTGAGCCCCCAACGCGGGCCTGTGCCCTGACCTCCCGGTTCGTGGGTCGACGCTCAACCACCGAGCCACGGCGGCCAGGCCAATATGGAGATCTTGATCCCACAGCTACAGCGGCTGGGCTCTCCGCACGGGACCTGACAGGCGACACTGCCGGCCCGGAGTGACCGGTGCACGGGCGCTGGACCGGCCAGCGGAGAATCACAGCGAGCCCTCCCCGGTCCAAGTCTGCAGGAACCATGACAACCGAGGAGGTGGAGGGAAATCCAAACCCTGTCCCGGCGGGAACCTGCTCCTCCCGGCGGAGGCCTTGGTCGGCGGCGGCTGGGCTCGAGGGGTGGCCGCCCGGACGGACGGACGGACGGACGTTGCCCGGGACCCGCAGCCCCGCGCGGTACCTGGTGCAGGGCGGTCAGGCCGTCCACGTTGGCCGTGTTGATGTCGGCGCCTCGGGCCAGGAGCCTCTTCACCTCGTCGGTGTCCCCGCTCGAGCAGGCGGCCAGGAAGACCGCGCCGTCCTCGAAGCGGACGCGGGGGGCCCCGCGGCGGGTGCGCGGCTGCCGCTCGGCGGGCTCCTGCTCGGTCTCTGAGCCCCGCCAGCGCCGCAGCTGCTCCGCCCGCCGCACGCGCGCCGACTCGGCCCGCTTCCCGCCCAGGTGCTCCAGCTCGGCCATCGCTCGGGCCGGCGGCTGCGGCCGCACTGCCGCACGGGATCGCCGCGGCTCGGGTGGCCGCCGCCGCCTCCCTCGGAGCGCGTCAGCCGGGAGCGGGAGGCGGAGACCCGCGCGCCGCCATCTTTACTCCGCCGCCGCTGGCGCCGCCCGCGCGCGCCCTCGGCTTCAGCACGCAGGTGCGCCGCACCCGCAGGGCACCACGGGACTTGTAGTCGGAGACAGGCCCCCAAGGACGCCCTGTGGCCTTCAGGGAACTACAAATCCCTGGATGCATCAGGAAAGGGGCGAGGACCCGAGGCTCCCTACTTCGCGGAGGGACCCAGTGGGGTCACCTTTGCCCCAAAGCTGGAAGTGACTCCCGGACCCGAGGCAGGCTCGTTGGGCATTTTGGGAGTCGTAGTTTATTCTCGTTTTGACCACCAACTAATCTTGGCACCCTAATTATCACATCAGCCCTTTGAAGTGGAAAAGAGGCAGTAATTATTCCTATTTTCTATTGGGGAAAACTAGACAAAGTACCTGGTTCTGAATCTAGAGTCTTATTAACATCATAACATAGAATATGTTAACATGTTTTAATCACGGTGCCAATGTGCATGGGGAGGAGGAGGAGCATGCACACACATACAGTATTGCATGTTATACACAAACACCTTGACCAATGAAAAGACCCTGGAAAAGGATGTATCCAGGTAGTGGGAAGGGCATCAGCTTTAAATTCAAACGAGTTCTCAGCCCTAGACAAGCTGGTTGACTTCTCCGAGTTGTGTCCTCATTTGTAGAGCAGGAATAATGATGCCTCGCTGTATCCAGGTGGATCAAACGAGATGATATATGGAAGAACGCCTAATACTGTCCCTGGTACATATCAGCTCCCAGTAAAGATTAAGGTCCCTTTGTTCTCCCTCCTCTTCCTCTACCCGTTTTAGGAGTCTTAAATTCTTTTTTTTTTTTTTTTTTTTTTTTTTTTTATTTTTATTTTTATTTTTATTTTTTTTATTTTTTATTTATTTTTTTTTTCCAATTTTTTTATTAAGGTATTATATGTGTACATATCTTACCATTGCCCCCCCCCCACCCCACTCCCATATATGCCCTCACCCCCCAGAGTTTTGCGTCCATTGGTTATGCTTATATGCATGCATACAAGTCCTTTGATTGATCTCTTATCTTCCCCACCTCTCCCTAACCTTCCTGCTGTAATTTGACAGACTCTTTGATGCTTTACTGCTTCTGTATCTATCTTTTTGTTCAAGTTTTTAATGTCCTTTATTATCCATAAATGAGTGAGATCATGTGGTATTTTTCTTTCATTGACTTGCTTATTTCACTTAACATAATGTTCTCCAATTCCATCCAGGTTGCTGCAAATGGTAAGAATTCCTTCTTTTTTATGGCAGCATAATATTCCATTGTGTAGATGTACCATAGTTTTCTGATCCAGTCATCTGCTGGTGGGCACCTAGGCTGTTTCCAGATCTTAGCTATTGTAAATTGTGCTGCTATGAACATAGGGGTGCATATTTCCTTTCTTATTGGTGTTCCCAGTTTCTTAGGATATATTCCTAGGAGTGGGATTACTGGGTCAAATGGGAGTTCCATTTTCAGTTTTTTGAGGGAAACTCCATACTGTTCTCCACAGTGGCTGCACCAGTCTGCATTCCCACCAGCAGTGCACGAGGGTTCCTTTTTCTCCGCATCCTCGCCAACACTTGTCGTTTGTTGATTTGTTGATGATAGCCATTCTGACAGGTGTGAGATGATAGCGCATTGTTGTTTTGATTTGCATCTCTCGGATAATTAGTGACCTTGAGCATGTTTTCATGTGTCTCTTGGCCTTCCTCTTCTGTCTTCTTTGGAAAAGATTCTATTTAGGTCCGTTGCCCATTTTTTTATTGGATCATTTATCTTCCTTTTATTAAGTTGTATGAGCTGCCTGTAGATGTTGGAGATTAAACCTTTATCAGTGATGCCATTTGCAAATATGTTCTCCCATGCAGTGGGCTTTCTTGTTGTTTTGTTGATAGTTTCTTTTGCTGTAAAAAAGCTTTTTATTTTGATGTAGTCCCATTTGTTTATTTTCTCTTTAGCTTCCATTGCCCTAGGGGCAGTATCGGTGAAGAAGTTCTTTTGACATATGTCTGAGATTTTGCTGCCTGTGGATTCCTCTAGTATTTTTATGGTTTCCCGTCTTATGTTTAAGTCCTGTATCCATTTTGAGTTTATTTTTTGTGTATGGTGTAAGTTGGTGATCTAGCTTCATTTTTTTTGCATGTGTCTGTCCAATTTTCCCAACACCATTTATTGAAGAGACTGTCTTTATTCCATTGTATATTCATGCCTCCTTTGTCAAATATTAATTGAGCATAGTGGTTTGGATCAATATCTGGATTCTCTATTCTGTTCCATTGATCTATATGTCTGTTCTTGTGCCAGTACCAGGCTGTTTTGAGAATAGTGGCTTTGTAATACAGCTTGAAATCTGGTATTGAGATCCCTCCTACTTTATTCTTCTTTCTCAGGATTGCTGTGGCTATTCGGGGTCTTTTTTTATTCCAGATGAATTTTTGGAGAGTTCTTTCAAGGTCTGTGAAATATGCCGTTGGTATTTTAATGGGGAGTGCATTGAATCTATAGATTGCTTTGGGTAGTATGGACATTTTAATGATGTTGATTCTACCAATCCATGAACATGGTATGTTCTTCCATCTGTTTACGTCTTCCTCTATCTCTTTTTTCAGTGTCCTGTAGTTTTCCGTGTATAGGTCTTTTACCTCCTTAGTTAAGTTTATTCCTAGGTATCTTAATTTTTTTGGTGCGATGGTAAATGGGATTGCCTTTTTAGTCTCTCTGTCTGTAAGTTCACTATTGGTGTATAGAAAGGCCATAGATTTCTTGGCGTTAATTTTGTATCCTGCTACATTGCCGAATTCATTTATTAAGTCTATTAGTTTTTTGACGGAGTCTTTCGGATTTTTTTATGTACAATATCATGTCGTCTGCAAATAAAGACAGCTTTACTTGTTCTTTTCCAATTTGGATGCCTTTTATTTCTTCTTCTTGTCTAATTGCATTAGCTAATACTTCCAGTACTATGTCAAACAGGAGTGGTGAGAGTGGGCATCCCTGTCTTGTTCCTGTTCTTAGGGGAAATGTTTTTAGCTTTTGTCCATTGAGTATGATGTTTGCTGTGGGTTTATCATATATAGCTTTTATTATGTTGAGGTATGAGCCTTCCATTCCCACCTTGTTGAGAGTTTTTATCAAGAAAGGGTGTTGGATTTTGTCAAATGCTTTTTCTGCATCAATTGATATGACTATGTGATTTTTATCTCTCAATTTGTTTATGTGATGTATCACGTTTATTGATTTGCGGATATTGTACCATCCTTGCATTCCTGGGATAAATCCTACTTGGTCATGGTGTATGATCTTTCTGATGTGCTGCTGGAGCCGATTTGCTAGAATTTTGTTGAGGATTTTTGGCATCTATGTTCATGAGGGATATTGGTCTGTAATTCTCTTTCATTGTGTTGTCTTTATCTGGTTTTGGTATTAGGGTGATGCTGGCTTCATAGAAGGAGCTTGGAAGTGTTCCTTCCTCTTGAATTTTTTGGAATAGTCTGAGGAGTATAGGTTTTAGTTCTTCCTTGAATGTTTGGTAGAACTCTCCTGTGAAGCCATCAGGCCCCGGGCTTTTGTTTGCCGGAAGCTTTTTGATGACTTCTTCAATTTCGTCCATAGTTATTGGCCTATTGAGCTGTTGAGATTCTTCTTGATTGATTTTTGGAAGGTTGTATTTTTCTAGGAATATGTCCATTTCCTCCAGGTTGTCCAGTTTGTTGGAATAGAGCTGTTCGTAGTATTTTGTAACAATCCTTTGTATCTCAGCGGGGTCTGTTGTTATTTCACCTCTTTCATTTCTGATTTTGTTTATTTGGGTCCTCTCTCTTTGCTTCTTGGTGAGCCTGGCTAGAGGTCCATCAATCTTGTTTATCTTTTCAAAGAACCAGCTCTTGGTTTTGTTGATCTTTTGTATTGTTTCTTTGGTCTCTATGTCATTTATCTCCGCTCTGATCTTTGTTATTTCCTTCCTTCTGGTTACACTGGGCTTTTCTTGCTGCTCTTTTTCTAGCTCTTTGAGTTGTAGGGTTAGGTGATTTATTACCATTGTTTCTTGTTTTTTGCAATAGGCTTGTAGAGCTATGAACTTCCCTCTCAAGACTGCTTTCGCTGTGTCCCATAGATTTTGGATTGTTGTGTTTTCATTGTCATTTGTTGCCATGATGTTTTTTATTTCTTCCTTGATCTCTCTGGTGACCCAGTCCTTGTTTAATAGCATGCTGTTTAGTCTCCATGTGTTTGATTTCTTTGGATTGTATTTATTGTAGTTGATGTCCAGTTTTATGCCACTGTGATCTGAGAAGATGCTTGATATAATTTCTATCTTCTTGAATTTGAAGAGATTTTGCCTGTGACCCAGCATATGGTCTATCTTTGAAAATGACCCATGTGCACTTGAGAAGAATGTATATTCTGTGGCTTTGGGGTGAAATGTTCTGAAGATGTCAATTAATTCCATCTGGTCTAGTGAGTCATTTAGGATTGCTGTTTCTTTGCTGATTTTTTGTTTAGAGGATTTGTCCAGTGGTGATAGTGGGGTATTAAAGTCTCCTACTATGATTGTATTGCTATTAATCTCTCCCTTGATATCTTCCAGGAGTTTTTTTATGTATTTGGGTGCTCCTATATTGGGAGCGTATATGTTTACCAGAATTATTTCTTCTTGTTGGATTTCTCCCTTTAGTATTATGAAGTGGCCTTCCTTATCTCTTGTTATGGCATTTACTTTGAGGTCTAATTTGTCAGATATAAGTATTGCTACCCCAGCTTTTTTTTCATTTCCATTTGCCTGGAAGATATTTTTCCATCCCTTCACTTTCAATCTGTGTGAGTCTCTTGTTCTGAGGTGGGTCTCTTGTAGACAGCATATATATGGGTCATGCTTTTTTATCCATTCAGCCACTCGATGTCTTTTGATTGGAGCATTTAGTCCGTTTACATTTAAAGTTATTACTGAAAGGTATTTGTTTGTAGTCATGTCTATTTTTGTGTCTGTATTCCTTCTTACCTGTTTATTTCTTCTTTTTACAGTATTCCCTTTAGCAATTCTTGCATTGCTGGTTTGGTGGTGATAAACTCCCTGAGTCTTTTTTTGTCTGCAAAGCTCCTGATTTCCCCTTCAATTTTGATTGATAGTCTTGCTGGATATAGTATTCTTGGATTCAGTCCTTTGCTTTGCAACACTTTGTATACCTCCTTCCATTCACTTCTAGCTTGTTGTGTTTCCGTTGAGTAATCATTTGACAATCTGATGGGTGTTCCTTTGTAGGTAACTCTCTGTCTCTCTCTTGCTGCCTTTAAGATTCTCTCTTTATCATTTATATTTGCCATTGAGATTATGACATGTCTTGGTGTGGGTCTTTTGGGGTTGATCCTGCTTGGGACTCTCTGTACTTGCGTAACTTTTATCTTTCCCATATCCGGGAAGTTTTCTGTCATTATTTCTTCAAATAGATTTTCTAATCCCTGCTGCTCTTCTTGTCCTTCTGGCAGCCCTATTATACGCATGTTACTTCGCTTCATGTTGTCCCGAAGCTCCCTTAGGCTTTCCTCCTGCTTTTTAATTTTTTTCTCCAATTGCTGTTCAGATTGAGCTTGTTTCTGTACCTGATCTTCTAACTCACTAATTCGGTCCTCTGCTTCTTGTAGTCTACTGTTGAAACTTTCCATGGTGTTTTTGATTGTAGCTATATCACTTTTCATTTCTTCCTGATTCTTGCATAAGTTGTTGATTTTCTCATCCATCCGATGTATAAATTCCACAACCATTGCTCTGAACTCCTTTTCGGTCATGTTGCAAGCTTCAGTTTCACTAATTTCCTTTCTTGGCGACTCCACATTTTCTTTCCTCTGTGAGTTATTTCGTTTCCCCATTCTGGCTATCACCAGAAAGCTCAAGCTTCCGTTTGTGTGGACCTCGGCCGTGCGCTGTGGGGACTTCGCTCCACCCGAGTTTCACTGAAGTGCTCTGACACTAGGACGTGTGGCTGCCTTTGGTTGGTGGGAACCAGACTTGCCCAGGGTCAGTGTCCCCAGTGTTCCGTGTGGTCTCGTGTGCACACTTAGAATCAGGGGCCTTGTCAGCACCACACTGTTGGTATGTGCCGAAAATGAGATCCTTAGCATATGCCAGGAGTCAGAGTTTCCCTGTATCTGCACCAAGAATCGAGTGTCAGAGTATCTGTTGCCTTGTGCAGTTTCTCGTTGAGAATCAGGGTCCCTGTGTGTGCATGCACCAACAATTGGGGTCGTTGGCTCTTAGTGTGAATGCGCTGTGAGTCAGGGATCCCAGGCAGCTGTGTTCGGCGTGCCAAATTCCCTGAAGTGGAGCTGTGTCCTGTGTGTGCTCTCTCTACTGAGCCAAACCGGCTAGGGCGCACACTCTCAAATCCCTGAAGGTGAGCTGCCTTTGTGCACTCTCCCAGAATCCCCGAAGAGGGGCGGAGTCCGTCCTGCGCCGCCAAATTCCCCAAAGGGAAGCCCCTTTGTGCACGCTCTAAGATTCCCCGAAGGGGAGCTGTGACCCGCAAGCCAAATTCCCCTCAATTCCCCGAAGGGGAGCCCTCTGTGCGCACTGACAGATTTCCCCGAAGGTGAGCTGCTTCTGTCCTGTGCGCCAAATTCCCTAAGGCGGAGCGCGCGTCCCTGCGCAAAGCTCTGCAGCTTGAGTGAGGGGCGTGTCTATTAGTTACTATGGCGCTATCAGCGTGCGCCTGCGGGGAGGGAGATAGGCTCTTTGACTCACGGGAATCTGCCGGGAAGTCTGGATTCTTGTTGTTTCTTCCACTGAAGCTGTGATAGCAGTTCTCTGTCCCCAGTGGCTGCAGGGTCCTGGTTTGTGTCAGAAGCCAGGATCCGAGTCTCAGGCAGCTCTGTTTCTCAAGATGGCGTGGTCTCCGCGTCCGCACCAGCCGCCG
Source organism: Ia io (assembly GCA_025583905.1). NCBI lineage: Eukaryota > Metazoa > Chordata > Mammalia > Chiroptera > Vespertilionidae > Ia > Ia io. The sequence continues at coordinate 17,704,379 of JAJQQW010000024.1, read as the reverse complement.
AGAAGTGTCTGCTTTGTGCGCGGGGCTCCGTCGTCTAGGACTGCCCGGTTAGGCAGCCCCTTGGAAGCCCTGCAGAATCTAACTGACCCTAGCTCATACCCACACACACACCACTCACGTCTACACGTCTACACTCTCCTCTATGGGTTCCTCACTCACACTCTCTCTCTCCCTACCTTCTTGCCGGTCGCCATCTTTTCCTCTCACAAGACACTTCTAACTCAGGAGTCTTAAATTCTTAGGAAACAGAATGGATATCTTGTCTTCCACAATTCCTGCCCCACCCACCCAGAGCTACAAAAAGATATTGTGGAGCATACTACTAAACACCCAAGGCAGCAAGTTGGACATTCTCATATTCACATTGAACTTGGTTATAAAACCTGTCAGATTGATTTAATAACCATACCCCACCCCCACCCCCACCCCCAGGGCCTTAGTCCTGAACAAAATTAATTGAATGTGTTATCCATAAAGAAAGAGAACATATGCAATGACTCGGTTCTTCACTTTTAAGTATGTTTGAAAATTTTCATTTTACTAGGTGTACCGGTTAATAATGCAGATTTTTTTTTTCAATAAACGGAGTCACACATATGTTGATATATATGCAATTTGATATGTATGCTATTTTGTTGTATTCACAAGCTTCAAAACTTCATATGTCAAATTTTCTGAAGGTGTTAACATCATATTTCTACACTTAAAAATGTCGAATTTCGTGCCAAAAAAAAGAGCATTTGCGCGAAGTTTTAATTCATTATTTTGAAGAAAAGTGCTGCTGAAAGTGATTTTATACTTCGGGAAGCTTATGGTGAACATGCTCCATCTCAAGATACTTGTGAACGCTGGTTTAAAAGCTTTAAAAGGGATGATTTCTATGTGAAAGACTAAGAACATCCAGGTCAACTGAAAAAGTTTGAAGACCAACAATAACAAACATTATTGGATGAAGAAGCATGTCAAACTCAAATTTAAACGTTGCTCAACAAACAATTTCTGATCGTTTACAAGCAATGGGAAAGATTTTAAAGAAAGGAAAATGGGTGCCACATCAACTGAATGAAAGACAAATAGGAAACGGAAAAGTCACCAGTAAAATGTTGCTTCAATGGCACAAAAGAAAGTCTTTTTTTTGCATCGAATTGTGACTGGCGATGAAAAGTGGATTTGAGAATCCCAAACGCACAAAATCATGGGTTGATCCAGGTCAGCCATCAACATCGACTGCCAGGCCAAATCGCTTCGGAAAGAAGACAATGCTCTGCGTTTGGTGGGATCAGGAAGGTGTGGTGTATTATGAGCTTCTAAAACCAGGTGAAACCACGAGTTCTGATCGCTACCGACAACAAATAATCAATTTGAACCACGATTTGATCGTAAAACCACCACAATGGGCCAGAAGACGCAGCAAAGTAATTTTGCTTCGTGATGACGCACCAGCACACACTTCAAAACCAGCTAAAGACACGTGAAAAGATCTTGCCTGGGAAGTATGAACCCACCCGCCGTGTCCACCAGACCTTGCTCCTTCAGATGACCACGTGTTCCGATCGACGGCACACGCACTCTCTGAGCAGCCCTTCAACACGTACGAAGAAGTGGACAATGGGGTCTCTGACCCAATGGTCTGCCTCAAAACAAGAAAAGTTCTATTGGGGCGGTACCCACAAATGACCTGAAAGATGGGGGAAATGTGTAGCTAGCGATGAACATTACTTTGAACAAAGCACTTTTGATGTTTCTCTTGAAATTATCGTGTTTTCTTTGATTACAAAATCTGCATTATTAACCCGTAAACGGTAAATGGATACCGGTTAAAAATGCGGATACTGGTTAATAATGCAGATTGACCCTTTACCAGTTAATAATGCAGATTTTTGTAATTTTTTTTTTAAAAAAAAGCACGATAGTTTCACGAGAAACATCAAAGGTGCTTTTCTGGTAAAAGCAATGACACCTGTACACAGCTTATGAAATCTCTCAGCCTGCCTCTATTTCCACCAGTGAACACACTTCCCTCTGGTGGTCAAGTGGACACTGTACATTTAATCCGTGGGGTGTTTTGTTGTTGTTTTTTAATTAATTTTTCAAAAATCCAATCCTTTGGTGGATTGCCAAAACTACAGGTATTTGCACGTTTTCTCACGCCATCCCTCCCCCCCCCCCCCCGCCCCCTCCTCTCCACCGGACTCAACACCGTTCCTGCTTGTTCTAAGAGACATTTTTTTTTAAACACACGTTTCAAAGCCAAAACCGGTGTGGCTCAGTGGATAGAGCGTCGGCCTGGGGACTCAAGGGTCCCGGGTTCGATTCCGGTCAAGGGCATGTACCTTGGTTTGCGGGCACATCCCCAGTGGGGGGGGGGGGGGGGGTGTGTGTGCAAGAGGCAGCTGATCGATGTTTCTAACTCTCTATCCCTCTCCCTTCCTCTCTGTAAAAAAATCAATGAAATGTATTTTTTAAAAAAAATTATTTAAAGACACGTTTCAAAGAGAGAGACCCAGAAAGAAATCCACTTGGGTTTGGGAGACAGAGCTGTTCACGGGGATCCGAGGAAAAGCAGAGAAGACAGGGTGCGGTCAAGCCGAGCACGCCTGCCGTAACCTAAGCCGCCCAGTCCAGGAGGAGGGACCCTGCGTGCAGAACGCCTCCGCCTCGCCCGGAGCAAGGCGGCCGGGGCCGGGCTCCCCGTGTTTGTCATTCACAAGCCACACGGGCGGGCTCATTCCGACGACCAGTGTGGGGGTCCCCGGGGACCCCCAGGAGGACTAAGTGCAGAAGCCACCGCAGGGGTCTCAGGACTGGCTGGCTGGCCCTCTCGCCCGCCCACGCACGGCTGTTCCCCAGCCGCCAGGGAGCCGAGAGCAGGGCGATGAGGGGTGGCGGAGGGGTGCGGGGTCCCCCACCCGCCGGTCCTCTGGGGTCCACCAGGGGTAAGCCTTCGCCCGGGCGGCTTCGCTGTCCACAGGTGCTCCCGGGTCAGGCAGGACCCCCGCGTCGGAGCTGGGAGTCAGTTCGGAGTCCTGTCCCGATTTCCGCCCGTTCGGTTCCGAGTTCTAGCCGGCGGAACCATCGCTGGGCTCAGTCCGCATCCTCGACGTCCACCCGTCGGCCTTGGACGCGCCCTCCGTGTCCCGGGAAGTCCCGCGGCCGCCCCGCTGCCCATCGAGTCTGCCCGCTCCCTTCCCTGCCCCTCCGAGGGCTGCTTTCCGGGCCTGTCTCCACTCGGACCACACGGCCGGCCCGGGAGCCGGAGCCGGAGCCGAGCCGGAGCCGGAGCCGGAGCCGGACCCAGCCGGAGCGGCCTCCCGCAGGACGCCGGCTCCCAGCAGCCCGCGCCCCACCCGAACCCGCAGCCTCGCGCGCTCCCAGTTGAACCCGCGCGAGCTCAGCGCGCGGGCCAATGGGCGGCTGCGCTCGTCTCCCCGCCTTGCCGCGGACCAATCGCGACCCGCGCCGGGCGGGAGGCGGGGCGACGCCCACCTGCGGCTGGCGCGTGCGCGGTGGCGGCGGACCGGCCGGCGAGTGCACGGCTAGGTGGTCCTTGCGCGAAGGCGAGGGCCCGGTTGTCGGGTCGCGGCGGGGGCCCGGGTGGCTCTGGGGGCGTCTGCTCTTGCGTGACGTGGGGGTTCTCTCCAGGGAGGGGCCTGAGCGGTCGGGGCGGTCGGCCTGTGGGGAGGTTGGGCGGCCGGGCGGACGGATGCGCCGGCTCGGGCCCCGCGCCCCTGGGGGCTGCGCTGCGGGCCGAGAAGCCGCTGAGCTAGGCGGGGACCCGCCCGGGACCGCCCGTCGGAGCTCCGGGCGGCGCCGGCGGGGAGGCGGGCCGGGGCGGGGGGCGGGGAGGCGGGCCGGGTGTCGAACACGCGCGGGGGGCGGGCCTCCGCTGGAGAGCGCGCTCCCCCCGCGTCTCCGCCTGTGCAGCGCGTCCCGGTGTCCCCGGCACCTGCGCTTGGCACTGATGGCAGCTGTGGCGGTGTCGTCGCTGCTTTTCTCCTCGCCAGCTCTTCACGGGGTGGAGTGAACGGAGCAGGGCTCCCCCGGACGAGGGGGCCATGCAGAGGGCGTCCCGGCTGAAGAGAGAGCTGAGCCTGTTGGCCACGGAGCCGCCTCCCGGCATCACCTGCTGGCAAGACACGGACCGGATGGGTGACCTGCGAGCGCGTAGGTGTCCCGTCGTGGGGAGGTGCCCCCCCACCCCCACCCTGTTGCGGGTCCGTGCTGAGATGCGAACATTTTCCCTTCTGCTCACGTGGGGGACAGCCTGGATGTCAGAGGGCCCACCATCTTCCTACCTACCCTGTTTACGTTTATCCGGGGTTTGCTGCCCTTTTTCTCCTTTGCCCTTTGTTATACCTTTTGCTGCTTTGTAGCCAAGCCCCGGGCATCCGCTCTGAAGCAGCGTGTAGACCCAAGATCAGCATCTCAAATACCTGTGAGGCCAGACAGTGACAGAAACGATTAGAATCCTCCGGCCGCACAAGGCCAGCCTGCAGGTCATAGGGCATCTGTGCTCAGCCTTTTCCACTTTTTTTTAAAAAATATATTTTATTGATTTTTTTACAGAGAGGAAGAGAGAGGGATAGAGAGAAACATCGATCAGCTGCCTCCTGCACACCCCCCACTGGGGATGTGCCCACAACCAAGGTACATGCCCTTGACCGGAATCGAACCTGGGACCCTTCAGTCCGCAGGCCGACGCTCTATCCACTGAGCCAAACCGGTTTCGGCTCCACTTTTTAAAAAATTATTATTATTTAACCCTTACCCGAGGACATGTTTATCGATTTTGAGAGAGAGGAAGGGAAAGAGAGAGAAGCAATGATCGGTTGCCTCCTGTGTGCCCCCGACCAGCAACCTAGGTATGTGCCCTGAGTGGGCATGGAACCCACAACCTTTTGCCGTACAGGACGACGCTCCAACCAACGGAGCCACCGGGCCGGGGCTTCCGCCTTTTGACCTTCTGGGCCTCCTTAGGGTGACACTTTTGGGGTACGTGGTGCATTGTGTGCGGAGAGGTGAAAGCCCAGAGAACATGCCTGTCCTCGCCCCGGCTCCTCCCCGGCCACAGGCTACACGGGTCCACATGGGGTGCTGATTCAGATCATCCGACCGCCTCTGAACTGTTTTTTCCTTTTCCTTTTAAGAAATAATAGGAGGGGCCAACACGCCTTATGAGAAAGGCGTGTTCACGCTGGAAGTGAGCATTCCTGAGAGGTTAGTGTGGGTCACATCCTAAACCTACGGGGTGAAGCTACTGGGAGGCAGAGCCGTAGGGCGGGAGGTGGCGGCGGGGGTGGGGGTGGGTAGAGGGCCTGGATTTTAATCCTCGTCTAACCGTGACTGTGTGAAGGATTTAGAGGGTGAAGCGGGCTGGTCCAGGTGGTGGGTATATGTGTGTCTATATGCTGTCATTTCTCCTTTCTATCGTTTGTAAATTTCCATCATAAAAATGTAGTGGTGGGGGGGGGACAGGTTTGCCTCTCGAAGGCTGTCTTCCCCAGGTGTCCCCAGGAAGCTGTTTGCAATGTGCTAAGAGGCAGCCTCTTAATAAACTGTCTCCGTTGTCCGCCGCTTTCCAAGGTACCCATTTGAGCCTCCTCAGATCCGGTTTCTGACTCCCATCTATCACCCCAACATCGACTCGGCCGGGAGGATCTGCCTAGATATCCTCAAGTTGCCGCCCAAGGTGAGTGGATCGGGAGGGCGGGCTGCGGGGCTTATGGCTGCGGGCGGGCGCCTCCGTCTCCAGCTGCTCCGGGTCACGAAGCCGCCGCCTCTCTGTGCGCAGGGCGCCTGGCGGCCGTCCCTCAGCATCGCCACGGTGCTGGCTTCCATCCAGCTGCTCATGGCAGAGCCCAACCCGGACGACCCGCTCATGGCCGACATCGTAAGTGTCCTCATCGTCATCTCCTCGTCTCCTCTCTGGACCCCGGGCCCCATCAGCGAGGTGGCTGAGCCCTGACGGAACCCACTGTGGCGGGTCCTTTCTCCCTCCACTCACTCCTTCCTCTGGTTCGGTCTCAGTCCTCGGAGTTCAAGTACAACAAGCCCGTCTTCCTCAGCAACGCCAGGCAGTGGACAGAGCAGCACGCGAGACAGAAACAGGTGTGTTTGGGCGGCCCTGGTGCTCTGCCGCGGTCAGTCCCTCACGGGGGTCTGCGTTCGGCGCGTGTGGCTGTGCCTTCACCACATTTGCACTGGACCGCGCTCTAGAACAGTGGGCGGCTTCTCCTCTCACAGCCTTCTGACTGATGACTCAGCAAGAGGTTTCTCTTAACAGCTGTCACCCACTGACGTCCCTAGAGGGCAGGCAGCCGAGGGGGGACTCATATCCTGGGCGGCAGCACAGATGGACGAGAGGGGACTCAGATTATTTTCTCTAAGATTTCATTTTAACCCCGAGGAGGGACTGTTGCAGGAAGCGGCACGGGGAGAGGGTGCAGGAGGGAGGGGAAGTGGACTTTTCTGTGGGACCATTCTCGGGAGCAGGAAAACTTCCCCAGGTTCTAAGTAGCAGTGTTACTCGTGGGAAGAAGTAAGGATTTAGCCCGACCCGGCGTGGCTCAGTGGATAGAGCGTCAGCCTGCGGACTGAAGGGTCCCATGTTCGATTCTGGTCAAGGGCATGTGCCTGGGTTGCAGGCTTGATCCCCAGTGTGAGGCCTGTGGGAGGCAGCCAATCAATGATTCTCATCATTGATGTTTCTCTCTCTCTCTCTCTCTTTCCCCCCCTTCTCCTTCCTCTCTGAAATAAAAAAATATATATTTAAAAAAAAAAAAAAAAAGCCCTAGCTAGCTAGGCTCAGTGGATAGAGCTGCGGCCTGGGGACTGAAGGGTCTCGGGTTCGATTCCGGTCAAGGGCACATGCCTGAGTTGTGGGCTCCATCCCCAGTAGAGGGCATGCAGGAGGCAGCCGATCAGTGATTCTCTCTCATCATGGATGTTTCTATCTCTCTCTCCCTCTCCCTTCCTCTCTGAAATCAATAAAAAAATAAATTAAAAAATAAAGGGCCGGTTTGGCTCAGTGGATAGAGCGTCGGCCCGTGGACTGAAGGGTCCCGGGTTTGGTCCCCGTCAAGGGCATGTACCTCGGTTGCAGGCTTGATCCCAGCCCTGGTCAGGGTCCCATGCAGGAGACAACCCATTGATGTGTGTCTCTCTCACATCCATGTTTTTCTTTTTCTTTTTTTTTCTTAATATATTTTATTGATTTTTACAGAGAGGAAGAGAGAGGGATAGAGAGTTAGAAACATCGATGATAGAGAAACATCGATCAGTGCCTCTTGCACAACCCCCACTGGGGATGTGCCCGCAACCAAGGTACATGCCCTTGACCGGAATCGAACCTGTGACCTTTCAGTCCGCAGGCCGACGCTCTATCCACTGAGCCAAACCGGTCTCAGCAATACATCCATGTTTTTCCCTCTCTGTGTCTCTCCCCTTCCCTTCCACTCTCTCTAAAAACCAACGGAAAAATACCCTCGGGTGAGGATTTTTTAAAAAAAGGAAGAATGAAAACATAAAGAGGTTGAGGAAGATGCCGGTGGAGGGAATAGCATGTGCAGGAGGCAGCCAAGAGGCACTCGGGGTGACATCATAGGGCTCTGGGGTGAACCTTGCATTTCCCTCCGCAGGGGGACGAGGAGGTGCCTGGGAACCTGCCTGCGGCCGGCGATGCAGGAGCACTCGGCACAGCACAGAAAAGGAAGGCGGGGCCGCCGGGAGGCCCGGGAAAGAGGTTCTGCGATGGCGTCTAGGGCCCGGGCCCGGTCCAGCTTGCCCGCCCGTCCCCCGTGTTCTCTGAGTACGGGATGGCACGATCATTTCTGCATCTCGTAAAACAGACGTCGTTTATACTTATATTTATTTGTATTTCCTGCCCTACACAGATCCTCTAAGTGGCGTTTGTTTTATTCCGCGTGTGCCTATGCATTTGGAAACCTTTTAAACCTGAAAAATAAATAATCGTTTCACATCGAGCGTGTTTATCTGGGACGCGTGTCTGGGAGCAAGCTGGCCCGAGGATGGTACGATAGCCGGGTGTGTTGTCCTGTGTTTTGTCAACTCGCCCACACCCCAGGGACCCAGGATGGTTGGCATAGATCAGGGGTCCTCAAACTTTTTAAACAGGGGGCCAGTTCACTGTCCCTCAGACCGTTGGAGGGCAGGACTATAGTTTAAAAAAAACTATGAACAAATTTCTATGCACACTGAACATACCTTATTTTGAAGTAAAAAAACAAAACGGCAAAAACACCCGCATGTGGCCCGCGGGCCGTAGTTTGAGGACGCCTGGCATAGATGTCCAGGAGCAGCGACAGACAGTTCCACAGCCTCCAGGGGTTCTGGGGCTCAGAAGTCTTAACGTGGGAGTAAGGTAACAATGCGCTTTTGTTCATTTTAGCAGCTTTCAATTTTTGTGAACTACACAGCCGGTCAGAATTGCCGTGGTGAAACAATTCGTTCCACAAATATTTATTGAACACCTGCTATGTGCCAAGTTTTATGCTAGTGGTTTAGAAGGCAATGGTGAGGCCCTGGCCGGTTTGGCTCAGTGGATAGAGCGTTGGCCTGCGGACCGAAGGGTCCCAGGTCGATTCCAGTCAAGGGCACATGCCCCAATTGTGGGCTCGATTTCCAACAGGGGGCGTGCAGGAGGCAGCCGATTGCTGATTGTGTCATTGACGTTTCTATCTCTCCCTTGCCCACCCTCTCTGAAATCAATAAAAATATATTAAAAATAAAACATGACCCTGTGCTATATAATAATGAATAGATAATGTGCTACATTTTAACCAACCCCCTAAAGACACATCACAAACAACTTTCTGAGAATGCTCCAAATATTTTAAAGGAAAAAAGAATACAGTGGTGAAATCAGATGTGGATTGATTAAACAGTCGTACACATGTTGGGATTTTTACAGTCCCTTTCTGTCCCTCGCTCCATGCCAGGCGAGTCCTGCTCAGAACAGCTGGGTGCCAAAGCCGCACCCCCTCCCAGGATGGGGGAGCCCACATGGACTCGTCCCCATTGCTCCGTCGGGTGACAGAACAGACAGGACAGGGATGGCCTCTCACTGTGCGCTGGGTCCCCGGGACGGGCGAGCTGAGCGACCCCAACCCCTGTTTAAAGAGGAGCGATGGCACCCGTGATGGATCCTGTAAACACTGCACATTCCGAGCTCCCTCCCCTGCGCCCCCTCCCCTCCCAGCCGCTCCCCAAAAGCATCTAAACCAGATCAGATGTTACCACCCACCATGTGGGCAGCCAGAGCTGAGGCGGGCGGGCAGGCGGGCTATTTATCCTCCGGCCACCGTGGGAATTCAACGCGTACAAATAAAGCTCCTTTAACAGCCGGCGTGTGTGTGTTTCCATCCATGTGCCCCCCTCCCCTGCCCAGGTTGCCTTGTTTAGGTCGGGGCAGCCTGGGGGAGGCCAGGGCAGGAGGAGAGGGGACTGTGGCTTCAGAACCTGCTCCCCAGGCGGGCTGGCTGCAGCTCAGGGCTCCCGGGGCTGCCGTGAGCCGGGGGAGGCTGGGGTGATGGGCACAGAGCCGCTATGCCCAGAACCAGCACCCCCCACTTGGCCCTCACTTCTCAGGAAGTCACCTCTGCCTCCTGCCATGCCCCCCAGAGCTCCCCGCCTCTCTCCAACTCTCAGTGTCTATCGGGGGTGACGGGACCCTTCCTTCCATACCAGCATCCTCAACCAGGACCTCACAACTCCACCTCGAAGAAGTCCTGCAGCCCAGCCGGTGGTTGAGCCTCGACCTATGAACCAGGAGGTCACGGTGTGATTCCCTGTCAAGGGCACATGCCCGGGTTGCGGGCTCCATCCCAGTAGGGGGTGTGCAGGAGGCAGCTGGTCCATGATTCTCTCTCATCATGGATGTTTCTCTCTCCCTCCCTCTTCCTTCCTCTCTGAAATCAATAAAAATACACATACATAAAAAGAGAAAGGACAGATGCACGGGGCGTGGCACGGCCTGGTGTGTGGGTGTCACAGGGGCTTGGTTCAGACAGAAGCTGATCTTTAAGGAGGTATTTAGGTATGTTAATATAATTATTTCCCCCCCCTCACCGCCCCCCGAAAGAAATGAATTGAGCACCTACTGCGTGGGCGGCCCTGGGAAAGGGCCGTGGATATCTGAGTGAGAGACAGGCCCACGCACAGCCCTTCTCTTCGGGCAGCCCTGTCCCGCCCACACTGACCCTGCACGGATACAGAGTTCGGTCCCACTGAGTCCCATGGACCAGGACAGGACCTGGCCCTAGAGTGGTCGACCTCAACTGACCGCGGGTCTGTGGTTGGCCTAGACCAGTGGTCGGCAAACTCATTCGTCCACAGAGCCAAATATCAACAGCATGACAATTGAAATTTCTTAGAGAGCCAAATTTTTTAAACTTAAACTTCTTCTAACGCCACTTCTTCAAAACAGACTCACCCAGGCCGTGGTATTTTGTGGAAGAGCCACCCTCAAGGGGCCAAAGAGCCGCATGTGGCTCATGAGCCGCAGTTTGCCGACCACGGGCCTAGGGGGTGGAGAAGGAAGCCGGTCGGCCGGGGTGGCACGCAGTCTCCCAGGACATCACCTGGGAAACACCCAGAGGAACCCCGGCTGGGACGGGGAGGACCAGGGCAGCAAGGAGGGGCTGGAGGAACCCGAGACGCCGGGGCGGGTGGGGTTCCTCGCGTGCCGTCCGCTCAGCAGCCGTTGTGAATAAACCCAGACAGAGCCAACAGGAGCAAAGGACCAAGAAAAGGCCGACTTACTTAAAACGGTGGCTCTCTGCATGGCAGGGTCACTCACCCCAACTGCATCCCAGGACCCGGGTCACCGGGGGGAGCCGTGGGGTCCCAGGCCTCCCAGGCCTCAGCTCCGACTCTCTCGTCTCCGGCTCAGGCCTGGGTGCTCCTCCTCCTGGGAGACCCACCCTCCGGCCTCCGGAGCACCTGGCCGGAATGCACCTCAAGGGGCTGCAGGTGGGGGGACTGGCCAGGGCTTTAGATCACGGCTGCCACCTGGGCACACCCGGGTGCCCGGACACGGACGCGCAGGGACACCCACGGGACTTCACTGGTTTTATTGTACAGAAGAGCCCGAATATTTACATCGCGACCATTCTCACACTTCACACAGCGGCTGGGGGGTGGGGCTGGAACCAGGAGTGAGTGACGGGGGTTCTGGGGGAAACCTGGCCGCCCCAGAGCAGAGGTAGTTAGAGGTGAGCCAGGATGGATGGAGGGGACCCCGGGCATGTGTCACTCAGGCTCCAAAGCCCCGCCTCCGATCCTTACGAGGTGCACCGGGGAATAATGTGGATTTTTTCCCAACAGATGGAGTCACACGTATGTTGATATGTATGCGATTTGATATGTGTGCTGTTTTGTTGTGTTGCTCCTTCAGACGACCCCTTGTTCCGGTCGATGGCACACGCACTTTCTGAGCAGCCCTTCAACATGTACGAAGGAGTGGACAATGGGATCTCTGAATGGTCTGCCTCAAAACAAGAAAAGTTCTGTTGGGACGGTACCCACAAATGACCTGAAAGATGGGGGAAATGTGTAGCTAGCGATGGACATTACTTTGAATAAAGCACTTGTGATGTTTCCCTTGAAATTATCGTGTTTTCTTTGATTACAAAATCCGCATTATTAACCGGTAAAGGGTCAATCCGCATTATTAACTGGTACATCTCGTGACCTTTCGTTCTTCCTGGGAAGGAGGTCCCGGAGCTGTAGGCTCCATTCATCCACAGTCTTCAAATCAGCACCAAATTCAGGTGCCGTGGGTCAGAGCCCTCACGGTCGGTGGCATCCTGTGGAGTCACCATCCCATGGGGTCCCTGGGGGAGGGGGGGCAGAGACGAGGCCCTGGGAGGACACGGGTGCTGAATCCTCTGAGACGCCGTCAGGTGTGCCACGAAAACCAACCAGGCCAATGAAACCCGTGGTCAAACCACGTGGGAACTGGTGAGACGCCGGCGGCAGAGCCCGCCCTGACCGACACGGACGGTGACCCTCTGAGGAAGGACGCCACGCGTCACGTCTTCCCACCCGCGTCGGCACGGCACACGTCCAGGTCCGAGAGACACAGAACACGGGTTGGGTCCACACGTGAGCCACAGGGGGGATGCCCAGCTGCCTCCGTGGTCCCTTGTAGCCCTTCCTCCATCAGGGCCCAGACCCGGGGCCCGCTCAGCACCCCAACTTCCAGATCGCTGCTCCGCAGCCTCCGATGTGACCGGGAAGCGGCCCGAAGGAAACCAGCCACGCAGCACACGCTGGTGACGGCCGCAGGAGACCAGGGAGCCAGGGCCTGGGCCACCCTCCCGCAGACCACGCGGCTGCGTGCGGGCTGAATTTATTTTACAAACCGCCATCGCTCACGGAGGGGAGGGGAGGAGGAGGCGGAGGCCAGGAGGGCGGGGCCATTTATACGTGGGAGGCAAAGGCTGAGCCTGAGGGCTGGATGCCCCTGCCCGCCGCCACGCCCCCGCCACCCGGTGTGGCCCCCTCTGCCCTCAGCGGCCGCTCTCCGTCCACGGGGGGTTGCTGGTTCCCAAAGTGGGTTCCCTCTGGCTCCACCAAGTGGCTGCCCTCTGGCCTGGGGCTCTCTGGCTGTGGGCAGGAGACGAGGGTGCCCGTGAGGAAACCATAGGTCTCCGGCCCCGGGGGCCGCCCAGCCTCGGAAGCTTCCGGAACGAGATCCACGTCGGAGAAGGCCACCAGGGCCTGCGTGGAGTCGCAGGAGCTCTTCTCCAGGTGGCCGGCCGCGGCGGAGGCCAGGGCGCCCGGGGCAGCGCCCGCGCAGGGCCAGAGGCGCCCCAGGTCCTCGCGGGAGTGCGGGGTGAGGAGCAGGTAGAGCAGGGGGTTGAGGCAGGCGGGCAGTGGCAGCACCAGCAGCAGCACGGACTTGACGGCCTCGGGGGTGACGGGGACCAGGCTGAGCCCGGAGGCCACGCTGAGGAAGGCCACGGGGCAGTGCAGCAGCCCGTCGGCGAGGATGAGCCGGGCCACGTGCCGCCCGAGGGCGCAGTCCCACTCGGCCTCCGGCTCGCCCCGTGGCAGGGCGCAGTACAGCCGGATGTAGGCGCCCGTCACCACCAGGAAGCAGAGGGAGTTCAGCATCACCAGGGCCACGGCAAAGCCCAGGGCGGCCGGCCGGCCCTCAGGGGGCGCGTAGGGCAGGCAGAGCGGGGAGGCCCCGTACTCGCCCACCGAGGCCAGGGGCAGGGCCGCGGTCAGCCCTGCCAACGCCAGGCAGCCCAGCGCCCCTGCCCGCACGCCGCCCGGGGCGGGCGCCTTCCCATGGGCCCGGACGCAGGCCGCCGAGACGCTGCTCTGCACGACGGCCAGAGTCAACAGCAGCACTGCGGCCTCGGACCCCAGCACGGCCAGGAAGCCCGTGGCCCGGCAGCCCGGCCCCGACTCCCAGCGGGCCCCGTACGCAGCGAACCGGCCAAAGGTCAGGGCGTCCACCGAGGCCAGGAGGCCCCAGGAGATGCCAGTCAAGGCGTTGGCGCCTGCCAGGGCCCCGACCACGAACTTGACCGGGGGCAGGGGGCCCGGCCCGCCCGCGAAGACGCTGAGCAGCACCAGCCCGTTGCAGAGCAGGGACAGCAGGACGATGGCCCACACGGCCAGGCGGACGCCCCAGCTCTCAAAGAGGTGCTCGCAGGGCTTGAAGGGGCCTGTGGAGAGAGGGCGGGCATCAGCTCTGGGCCAGGGTCCTGGGGACGGGGCCAGGCAGGCTGACCTGGCCTTGGGAAGTCCTATGGGAGCTGGTGGACACACACAGAATAGAAGCTCATAATAAGCCCGGCCAGTGTGGCGCAGTGGTTGAGTGTTGACCTATGAACCAGGAGGTCACGGTTCAATTCCCATCAGGGCACATGCCCGGGTTGGGGGCTCCATCCCCAGTGGGGGGCGTGCAGGAGGCAGCTGATCCATGGTCCTCTCTCATTCATGTTTCTCTCTCTCTCTCTCTCTCTCTCTCTCTCTCTCTCTCTTCTTCCTCTCAGAAATAAAATTTTTTAAAATTATTTAAAAAAAGAATCGTGCTCTTTCGCCTGCGGATGATTGCTTTTCGGAGGTGACATTTCTGTCCAGGTCCCTAAAAACACAGTGCCTGCTTCCTCCTCTGTGTTGGCGCGCCTGCCCAGGCGGCCACCAGAGGGCGCACTGCAGTCACGGAGCGCTGAGGGCAGGAGAGATTTCGTCCTTGGGGGAGGCGGGGAGGGAAGGGGCCCCGAGCTGCAGAGGGACAGGCATGTGGAACCTCTAACTGGATGGTTTGTAAAGGTTTCTCTGACTCCCCCATATCCCTCCCCCCGCCCCCAGCTTCTTCCCCAGGCATCACCCCAAGAGGCTGACCTCCCCAGGAGGCGGCCACAAACAGACACACCCTGCTGACCCTGTGTCCCCTCTTCTCTCCCGCCCCTGGGGGCCGCCCTCACCTGGAACCGGGCTGCACTGCACAGGGGGGTGTGGCTTCGTGTCCTCCATCTCGTCCAGGTCCAGGTCATCTGGGGGGACACCAGACAGTGGCTCGGGGCTGCCCCTGGGTGGGATGGCCGCCCCGGGGTGCGAACCCTGGGTGGGACCCGTGTGTGGGCTATCGGCGTGGTTGGCTCTTGATAGGGACCTGCTCTTCCTGTAACTCAGCTGTGTGCTCCCCAGTCAGCCGGGGCCCCCCAGATGCTGCCTGGAGGCAGGGGAGGGGTCTGCTTGAGGGTGGGAGCTGGTCACCACGGAGCCAGCCCGGCACGGCCACTCCCTGTCCCTGTCCACTGGGCATGAAGAAGGACATCTTCCTAAGACAGAGAAGTGAGGCCGGCCGGCGTGGCTCCGTGGTTGAGCGTCGACCTATGGACCAGGAGGTCACCGTTCGATTCCAGGTCAGAGCGCATGCCAGGATTGCGGGCTCCATCCCCACAGTGTGGCGGCGTGCAGGAGGCAGCCGATCCATGATTCTCTCTCGTCACGGATGTTTCCGTCTCCCTCTCCCTGCCTCTCTGAAATCAATAAAAAAAGATTAAAAAAAAAAAAAAAAAGGCAGAGACGTGAGCTCGATCATGTTCAGAGAAGTGACCCAGCACAGCGAGTGGACAGGGAGAGACACATCGATGGGTTGCTTCCCACATGCTCCCCAGACCAGGTCCCGGAGCCGGCAACCGAGGTACGTGCCCTTGATGGGAATCGAACCCAGGACCCTTCCTTCCGCAGGCCGGTGCTCTACCCACTGAGCCAAACTGGCCAGGGCAGGACTAGCTCATCTTTAACCATCCTTCCACTTCGAAATCTGTCAGTTAGAGACAACAGGACTAGAAAGGTAAACACGTTGTTCAAAGAAATCCTGTAACAGGTTTGAAACAAATGGACTTTTTTTTTTTTTTTCTCTTATTCGCTGTTACCATGTTTCTGAACCCGGGGCGGGCCAACTCCAGCCCGTGTTGTGGGGATGAACGGACATCTCCGGGTCCACAGATTCCAGAGGCATTTTGAAATGAGGATCTAAAACCTTTTATAACGCTCGCAGCCGGAACTCCTGCACAGTGTACAGGGGAGGGCCAGCGCCTACAGGGGACGGACAGGTGGCTCTGTCTGGTCCCACTTGTCCCTGCGTGTGCTTCCTGTGAGATCTCTCCCCACCACGTGGAGGGCAAACACCCCCTCGGGAGAGTCCCCAGGAGGCAGGCAGCCCCAGGCCCAGACTCCTGTGGGCGGAGGCTGCCGTGTTCCCCGAGCCCTGGCATTTCCTTCTTTCTCCACCTCTCCGCCCGCCCGCCCGCCCGCCATGCTCTCCGGGATGGAGCTTGGCCACGCGTTGAAATGAAAAATGTGTGAATGAAATACAAGGGCCGAAGCCCACGGGGTCTGAGGCTGGGAATGTCCCCGCCAAGGTGTTGAGCAACCGCTCTGCAAACTCGGAGGAAATTGAGGAGGAAACGGAGGCTGGCTGAAGCCCCGGCCGCCCTGGCGTCGGCTCCCACAGGAAGCGGGCCTGGCCCCAGCTCCCGGTACCTGCAGGCAGCCCACATCCGACACCCGGCGGTTCTCCCAGACTGAGGCCTGGCGGAACGTTCACCTTGAGGAGGAAGGAAAGTTTCCATTCCTCCTTCCAGCCCCTGAGGGAGTGTACCGAGGCAGCCGTCCGTCTGGGACGTCCGGGGAAGCCGGGTGCCTGCCGGGCCAGCAGCTGCTGGGCTTCTCCTCCCAGGGAATGGCGCTCACCCTCCTGGGTAGGGGCTCTGGCACACGGTGTGGGGGGCTCCCGGAGACCCCAATGGCCTGCCCAACACTGGCCTCCACACCCCGGACACCCCCGCCATGCACTCACAGTGGCTCTCAGCTTGTCCGGCAAGAAGGCCCAGCGGCCCCTTCGGCGTCTCCTCATCTTCGAGGTGAAAGACGTCCCCATCCCACTGCCCAGAGGCCTTGAAGAAGCCGGCACAGACGCCACCGCCGTAGGCACAGCACTGGTAGGCATACGGCACCTCCAGGATCCTGGGGGCGGGGGAGGGACGCGGCTGCCTCAGGAATGGGGTCTCCACCCAGGCACCAGCACCCAGAGTCTGCCCTTCGACCCCAAAGCCCCCGGGTTCCGGTGTGGGCGGCCTCCCTCACGGCTTCCTGTGAGGGTTTGCGGCCTGGCTCCCACCTCTGAAGGGCTCTGAGCACATTCCAGTCTGCTCCTCATTCACCTTGAGAATGACCTTCGGCCCTCAGCAGGCTCAGAGAGGGGAGCAGGGCACCCAAGGTCACACAGCACTCAGGCACCCTGGTCCCCTCCCAGCCACCCCCCACACCCACTCAGTCTCGGCCACAGTGCTCCTCCTGTGGCCTCCTCCGGCCCCTCCAGGGCCTTGTGGCCATCAGGGGTGGGGGGAGGGGGGAGGGAGGGAGCCAGGTCTCACCTCAGCTTTGGGAAACTGTCCTTGGAGAAGGCTTGAGACAGAGCCGGGTTCCCCTTGAGCTTGAGATGCTTCAGGCCCCCGAGCCCGGCCAGGGGCAGTGTGGTCAGCTGGTTGTCCGTCAGGTCCCTAGGACAGTGGACGGGAGGGCGGGGAGGGGCAGAGTCGGGGGCTGCACAGGGGCAGGGTCAAGATCGGGGCCGGGGCGGGGCCGGGCAGGGGAGGGGCAGGACCAAGGCTGCCGAAATGCTGCCGAGCATCCACAGATGCCCTCCCAGAGCCTGGGGACCAACACTCTGTGTGTATCAGGCCCCGAGGTCTGTCAAACGGTCTGTCCGTCACAGTGATTGACGAGGCTGGTCACTACCCATGCAGGTCCCCGCTCTGCATGGGGCCGGAGGGGGGCCCTGCGGTCCCCTCTGGTCTGCAGCACCCCGGAGGGGGCCGCAGGGGCACTCACAGCTTGACCAGGGAGCGCAGGGTGGCGAAGGCCTCGGGGTGGATGGAGCGGATGGTGTTCCAGCTCAGGTCCCTACAGGCAGAGAGGGTGTGACAGAGGGTCCCGACAGGCACACGGGGAGGACTCCCGGTTCTCCCGCACTTGCCCCCTGTCTGAGCTGCCCCCTGGAGGGAAGGTAACTTTAGCCTGGCCCCCCACCTGCCTGTGGCCTCAGAAAAGGGCATGGGGCTGCCTGGCTTCAGAGTCCCCCCTTCAGGTACCCCCTGGACATGTGGCAGGGAGCTGAGCTTGCTCCCCCGCCCAGACCCTCTGCACTCCCCCTCCCCTGAGCTGCGGGTACTCACAGGGCCCGCAGGGAGCTCAGCTGGTGGAAGGTGTCGGCTCTGACTTCCCAGATGCGGTTGTGCTGGAGGCCTCTAGGGCAGCAAGACCGGCTGAGTGACCAGTGGGCTCAGACCCTGGTTCCACTCCACACACCCCCCCTCCACCTTCCCGTGCACTGGGCAGAAGAGAGGAGAGGCCCCAGGCCCCCGCTTCTTCCGGCTCGGAAAGAGCGGCCCCCGGGCCCTCGGACATCAGCAGCATCGAAGGGATCCGGTGGCCTCGGGGAAGTGGGTCAGCAGACAAAGCCACAACACGGTCCCTGTGGCCCGAAAGGGAGTCAGTCTGCAGGGTTCCCACCGGGCATGGTTCCCCTTCCAGCTGACCTCGCCCCGTGGGTCCTCCAGACCCTGGGCCAGCACCAGAGCTCCGCCCAGCCCTGGGGCGCTGGGCTGTGACCGGCCCCCGCCCGGCAGTGGCTCAGGCGACTGGCTGTCTGCAGGGAGGCACTCGGGGACCCGGGGACTCTGGGCCTTGGCCCTGAAGACCCTCCTCCTTGGGCACCTAGACAAAAGGGTCAGACCCTGACACCCCTACCTGGGCCCCCAAGGCATTGATGGCCTGCGGAGCAGCGGGGACAGAAACAGGAGGCTCAGGAGGCCCCGCCGGCCCGGGAGTAGGGCTGGGTCCAGAGAACCTGTGCTTGTCAGGGGGGAGCTCAGGTCTCCTCCCGTGGGCCTGCGTGTGTGAGTGTGCATGGGCACACGTATGCACACGTGAGTGCTTGGAAAACGACCGACAGTGCTCTGAAAGGTGGGTTCTCCCGGTCCCCTGACACTTCCCTTGTCCAGCCCGACGCGGCCCTGACCCCGTCACCACCACATGCCGGTGTTGCCCTTGACCCTCAAGGAGACTCCTTCAGGCACCCGCTCCTGGGCCCACCCTCTGCTGTCAGGCCTCCGCCCAGCTCCCAGCCCTCACCCCTGGGTTCCACGCCCGCAGAGAAGGCTCAGCAGGCAGAGCCCTCCCCACAGGCCGGCCAGAATCGGCTCCCATGTCTTCGTCCCCACACCCCGACCCCCGACCCCACTCACATCTCCTCCAGCTTCTGACACCTGTGCAGGCTGGGCAGCTCCTCGATCCGGTTATGAGACAGTTCCCTGGGGAGAGAGAGGCCAGGGCAGGGTCACGTCAGGCCAGGGGAGCCACTCTGGCCAGGGCCCCACATCCGTGTCCGGCAGCCGAGGCCGTGTGAACCCTGCGAGGACGTGGCTGCCGATACATGTCACACCAGAGCCCCATCCTCAGTCGACGCGTCTGCATCCCTCGCGGAGCCCCACTTTTCCCAGCAGAGAGAGAGGGCAGAGGAGGGGGGGCAAGGGATGGGTGGGCCAGGAATTACCGGGCCAACTGGTCAGTGCCAGCCCCGTGAACAGCACCTGCTGCCACCATATGTGTGCATGACAGGGCCGGTGTCCTTATGGACTATCTGACCCCTTTACCTTACACAGGAGGAAACTGAGGCACCGATGGGGGAGGGGGGAAAGGAACACTCCCCTTGACTGCTTCCTAGGCCACTTAAGTACCTCCATGGTTCCGGAAGGGTTGTCTTGTGTGAACTAGAGTAATAAAGCCCTGTTTTGAGCACCTACTATGTGCTGTATTGAACACCTATATGTGCTATATGGAGCACCTACTATATGCTAGATTGAGCACCTACTATGTGCTAGATTGAGCACCTACTTTGTGGCCTGTATTGAGCACCTACTATGTGCTAGATTAAGACCTACTATGTGGTCTGTATTGTGTACCTACTATGTGCTAGATCGAGCACCTACTATGTGCTAGATTGAGCACCTACCATGTGGCCCGTATTGAGCACCTACTATGTGCCAGGTGCTTTACTCATGTTTTCCCAACCCCCACACTGTATCCACATTCTGCGGATGAGGAAAGTGAAGCTCTGAGATGTGGCTGGTGGCAGAGCTGGGGTCACAGCCAGGCCTGGCTCCAAGACTTGAACAGGAGAGGGTAGCCCAGTCCCTCTCAGGCCCGTCCTCAGCAGCATCAGGGAGAGAGATGACCGAGTGGGACAAAGGAGGGGGGGGGGGGCTCTGCAGCCCATGGGACCCAGGGTACCAGGCAGGGCCGTGGGGAGCGTGTGGGCCACTCACAGGACTCGGAGCCTGGGCAGCTGCTGGCACATCCCAGGCGGGAGCCGCCGGATGCCCGCACGGGTCAGGGTCCTGCAGGGGAGCAGAGACGGAGCAGGTGGAAAAGCAGACAGGGGCGCCCTGGGAACCGAGCCCCAGTCACCCCCGGCCTGTGCCTTGGGGGAGGTGGGGGAGGGAGGGGGGGGAGGAGGGGAGGCAGGGGCTGCTGGGGGTGGTCAGTTGGGGGCGGGAGCGGGGAGGAGGCACAGGCCAGAGAACCAACCACTCACAGGGTCTCCAGGCTGGTGGTGCCTTTGAGGTCTGGGAACTCCTGGATGTCGGTGGCTCCGTTCAGGGACCTGGAAACAGCCGGCAGCTCTGAGGATGGGGCCAGAGTGTGCCCACGTCACTCCCAGCCCCCGGGTCTCCCCACAGATCCCTGCTCTCCCCCAGCACCCCTCCATCGGCCCAGCTCCCCGGCCCTGGTGGAGGCCAGGCATGGCTGAGCAAGGCCCACGCAGCCATGAGGCCCAGCTGGTGCGGCTCAGGGGTTGAGCACTGACCTATGAGCCAGGAGGTCACAGTTCAATTCCCACTCAGGGCACGTGCCCAGGATTTTGGGCTCGATCCCCAGTGGGGGTCGTGCAGGAGGCAGCCGATCCATGATTCTCTCTCATCATGGATGTCTCTCTCTCTCTCTCTCTCTCTCTCTCTCTCTCTCTCTCTCTCTCTCTCTCTCTCCCTTCCTCTCTGACATCCATAAAAAAAACAGAAAAGAAAAGAGGCCAGCTCAGGTCCCTGGCTGTGGAGAGGGCCCTGTTAGCCCGTTCAGGATCCGGGAAGAAGCCACGAGAGGAGGAGGGAGCTTGTTGGTGCAGCCGCGGCCTGAGCCTGGTGAGGGGAGGGCGGGGGCCACGGGGACCGAGGGAAGGGGGCCCACATACAGCGTGTGCAGCTTCGGCAGGTACTGGAAGGCGGACCGCCCCACGGACTGGATCGGGTTGTCATAGAAGTGTCTAGAAAAGACCCCAGCATGGAATTCATTCAGCCAGGACCACGGCAGGTCTCTGCCCCCCGGGGGGGTCAGGTCAGGCACCCCTCCCGTTGTCCTGCTTCCCCAGCCCCCCTCACCCCCTGACACCGGGGAAGTCGGGACTCACATGGTCTGCAGCAGGGGGTTCCCCATGAAGGCCTTCTCGGGGATAGCCTTGATGTTGTTATCATGGAAACCGCTGGAAGACAAGCCGGTCAGTGAGGACACGGAGACACGGGGGACTCCACGCAGCTTCCCGATGGGGACGGTGACAGAGGCCAGAGCAGCAACGGCGTGTGCAGGAGGCAACCCATCGGTGCGCCTCTCTCCCATCAGTGTTTCTCTCCCTCTCTCTCTCTCTCCTCCTCTCTCCCACTCTCTCTAAAAATCAACGGGAAGCCCGAGCTCAGCGGTTCTCAACCTGTGGGTCGTGGCCCCTTTGGGGGTTGAACGACCCTTTCCCAGGGGTCGCCTAAGACCATCGGAAAACACAGATATTTACATGACGATTCATTAACAGTAGCAAAATCACGGTTATGAAGTAGCAACGGAAATAATTTTATGGTTGGGGGTCACCACCACATGAGGAACTGTATTAAAGGGTCGCGGCCTTAGGAAGGTTGAGAACCACTGCCCTGGCTGGTTTGGCTCAGTGGATAGAGCGTCGGCCTGCGGACTGAAGGGTCCCGAGTTCGATTCCAGCCAACCGCACATACATGCCTGGGTTTCGGGCTCGATCCCCAGTAGGGGGCGTGCAGGAGGCAGCCGATCCATGATTCTCTCTCATCATGGATGTTTCTCTCTCTCTCTCTCCCTCTTCCTTCCTCTCTGAAATCAAAAAAATGTATTTAAAGAAAATAAAAATAAAAATCAATGGGAAAATATCCTCGGGTGAGGATTAACAACAGCAACAGCCCTAACCGGTTTAGCTCAGTGGATAGAGCGTCGGCCTGCGGACTGAAGGGTCCCGGGTTCGATTCCGGTCAAGGGCATGTACCTTGGTTGCAGGCACATCCCCAGTAGGGGGCGTGCTGGAGGCAGCTGATGGATGTTTCTCTCTCATCGATGTTTCTAACTCTCTCTCCCTCTCCTTTCCTCTCTGTAAAAAAATCAATAAAATATATATTTTTTAAAAAAACAAAAAACAGCAACAAAAATAAAATGTACTGCCCACTGTTGGGGCCGCTGCTCCTCACCCTCGGGGCCTGTAGGCTGGACATTCACTCCTGCTGGGCCCCCTCTCTGCCCGGGGGTCAGTTCCCTGTCCGTTCTCCCGTCCTAAACGCCCCCGCCCTGGGAGACCAGGACACGGCGGAGGTACTCACAGCTCCTGCAGCCGGCCCAGCGTCCGGATGGCCACAGGGAACTCCCGCAGGTCGTTGTGGTTCAGATCCCTGGAAGGGAGCAGGGGCGTGGTCAGGGGCGCCGGCGGGCAGGCAGGCCCGGTCTCAGCAACACGCGTGGCTCGGGGGGGGGGGGGGGATCCAGGGGTCAACGCTGGGACAGGTGTGACCTTGCATGTGCCTGCCCGCACCTGGCCCCTCCTCCGCAGGTCACGCCCCCTCCATAGAGGAGCCGGAGGGGTTCGACTCCCCCTCCGTGGAAATGAGGGAGGCCCCGGTGGCAGAGATTCGTGGCCCGAGGGAGAGACACCCTGCCAGCAAGCAGCTCACACGGAAAGCTCGACAGTAACAGCCGCGCGGCAAAGCGCGCCAATGACACCACAATGAACAGGTCGGATGCCCCGCTTTCGTGCCCTGCCCTGCCCTCCACATCTGGCCGCCCCTGCAGGCTCCCAGCCAGTGCTCCGGGGACGGGGTACAAAGAACACACGCGCCCCTTTTTAAATGGAGATCAAAAGCTGGAAGGAGGATGGATCCCTGGAGGAGGGGGAAAAGGGGTGTGGTTGAGACGGCCGGCCAAGGAGGGGCTGGGACAGAGGGGAGAGGTTGGGAGAGAGGAGGGGTGCAGGGCAAGGTCCCACACAGCTCTCATGGGGTCCACACAGCCCCTGGCGAGGCCAGCACCATTCCTTTTTTTTTTTTTATGCCTTTTTTAAATTGATTTCAGAGAGGAAGGGAGAGGGAAAGGAGATAGAAACCTCCATGATGAGAGAGAATCATGGATCGGCTGCCTCCTGCACGCCCCCTACTGTGGATCGAGCCCACAACCCAGGCATGTGCCCCTGGCCGGAATGGAACCCGGGACCCTTCCGTCTGCAGGCCGACGCTCTATCCACTGAGCCACACCAGCCAGGGCTCGCCCCTTATCTTGGCCTCCTGGCCTGTAATCGGGCGCAGGCTTCGTGGGCAGCCCCGCACCCTGCACATCAAAGGCAGGTGGGCGCTTGGCGCTGGGCGCTGGGCGGCTCTATTAGTGAAGCCAGCACCCACCTCGCCAAGCGCCCTGCACAGCCTGCCGGTGGCTAATTGAGAAAGAAGCAGGCAGCGTGCCCTGAGTGAGGCAATGGCTGCCGGCTGGCTTTAGCGGAGCCAAAACCACCCCCCCGCCCCCACCCCATGTGCCCCCTCCAGCTTCCCGGCAGCGCCAGTGGCCCACACCCGGGTGGGTGGGCGGGTGAGCTGGCTGCGCTCCTGGTCTGCGGCACTGGCGGCCGACTCCGCCCACAGCCCTGGCGTCTCCCAGAGGCGGCGGAGGGGACACGGGGTCCCCACACACCTGGCGTGGAGCAGGCCTGCACGGTTTGCACCAGACTCGACGGCGGAGGACGGCCGGGTGCCGAGCTCGGGAACCCCTCACTCAGGAAGGGCGCTCTGCGGACCGAAGGGTCCCAGGGTCCATCCCGGGTTCGGGTGGCGTATAAGGGGGGGGGGGGCACAGAACAGGCCGCGCCCGCCCGGGCACCGCCTCCAGCTGGGCCCCAGGTGGCCATGCTGCTGGCCTGGCCGCGGTGGCTGGCGGACTCCGGGGCAAAGGGTGGAGCCCGACCTATGAACCAGGAGGTCACAGTTCAATTCCCAGTCAGGGCACCTTTGCAGAATTCCAGGACACACGTGTGAGCAGCATGGCTTTTTAAGAGCCAGCGGCGTGGGGGCATTGTATGAGCAGGCCGAGCACTGAGGAGCCATATCCCTGTGGACCACCTACTGGTCAGATGCCTGGGCAAAGCGGTACCGGCGGCCCCCTCCTCCGTCATCACCGCCCTCACGCGATGTCAGACTCCCCTGGCGTCGGCCCCAGACGCACGCCCGAGCCTCCCATTCCCCAGGGCCGTGGTCGGCAAACTCATGAGTCCACAGAGCCAAACATCAACAGGACAACGATTGACATGTCTTTGGAGAGCCACATTTTTTAAACGTAAACTTCTTCTAACGCCACTTCTTCAAAATAGACTCGCCCAGGCCGTGGTATTTTGTGGAAGAGCCACACTCAAGGGGCCAAAGAGCCGCATGTGGCTCGCGAGCCGCCGTTTGCGGACCACGGCCCCAGTGGAACATCCCAGTCCTAGCTTCTCCCTGCGGTCCCCCTGGTTCTGAACGTGTCACTATTTTGGTGGGGTCTCTGCCAGCAGGGGTCCTGGGCGCCCCTCTCAGGGCCACCCTGAGCCCCGGGAGGCCACCTTCCACCGGCCTGAGGAGGAGGAGCCATTCCTCTGGGTGCCGCACGAGAGACAGCGCCAGGGAAAGGCGTGCGGGGAGCAGGCCGCAGCCAGATGCCGGTGTCCCAGCCTGCTGGCCTCCCCTCTGCCAGCCTCCTCCCGGCCCCCCGCCCCGCCCCGCCCCTCCACCCCGGACACCACAGACGGAGCTCGGTCACAACCCGCACTCACAGGGTCTCCAGGCTGCTTAGGCCCTCAAAGCTGTGGGTCCCCAGACGCTGGATGCGGTTGTTATGAAGATGCCTGTGTGGGAAGGAAAGATGGGGTCAGCCGGGTGCCCACAGCACCAAGCCCGGGGGTGGGGGAGAGGGGCAGACGGCGGCTTGAGGAGGAGGCTAACGTGTGGACAGAATGACCCCACGGGTCCAGGAACATAGTGACTGGCGAAGCCCGACTTCGGAAGTCACCGTCTCCAAGGCCGATGCTCCATCCACTGAGCCAAACCAGCTAGGGCAGCGATGGGACCAGATAGGACCACGGGCTGCCCCGTTTTAACTGGAGAGGAGCGTCTGGCCGCGGCGGACGCGGGTTCCCACAACCTTCTCAGAGAGGCCTGATTGGCAGGGGCCGAGGGGGCTCTGGTCTGAGGCTCCCCAGGACCCAGCCAGCATGACGCAGTGGCCCGGCACACGGATGGGAACCAACAGCCCCCCGCTGCAGACAACATGTAATTAAGGGCTAAGTGTTCTGTTACAGCTGGGGTGCTGCCGTCGAGCTCAGCGGGGGGGGGGGGGGGGGGGGGGACCGGTGAGCCCCGAGCAGTCAAGGAGGACTTTACAGAGTGTCTATCTATTTTTAAAAAACATATTTTTATTGATTTCAGAGAGGAAAGGAGAGGGAGAGAGAGCTAGAAACATCCATGATGAGAGAAAATCATGGATCGGCTGCCTCCTGCACGCCCCCCCACTGGGGATCGAGCCTGCAACCCGGGCCTGTGCCCTTGACTGGGACTTGAAACATGACCTCCTGGTTCATAGGTCGACCACTGAGCCACGCCGGCTGGGCCTTAGTGTCTATGATACCTACTCCCCGGCCACCTGGCCCCCTCCCTGGGGATGCGGCTGGGGTAGCCCTTCAGCTGGACTCTAACACCTGCTCTGCTTGCCCTCTGCAAGTCCCCCCCGCCTCCTGGGACGGACATCTGGACGCCTGGCCCACGGGCGTGGCCCCTGAGGATGCCCGTCCAGGTCCCGAGGCTCCCCGGTCAGAGAACGCGACACATTCCACCAGGTTCCCAAGAGCAGGGGGTGCCACTACCGCCAAGCAGGGTTCCCAGACGCACCTGTTCCCCAGCGATGGGTGTGGCCCCCGCCAAGCTATTCCACGGAACCTGGGAGCCCTCAGTCATTACCCGGTGAACTCACCACTCCCTCGCAGCAATTAGCTGGGAGCTAATTTGTATCCGCAGGCCGAGCCGGGAAGGAAGGAAGGCAGAGGTAACCCCAGGCCCCAGGTCCTGCCAGGGGTGCCACCTCCCAGGGAATCACCCTGCAGGCTGGGCTCTGGCTAGACACCCATGGCTTCTCTCTGCTCCTCTGAGGCCTGGGAGACGGGAACGCGTCCCACCCACCCAGTGCCAGGGCCGCCCTGGCTGTCAGAGGCGGTGACCATGATGGACGCCCTCGGCCCAGCTGGTGTGGCTCAGTGGATAGAGCGTCTGCCTGCAGACAGGAGGGTCCCAGGGTTCGATTCCGGTCAAGGGCACGTAGCTCATTTGCAGGCTGGATCCCCGGCCCCGGTCGGGGCACATGCAGGAGGCAACCAATAGATGTGTCTCTCTCACATCGATGTTTCTCTTTCTCTGTCTCTCCCACTCGCTTCACTCTCTCTTAAAAAAAAAAAAAAAAAACAATGGAAAGATAATCTCAGGTGAGGATTAACAAAAAATAAAATAATAATAATAATTAAAAAGAAAAAAAGACACCCTTGACTTACATGCCCACACACAAGGTGCAGTTAATATATCCCCACGGGGAGAGAAATAATAGCCAGCCCAGCCGACGTGGCTCCGTGGTTGAGCGTCGGCCTTTGAACCAGGAGGTCACGGTTCAATTCCCTGTCAGGGCACATGCCCGGGTTGCAGGCTCGATCCCCAGTGGGGGGCGTGCAGGAGGCAGCTGATCCATGATTCTCTCTCATCATCGATGTTTCTAGCTCTCTCTCCCTCTCCCTTCCTCTCTGACATCAATAAATATTTATTTAAAAAAAAAAAAAAGAAAGAAAGAAAATAATAGCTTCGTTCTGGTGTCTGCTCACGGTCTCTGTCCTGAGGGCCTTTCTCTAGCTCTGATGTCATCGGGCCTCACGGCAACCCCGTACGTGGGGTCAGCAGGGCACGATCCCCCCTCGTTTTCACGAAGGGGACCCAGGGCAGAAGGATCGGGGGCCGGCAGAGGCGGAATAGCCCAGCTGTCAGGCCCTGGAGTGAACGGGGTGGGGGGAATCCCCGGGCGGCCCCGTGCGTGCAGAGTGGGGGAGGCACTCACAGCACCACGAGGCTGCTCAGGTTCTGGAAGGCGTAGTCGGGGACGTGGCGGATGCGGTTGAGGGCCAGGGTCATGGCCTGCAGGGCGGGGAGGTTGTTGAGGGCCCGGACCGGAACCTCGGCCAGCGCGTTGTCATCCAGCCACAGGTGGCGGAGGCAGGACAGCCCCTCGAAGCTCCTCTCGGGGACCAGGTAGATGAGGTTGGCATCCAGGCGCCTGGAGGGAGGGAGAGAGGACGGGGAGGGGCCGTCAGGGCACGACGCAGACCAAGCCCCACCCGGCGCGGCCCAGCGGCTGAGCACCAACCTATGAACCGGGAGGTCAGGGTTCGAGTCCCGGTCCGGGCACCTGGGCTGGGCCCTCTGCAGCTGGTGCCGCGGGGCCCAGACGCGCTGGCCTGTGAGGAGGCCTTGCCCCAAGGTGGGGTTCCCCCACGGGGGCCCCTAAGTCGTGGAAGCCCCAGTCTTCACCCCCAAAGGACCTAAGGCTCCACGACCCTGCACCCAAGGAGGAATTCCTGTGACTGGGCTCCCCAAGCAAATGGACCTGCTCTCTCCCCCACACACACCCCCCCCGAGGGACATCCCCTGCTTCCCCCAAGGACCCCGGAACCATGGGGACCCCAGAATCTGAGGCTGGCTCTAGACGCCCCTCCCACTCTCTCCCTGCCCCTGGCAGGATGGGATGCTCCCTGAAGGAGCTCCCCCCACACTGGAGCTGGGGTTCAGGCTGCCCCGGGGTCCCTGGTCCTCCAGGGCGGGCGAGACGGGAGCTGGAGGGGCCTCGGAATCCTTCACGTGGGACTGGAGGCCTTGGGGAGCCGCTCCCGCCCGCAGGTGGGCAGCCGCCCAGACGGACGGGGTTTGGCAGGAAGCGGAGAGCAATTACACCAATTAAGCCCTGGAACCAAGTCAACCCCCCGAAGCCCTCCCCTCTCCTCCCCTCCCCTCCCCTCCCCACGTGGGCCTGGGCTCCCTGGCTGGCTGCGACGCTGCGACGCTCGCGCGTCCTGACCTGTGCTAACACGGCGGGTGAGCAGGGGCCTCGTGGGCCGGTCGGGGCTCGCCTGGGCTCCAGGAACCAGCCTACACTCACGAGGGCCACCCCACACCCCCAACCCAGGGCTGAGGATGAGGCTGGCAGGGCTGTGGCCCTGACCCTCCAAGTCCCCAGGATCAGGTGGTCGGAAGGTCTGGCCAGCCTGGTCGGCGTGGCTCCGTGGTGGAGCATCGACCTAGGAACCAGGAGGTCAGGGTTCGATTCCCGGTCAGGGCACAGGCCCGGGTTGTGGGCTCGATCCCCAGTGAGGGGCGTGCAGGAGGCAGCCGACCCATGATTCCCTCTCATCACGATGTCTCTCTCTCTCTCTCTCTCCCCCTCCCTTCCTCTCTGAAACCAATAAAATATATTGCTTTAAAAAAAAAGGTGATTGGCTTTGAGTCTGGTGTTCTGTTCCCTCCCGCTCACGTCCACTTGGGAGGAGGTGTTCCTCAGCCTCTGCCCCCCTAGCAGGGCCATAGGGACGGCCCCCCTGGTCCCCCACAGGGGAAGATGCTGCCCCTATTCTGTCGCTGGCCAAGGTCCGGTGAACCCCTTGGGCGGGACATCGGGGTCCCCTCCCTTGGATCCTATTCACTCTCTACACACCAGGAGCCCAGAGCCAGGCCCTCACAGGGTCCGAACACGAAAACTCTGGAAGCCGAGCTCTCCTGGGCGGGGTCCCTCTGCAACAGAGAGGCGGTGGCTGACGAGACCCCAGGCTTCCCTTCCAGGGGTGAGGTGGGGTGAGGGGTGCAGGTGGATGGAGCCTCCTTAACCGTTGTGTTCCCGCTGACTGAGCGGGGCAGCTGAGTGCCCCAGCAACACTGCCCCCCAAGTTTCATCAGTGTGTTTGTTCTTGATTTCAGAGAGGAAAGGAGAGGGAGAGAGAGAGAGAGAAGCATCCAGGATGAGTGAGAATCACAGACCGGCTGCTTCCTGCACGCCCCACACTGGGGATCGAGCCCACAACCCGGGCATGTGCCCCGACCGGGAATCGAACCCGTGACCTCCTGGTTCACGGGTCGACACTCAACCACAGAGCCACCCGGGCCGGCCGGGCATGTCAGTTCTGGTTGATGCCACCTGATGAGATCCCTCCCCTCTCAGCCTTTCAATAGATCAAAAGGGGGACGTAGAAACAAAGGGGCTCTTGGGGCTACACAAAGGCCCAGCCCCCCTCCCTCCACCTGCCAGGCATTGACGGATGAGCCAGCGCCTGCCTGGCAGGCAGGAGAGCCCTTGCTCTCTGCACATCAAAGGGTGACACCTGAGCACCCTCCCTCGTGTTTAGAAAGTAATTGCCCGCCCGCCAGGGGCAGGCAAGGAGAGGCTCTGTGTGGAGCCTGCCTGAGCTTCCCCTGAGGACACGGCCGGCCCGCAGGCCCGGGCAGAGGGCCAGCGCGGTGGGTGACGGTGTTGGAGTCCCGGGGTGGGGACCACAAACAGCCATCGCACCCCTCCCGGCCCCCGCCATCGGATTCCTCACGTCGAGCGGGTTCCTGGCGTCTGGGTCCCTCCTGGCCTGCCTGAGAGCTGGGCTCTGTGGCTCCCCAGGGCCTGGACGCCTGCCCTTGGCCACGGGCGGCTGTGGCTGGAGGAGGAAGAGGCAGACGGGGGTTTTCCCGTTGGCCTCCCCGGAAGGGGGCGGGGATGTCAGAGGTTAGGAGACATGAGCAGCACCCAGTGTTTCAAAGACCCTTAGGACCCGTCCCAGCAGGCGCTGCAGTGAGAGGGACCAGGGGAGACCAGGCCACAGAGCAGCACTTTTCAAGGAACCCCAGGGGGTGGCGGGGGAGAGAAGGAGGAAAAGTCCCATCAGTTCTGGCTTCCCTGAAACAGGCTCCCAGGCCTTCCCACAATACAGTTCCTCCTTTCCCGTGTCCAGGGTCTCGTAGGTGCCCTGGGGACCAGAATGAGAACTGGGGAGGTTATAGCTGTGTGCTATGCATCCCCTCGTCCCAGCCTCCCAACGTCCCATCCACCCACCCATCTATCGGTCCTTTAATCTGTCCATCCATCCGTCTGTCCATCATCCATCCATCCTTCCATCCATTCATCATCCATACTTCCATCCATCTACCATCTACCATCCATCCATCATCCACCCATGCATCCATCCATCCATTTATCTGTCCATCCATCCATCCGTCCATCATCCATCCATCCTTCCATCCATTCATCATCCATACTTCCATCCACTCATCATGCACCCATCCATCCATCCATTTATCTGTCCATCCATCCATCCATCCATCCATCCATCCGTCTGTCCATCATCCATCCATCCTTCCATCCATTCATCATCCATACTTCCATCCATCTACCATCTACCATCCATCCATCATCCACCCATGCATCCATCCATCCATTTATCTATCCATCCATCCATCCATCCGTCTGTCCATCATCCATCCATCCTTCCATCCATTCATCATCCATACTTCCATCCATCTACCATCTACCATCCATCCATCATCCACCCATCCATCCATCCATCCATTTATCTGTCCATCCATCCATCCATCCGTCTGTCCATCATCCATCCATCCTTCCATCCATTCATCATCCATACTTCCATCCATTCATCATCCATACTTCCATCCATTCATCATGCACCCATCCATCCATCCATTTATCTGTCCATCCATCCATCCATTCATCTGTCCATCATCCACCCATACTTCCATCCATTCATCATCCATACTTCCATCCATCTACCATCTACCATCCATCTATCATCCACCCATCCATCCATCCATCATCTGTCCATCCATCCATCCATCTGTCCATCATCCATCCATCCTTCCATCCATCCATCATCCATCCATCCATCTGTCCATCCATCCATCCATCCTTCTATCCATCCATCATCCATCCTTCCATTCACCTGTCCATCCATCCCTGCATTTGTCCATCTGCCTATCCATCATCCATCCATCCCTCCATCCATCTCTCTGTCTATCCATCCATCATCCATCTGTCCCATCCACCCATCCATCCTTCATTCCATCCATCTGCCTATCCTTCCATCCACTCACACAGACTGGAAACACCCCGCCTGGCTCCAGGCTGTGACCTTGTCTCTCCCTTGCTCAGAGTCACCTGGGCTTCCTGTCAACTCCTAACCCCTTAGCTTGGGTCTCATGATTCTCCCCCGGGAGCGACTCTCACCAGAGTTCAAAAACGGTCTCGCACGTCTGCAGACACGCTGACCACCACCACACGTCCACTTTCAGAAAAGCTGCATCTTACGCCGCGCAAGTGACATCTTAATTTTTAAAAACGACTTAAAGCTGAAACGGTGACGTTAAAGCCAGGGCTACATTAGGGGGGTTCGGAAGCAGCAACAAGCCAGGCCCCCGTGTGATGGCGCGGCAGCCTGCCTCACAGCGGAAGCGTGTGTGGTAAGAGCGAGCGTATCCACAGAGGCAGACACCCAGCTTTGTGTCTGGGTGGTAGGACTGTGGGTGATTTTTATTTCCCCTCTTTTTAGTTTTTGTCTTTTCTAAATTCTCTGCAATGAGTCAGAACCAAAATAAACATGTTTTTCAGCAAACAAGCGGCGTCAGGGTGTAATTAAGTCCCAGACTCTGAGCCGGGAGGAGGGAGGTGGCCGGGAGCTGCGTGGGGAAGCGCGCCGGGGAAGGGAGGGGAGGAGAGGGCGTGGGCAGCATCACAGGACCTGCCCGCGTCTGTCACCTGCTCTGCGTCCCACCCTCACCCTGGCCGGTGTGGCTCAGTGGATAGAGGGTCAGCCTGTGGACCAAAGGGTCCCGGGTTCGATTCCCACCAAGGGCATGTACCTCGGTTGCAGGCTTCTCCCCGGCCTGGGCCCTGGTCGGGGCATGTGCAGGGGGCAACCCATCGATGTGTTTCTCTCACATCGACGTTTCTCTCTGTCTCTCTCCCTCTCTCTTCCATTCTCTCTAAAATCAGTGGAAAAACATCCTCGGGTGAGGATTAAAAAAAAAAAAAGAGGTCGGAGGGAAGAGGCAAGGGCAGCCTGGCCTGGGGGGACACTGGAGTCACCCCTCCCTGCTGCCCCGTTTCCTCCCCTGCAGGAGGGGCGATGGGACTGGGTGGCCACCTCCACCTTCCAGCTCCTGAGTGGAAGGTCCTGTGGTCGGGCGGGCAGCCTCCACCCACGCGGCCTCGCCGGTGGCCAAGCGGGAGCCGGAGCGCCAGCCGCCCTTTCCGGCTGCCGTGTGAATTTCCACATGCCAGCCAGTGCCTGGCAGCCACCCGGGCTCCAAAGGTTCATAAACGAGTGGAAAATTACTCATGGGCTCGAAAAAGATCACACTTCCCCGCCCCGGCCAGTCTTCGCTCCCCAGGATGGGGGGCCTGGGGAGAGGGAGGGGGGGTGCCAACTCCAGGGGTGCAGCTGGGAAGGGGACTGCAGGCAGGGGGCGCCGCCCCCACCCCTCCTGGCTGTGGTCCCACCTTCTCTGACGTCCCCTCCGGGGTCCTCTCAGGGGGCAGAGGAACGGGATTCTGAAAAGACACTGCAGCTCCCCCAAAATGCCCAGTGGGTCAGGGGGAGGGGGTCAAGCCCGCCCTCCTGTCCCCAGGCCGGTGAGGCGCTGGTGACCCTAAAGGCCTTTCAGAAGAAGGAAGTCTGGCCTCTCTCCCCCCATGGTTACAGACAGCTGAGGGGTTCTTCCAGCGTCTAACCTCTGTGTCTCCCGCTGTGTTCTCCGCGGGGTCATGGGCATCTCACGGCCTCTAGGCTGGTCCACAACCAAACCAATCCAACCTCACACTCCCTCCTGCGTGTGCAGTGACAGCAGGAAAGGGGGTACCTCTCGGGGACGTGGCACAGAAAGTCTTGAGGCCCCAGGGGTTGGGCCGTGGGCAGCTCCTAGGGACGGGAGAGAGTAGGGTGCCCAGAAGCTCCTGGACAGAAGAGCAGTGATTCTCAAAGTTTGATTATGAGCATACTAACTGGCTGGCAGGCGGGGCGGGTCCTGTTCAAACACAGATCCTGGGTCCTAGGTCTGAAGGGATGGAGGGATGGATGGATGGACACATGGATGGATGGATGGATGGATGGATGGATGGATGGATGGATGGATGGACACATGGGTGGATGGATGGATGGACGGACACATGGATGGATGGATGGATGGACGGACACATGGATGGATGGATGGATGGATGGATGGATACATGGATGGATGGAAGGATGGATGGATGGACTCACGGATGGATGGATGGATGGAGGAATGGATGGATAGAGGAATGGATGGAAGGAGGAAGGGATGGGTAGAGGGATGGATAGAGGGATGGATGGATGGAGGAATGGATGGATAGAGGGATGGATGGAGGGAGGGATTGGTGGAGGGAGGAAGGGAGGGAGGAAGGGAGGGACTGGAGGGAGGGAGGGATTAGTGGAGGGAGGGGGGAGGGATGGGTAGAGGGGTGGATGGAAGGAGAGATAGATGGATGGAGGGAGGAATTGGTGGAGGGAGGGATGAAGGAAGGACACAGTGGTTGGGTCTCCCCTCCCTCTGGACACACCCGGAACCCTGCAGCTGCTCAAGAAGGGGCAGTGGTCCAGGAGGGAGGAACATTGCGTCTGCCCTCTCTCTTGGGGGAGGGGTCACCCCACTTCTTGGCTCTGCCTGGGACCCACATGCCTCTAAACCCCACCTGAGGTGTCTGCTCACAGCCCCGTCTTGAGGGGTGCTCTGGCCTCTCGAAGGCCTCCCAGGCCAGGCCTGCAGGAGCGCCAGGGGGCATGAGGGCAGGGGGCTGGGAGATCACGAGTGGTCTGGGCGGAGGCGTCCCTGGTGGGGCCGAGGCGCCACCCTGCTCCTGGGTGGCCCGCGGGGCCGCCTCCGTCCACACCAGCATTCACGCTGGGAGACCCTCCCCGGATCCGGGCCCAGCCCACACGGGCACACACTCCTCGTGCCTCCAGCAGCCAGACTGCCCGCGTTCAACCTTCATCCCGGGCCGGGGCTGCCGTGCGCCCACCCACCTCAGGGCAGCCTCTGCCCCAGACTCACATGTAGTAATCAGCTCCCGGAACCTCAGGGAGATCCAAATACAGCAGCCTGTAATCACGGAGCCCGAAATAGCCACGCCCGGGAGCCATCGGCCACCTCGTGCGTCCCCGGGGACCCTCGGCCGGGGCCCCACAGCACGGCCGGGCCTCAGGGTCCGCTCCAGCTGGCAGGCGAGCTGGGTGGTGCTGACAGTCCCCACCCGGCCTCAGGGGCTTCTCCATGGCAGAGAGGGGCACCTCCAGCCGAGAACAGGGCCCCCTCTGAACTCCACGGCGCCCTCCCCTCAGCCCTCCAGCCTCCAGAACGGTTAGAAATAAGTTTCTGTTGTTGACAAACGTTTCATCCCAGAGAGAGAGAGAGAGAGAGAGACCTCACGGGGTCGCAGCGATTCAGGGACCGCGCCCGTCACCCCCCTAGGAGGTCGTCGTTATCTCCACGGCACGGCGTCCTCCTGGGACGCCCGTCTGCCCATCACCTCATTCAACCCTCTCGTTGTAGAGGTGGGGGGCCCTGGGCTCAGAGACGGGGGCGGGGGGGCACCTGGCCTGGGGCCTCCCAGCGGGTTCCTAGCAGCCAGGCCTGCAGCCAGGCCTCTGGGCCGTAAAGCCTGGGGCATGGAGGATGCGCTGTACAGGAGGGAGGGGAGGAGCCTGGACGTGGGAGTCAGAGCCCGGCTACATGCCCGCTGTGTGTCCTGGGCAGGTTGCTGAACCTCTCTGAGCTCCGCTGCCTCGTCGATGGGGCTTTCGGGGCTCATGAGGTGTGTGAATGAGCTTCGCATTTTTTCTTTTTTTAAACCTCACCTGGGAAGTGGACGAGAAAGGGAAAGACAGAGAGAAACATCGATGGGTTGCCTCCTGCACGGGGCCAGGGAGGAGCCTGCCACCGAGGGACATGCCCTTGACCGGAATCGAACCCGGGACCCTTCAGCCCGAAGGCCGACCGACGCTCTATCCACCGAGCCACACCGGGCAGGGCTGTGCTGAGCATTTTGAAGTGTGGGGAGCAGGAGCCGCTCTCGATTCCCAGGCCGCGCAGGCCTGGCTCACACACCTATCCCGCCACCCACTCCCCTCGGCCAGCCGCTGGCAGGAGCGGTCGGGCAGGCTGGCTGAACCCCGGGCCCCGTCTGGGTCCTGGCCGGGCAGCTGACACCCCCCAGCTCGGCTCGGCGGCGGGCGCATGTGCTGCCCCCTGTGCTGCCCTTGCCGGGCGCAGGGCTCCCGAGGGGGTCCCGGATGGGCTGTCTTTCCGTCCGCTGCCCTCTATTCCTGCCGCCGCGCTTTTCCGGGTCCCCTCTGGGCCCAGCCGAGCCCTGTCCTGAGGCCTTTCTGAGCTGTTTCTCTGCTTTTCCATCGACCCCCTCCCCGCATCGCCCTGCCCACCGGTGTCTATTCCCCCAGGCTCCGTGGCTTCCCGCGTTCCTCCTGGCCGTGGCTCCAGCCTGGCGTGACACCAGCGCCCTCTCCATCCCGTTGGTGTGGAAGAACCAGTGCATCAGAGACGGGGAGGGGGGGGAAGGGGGTTGGGGGAGGGGGGAGGGGGGGCTGGGTGCTGCCGCGCAGGTGCGAGCCAGCAGCCTGGGCGCCGGGCTAGTTGCCACCAGCTCCCGCTCTCCTCTCAGCCCAGCACCGGACTTCACTGTCGCCGTCACAGATGGAGGGACGGAGGGATGGAGGGACAGAGGGACGGAGGGACGGAGGGATGGAGGGACGGAGGGACGGAGGGATGGAGGGACGGAGGATGGAGGATGGAGGGACGGAGGATGGAGGATGGAGGGACGGAGGATGGAGGATGGAGGGACGGAGGATGGAGGATGGAGGGACGGAGGGACGGAGGGACAGAGGGACGGAGGATGGAGGGACAGAGGGACGGAGGGACAGAGGGACGGAGGGACGGAGGATGGAGGATGGAGGGACAGAGGAACGGAGGGATGGAGGGACGGAGGGACGGAGGGACGGAGGATGGAGGGACGGAGGGACGGAGGGACGGAGGGACGAAGGACGGTATCGCGCTCTGGGGTCCCAGCTTCCAAAAGGGTGGGATCTAACCTCACACAGAGGCTTCAGGGAGGCTGTGCTGGCCTCCTCCCCAACACACACTCACACACACACACACATACACTCACATGCTTACACACACACACATACGTACACTCACATGCTTACACACACATACACAGTCACACGCTCATACACACGCTCATATGCTTACATACACACACATACACACACAGTCACACACATGCATTCACACACATACTCACACTCACACATATACACACATGTACACACGTGCATACACACTCTCGCACACAGTCACATGCTTACACACAGTAACACATTTACACACATGCGCACACACATGCACACACGTACTCACACTCTCACATGTACACACACACTCACATGCTTATACACAGTAACACATTTACACATGCACACACGTACTCACACACAAACACGTGTACACACTCACATATACACTCACATGCTTACATATACTCTCACACACATACACAGTCACACACACATATACACACAGTCACACGTTCACACACGTACTCACACACATACATACACTCACACACATATCCACATACATACACTCACACACATATACATACGCACACGCACATGCACACACTGATGTGCTTCAGGGAGGGGGACCCGTTTTTAAGGTGGTCACTGACGCTGTCACCCCACCCACAGGCGCCTCAGACTCAGCTCCTGCCGAAGGGGCACCAGCACCCCCTCCCCTGGGCCCTCCTGCTCGCCCTCTGGGCATCACTGTCCACCGACTCCTCGGCCAACACGTTCTCACTGACCCCCGCCCAGGGCCCTGCTCTAAGGGCCCGGCCGCTCGCCCACCCGGAGGTCAGCGCCCCTGCTCCCCCTCCACGCCCACCCCCAGCAACACCACCAAGAATGACTGCAGGGCGGCCAGAAGGCCCTGTTCTGCCTCTCATACGCGAGTGAACTCACTTCCTGCCTCCTCCTGAGGCCCCGCCCCATTTTCCTGATAAAGAAGCGGAAGCCGGGGTTCGGTCACCTGCCCGGGGTCTCCTGGCAGTAGGTGAAGCGACTCCAGGCTGCGTGGCCTGGCCTCCTGACCTGTCTGGAGTCCGCCAACCTCTCCTCCGGCCCCTGCACCAGCCTTTCCTTCCTATGCTGTCACGCTCCCTCAGTTCACAGCCTCCTCCTCCAGGCTGTCCTCCAGGCTGTCCTCCAGGCTGCTACCAGAGCCGTGTTTCAAAAACACAAACTCTAACTCACGACGCCCCCGCTGGGCAGGTAGGAGCTGCAGGACTCCCTGGAGGGTGGCCGTGTCTTGGGTGGCCAATGCGTCCTCAACGCAGCCCCGCCCCGAGCAGAGGAAATGGGTGTCTGGGCACCCCACCCCTGAGGCCCTGGGGGCTAGAGCAGCCTACGCGGAGGAGATGGCCCTTCTTGACACTTCTGGGGGCGGCCGACCCCGCCCAGCACCCCCAGCACCCCGGGGGTTCGGGCAGAACGCCAGGCGCCCCAGGAGGCCGCCCTGGTGGCCCCGCCTAGGGAGGTCCCGTTCCCACAGTCCTCACTGGGCCTGGAGCCTCCCCTCCCAGATGCACAGGCGAGTCCACACACACGTCCTCTGACGACAACAAACACCCAGAGACATTGGAGACCGGAGTGCATGCTGTCTGAACATGGGGGGAAGCGGGGTGCAGAGGGGGGACCAGGGTGCAGGAGGGGGGCCTGGCCAGGACTCACAGAGACTGCAGGCTCGGCAGCTGCCTCAGCGCCTCAGCGGGGATCCCTCCCAGCTGGTTGTTCTGCAGCATCCTGCAAGGAGAGGAGAGGAGGGGCGTGAGGACCCCCAGGCCTTGAACCCCACCCCAAGCTAGATCCCTCTCTCGCACCCCAGCTGCAGGAGCCCAGAGGGCATCCTGGCCCGGCCCACAGTGGGTGGTGGAGGCCTGTTGAGGTGTGGTGGGCTGGGCCCGGCCGGGAGGGGTCACGGGAGGATGAGGCAGAGCAAAGAGGATGATGGAGCAGAAGCAGACACGTGGGTGGAGTGAGGGCCAAAAGCCAGAACTCACGGTTCTGCTGAAATTGGGTCAGAAAGGCCCGGCCGGCGTGGCTCAGAAGTTGAGCATCCACCTATGACCCAGGAGGTCACAGTTCGATTCCTGGTCAGGGGCACATGCCCGGGTTGAGGGCTGGGTCCCCAGTAGGGGGTGTGCAGGAGGCAGCCGATCCATGTTTCTCTGTCATCATTGATGTTTCTCTCCCTCGCCCTCTCCCTTCCTCTCAGAAATCAATAAAAATAGTTTTTTAAAAAGGATGGTGCCCTGGCCGGTGTGGCTCGGTGGATAGAGCATTGGCCTGCGGACTGAAGGGTCCTGGGTTTGGTTCTGGTCAAGGGCACATGCCCGGGTTGCGGGCTCGTGCAGGAGGCAGCCGATCCATGATTGTCTCTCATCATTGATGTTTCTGTCCTGCCTCTCCCTTCCTCTCTGAAATGAATTCTAAACAAATTTTTTAAAGGACGGTGTGCTGCCCTAATGGGTTTGGCTCCGTGGATAGAGCGTCGGCCTGCAGACTGAGGGGTCCCAGGTTCGATTCCGGTCGAGGGCATGTACCTTGGTTGTGGGCACATCCCCAGTGGGGGGCGTGCAGGAGGCAGCTGATGGATGTTTCTCTCTCATCGATGTTTCTGACTCTCTCTCCCTCTCCCTTCCTCTCTGTAAAAAATCAATAAAATATATTTTTTAAAAAAATAAATAAATAAAGGACGGTATGCTTTCCTGCAGGGCTGCCATAATCACGGGTACGATGAAACGCGTGTTCACAAACCAAACGTGTGTTTACAAACCATAATGTGTTACACACAAAGCGACCGTACAGGAATGGAGGTGACGACTGAGATGGAACGGGCAGATAAGGGAGTGGCAGGCGCGTCTGCGGCGGACGGAGACTCGGGCATGAAACTGCACTGTGGCCTCCATTCCCAAGGTCACGCCTCAGGGTCAAGGTCGCTCCTACTCACAGGATTTTCAGGCTGTGGAG
This sequence comes from Ia io, assembly GCA_025583905.1. Lineage (NCBI taxonomy): Eukaryota > Metazoa > Chordata > Mammalia > Chiroptera > Vespertilionidae > Ia > Ia io. Next base: position 17,665,282 of record JAJQQW010000024.1, on the reverse strand, counting down.
GCCAGAGAACGCTCCTCCGGGGATGTGTGAGAGGTGGTTCCCTGAGAGACGCCTGCAGGTCAGAGCAGAGAGTGGGTGATGCCGGCCGGCAGGGCACCCACGGAGGGGACCCTGTTAGCCTCAGGGGGTGGAGGGGGTACTGATTCCCAAGTTCTGAGAGCGACCGTGTCTGGGCCACACCCACCACCTCACAGTCACCCCGTCTGGGGCCACCAGTGCCCCAGATTTTAGGGGAAGAAACTGCGGTTTGGGGAGGTCGATCACGGCCCTCAGGGTCCTGGCGCTCAGCAGCCGCAGGGCCCGTGAACGTCTCGGCCGGCGGCTCCACGGCGCACACCCTCCTGGGCTAACGTGGCCCCACAGCCCGTCCTCTCTCCCTGTCTGTGTCGCTCCTGTCACCTCGGAGGGTCCCGATACAGATGGGGTGTCGGTGTCTCCCCGCGTCCTCAATGCCACAGCCAACCCCACAGCCCAGGAGGGTTAGTTAGGAAGTGGGGCTGGGATTGGCTGCCGTCCCGGTCTAAGGAAGCTTGTCACGGGGGATCCGTCCCCACGGAGCAGGTGGGACAACACGAGCTTCCTGCTCCACCTGGCTGGCCTGGCTCAGGGGTTGAGCCTTGACCTATGACCCAGGAGGTCAGGGGGTTCGATTCCCGGTCAGGGCACATGCCCAGGTGGTGGGCTCGATCCCCAGTGTGGGGCGTGCAGGAGGCAGCCGATCCATGATTCTCTCTCATCATTGACGTTCCTCTCTTTCTCTCTCTCTCTCTCTCCCTCTCCTTTCCTCTCTGACATCCATAAAAGTATATGTTTTTAAAAAGAACAAAAAAAAAAAAACAGCTCCCCGCTCCTTTTTCTGAAAGGGGCCCCGTGCCCACAGCCCTTCGAGGTGCCCAGGCCTCCCCCCCCCACCCCCATCCACTCACAGCTCCTCCAGGAAGCGAAGGTGGCGAAAGCGGCCAGGCTGCAGCTCCGTGAGGTTGTTCATGCTCAGGTCTCTGCGTGGAGAGGAAACGGAGGATGCTGGGAGCAGCCCATGAGCCCCAGCTGGTGGCGCCCAGCACACGCGCACACACACACACAGCGCCCGGCGGGCCCTGGAGCGCCCACCACCTGCCCCCGAACTCCAGAGCTGCCCTCTGCGCGGGCGCTGGCCGAGTCAGGCCTGGCAGCCCCGGTGGGCGTCGCTCCCCATCCCCACGTCCCCTGGGCCTTCCTCCCGCCGGTTTGGACCCCCCGGAGGTCATCCTAAGGAGGCTGTCCTGTGGGGGTTGTCTTGGGCTGGGGAGGAAGCTGGCCTTCCTGCAGAGGGGCCTCGAGGAAAACTTATCGGGTTTCCGAGCAGGAGAGGAGGAGCCCCCTCCTGCACCTGACACTCCGTGTACCCACGGGGAAACTGAAGGCACGGGGCACCTTGCCATTCCGACCTCCAGGGCAGCGCCTACAGAGTCCACACACAGGCTCGAGCACCTCCCGAGTCGGCCCAGAGCGGGGGGTGCGCTGCCCTCGGAGCGTCGGCCTGCGGTCATGTTCCTCTGGGCCCCCTCCTTCCGTCGCCAGCCGGAGGCCCTGGCCTCTGGGCACAGCGCGGAGGTGCCCGCTCCCAAGTGGCGGGGCGGACGTGCTCCCTGGGAGCCTCTAAGGTGCTCGGCACACGAAACGCTCACAACACAGACTGCCCACACGGACGACTCCGTGTCCAGGAGCCACAACCCAGGCATGTGCCCTTGACCAGGAATCGAACACGGGACTCTTCAGTCGCAGGCCGACGCTCTATCCACTGAGCCACACCAGCGAGGGCTCATCATTGATGTTTCTCCCTCCCTCCCTCCCTGAAATCAATAAAAATATGTTTAAAAAGTAAGTAAATAAAAAGACTGTTTAGTCTCCAGTGTTTCATCTCTGATAAAGCCTAGGCTCGCCAGAAGTCCCCAGGGAGGGAGGATGGTCCCTGCAGGGCAGAGCCACAGGCTAGCACACAGAACACGGGGCTAGCACACAGAACACGGGGCTGGCACACGGAACATGGGGCTGGCACATGAAACACGGGGTTGGAACACGGGGCTGGCACACGGAACACGGGACTGGCACGCGGAACACGGGGCTGGCACATGAAACACGGGGCTGGCATGCGGAACACGGGCTGGCACGCGGAACACGGGGCTGGCACACAGAACACGGGGTTGGCACATGAAGCTCTGGTCCTCAGCTCCCTCCCTGCTCCGGTGCAGACCTGCCCCTCGGTGAGGAAGGGTCGTGGTGCTCACGGCCACCTTCGAGCAGCAGCCCGAGAGGCGGCCGATGGGTTAAGCCGGAGTTCGGTCCTCGCTGGCCCCGGGTTCTGGCGGGTGTGAAGCGGCAGGGACAGTGCGGGCACACGGCGGCCGGGGGAGCCCACACCTCCCCTCGGGCCGGGCCGGGCTCGCCCTTGCCAGGCAGGGAGGAGCAGAGCGGATCACGGATCACGTCCCGTGTTTACCCTGAGCCCCGCTGAACGTGCCTCCACAGGAGCGCCGGCCTCGTGGGCCGTGACTCAGGACCATCACTCAGCTGTCCCTCCAGGGGCCGTCCCGCGAGCTCTGATGTGGCTCCAAGCCCCCCCCAGCGGCCTCATTGTTCTCCCCCGGAGGGAGGGGCCCAGCCCCCCACATCCTGCCCTGAGACAACACAGCGCAGCTGCAGGGGCAGGAGAAGGGGGTGGACTCAGAGGCGGGGGGGGGGGGGGCGGGGGGAGCCCCATTCAGGCCTGGGCCCCAGCACAAAAGGAAAAGGGGTGAGGCTGGTACCAGGGAGAGTGGGGAGGAGCACAGATCTGGGAGTGGGAGGGCAGGAGGCTTCCCGCTAAGGTCCTCCCAGCTGAAGCCAGGGCCCCGGGGGCAATAAGGGCCCACTGACCCTGAGGGGGGTCGTCCTGGGGGTCGTCCTGGGGGGGTCTGTCCTGGGGGGGGGTATATGGGGGTTATCCTGGGGGGGCTGTCCTGGAGGGGGGGGGGTATATGGGGGTTATCCTGGGGGGTCATCCCGGGGTCATCCTGGGAGGTCATTCTGGGATGTTATCCTGGGGGGGTTGTATGTGGGGGTTATCCTGGGGGGGTCGTATGTGGGGGTCGTCCTGGGGGGGTCGTATGTGGGGGTCATCCTGGGGGGGTCGTATGTGGGGGTTATCCTGGGGGGGCCGTCCTGGAGGGTCATCCTGGGGGTTGTTCTGTGGGGGCCTGCGGGGGGCCTGCCTGGGTGATCTCAGGAAGGTGCCCTGTGAGGGTGGAGGCTCTGAGACAGGCTTCCCAGGAGGTGGGCTTCCCCGAGCGACAGAGAGCAGCTCAGGCCGCAGGCCGTGCCCAGATGGGATGAGGGGCGCCGAGCCCTGGTGCCTGGGTCTGGCTGCAGCGGCATCGGCTCGGCCGCAGGAACGGGTGATGTTTACGAGGGGGCACGTCTGGGGCTGCACAAGTTCCTGGATATGCTTGTCTGTGGGTGCTGGGCACGCATGTGGCATGTGTGAGGGCACACGTGTGTACCTGCCCGTGTGCATCTCAGCGTGTTGGACCGTTCACAGTCACAAGCTTTCTGAAAGCCTCCGCAGGTCACAGTCAGGAACTCGGGAGACGCCAGTGGCCTCCGCCGGGCCTCCCCCTCTGTTTGGGAAAGCCCCGTGCGGCCGCGGCCTGCTCTGTGCCTCAGTTTACCCCGGGTCAGTCTCCCGAAGGAGCACGGGACGCTCCGTGATGCTGCCTCTGGAGACCAACTTGTGACCGGACTGAATGCCCCGGCCTGGACTCCCACTGTGTCCACCTGTCATCCTAGGACCAATAGGAGCACACACAGAAGCCTCACTTGTACACACATGTACAGAACACACAACACACATGTGTATACATGCCCACCTGGACACACGTGTATATATAGAAGCATAAGTGTGTGCAGCACGCACGTATAGAAACACACATGCATGTGTATGCACATAAGCACGCGTGCACACACATCGCTGCTCTGGGGCTAGCTTCACGGGCTGTTTAGCTGCACAGAGACCTACGTCTGGCAGCTCAGTCTCTGCTGCTGTCGGTTGAATTCTGACTAACGTTTGGACGAGGGGCCCCACGTCCTCACTGCGCTGGGCCCTGCACGCTCGCCGCCTCCCCGCTGAACAGCGGGGGTTGTGAGGGTGAGGGGCACCCCCATCCGCAGCCCCGGGGCCTCTGGGTGGACGGGGCCATGGGGGTGGGGGTGAGGGCGGGGATGGGGGCGGGCGAGGCTGGCAGGAGGGGGAGCAGAGCCCCAGCCCTGGGCTCGGGAAGTGGAAATTCTGGCTGCGTGTCAGGAAAATGTTCTCAGAACTTCACCCTGTGAGGCGACCGGACCACCCAGGCAGCGGGGTGAGGCGGTGTCGCCATGGAGACCAGGAGCAGGTGTGATGAAGGGGGATGCTGGTGTGGGGCAGAAACTGAAGGATGGGGGGCAGGAGAGCCTCCCCTCGGCAGCCTTGGGGGACAGCTCTGGCCCCTTCTCCCCTCTCCGCCCACGCCCCACGCCGCGAAGGGACCTGCCCTGCCCGGTACAGTAGCCGCCACCACACGGGGCATTTCCACCCGTTCCGATGAAATCAAGTCGGCTTCTCGGCTGCACGCGCCACGCCTCGAGGCTCAGCCGCCACACGTGGCCAGCGGCCCCACACAGGACAGACGGGTCCCTCGTCACAGGCAGTCCCGCCGGACCCCCTGCAGCCTCCGCGGTCCCACGTCCGGGGTCTGATCCCCGGCTCTGCCGCTGTGGGACTCTGGGCACGTGACTTCGCCTCTCCCTGCCTCAGTTTCCCCACTGGCAACGTGCTTCGCCGGTGCCCAGCCCGCAGCAAGGAACCCACCAGCAGGACCCGTGAGCTCCACGACCCGACGCCCCCCTGTTCGCCAAGACCCAGGTCAGGTGCCGCCTCCTACAGGAAGCCCCCAGGCATTCCTCTCATCATCCAGGCACCCGTCACTCAACCAGCGCTCACCGAGCACCTACGATGCACTGGGCTCCGCCGGGCGAGGAAGCTACACGGCCCAGGAACGTGTGGTTCCCGCCCTCAGAGAGCCCATCCGTGAGGACCAATGACAAGAGCACGGACCAGGACAGGCCTGAGTGACCGGTCCTGGGGCTGCGGACGGGGGACCACAGGGCTTCCTCACCCTCGTCCATGTGGCCTTTGGACTGACCTCTGAAGCTCCCGTCACAAAGTCAGCAGCAGCCCAGCCTGGGCGGCTCAGAGGTGGAGCGTCGACCTGTGAACCAGGAGGTTCAGGGTTTGATTCCCCTTCAGAGCACATGCCCGGATGCAGGCTCCATCCCCAGTGTGGGGGCCTGCAGGAGGCAGCCAACCATGATTTTCTCTCCTCATGATGTTTCTCTCTCTCTCCCTCTCCCTCTCTGAAATCAATAAAACGTATTTTTATATTTAAGAAATAATAAAATAAAATAAAAAATGAAAAAAGGCAGCCACACACAGTCCTGTCCTGTCCTCGATTGCAGACCGTCACCTCCAGTCCCCGGGACAGCTCGCTCAGGCGCGGTCTCCCCATCACCTGTCCTTGTCACGTACACACACCACCAGCCACGAGGTCCTTTGCATGCAGTGGGGAGTGGGGGAGAGGGGCACCCACAGGCGCCCCAGCAGAAGAATGACGAGAGCAGGAGACAGAGCTGAGGCGGGAGGGGCGAGGACAAGCCCAGCAGGGCAGCAGGGACTGTGCATCGGGGAGGGGTGGGGGCCGCCCGCTCCATCCTCCGAGCCCCGTCTCCTCTGACCCCCCAGCGTCTCCCCGCCCTGTCCCCTCTGATCTCCGGCTCGGTCCGAAAGGCCCCACTTCTATCGGACTGAGACCTCCCCTCGGACCGGGAACCCGTGGGCCCCCTGTGGTCCCAGGACGGGGGCCGGGGGGGTGGGAGCAGGAGAGGGCCTGGCGGGAAGGATGGGTGCACGGGGCGGGCGGGGGAGTCCCCTTTGTGGGAGACGCAGCCCTGAGTTCTGTTTGTTTAGCTGAAGACACGGATCCTCCTGCCTTTCTTCGGCTGGATAAAGGGCCAGGGTGTGTCTGGGGGGGAACGGAGAAAGGGCCCTCTGTTCAGAGCCCCCACACCCACATCCCAGTGAAGCTCCTCCCACAGTTGGGAGCCCTCCCCGCTCCTGTCCCCACCCCTGCACTCCCAGGGCACACCCTGAGGACCCCCGGTGCCACCCATCCCCGGTGCCACCCACCCCAGCCCCACAGCACCCAGACACCCAGCGAGACGGTTTTCTAAATGGGACTGGGAGCCAAGCCAGTTGGGCTCAGTGGAGAGAGCGTCGGCCTGTGGACTGAAGGGTCCCGGGTTCGATTCCTGGTCAGGGCACATGCCCGGGTTGCGGGCTCCATCCCCAGTGGGGGGCATGCAGGAGGCAGCCGATGTTTCTTTTTTTTTTTTTTTAATATATTTTATTGATTTTTTTACAGAGAGGAGGGGAGAGGGATAGAGAGTTAGAAACATCGATGAGAGAGAAACATCAATCAGCTGCCTCCTGCACGCCCCCCACTGGGGATGTGCCCGCAACCAAGGCACATGCCCTTGACCGGAATCGAACCTGGGACCCTTCAGCCCGCAGGCCGACGCTCTACCCACTGAGCCACACCAGTTAGAGCCAGCCAATGTTTCTATCTCTCTCTCCCTCTCCCTTCCTCTCTGAAATCAATAAAAATGTATTTTTTAAAAAAACAGATACATTATGTCATAGTTCCTCGTAAGGGAGCTATTGTGAGGGTTAAGCGGAGGGTCCTGGTGTGTGTGGTGGGGTACAGTGGTGCCCACGGGGGGGGGGCACCAACGCCCGGTTGGCATCCCTCCCTCCCTGTATTCAGCTCCCAGAGCCCTGCCCCTCAGGGCACCCGCGGGGATGGGGCCGGGAGCACGGGGAGGGCGTTCCGGGTCAGCCCTGCCCTTGGGAGGCACCAGCTGCTGCCCCAAGTGACGCCACCTGCCCAGCCCTGATCGCGGCATCCTTTCATCTTCCGATCTCTGGCCCCGTCCCTCAGCCAAAGGCATCCGTCTCCACGGGCTCCTCCAAGGAAAGGCAAAGGTCTGGGCTGCCCGCCCCCGCGCCTCCTCCCTCCCTGGACTGTGTGCAACCAGGGCAGCCACAGAGGCCCGAGAGAGGCCACAGTCAGGTTCCTGCTGAGGCGGCGGCCGTGTCCGGGGGCGGGGGTGGGGGGCAGCAGGGACGGGGGGCGGGGCTGGACACCGGGATACCCCTGGCCACAGTGCCCTGGCCACTGCTGGAAAGAGGCCTCAGCCCCAAAGTCTTTGTTTCCAGTGCCCTTGTGGGCAAAGGCCTGCTGAGCCCTGGAGGAGGGGGGTATGCCAGGGGGTGTGCCAGGGGGCTTGGGGAAGGGGACGGAGGGGGCACTCCCTGCCCGGAGGACACAGGACACAGCCCTCTGAGGACAGACTCAGAGGCACAGACACAGCTGCACAGAACCTGGAATGCTAGGCGGGGGGGGGGGGGGGGGGGGCAGTCAAGGAGGACTTCCCGGAGGAAGTGTCACCTGTGGGAGCCGAGAGGGTCCGGCTCAGCCATCAGGAAGTGGCCTGAGAGCTTTGCAAAGGGCGGGATGGAGCTGGGTGCTTAGGATGACGGTGAGGGGCGGTGCATTTGGCTGAAGGGCGGTCCCCCCGAAAAAAAGATACGGCCACAACCTAATACCTGGAACCCGGGGGTGTGATTTTTACTTGGAAAGGGGGGTCTCTGCAGGTGTCCTACATGCAGGTGCTGAAATGAGGAAAGAAAGCATCTCGGGTCATTCGGGTGGGCCCCAAACCCGCGGCAAGGGAGACCGACAGGGAGACCCCCCGAGGAGGAGGCGAGGTGCAGACAGAGGCGGAGACATGGTAAGAGGCGCGCCGTAGGCCGTCCCCAGGAGCCCCAGCGAGCACAGCCCCGCCGATACCCGGGTCCCGAGCTTCCGGCCCCTCAGACCTCAGAGAACCCGTGTCCGCCGCTCGAAGCCACCGGTTTGCTATTGGAGCCGCTGGGAATGGCACGGGGAGCGGTCAGAGGGTCTCGACGTCCGGCTGCTCCTCAGGGCCCCGCCCTGAGCTCCCCCAGCCTCTCCTGCTCCTCCCAGCACCGGCCTCCCTGCTGCCTCCGACCAAGGCGGTGACCCCTCCACCCATCCCCCAGGAGACAGCGCCGGGACCTAACGGGACCCAGAGATTCCACGCCTGGGCTCAGAACCAACTAAACGCATCCGACGTGACCGTGGCCACGAGCAGCGGTGTGGGCGTACCGTCAGACTTGGCGAGGGAAAGAAGCCGGATGCAAACCAGCCCTCCCCTTAGAGCCGTGGTCGGCAACCTCATTCGTCCACAGAGCCAAATATCAACAGCACAACGAGTGACATTCCTTTGGAGAGCCACATTTTTTAAACGTAAACTTCTTCTAACGCCACTTCTTCGACATAGACTTGCCCAGGCCGTGGCATTTTGTGGAAGAGCCACACTCAAGGGGCCAAAGAGCCGCATGTGGCTCACGAGCCGCGGTTTACCGACCACTGGGTTAGAGGGATCTGAGAACACGGGCAAGGCGCACCTGTGTGGTCAGAGGTCACGACCCATGGCCTACCCAGATTCCCCGCTGGGGGCGGGGGCGGGGCCTGGAGAGCTGTGGCCCCCCTGCTTCCTGGTCGGTGGATCGGGGTGCTGGTTACGCAGGTGAGTGCAGCCTGGGAAACTGTATCACAGGCCACATCTGGGATGGGGACCCTTTCCTATGATGCACGTGATCCTTCAACAAAACGTCCGTCGAAGAAGGAGAGAGCGCCCGGCCGGCGTGGCTCCATGGTTGAGCACCGACTCATGACCCAGGAGGTCAGGGCCCAGGCCCGGGTTGTAGGCTGGATCCCCAGTGGGGGGCGTGCAGGAGGCAGCCCACCCATGATTCTCTCTCATCACGGATGCTTCTACCTCTCTCTCCCTCCCTCTCCCTTCCTCTCTGAAATCAATACAACATATATATATATATTTTTTAAATAAAATAAATGAATAAAAAGGAGAGAGAGAGACTCGTTCTGAAAGTCTTCCATAAACCGTTCCCTCGGCATCTCGCCGTCCGGAACAGGAACTGCCTGTGCGTCACTGTCCCCTCCCTCATCCGAGCAGCACCGGCTCCGGCACACAGTAGGTGCTTCATGAACACTTGCTGAGTCTGGAGCTTTGGGGTCCCCGCACTCCCCGCCCACTGGCCCCAGCACCGTGGCCATCACAAGACGCCGAGTGGCCCATCCCTCCCCGCTGCGCCCCACAGCCAGGCCGTGCGCATCTCCACCCCGGCCTCTTCCTCACCCGCCCGCCCGCCGGGCACTTCTCTTCCCACCAACCGCAGGTCTTAGTCACCTCGGACCCTCAGGGCCCCGGGCGAGGACCAGACACACAGCGGCTATTCGGGGACTGACCGTGGCCAGCGCTCTCGCCCCATCCCAGCCCCGGACGGGCACATTCCTCTGCGCATCTTAACGGGTCGGAAACTGGATGGAAATTTTCAGAAGTTTTCTTTTTCCAACAAATAAGTAAACAAATAAGAGAACGAATAGGGAAGGCAAAGCTCCTCAGTGGAAGGGTTTGTAAACAGATGTCGCACTTAAGGAAACCCTGCCTGGCCCCGGGCGGGCTGGCTGGCTGGCGGGCGGCTTTGAGGCCCCCGGCTGGCAGCTTCGAGGCCCCCCGACTGGCAGCTTCGAGGCCCCCCCGGCTGGCAGCTTCAAGGCTCCCCGGACAGCCGGACAGCCGTCTGGGGTGGGTGCCACTCTTTGGGTCCTGCCCGGGAGCCCAGTGAGGGCCAGCCCAGGTCTGAAGGGGGCTGCCCTCCTCCCTCTCAGGTAAGCACAGGCTCTGCTCTGCACCCCCCGACTCTGGCCCGCCAGTTGGCTATTGATCCATGGTCCTCTCTCATCATTGGTGTCTCTCTCCCTCTCCCTTCCTCTTTGAAATCCATAAAAGTGTATTTAAGAAGAATAATAAACGTGGCACATGCCGTTTCTGGTCTGGGCCCCAGGAATGGGCCTTCCTGACCACCTAGCCTCTCCCTGGAAGGCAGGTCACGCCCAAGGCTTGCGGGCTTCAGCCAGGACGGCGTCCCCTCCGTGCGGGAGCGACGGGGAGGCGGGAGCTGGGCACAGCCTCCACCCCTGGCCCGGCTCCAAGTCCTCCTCTCACGACCGATTGGGAGGGCCTGGCCGCAGGGCTGGGTCGGTCCCCGAGACGGGCCCTCCTTGCAGGTCTCTGAAGAGGAGGCTGGGGACCAGACGCACGGGAAGCCTCCGTCCCTGTGGCCAGGCCCAGCCCCCACCTGCCGCTGCCCGCCCGCCTGCCGTGTCCGCTCTGGCCTGGCTCCTGGGGGCACGGTGCCAGCCGCTGAGCTCCTCCATGTCCTTCTTCTGCTTCCAAAATAACTCTCCGCTCACTGCCCACGGCTGGCATCCTGGGCGTCTTCCTCGTCCTGGGACCTGCTCCCACGTCTGAAGGGCAGGAGGAGAGACCTCTGAATCGTCATTAGCAATCGGGGACCCCTCCCCTTGTGTTTACCACGAGAGTAGTTAGCATAGGGGGGTGGTCCCCAATTCCGACAGCCCCTGAGTCAGGGAGTCCGTGGCAGTTTGGTTGAAAGAAGTTGTGTCCGACATGGGGGGAGCTGGAGACTGCCCCCGTCCCCGTCTCCCACACCTTTCCCAGGTGCCAGAGCCCCCCAGGACTCCCCGTCCTTGGCCCTGCTCCCCTTGCACTGAGCTGCCAGCCCAAGGCTCCAGCCCCTTAGGGATGACCTCACGGGCCCCTCCGGGCACACCCCAGGCAGCCAAGGACCGCACCCCCGAGTGCCCATCACACCAGCCTCTCCTCGGGCCACCGGGGAGGACACCAATGCCACGGACCCCGGAACTCCATTTCTGGGGAGAAGCCAGGCTCTCCAGACGAAGGGACCTAGAAGCCGGGTCTCTCCTCCTTGGGGACCATCCCATCGGGTGCCCCTGTTCTCGTAAGGAGGGAGGGGCGCTTCCTGTCCAGGAGCCCAGGAGCCCAGGAGCAGAGTCACCAGGGACAGGCCTCCCTCCCTGGAGGTCAGTGGGACGGGCTTTAGCAGAAAGAACGAGGCCCGGCTGGTGTGGCTCAGTGATTGGGCATCGACCTATGACCCTGGAGGTCACGGTTCGATTCCCAGTCAGGGCACATGCCCGGGTTGCAGGCTCGATCCAGAGTGTGGGGTATGCAGGAGGCAGCGGATCTGTGATTCTCTCTCATCACTGATGTTTCTCTCTCTCTCCCTCTCCCTTCCTCTCTGAAATCAATAGAAATATTAAAAAAAAAAAAAAAAAAGGAAGAAGGAGGAGGGAAGGAGGGAAGGCAGGCCCACCCGGTCCCCGAAGCTCCGATATTCCCTTGCGGGGCCTCCGCTGCTCACGTGTGGGGGAAATGACACCCATCAGGGGCGTGTGGGAGCAGGAGTGCGGGGAAGGCCCCTGGCTTTGCCGTCTTTGTCTCCTGGCCCCGCCCCGCCCCCTCCAGGTGCGCGCTGAGCGAGTTTCCACGTTCAAGACGCAGAAGCGGAGACGTGGGAGAGGCTCAGGAACCGTCCCAGAGACGCCCAGCTCACAAATCCCGGGCCCAAGTCAGGGGCCGGGTGCACCCAGACCTCCCGCCGGGCACCCCAGGGCGGCCCTGTCTTCTGCCTCTGCCCTGGGGGCACGGGCCAGGGCGGGAGGGGCTGGGCGTGTGTGGGGCCATCAGGTTGAGAGCCCGTGGAACAGGGAGGCGGGTGGAGTGGGCGGGCCGGGGGCCAACTCTGCCCCGAGCCAGGCTTTCTTCCCCTCCGCCAGCCGCCCCGCCCGGCCGCGCCCGTGCCCGCCGCTGCCAGAGCCAGACGTTTCCTTTTTCTCGTGCCTACGGCTGTTTCCTGCCTTTCCTTTGAACTGGGGTGCTGGCTCCCCCCACGCTCACCCTCCTCCAGCCACCCCCAGGGCTGCCCTCGGATGGGCTGGCACGGCCGGCCTCCTGAATCACCCCCCCCCCCCCAATGCCCTCTCCCACTTCCCCGGCCTGGGTGCTGCCCCCTCGCCTCCCTCCCCACCACCTGCCACCCTGAGGGCGCTCCATGTCCCCCAGATCAGCCTCCTGGGTGGCTTCTCCCTGCCTCCCCCACGCTCTCCTTTCTCAGCACATGTGGACACCGAGGCCCAGAGAAGTTTGGGGGCACAGCAATGGGGGGATGGACCGAGGTTAGGCTCACAGGTCCCAAGTTTGGGGGGGCTGCAACTCAGGCTGTCAGAATTCATCAGAAAGGAAGGGGAGCCCGGCCGGCGTGACTCAGGGGCTGAGCGTCAACCTATGAACCAGGAGGTCAGGGTTCGATTCCGGGTCAGGGCACAGGCCCGGGTTGTGGGCTCCATCCCCAGTAGGGGGCGTGCAGGAGGCAGCTGATCCATGGCTCTCTCTCATCATGGATGTTTCTCTCTCTCTCTCTCCCTCTCCCTTCCTCTCTGAAATCAATAATTTTTTAAAAATATATTTTATTCATTTTTTACAGAGAGGAAGGGAGAGGGATAGAAAGTTAGAAACATCAATCAGCTCCTCCTGCACACCCCCCACTGGGGATGTGCCCGCAACCAAGGTACATGCCCTTGACCGGAATCGAACCTGGGACCTTTCAGTCCACAGGCTGACGCTCTATCCATTGAGCCAAACGGTTAGGGCAATAATTTTTTTTAAGCATTTAATATTTTTATTGATTTTAGAGAGGAAGGGAGAGGGAGAGAGAGAGAGAGAAACATCAATGGTGAGAGAGAATCATGAATCGGCTGCCTCCTGCACGCCCCCCACTGGGGATCAAGCCTGCAACCCGGGCATGTGCCCTTGACTGGAATCGAACCGGGGACCCTCCAGTCCACAGGGCGACGCTCTACCCACTGGGCCACCCCAGCCAGGGTTGAAATCAATACTTTTTTATTTTAAGAGACACACCTGGTCCTGAGGCCCCGAGGAGCTGGGTGACTCTCAGCAGGAGGCAGAGCTGGGGAGGAACCAGGGTCTGGTGGCCAGGGCAGAGGGCACGGGGTCACATCGTCAGATGAAGCCTGTACTGTCCTCGCCAGGAGCCAGGCCACCGGGGGTAAGGCCAGAGCAGGCACTGCCAGCCGGCCTCACTGAGGAGGAAGGAAGGGGCTGGGGCGGGGGGAGGGGGGCAGGTGACGGGGCTGCTCTCCTAAGGCCCAGAGGGAAGGCTCTCCTCCTCAGAGCGGCCAGCGGCTCCTGCAGAGACCCCTGCTTCCCCACCAGAGGGGACGCTCCTCCCTTCCCCCCCACCTCCCAGAGTGCCCCCCCTACTGGCTCCATCCCCTCATCGCCTCGTCCCCTCCCCTCTCCCACTCTTAGGAGCACAAGCTGTACAGCAAGACCCGGAGCCGGGAGGCGTGGACCAGTCGGACACCCCACGGGAGGCTGGGGACGAGAAGAGATAAACCAAGAACTTACATACTCCATGATGAGAGACAATCATCGATCGCTGCCTCCTGCACGCCCCCTACTGGGGATCGAGCCCACAACCCGGGCGTGTACCCAGACCAGGAATCGAACCCTGACCTCCTGGTTCATAGGTTGACGCTCCACCACTGAGCCATGCCGGCCGGGCCCCAAACTCTTTTTATCCACAGAACCCCGTCCTCAGAGGATTCAATGCCATGTATCCCAAGATATAAAATGGCCACAGGTGGGGCTGCCCTGGGGGGAGCAGGCGGCGGGCAGAGCCAGCTCTCCGGGGCGTGCTCACCAGCCCTAGACTCGGCTCACAGCCTGAGCCCCTTCTGGAACAGGGTCCCTGTTTCCTCCACGCCGCCCTACCCTGTTGCACCCCAACTCGGGCAGAGAGCCTGGGAGGGGAGCCCCATGTGGGATGGCAGCTCCGGACCCTGCACACCCACCCACCCAGGACGCGCCAGCACCGAGCACCCTGTCCCCTAGTTCAACAGACACGCCCCACTCATGAGAACCATCCAGGCTCTCTCTCCCTCGTGCTCCCAGGTCCCAAGGCCCTAAAGCAGAGAGCTCAGGGCCCGCCCCGAGACAGACGGACAGATGGACAGCCGGTCCCAGGCTCTCTGCCCTCTGAGAAAGCTGCAGGAGCCCGGGCAGGGCAGGGCCGAACCGGGGGAACCTCTCCTTCCCCCAGAGCAAGGGTGGGAGTGGGGTACATGGCCTGGAATGCGTCTGCACCCCCTCCTCCTGCCCGGGGGGCACCCCATCCGGAGCCCCCAGCCCTCAGGCTCGGGAGGGAAGCTCGGCCCGGGGACAGCTGCCCGCAGTAGAGTCCCCTTCACGCATCATCGCACCCCATCGCAGGCGCTAAAAATGGTTCTCTGGTTTTTCAGCCTGGGCGCCTGCCCACATCAGTGTCTCCTGCGCTGCCTCCTGGGACGGGCCCCACCGAGCCCCTGGGGAGCAGGCGGCCTCCCGGGAGGGACCGGTCCCGCAGGGTCCCTTCTGGAGGAGACAAGCGTGGGTGAGGCCCCTTCCCCGGCTTTGGGGGCCCCCCAGCCTCAGTGTGACAGCTCTGTCCTGGCCCCCCCAGAGCCACAGACCTTTCCCCCCACGGAGCGGCCTCCCCTCTCCTCCTCCGACTCAGGCAGCTTCACCTGCAGGCGCCCTGGGGGCTGTCTCTGAGGAGAAGGGGCGGCCAAGCCGGGTCCCTCCAGCTCGGGGTCCAGATCCCCCACCCCGCCACCTCTCACCCAGCCTGAGCTCCCCCCTGAACCTCCTCCCGTCCGGTCCCCAGGGGTCAGCCCCCCGGAGGGGAGAGCCCTCCCCATGCCCATGCGCAGGGCGCCCACCCAGCAGGTGCCCCAGCCTGAGGCCGGGCGGGGCACAGGCGCGACGGCGGGGACGCGCAGCCCCGTTGGTACTCACAGGTAGGCGGTCAGCGGGGCCAGGCCCGGGGGCACCGTGGAGAGCCCCAGCTCCGAGCAGTCCGCCGCCAGCAGGACGCCGTCCCGGCGGCAGCGGCAGGGGGCCGGGCAGGCGGCAGGCTCGGGGCCGGGCTGCGGGGCGCACGGGGCGCCGCCGAGCAGGGCGCACAGCCACAGCCACGGCGCGCGCAGCCCTGGCGCGCAGGGCATCGCGGCGGCGGCGGGCTGGCACCTGGCGGCGGGGCGCACCGGGGACGCAGCCGGGAGGGCCCTGCGCCGTCACCGCCGCCGGGGCGCAAGGCGGGGGCGCCCGCGGGCTCTCTGCTGCGGGCGGGCGGGCGCGCGAAGACCCTGCCGTCAGCGCCGCAGCGCGGGCATCGCGGAGTGCGCTCCCCCGGCTGGCGGGCTGGGCTGGGCGAGGGAGGGAGCCGCGCGGAGGAGGAGTCAGCGAAACTTGGTGCGCCCGGCTCGGCCCTGCCCGCCTTCCTCGGAGCTGGCAGGAGTTCCATCCGGGAAAGGAAAACAGCAGCGGAGCCCGGGACCTGCGCTTGTCTGGGCCGGGGCCCGGGGCCCAGGCGTGCGCACGCAGCCCGCCTCGCCCGCAGGAACAGCCATGGGGCACCGGGGGCACGGAGGAGGCCCTCGGGAAGCAGCCTCCACAGGGTCCGGCCGGCCTGGCTCAGGGGTGGAGGTCGACCTGCGAACCCGGAGGTCAGGGTTCCACCCCCGGTCAGGCCCCGTGCCCGGGCTGCGGGCTCCATCCCCAGGGCGGGGCGCGCAGGAGGCAGCCGGTCCAGGACTCCCTCTCCTCCCTCTCATCGCTGGGGTTCCTTTTTCTTCTTGCACAGCAGGTAGCTTTAGGCAGCTGTGACTTCACGCTACATCTTTGCCCTTTGGTGTGTGGTTTTCTATGTGATTTTACTGATCATTGTTAAATAAAATTCGACTTCTCGCCATGCGCCTCAGTTCTTATCTTCTTGACCAATTCCTTGTGTTTCCTCCTCCAAAAAATGTCACAGGCCACACCTGAGGCAATTTGTGTGCATTTATCTTGCGGGCAGATGGCACCAGGGAGGTCTGTGTCGATGTCCCTAAGTTCTGATAAACGTTAGCTCTTTATCCTAGATGTGTTTCATGGCAGTAAATGCTGAAGCAGACGCGCATCTATATAGGTTTTATGTATTCGTGACATACCTAACGTTTTCCTTCTCATTTTTTTTTTGGGGGGGGAGGGACATTTCTAGGTTCTGCGGCTCATCATTGATGCTTCTATTCCTCTCCCTCTCCCTTCCTCTCTCTGAAATCTTTTTTTAAAAAAAAAAAAACAACATTGGAAACGGGGGAACTGGAGGACTGGGGACAGGGCGCCCCCCCCCCTTGGGGAAAGCCCCCAGCACGTACTGCTCATGGGCATAAACACGGGGTGTCCCTGTGTCCCCCACGCCAGGGTCCCTCGGAGAGCCCTGTGATCCACAGCGCCACCTGGTGGCCGCCCCGAGGACGCTGCCCCGAGGCTTGTGGAAAGGAAGATGCAGATTGCCCGCCCGGGGAGCCCTCACCCCGTCGGACTCCTAACCCCTTCTCTGCCGAGAGCAAGACCAACTGGACACACTGAGGACCAGCAGGGGCCAGCTGGGCGCTTGAGAACCTGGTCCCCCTGCTTCCCCAGCCTGGGTACCCCCCCCCCCCCCCCCCCCCCCCACACACACACCAGGGCCACTCCTGCAAGGAGCACGTGTGCCATCTGGTGGTCACACTGGGGAACTGCAGGGGTGCTCACGCACTCACAGCCAAGGTCAGCGGGTGGAGGATGTGTACCTGCTGGCCCCACCCCAGCAGCCAGAAGTCCTCCAGGACTTTCCTGAGAGGCCCCTCCCTGGGTGGCAATGAATTCTTGCGTGCGCGTGTAGCCCTATGGGGGCAGAGGGCAGGGCATGTGAATTGGGGACACCTTAGCCCCCCCCCCAGGCCCCACTGTACATGCACACGCAGGCACACGGGGGGGCCCCAAGAACTCAGGCCAGGCCCAGACAGCACGGCTCAGTGGTTGAGTGTCGGTCGACCTATGAACCAGGAGGTCAGAGTTCAATTCCAGGTCAGGGCACATGTCAGGGCTGTGGGCTCGATCCCCAGTGGGGGGCGTGCAGGAGGCAGCCGATCAATGATTCTCTCTCGTCATTGATGTTTCTATCTCTCTCTCCCTCTTCCTTCCTCTCTAAAATCAATAAATATATTTTTTAAAAAAACAAAAAACCTCTAGACCTAACCGGTTTGGCTCAGTGGATAGAGCGTCGGCCTGCGGACTGAAGGGTCCCGGGTTCGATTCCGGTCGAGGGCATGTACCTTGGTTGCAGGCACATCCCCAGTAGGGGGTGTGCAGGAGGCGGCTGATCGATGTTTCTCTCTCATAGATGTTTCTTACTCTCTGTCCCTCTCGCTTCCTCGCTGTAAAAAATCAATAAAAAATATTTTTAAAAAAACAACCTCTATTTATCCTTCCAGAGATCAAAAGTCCCCATGCAGCTTCTGGGGCTGGGAGGACAGGACTGTGGAGACCAGCTCAGCTGCCCCAGCTCAGGCCCAGCCGGCTGCCTTCCCTCCCCTGCACCTCCTGCCCCAAACCTCAGAGCTGCCCGCCCACCGGGCCCTGCACTGGAGGAGGGGGGGTTTGAAACCGCCCTGCAGACTCAGCAGATTTTCCTGCTGTGTGTGCGTGCATGTGTGCGTGTGCGTGTGTGTGCGTGTACATGCACATGTGTGCTCTTTCAAAGAGGCCTGGGGAGGGCAACTAGGGGAGCTGATGTGAGAGAGAGGCCGACCAAGTATGGCTAGGACTCCCCCCCCCGCCCCGTGGGACCCTCCTCACCTAGGGCACCTCCGACAGAGTCCCTGAAGCAGCCAAACGGGGGCGGGGGGGGGGGGGACATGGGCGGAAACTCTGCCTCAGAATCTAAGGGGAAGAGGGGGTGCCGGCACAGTTTAGGGGGGCTCAGAGCCTCCCCGCTAGCGGAGGGGGGTGCTGTTGAGGACAGCACACCTGCCGGCCGGGGCAGCTGGATGGGGGTGGAGTCCCGGAGCAGCTGCAGACAGGTAGCCAGCACCCTCCCTGCCTGGCCTCTCCATTCAGCAAAAACCGCCCCACAGCCCGAGTCTCGTCCCCACCAGCCAGTCCCTCAGACGAACCACATCCTCTCCCTCGGGTCCTCTCGAGGCCTCAGCACCCCACAGCTTCCTCCTGGGGAGGGCAGGCCGGGAGGGGAGGCCAGGAGGGTACAGGGCCAGGAGCCTGGCCCCAGCAGCTGGCCCAGCCCCGACCTCCCACCCCCCCACACACACACCATTTGGAATGGGATACGGGCAGCTTTTGGTTCGGGCTGCCGGGAGACCAGAGCGTCTGGGGCCCTGGCGGTTTGCTCAGTGGATAGAGCATCTGCCTGCAGACCGGGTCCCGGGCACACATCTGGGTTGCAGGCTCCTCCCCGGCCCAGGCCCTGGTCAGGGCATGTGCAGGAGGCAACCCATCAGTGTGTTTCTCTCACATAGATATTTATCTCTGTCTTTCCCTGTCTCTTCCTCTCTCTCTAAAAATCAATGGAAAAATATCCTCAGGTTATTATATATATATATCCATCCATCCTACCCTGGCCCCTGGCCCCCACCACCTTGCTCTCTGCCCAAGAGCTCAGCTTCAGCCCCTCCGACTGCTGTGGGACCAGCCTCGTGAGGTGAGGGGAGCTCACAGCCCTCAGGGCTCGGCCGTGGAAACGGGGGCACGGCCATCCTCACCCCGCGGGGGAGGCGGCTGCTTCCTCCTCCCGCCCTGTGCTCCCCGAGCTTCCGTTCTCAATAGATAACAACCACCAGCGAGGCCCAGAGGGGCTGCCCTCCTTCCAGCCCCCCTGCCCCCTCTCTGATCTCAGGGCACCCCTCGGGATGGGCGGGTTTGGGGGCAGCTGAGGCAGAGGCCAGGCTTGGGGTGCCTCCCACAGGTATCCAGGTGGTCCTGCCCCCACCCCGGTCTCAGGTACCACCTACTGCCCAGCTCTGATCAGCCCCCTTGGGGGGAACCACCTCTAGAGGAGCATGAATGAGGGAGGGAGAGAAGGGAGAGGGAGAGAGAATCATGGATCGGCTGCCTCCTGCAGGCCCCCCACTGGGGATCGAGCCCGCAACCTGGGCATGCGCCCTGACCGGGAATCGAACCGTGACCTCCTGGTTCATAGGTCGATGCTCAGCCCCTGAGCCACGCCGGCCAGGCTATAAGCCTTCTGAGTAGATGTCAGAGTTCTGGGAGGAGGCCTGGAGGGGGCTGGGGACTGCAAAGGGTCCCCCAGACCCTCCTATAAGCTGTCTCTGCTACCTCTGCTGTCTCTGTCTCCCAGTGGCTGGCCCATCTCCGACCAGAGGCAGCTGGGAGCTGGGGTGTGGCTTGGGGTCTGGGGTGACCCTTGGGGCCTGGCCTGGGCCTCTCTGGCCGATCACCTCTGCCTGTGCCTGACCGTGAACTCCCCACTCCGGGAGGGGCAGGTGCGGCCAGGCCAGGGCTCCGAGGCCGAAGCAGAGACGTGGACGTGAGGTTCGGGCCAAGGTCATGGAGCAGCCGCCACTTGGGGTCCGCTCGCCCTGCCCCGCGAGCAGGCGGGGGCTGGACGTGACCGGGTCACAGAAGAATGGCCCGGGGAAGGGGCTTGGAGTCGGGGAGCTGGGAGGGTCAGGGATATCGGCTCCCGTCCAGTCCCGGGGCAGAGGTTGGGGGACGCTGCCCGCCTGTCCCCAGGGGCCCGGCAGGAGGCACCGACCCCTGGCGGCGGCAGGAGGGCAGCAGGCAGCTGTGCGTGGGTGGCAGCGAGGAGGGGCGGAGGGAGGAAGCTGGCTTCCTGAAGCTTCCTTCGCCTCAAAGACAGACCGACAGACAGCTGTCCAGAGGCGGCCTCGGGGGGCACAGCTGCTTTGGTGAGTCCAGAATGAGGGGAGCAGGAGGCCTGAGGCCCCGGGGATGGTGGGAACCCCAGGGAGGCGGGTGGGGGGGGTCTCGGAGGAGGTTGCACTGGGTGCCACGGTGCCCGGCGGGGAGATGGGTGCAGATCGAGCGGAGGTCCCCACGGGGGCAGGGGTGGGGGCTGCGGGGGGAGCAGAACTAAGGAGCCCCTTTGCACCCCTCACATCTGCACGGGCCGCTCTGCCCACCTGGCCTCAGCCCCTGTGTCCTAAGGGACTCTAAGCTCCCCCCCCGACACACACACATACCTCGGAAGTCATGACCCTGGCCCTGGAGGACAGACGGGGACTGCCCCCCAAGACGAGGTGGCACCAGACCTCCGTACCCCTCTCCTGCCCCAGCCCCGGCTGCACCCTTTGAGGTCGGCTGGGTGAGGCCATTTCCTGTGACGGTTGGGGAGGCAGGAGCTGGGGGGATGGGCCGAGGAGGAAGGAACACCCCCAGGTCTCCCTCCTTGGACGAGACCCCCGAAGCCAGGGTGAACCGGGGGTGGGGGGCTGCCCGCAGTCAGGAGAGGGTCCCGCAAGGGGCTCCCCTGGGTTCCCCCAGCTGCACCCAGCCTCGGGTTGCCACTCAGAGACGAGGCCTCCCAGCCTCAGCTGACAGGTGGCGGCGGCGTGCTGGCCCCGCCCTTCCACACGCAACTCCATTGGCGTTTCCTCGCGGCCTCTCTCACCTGGGCTCCGGCCTGGGGCCCCTGAACCTCGGTCTCGGGCAGCCCCCCTCTCCCCCCCACCCCCGCCCGCTCGACTCGGCCCCTCCTGGATCCTTTTCTATCTTCACCCACAATCTCTTCTCTCCTCTTGCCCTTCCTCTCACCCCAGGCTGATGGCTGCCCCGGGGCCCCGTGGAGAACCTGGCTTCCCACGGCGACAGTGACACGCACACACACGCAAGCACATGCACGCACACACACACACACGCCAGGGAAACCAGGAGGCAGAGGGCGGAGGCAGCCTGGGCCGGGGGTCCCTCTCCTGCCCCCCGAGGCCGACAGTCAGCAGCCCGGGGCTCTGTCTTGCAGGCGAACCTCATGGCCGAGTGAGCCTGCCCCGGGCCGGCACCCGCCCAGCATGGTCCAGGCCCGAGGGGGGCAGCCATGACCCAGCCTCCGCCGGCCCAAGCGCCAGCCAAGAAGCACGTGCGGCTGCAGGAGAGGTGAGACCCTCCCCGGGGGAGGGGCCTTCCTGGCCCTGAGCCCCCCCACTCGGTCCCCTGTCCCCTCTGTTCCCCACTCCAGCCCAGATTACAGTCCGGGAAGGAAACCCAATGGCCTCATTTGCATGTCGTTTGCATGTCGTTTGCATGCCACGTCCACCTTGTCCTTGTCTCGGGTCAGGTGGGGAGGCGCTGGAGGAGGGCCGTCTTGGGTCCGAGATCTGTAGGTCCCCAGGGACCAGGTGTGGGGTGGGGGGGACAGGTGGGCGGCGGGGTGAGCAGCTGAGGTCACGGCCACCCTGCTCTGGGGCGCAGCGCTGAGGAGGGGCCTCAGCCCTGGAACCCGCTGGGCCCCAGGTCGGGGGAGGCAGGAGGGGCCGGGGGACAGGGGGGACGGCAAGGGGAGCCGCCGTCCGTCCATCTCGGGCTCACCAGGCCCCGCCCCCTGTGCCCGCAGGCGGGGCTCCAGCGTGGCCCTCGTGCTGGACGTGCGGTCCCTGGGGGCCGTGGAACCCATCTGCTCCGTGAACACCCCTCGGGAGGTGACCCTGCACTTCCTGCGCACGGCCGGGCACCCCCTCACCCGCTGGGCCCTGCAGCACCAGCCCCCCAGCCCCCAGCAGCTGGAGGAGGAGTTCTTGGTAAGAACGCGGGGGTCACCCCACCCTGGGCACGGGGGTCGGGGGGGGCTCCCCTCCGGGACCTTAGGGGAGAGGACCCCGGGCCTCCAGGAAGGAGGTGGCCCCACATTCCTCCTCGGCCCTCCATCCGCCCGGCCCTGCGTGGGGCTGCCAGGAGGGGCCAGAGGGCCAGGGCCCAGCTCCCCCAGAAAAGGGTGCAGGGGACAGCAGGCTGGTCAGGGGTGCCGGCCATTCACAGGTGTCTCCCCCCGCCAGAAGATCCCCCCAAATTTCGTCAACCCCGAAGAGCTGGATGTGCCTGGGCACGCCTCCAAGGACCGATACAAGACCATCTTGCCAAGTAAGGACTGCGGGTGGCGGGGAGCAAGGGGGCGGGGACACTGTCCCAGGGGCCGGAGGGGTGCTGAAGGCGGGACGCAGGCAGCACGCACGGCTCAGCCAGGGAGGAGGCAGCGAGCACACACGGGGACCTCTCCTCCCAGCAGACACCCCAACGCCGCACGGCTGGGGGTGGGCGAGACCCACAGCTGCACCAGAATCAGCAAGAGTCCATCTCCCACGTGTGGGGGCTCACGGGGGACCCCCTCTGCGCCGAGCCCCTCGAAATGACCCCTGATGGTGGTGGTACAGTATTAGGATCCCCATTTTATTTTATTAAATATATTTTTGTTGATTTCAGAGAGAGGAAGGGAGGGGGAGAGAGAGAAACATCCATGATGAGAGAGAATCACGGACCGGCTGCCTCCTGCACATTCCCTACTGGGGATCGAGCCCACAACCCGGGCATGTGCCCTGACCGGGAATCGAACCCGGGACCCTTCAGTTTGCAGGCTGACGCTCTATCCACTGAGCCACACCGACTAGAGCAGGGGTCGGCAAACTCATTCGTCCACAGAGCCAAATATCAACAGCACAACGATTGAAATTTCTTTGGAGAGCCAAATTTTTTTAAACTTAAACTATATAGGTGGGTGCATTGTTATTAACTCAATTAGGGTCCTCCTAAGCTGGCCTTGGCTAAACACTCAAAGGGCCAAAGAGCCGCATGTGGCTCACGAGCCGCAGTTTGCCGACCACTGGACTAGGGCATGATCCCTATTTTACAAATGGGGAAACTGAGTCTCGGAGACACTGCCGATGTCGCCCTCGGTCACCAAAACCCAGTGGCCCCAAACCCCCTTCCAGCTCTTCCTCTGCACGTGGGGGACCCCAGCCAAGGCCTGTGGGGAAGAGGTGCCATCGGGGGCGCCCAGAGAGGGGCTTGGGGCCTCGGAGTTGGAGGTGGGGGAACAGGGACCTGGAAGGAGCTGGAGGTCACGGGGCTGGAGCTTGACCGGCCTGGGACCCGCAGCTGCTGCCTTTCAGAGGCAGCAGGAGGCCTGGGACCCTGAGGCCATGGAGACCTCCCTCCCGCCCCACCCCCTCTGAGCACCCTTATCGGCCCACGTACCCCGGCAACACCCAGTGCTGAGGGCCGCCCGGCTCGGCGCCTGCCCGTCCTTGTCTCCCAGGCGCCCAGCCCCTGCCCGCCTGGCGGTGGGCCAGGCAGCAGCCTTGTTCTGCTCCTGATTGTACCCAACCACCCCCTCAACCGCCAGAGGGGAGGTCCCTCTGCCTGAGGTGCCCAGGCCCTGCACGCCCCCTGCCAGAGCCAGGCGGGCACTGGGAGAGCCATGGGCCCTCCCTTCCTCGTGAGCTGGTCTCTGCATCCCCCTGGGACGGGCGCTGGGAACGCCCTGGGCCTTGGAGGACGGGCGGACACCCACTCACCTCCGGTGACTGCAGGGGGCTCCCTCACCAGAATCCCATCTCGGCCCCCACAAAAGCTTCCTGCAGCTCTAACCGGTGTGGCTCAGTGGACAGAGCGTCGGCCTGCGGACTGAAGGGTCCGGGGTTCGATTCCGGTCAAGGGCATGTACCTTGGTTGTGGGCACATCCCCATTTGGGGGTGTGCAGGAGGCAGCTGATCAATGTTTCTCTCTCATCAGTGTTTCTAACTCTCTGTCCCTCTCTCTTCCTCTCTGTAAAAAATCAATAAAATATATATATTTTTTTAAAAAAGCTTCCTGCAGCCCCGGCCGGTTGGGCTCCGTGGATATAATGTTGGCCCAAGGACGGAAGGGTCCCCGAAGATCCGAGCGTAGGCCCAAAGAGCCGAGCGAACCCCAAAGAGCCGAGTACAGGCCCCCCAAGGGCCAAGCCTCGCCCCAGAGAGCACAGCCTCGTCCCTGAAGGCCCAGCCAAGCCCCTCACAGCTGAGCCCGGGCCAGAAGGCCGGAGCCTCCGCGTCTAGCGTGGCCCCACGGAGTTGAGTCGAGGCCTGAAGAGGAAGCTCTCGTCCCCACGGATGGTCTTAGTCCCAAAGAGCTGAGCCTGGCCCTGGCTGGTTTGGCTCAGTGGATAGAGCGTCGGCCTGTGGACCAGGGGGTCCCGGGTTCGATTCCGGTCAGGGGCACATGCCCAGGGTTGCGGGCTCGATCTCCAATACGGGGTGTGCAGGATGCAGCCAATCAATGATTCTCTCTCATCATTGATGTTTCTCTCTCTCTCTTCCTCTCCCTTCCTCTCTGAAATCAATAAAAAATACATTTAAAAAAAGAGCTGAGCCCGGCCCGGAGGACGGAGCCAAGGCCCTCAGAGGCAAACCTCGTCCCGAGGGCCTGCACGTCGGGAGGGCAGAGCCGAGGCCCGCAGAGCCCCGTGCTCCATGGAGGAAGCTTTTCCTGCGTTTGACGGCGTGCAGGAGCAGAGAGGGAGGCCCGGCGCTGAGGGGCCAGGCCTGTCGGCGGGGTGCAGGCTGGATCCCCGGCCCTTGTCAGGGGCACATGTGGGAGGCACCCAGTCGCCGTGTCTCTCACGTCGATCTTTGTCTCTCTGTGTCCCGTCCCCCACCCCCTCCTATTCTCTCTAAACATCAACGGGAAAGTATCCTCGAGCGAGGATTAACAACAACAACCACAAAAAAAAAAAAAAAAAAGACAGAAAAGCTTCCTCCTCCAGTCCCCCTGATACGACCCTGCCCTCGACCCATCCGGCCTCGAGGACTCGGTGTCACGTCACGGCGGCATCCATTAGATCTGCTCTCCCTCCTTCCTCACCAGCCCACCGCACGCAGCCCCCGCTACCTCCCCCGACGGCGGCCTTGACCCTGCCCCTCTCCGGCTCTGAACGACGCTGCGGCTCCCTATTGTAGACACAGAAAATAAGTCACTCCCTCCGCACGGGGCGATGCTATAGCCACGGCCTCTCCTCCCTCCGGCCCTGCTGGAGTCAGGGTTCCCAGGTCACCGTTTGGCCTCTGACCTCTGACCTCTGGCCTCTTGACTTCCCAGATCCCCAGAGCCGCGTGTGTCTCAGCCGGGCACGGAGCCAGGAGGATGGGGACTACATCAACGCCAACTACATCCGAGTGAGTGGCCGGCCGGCCAGGGAGGAGGGGTGGGAGGGTGAGGATGTCCGGAGGCTTCCGGCTCAGACCCACGGCCGTCCTGCCACGCTGACCCAGGTCCTGACGTCCCCACAACACCCCCCAGAAAACAGCAGACGTCTCCCCTCTTCCCCTCCCTCTCCCCCTCTCTCCTCACCTGCTGGGCTCCAGCAGCCCACGGCCATGACCCTGATCTCTGCCTGTGCGGCAGCGCCCTCTAGCCGCCTGAAGTGGAAGGACAGGGGTCAGGTGCAGGGAGGTGGAAAGCCGTGAGGCTGGGACCCCACCTGCCGGCGGGGGAGCCAGGTGAGCCGAGGTCCCCCTCAGAGGAAGGAGGGCTGGGAGACAGCCTCCTCGTGCTCCGAAGGGCATGAGAGCAAGATGCAAAGGGGACGTTCGCTCCGCCAAGGCCGCGTCGTGGTTTCGTGTTTCGTGCGGGGGGAACCCAGGAAAGAGGGGAGCCACGTGTTTAAAGAGGCCGGATACGTGCTGGCCCCTGGGTCACTGTGAGTCTGACCTGCACGGTGTTCCAGAAAGGCAGGGATTATGCCCAATTCACAGATGGGGAAACTGAGGCTCACGGAAGCCCGTCACTTGCTTGTGGTGGCGCAGCCAGCCAGCAGCAGGACAGGGGTGGAACCCAGATGGTCCTCACTCCAGAGCCCACGTCCTTCCCACCCGCCGTGTGCTTCTGGTGTGTGCATGTGTCTGCGTGGGCACACCTGCATTCTATGTGTGCATGTGTGTGTGCACGTGTCTCTGTGTGCACGTGTATGCATGTGCACGTGCATCTATGTGAGCAGCTGGGTCTGCATGTGCATGTGTGTGTGCACGTGCATCTATGTGTGCACATGTGTCTGTATGTGCACATGTGTCTCTGTGTGCACATGTGTCTCTGTGTGCACATGTGTCTCTGTGTGCACATGTGTCTGTGTGCACGTGTATGCATGTGCACATGTGTCTGTGTGAAGCTGTGTGTGCATGTGCATGCATCTCTCATGTGCACGTGTGTCTGCATGCGCATGTGCCTACGTGTGCACGCTTATTGCTTCAGCCTGATCCTAGGACCTGCAGAGCCAGGTTTCCCCCGAGTCGCCTATCGCTGTTCCTCAGCCCCCCCTCCCCCCCCAGGGCTACGACGGGCAGGAGAAGGCCTACATTGCGACCCAGGGCCCCATGCCCCACACCGTGGCCGACTTCTGGGAGATGGTGTGGCAGGAGGATGTGCCGCTGATCGTCATGCTCACCCAGCTCCGCGAAAGCAAAGAGGTAGGAGCAGAGCCCCCGTCCACACACCCCCACACGCCCCCCCACACACACACGGGGCAGCTCAGAGCCCCCGAGCCGAGGGCACGTGTCAGCAGGCCCCGCGTGCCCGTCTCAAAGTCCCTGAGATGCGCCCCGTGGAGCTGGGTGAGCATCTCGCCGGCAGGAGAGGGTGGGAGGAAGGGGGTGGGGGTGGGGAGGGGACCCACGCCCCTGTCGGCTGCGGCTGCCCTGGCCCTGCCCCAGCTGACAGCCCCTCCCCCTCTGACTCCCAGCCCCCTCCCTCCTAGAAATGCGTCCACTACTGGCCCACGGACCAGGACACCTACGGCCCCTTCCGGATCCGCCTGCGAGAGGAGCGGGAGCTTCCAGAATACACCGTGCGGCGGCTTACAGTCCAGGTACAGGCCCGGCCACCGGGCAGCCCGGCCACCCCAGCTGCCCAGGGACCCGGGGGGGGGGCAGCCTCCCCTGGGAGCCAAGGGTTACTCATCAAGCCTTTCTCTTTTTCTTATATTTATTGATTTCAGAGAGGAAGGGAGAGGGAGAGAGAGAGAGAGAAACATCCATGATGAGGGAGAATCACTGATCGGCTGCCTCCTGCACCCCTCACACCGGGGATCGAGCCTGAAACCCGGGCATGTGCTCTGACCGGAAATCAAACTGTGACCTCCTGGGCATAGGTCGATGCTCACCCACTGAGCCGCGCCGGCCGGTGTCCCTTCCCGGCGGGAGGGAGTGTGATGGGCAGGAGAGAGCTGACCCTCCCGGCTGGGGGTCCCTGACCGCCCCCGGGGTCACTCGGCCTTGCCCTCCCGGGCACCAGGGAGGAAGGCAGCCGTGGCCTCCCCTCACCCTGGGCCCGCCCTTGTCCCCGCGCCAGCACCAGGAGGAGTGCCGGCCGGTGAAGCACGTCCTCTTCTCGGCCTGGCCTGACCACCAGACCCCGGAGTCGGCCGGGCCGCTGCTGCGCCTGGTGGCCGAGGTGGAGGAGAGGCCAGAGGTGACCGCCAGCCGGGGGCCCATCCTGGTCCATTGCAGGTACCTGGCCCCGCCCCCTCACAGGCACCTGGCCACGCCCCCTCAAGGCACCGGCCACGCCCCCTTCAAGGCACCTGGCCCCGCCCCCTCACAGGCGCCGGCACCACCCCCTCAGGTACCCTCACAAGCACTTGGCTCCGCCCCCTCACAGGCACCTGGCCCCGCCCCCTCACTGGTACCTGGCCCCGCCCCCTCACTGGCCCTGGCCCCGCCCCCTCACAGGCACCTGGCCCAGGCAGGTGGAACAGCATGTGCAAAGGCCCAGAGATGAGAGGAGATATTCACGTTGATGCATGGCTGGGAGTGGTTAGAGGCCAGGGGGCCTGGAGGTCATGGTTAATAAGAGAAGATTCTAGAAAACCAGAGGATGAGGGGCCAAGACACTTGGATTTGCCCTTTAAGAGAATTTCTTTGGCTACAACGTGAAAAGTGGATGGGGATGGCATGGGGGCCAAGCAGGGACACGCTTCAAAACAGGACACCATCTGGAGTGCGTTTCCTAAAGGAAGCAGAACGCTGGGCACTGAGGCAGAGGGACAGACGGGGGGCTCCTGCCCCCGCCCCCCCACACACACACAGGTGGCCCCCGGACCTGGGGGGAATTCCTGAGGAGGAAGGGCAGGGGAGAGGACTGCGGAGCGGCCCGAGGCGGGAGTGGGGCCGGTGACACAGCTGTGGGGGACCTACCGGGAGGAAGTCCTGGTCCGGTAAGGAGGCCTGGGGTCAGCGAGGCCGGCGTGGGCACTGTCCGCCGTCGGAAACCGCTGCCAACAGCTCATCCAACGTCCACGGGGCCCCGAGGGCGGCCTCGCAGGCTTCGAGCGAGGCCAGGCAGAAACGTCACTGGTCCAGGGCCGGCTACCGCCTGCCACGGCCGGGCCCCCCTGCCTCGCCCCGCGTCCCCAGCCCCCCCATAGAGCGGGTCAGTTCCTGCCGCTTTCCCTGCAGTGCAGGGGGACCCAGCCCCCACGTTCCCGGTCCCCCGTGACCCCCCTCCCCTCCCTGGCTCCACCCAGCGCAGGGATTGGCCGCACCGGCTGCTTCATCGCCACCCACATCGGCTGCCAGCAGCTGAAGGCCCGGGGGGACGTGGACATCCTGGGCATCGTGTGCCGCCTGCGGCTGGACAGGTGGGTGCCTGGGGGCGCGTGGGGCCAAGGGCGCCGAGCGGCCCCCCGGGGTCAGAGCGCTCGTAGGCACCTGACCACCCAGCCTTTGCCGCGAGAGAGGCCGCGAGGACTGGGTCGCTCGACGTGCGTGAACGTGGTCTGGGAACCCGAGAACCTGCTATGCACATGTGGGATGGTTACTTTTACAATGATCGGGCCCCAGCCAGTGTGGCTCAGTGGGTAGAGCATCCGCCCTCGGACGGAAGGAAGGGTCCCGGGTTCGATTCCGGTCAAGGGCACGTACCTCAGCTGCTGCGGGCTCCGTTCGCAGCCCAGCCCTCGCTCCCCTGCCCATGCGGGAGGCAACCCATCGGTGTCTCTCTGTCTCTCCCTCTCCCTCCCACTCGCCCTAAAAATCAACCGGAAGACACCCCCCGCCGCCCCCGGGTGAGGATAGACCAAAACAACAAAAATAAGGTGGTCGGGAAGAGGCAGCCTTGGTGCCCGATCTGAGGCATCGGAGGCCTACCAGGGTGGGGCGTCCCCGCCTTGGTACAGCCCCCTCCCCCCCAGGCTCAGCCCCGAGCAAGGGGCAGGGGGCTCCCATGGGGGAGAAGGTCTGAGGAGCAGCAGGAAGGAGAGAGAAGCACAGAGGACGGGTCGACGGGAAGGGGCCTGGAGGCTCCCTCGGGACTCAGGGTCCCCGCTTGTCCCCACAGGGGGGGCATGATCCAGACCGCGGAGCAGTACCAGTTCCTGCACCACACGCTGGCCCTGTACGCCGCCCAGCTGCCCGAGGAGGCCAGCCCCTGACTCCTGGCGCCCGCCACCAGCCCAGGCGCCACCTTCCCCCAGGCCCCAGGAAGGTGGGTCAGGAGAAAGGGGGCCTTGCGACTCAGGGTGCCCCTCCCGCCCCCGCGCCTGGGCCTGGGAAAGGGGTGCCCCCTCAGCGAGCACGTGTGGCCACCGAACCCTGATCAGCCAGGACCACGGCCAGACTCCAGGTCTTGACCGCTGGCCACTCCTCTGCTTCCTCCAGTGGCCCCCAGCGGCCGTCAGGGGAGCCTGCCTTCACTCAGAACGCGAGGCCGCGAGCTGGCATTCGAGCAGATCCGAGAGGGACAGACGGTGCCCGGAGCTCGGCCTCCGCATGCACGACAGGGACATTTGTGCTTTGCCGCCGTTAAGGAAAAGCCAGCCCGCCCGGCTGGCGTGGCTCAGGGGTTGAGCGTTGACCTATGGCCCAGGAGGCCACGGTTGGATTCCCGGTCCGAGCACAGGCCCGCGTGGTGGGCTCCATCCCCAGTGTGGGGCGTGCAGGAGGCAGCCGATCCATGATTCTCTCTCCTCATGGATGTTTCTCTCTCTCTCCCCCTCTCCCTTCCTCTCTGAAGTCAATTTTTAAAAATGTATTTTTTAAGAAAATAAAAACATATTCATAAAAATAAAGAATTAATCCCAAACCACTCCAGCTGTGTACAGCCTTCCTGGGTTGCAAGATCACCTCCACCCGGGAACCCCCCCCCCCCCCCGCCCCCAACCCTCCCAAGATGCCAGACCCCGGAACTTCTGGTCCTGACCTTGGCCAAATTGTCCACGTAGGAGCTGGGGGCTTCCTCACCCCACGTGTCACACACACACACACACACACACACACACACACACACACACACACGCCCCGCAGGCCGCAGAGGGAAGTCCCTGGAGGAGGGAAAGTGTGGGGACCCCTCACTGCCCACTCACCCCAGCTGCTCCCCCGCGACTTGTCCTAAGTGATACTAGTAAAACGTCAGCATCAACCCCAACATCTATTTCACGTTGGGCCAGACGCTCCTCCACACGTGGTTCCCGTAAATTATGGACAAAATAAGAGGGGTGGGCAGACTCCCCGCCACGGTGCTCCCCACGGCGGCTCCCCACGCTGGGTACACGCCAGGGGAGGGAACCGGGGGTCCCCCTAGATGCCCACAGACGGGAGTTCCGGGAACAAAGCCTCCCACCCTCTTTCCCAGCGGGAGGCCTGGCCTTCGGGTCCTGGGAAGGGGGTGAGCCGCCCTCTCCACCCGGACACGCCTTCCTGTTTTCGGGGGGAGCGCGTCCACCCAGCTCCCCCACCCTTTAGGGAGGAACAGGGTGCCAGCCGGGCTCGCCAGCCGGGCCCGGGGACACAGAAGACGAAATCCTCGCGCCTGCCGGTGGCCCGGACGCCGCCCGCTGCCGCCCGCGGGTCAGGCCCAGCCCCTGAGCCCGCGGGGCCCCGCGCACCCGCCCCGGCCCCGCTCCGGCGAGAGCGGCGCGCGCGCTCGGGCGCGAGCAGGACGCGGCCCCGGCTCGGCTCCGGGCGCGCGGGGGGCGGCGGCGGCGGCGGCGGCGGCGGCGGAGGAGGCGCCGAGGCCACACCCAGCGGCGAGCCGATCCGGCCGGGAGTCGCCCCGCGCCCCAGCCCCGCGAGCCCGGCGCACCGCGGCCGCCCGGCCGAGAGCGCACGCCGCCACCATGATCGCTTTGTTCAACAAGCTGCTGGACTGGTTCAAGGCGCTCTTCTGGAAGGAGGAGATGGAGCTCACGCTGGTCGGGCTGCAGTACTCGGGCAAGACCACCTTCGTGAACGTGATCGCGGTGCGTGCGGGGCGCGCGCGGCTGGGGCGCGGGGCGTCGGCCTGGGGCCTGTCTCCACCCGCCGGGCCGGGCCGGGCCGGGCCGGGCGCCTGGGGCCTAGCGCAGCCCGTGGGGACCCGGGCGGGTGCGCGCGCCCCGCTCTCCCTCCCTCCCTCCCTCCCTCCCTCCCGGCCCGACGGGGGCGGGGGACCAGGGACCGGCCTGGTGCCGGGACCGGCGGCGGCCCGGGGGTCACGAGGCCGGAGGGGTCCCCTGCCCCCGCGCCAGGGGGCATGACGGGGCGAAAGTGCCAGGCCTGCGCCCGCCCGGCCTGCGGAGGGCGGCCGACCCGGAGGCCCCAGCGCCTGGGGAGGGGGCCTGGGCCCCGCCAGCCCCGCCCGGAGGCCTTAAGCCCTTCTCGCCCGGAAAGGAAGCCCCCCCCGCGCCACGGAGGGGCAGGGAAGGTGTCCCCCGGGGTCGCGGAGTCAGCGGAGGCCCCGAGGCTGGAGCCAGACTCGTCCTCCAGGGCCCCTCCCGGGCTGGGCCCGGCGGCCTCTGGGGGGTCCGGGGCGGGTGGCATCGCACCCTAAAGGGAGTTTGGAGGCTCCGCCTGGCTCAGAAGTTGCAGGAGGAGGTGCCGGGGGCCAGAGATGACTTGGAGGGGCACTGCCCGCCCTGGGGACCAGGGAGACAGTGGCCCTGAGGGTTCTCCGTGGTCCAGCCGAGGGGGGTGCCGGGCGTGGCGGGGAAGGAGTTAAGTCTCCGTCTTGGAGAAAAAGGGGAAGGTGAGCTCTGTGGTAGGAACAAGGCTGCAGTAATGGCTGCGGCCTGCGTGGTCTGAGCTCCCGGCCGCGCTGGATGGGGCTGGGCTGCCAGGGTCCAGGGACCAGGGACCAGGGACCCGGTCCCAGCTCCCAACCCGGGGATTCTGCGAATGGTGGGCTGGCCAGAGACCAGGCCAACAATGCTGACGAGATGGGCCAGCTGGGTACCCCCTGCCCGGCAGGTCCCCCCGGAAGGGGCATGCATCCATCGCCTGAGACCGGAGGGCCTGGGGGATGGCGGGAGGGATAGGGACCCTGTGGTCTCTGCACATGACCTCTGCCCCTGCCTGTGTCTGGGTGGGATCGCCCGGCCCACGCAGGGGCTTGGGACACGAAGGTGCGGGCCCTCCTGTCTACCCAGGCCGTGGCCCTGGAGTCAGATACCACGGGGGAGACGTGGCATGGACTGGGGGGATCTGGGGGCCCCTTGAGCAGGACACGGGGCCTGACCCTGATCCAGGCCGGCGTGGCGTGGCCTCCAGGCGTCTGGACCCCGGCGATGTCTGGGCGAGAGGGGGGAGCGGCCGAGAGGAGACATAAGCTGCTGCTACCCTAATGACCGAGCCAGGTGTCCCCCTCGGTCTCCGGGGTGTTCTCGGGGAGCGTTCTCGAAGCCGTGTTCCCGGACAGGGTTCCGGGGAACCCCAGTGGTTCCGTTTCCTGATCTGGGGGGGGTTCCCTCTAGGCCAGCATCCTACGCAGAGACTGGGCAGCGTGGTAGGTTGGGGGCAGAACCCGCGTCACGGGCCCACTGTCGGGGTGGAGCGTGTCTGGGCGTACGGGGGGGGGGGGGGACAGTCCCCGTCCCCGTCCCCGTCCCCAGCCCACATTCCCCTTTTGGAGAGGAAACGTGTCCTTCCACGCACACGCCCTAACGTGCAGGCCAGGGAAGGGAAGGTGTCCCCCGGGGTCGCGGCTGAGGCGCGGGCCTCCCACCCTGGCCAGTGTGGCTCCATGGGTAGAGCGTTGGCCTGTGGACTATAGGGTCCTGGGTTCAATTCCTGGCCAAGGACTCGTACCTTGGTTGCCCACTGCATCCCTGGCCCTGGTTGGGGCCCATACAGGAAGCCACCCATGGATGTGTCTCTCTCACATCGATGTTTCTCTCTCTCTCTCTCTCTCTCTCTCTCTCTCTCTGTCTGTCTCTCCATCCCTTCCACTCGCTCTAAAAATCAATGCAAAAATAACCTTGGTTGAGGATTAACACACAAACAAAATAAATAAATAAAGGGGCTCCCCGGGAAAAGCACCCCGCGGGCTGCAGGGGAGTTCCGGGGTCGGGGTCACTCCAGGTCCTCAGGCCCCTGGGCCCGGCAGGCACCCCACCCGCCCCGTGCACATCCCCTGGAGAGCACCTCTCAGGGAGAAATGAGGAGTCAGACCCGAGCCCACCACCGACTTGCTCCCTCTCCGTCCCCCCTGCGTGCGTGGGAGCTGGGGGGAAAAAAAAATCAGGGACAATGCGCCCGTGAACCTAAAACTCGTCTGAAAATGGGATGCTAGAACGCAGGGGTGTTTTTTGCCTGAGGGGAAGGAGAGGGCCGTTCTCCAATACTTAAAGGTGGGGGTGCCCAGGGGGAAGGCATAGGAAGGGGCGGGGGGGGGGGGCGTCCCAGGAAGATGGATGTCTGGCTCCTAGAGAACTTTGGGGGAGTGGGGGCCGACCCCAAGGGGCTTCAAGGTGCAGACAAGCGTTGGGCTAGCTGACTTGAGGGTCTCAGTGGCCCCCCGACCCCAATGGGTACCTGAAATCGCGGATAGCACCGAACCCTTTCTTTGTACCAGCTTTCTTTCTTTTTTTCAAATCCTCACCCGAGGATGTTTTTCCATTGATTTTTAGGGAGAGTGGAAGAGAGAGGGAAAGACAGAGAGAAACATCGATGTGAGAGAAACACATCCATTGGTTGCTTCCTGCACGCGCCCCGACCAGGGCCACGCCAGGGAGGAGCCTGCCACCGAGGTACGTGCCCTTGACCCGGATCGAACCCGAGACGACCCTTCGGTCCGCAGGCCGACGGTCTATCCACGGAGCCACCCCGGCCAGGGCTCTTGACCAAGTTTCTTCCTGTACACACACACACACACACACACACACACACACACACACACACACACACACACACACACACCTGGGATAAAGTTCACTTTGTAAACCAGGCTCGGTAAGAGATGAGCAGCAATATGACTCATAACAACACAGAACCATTATAACCACGCACTGAAAAAGCTACAAGCTATCTTATTGTCGGCTCCGGACAAAGGGCCGATTCACGGGCGGGACAGCGTGGGGTGGTGGCGCGAGACGTCATCACGCTGCTCCGAACGGCGCGCGATTTAAAACTTAGGAATTGTGTGTTTCTGGAGCTTTTCCCCTTGATATTTTTGGGCCACGGTTGGTCTCCAGTGAGGAGCTGGTGAGCCGAGAGACACGACCGGGGACAGGAAGTCTGCTTGGGGCTCCCCATTAGCGGGGGTCACAGCGGCACTGGCACCCCGTTGGCTCACGAAACCGTGTGCCAGGTGGGGCTTTTAATTTCATGGGAGCCTGTGAGTCCTCTAGTTTCTTACCGTTTTTTGTTTGTTTTTTTTTTTTTGTTACAATATATTTTATTGACTTTTTACAGAGAGGAAGGGAGAGGGATAGAGAGAAACATCGATGAGAGAGAAACATGGATCGGCTGCCTCCTGCACACCCTCCCACTGGGGATGTGCCTGCAACCCAGGTACATGCCCTTGACGGGAATCGAACCCGGGACCCTTCAGTCCGCAGGCCGACGCTCTATCCACTGAGCCACACCGGTTAGGGCCGTGGTCGGCAAACTGTGGCTCGCGAGCCACATGCGGCTCTTTGGCCCCTTGAGTGTGGCTCTTCCACAAAACACCACGGCCTGGGCGAGTCTGTGTGGAAGAAGCGGCGTTAGAAGAAGTTTAAGCTTAAAAAACGTGGCTCTCCAAAGGAATTTCCATCGTTGTCCTGTTGATGTTTGGCTCTGCGGGACGAATGAGTTTGCCGACCACTGGGTTAGGGCTTCTTACCGTTTTTTATAAAAAATATATTCTTAATGATTTCAGAGAGGAAGGGAGAGGGAGAGAGAGAGAGAGAAACATCCAGGATGAGAGAGAATCCTCGACCGGCTGCCTCCCGCACGCCTCGCACTGGGGATCGAGCCCGCCACCCGGGCGTGTGACCCCGACCGGGAATCGAACCGTGATCTCTGCCACCTGCAGGGGACGCTGGGAGACCTCTGACCTCTCGCCGTCGTCCTCGCAGCCTGGCGGGGCCCCTGCGGGTCCTGTCGATTGTTACCCCTTTTCCAATCCCGACTTCTCCCTCCAGTCAGGACAGTTCAACGAGGACATGATTCCCACGGTCGGGTTCAACATGCGCAAGATCACCAAAGGGAACGTGACCATCAAGGTGGGCGCGGAGGGAGGAGGGGTGGGGAGCCCCGGACGGGGAGCGGGGGGAGGGTAGAGGGTCTGGTTGCCCGCCGCCGGCTGCTGAGACCGCCGCCCCCCTCTTCTCGCTCAGCTCTGGGACATCGGGGGACAGCCCCGCTTCCGCAGCATGTGGGAGCGCTACTGCCGAGGAGTGAGCGCCATCGTGTGAGTGCCTGCGGGGTCACGACCCCAGCCTCCCCTGTTCCCCCGCCTCACCACCTGCAGGGCCCAGGCTCACGGCTGACCCCCGAGGCCCAGGCTCATGGCTGACCTCGGGGACCCAGGCTCACTGCTGACCTCCGGGGCCCAGGCTCATAGCTGACCTTGGGGACCCAGGCTCGGGGCTGACCTCCGGGGCCCAGGCTCATAGCTGACCTCGGGGACCCAGGCTCGGGGCTGACCCCCAGGGCCCAGGCTCAGAGCTGACCTCGGGGACCCAGGCTCGGGGCTGACCCCCAGGGCCCAGGCTCAGAGCTGACCTCGGGGACCCAGGCTCAGGGCTGACCCCCAGGGCCCAGGCTCAGGGCTGACCCCCAGGGCCCAGGCTCGGGGCTGACCCCTGGGGCCCAGGCTCAGGGCTGACCTCAGGGACCCAGGCTTGGGGCTGACCCCTGGGGCCCAGGCTCACAGATGACCTCGGGGACCCAGGCTCAGGGCTGACCCCTGGGGCCCAGGCTCAGAGGCCTGGAGTGCCTGCAGGTCTCGTGTCCATCAGCCCAGGAGACATTCCTGGGGCCCCCGCCAGGCCCAGGCGCACAGGCCCCAAGAGCCACAGGTGGCCCGGAGGGCACAGACTCCCGCCCCGGGCCGCACTCCTGCCCCTCCCTCTCACCTGTGAAGTCACGGGCGGTGCCACCCCGTCTCCCAGGTACATGGTGGATGCCGCTGACCAGGAGAAGATCGAGGCCTCCAAGAACGAACTGCACAACCTGCTGGACAAGCCCCAGCTGCAGGGGATCCCGGTCAGCTGCCCCAGGGGTCCCAGGGCGGCCGAGGACATGGCGGGGGGTGCGGGAGGCGGGCGGAGCAGGCAGAGGGCAGAAGCCCGGCCACAGCGCCCCTGGACCTGGGCCCGTCCTCCCTTCTCTGTAGGTCTTAGTCCTGGGAAACAAGCGAGACCTCCCGGGAGCCCTGGATGAGAAGGAGCTGATTGAGAAAATGTGAGTCCGGTGACCTCTCGCCGGCTCCCCAAACCCCCAGGCACCTGAGAGCCAGCGGGCGAGCTGCTGTTCTCAGGGATGGCCACCCGGGGGCAGCAGAGCCCACCCGCCTGGGAGCCGCCCACCACCTGCCTTGGGGGCCCAGGCCCAGAGCAGAACCCCAGCCCCCGGCCTAGGGCCCATTCATCTCTGGTTCCCCCCCTCCGCCCCCCCCAGGAATCTGTCTGCCATCCAGGACCGAGAGATCTGCTGTTACTCCATTTCCTGCAAAGAAAAGGACAACATTGGTGCGTGGGTTGCGGGGGGGCGGGGGGGGGGGGCAGAAGGGGGGGCAGGGGAGGACGGGAGAGGCCCCTCTGGCTGATTCAGCGCCCAGGCCCCCAAAGCCCCCACTCCCACCCTTTCCTGGAAGCCCAGAGCGCGGTGGCCCTCCTGGGGGTGGGGGTCAGGCAGTCGGAGGCCACATTCTTTTTTTTCTTTTTTTTTTAATGTACTTATTGGTTTTTTAGAGAGGGAGAGGGAGAGAGAGAAACATCAGTGAGAGAGAAACATCATCAGTGGGCTGCCTCCCGCGTGCCTCTGGTTCCTGGGTCCACGCTGGACCGCGGAGCCACGACAGCCGGGCAAGGCCCCGTTCTGAGCACCTCACCTGCTCTGTCGGCCTTCCCCGGGCCTGGCCTCCCCACCGGTAACACCCCAGGTGGGGCGGGCGCTTCCCAGACCCCTCCTGCTCTGGCTCTCAGCACCCCGACGCCCCTGCCCCCTGTCCGGGGCTGTTCCGAGCTGGATGGCTCTGGGCTTCGATGCCCTGAGGGTGGATCCTGTCTGCAGTTTGGGGAGGCCTGGGCCTCGTCACTGCCCCATGGGGACACCTCGTCACCCCCTTCTCTTCTCCTCCCCGCCCCCCCAGACATCACCCTACAGTGGCTTATCCAGCACTCGAAGTCACGGAGAAGCTGAGACTGCGGCGGCCCCTCACCCTCGGACCAGGGACCCACCCACCACCCAGACCTGAAGCCGAGCTCCCCGCCCACCCCCCAAAGCCCACCCCGCGTCACCCCAAAGCCCCCCCACCCCGCATCGCTGGTGTGGGGAGGGGCCCTCTGGGGACCCCAGAGTCCTGTTCTGCTGAGGTTTGAACTCCTGTTTTTATTGTAAAATAAATCGCTCCCCCTGGTCCCCTAATCTCCCCCTTACCCGTCCCCTCTCCCCGGCCCCTCCCCAACCCTGCTTCCCCCTCTCAGCAGCCCTGGCCCCAGCCCCCCCCCCCCCCCCCCCGCTCCTGTCCCCTGTCCCCGTCCCTGTCCCGCCCTCTTCAACACTTCTGTTATCGTCCTGTGTGTACAGTATATATATGTATATATATTTTAATTTTTTAATTTAAGCAAAGACTAAAATCAACCATTCGATGCTGCGGGGGGCCAGGCGGGGTCCGGGAGGGGCAGCCTGGAGGGGCAGCCTGGAGGGGCGGCCTGGAGGGGTGGAAGGGTCGCGGGCACCACGTGGGGCAGGTACCAGCCTGGACACTGGTGGCCGTCCCACGCCCTGTGCACGCCCGCCTCCCAGCCTGGCGGTCCCCGCCCGCATGTCACCTCCCCACGGAGCCCCCAGAGGCACCCCTCTCGGCCCCCTGCCTCCTAGGGCCCCCGGCACAGCCAGCTGCCCGAGACCACCAGGCCCGGGGGGCAGGGGCCCAGCACCCCATGCCCATATGCCCATGGCCCTGTGGCCGCAGCCCCTGCCCCTCCCAGGCCTCCCCCCACCCCCACGGGCACCTCGCTTTCTGTTCTCGTTTTTTTTGTTGTTTTTTTTTACAGTCGCACAAGGAGGGCGCTCAGCGTGGGGGGTGGCTCTCCGGGTTCTGTGTTTGTTTGTTTGTTGGTTTTAATTTAATGATTTGTAAAGTGATGGTCTTTTTTATTTTAATATACGTTCCAGCTCCTATTTAACTTCTGTTTGGAACATGATTCTTGTCGCTGTACATTTTTTTTTTTTTTTGCCTCCTAACAACAACATGAATAAATTAGCCATTTTGTGCTGGGGGGTGAGGTGTCCGCTGTTTTTCCGGGGGGCCACCCTCACCCCCACCCACGGGCACCAACGGCCACAGGGAGAAGGGGAGGCGGGTGCCCACAGGCTGACAAGGGCATTTCCCTGGGCGCCTCCCACGGGGGTGCCCTGCCCTCGCCCGCCTCCTCTCTGCTGGCAGCTGCCAAGTGGAGCTCAGGGGTCTGTTTCAGGGACCGCCTGGGGCATCGTGGGGGGGACGGTGTGGGAGGGGGCGGGCCCTCTGTGTCCTCACAGCCCGGCTGGGACCTCCCCTGCAGCCTGAGTGGGTCCCCCACTCCCCACGGCCCAGCTGGAGCCACTGCCTGTCCCCAGGGCAGAGCTTGGCGGCCTCCCTCCTGGGCTGGGAGGGGCAGTACCCTCACCCCCCTGCCCACTTCCAGCCGTTGGCCCCCCGTCCCCCACCCGTGTGCCCCTCCTGGGTGCCCACAGCTGCCGGCCCAGCTCACCCGAATCCTGAGCCATCTTGACCTAGTTTCTCAGGAGGCCCCGCCTCCCCCAGCCTCCGCCCCCCCCACCCCCCACCCCGGAAGTGGAGCTTCCTCACCTGGCCCTGCAGGAAGACGGAGCTCCCAGGGCCTGAGCCGGGCCCAGTGGCCCTCCAGGTCGGGCTCTGAGCCGGGGCTGCCTTGTTGGCTCTGAGCTGCCCGAGCCGTCCACGCCCCCACGCCCTCCCCCCGCCCTCGCCCCAGGCCTCTGCCTCCTGGTCCTCGGAGCCGCCCAGACATGGTGGCCTGGGAGGACGCGCCCACGGCCGGAGGAGCTCAGGGCACAGCTGGGCAGAGTTTGGTAAACAGCGTCATGGCCTTCCTCACAACATGCCCCCCCGGGGAGGAGCGTGGAGCTGGGGTCCCCTCTCCAGCACAGGCGCTGCCCTGGCCTGGAGCCTGGGGAGCAGGACGGGCTGTTTGGGGCTGACGGGCCCTTCTGGGGGCTGCCTGCTGCAGGGTGGAGGGGGGGGTGAGGTTGGAGCTGGGACATGCAGCCGGGCCTACACAAGGCAGGTGCCTGAGCACCATCGGGAGAACCGGAGCGGGGACGGCCCTGCTTCCGTGTCAATGGCCCCGTGTGGGGGGCGCCTCTGCCCACCCTCGTGCGTGAGCCGCCGCCCAGGCCAGGCCGCCTCTGGCCCTGCAGAGCTGAAGTCCCCAGGGGAAGGCAGGGGCCGGGGTTACCCCCACACACACCCCCCGCCCCGTGCTCCTCGTCTTCTCATCCCACCAGTGTGGGGAGGGAGGCGTCCCCCGACTCCAATAGCAAGGCTGAGCCGAGACTTTCAGCGACAGTGTCCGGCTGACCAAAGTGAGGCGATGGCCGCCCCCACAAGTGCACGGTCCCCCACCCGCCTGCCTGCTGCGGGGGGATCCATGGGTCTTCCCCCTCCCACCTGGCCCAGGGTCTGAGGGTGCTCTCCTGACGACCGCCCTGGGGAGGGAGTGTCAGCATCCAGCTCATGGCCGCCGCCCACCCCTGTGCCCAGTCGGGGACCCCTGAGCAACAAAGGCCACATTGTCCCCCAGCCAGCCAGCCAGCCGGGGAGGGGGGGGCGCAGGACAGTGCCCATTCCCAAGGCCCCACTGGCCTGCTGGCTGCTATGCAGGCCTTAGCGCTGGCTGGCAGGCGGGGCAGAGGCTGGGCACAGCCTCGGGGGACCCCCTCCCCCGCCCCACTCAGCCCTGGAGCTGGCCAAGCCCGAGGGAGAGGCAGAGGGTGTCCTTTGTGAAGAGGCCCCCAAACAGGATGGGGAGGGGTCCCCCCCGCCTGCTGCCCGCCAGCCCCTCCCCCCCCCCCCTGCCTGCCCTCCATCCTCAGCTCTGCCCAGATCCGACTTCACCTCGGTTCACCCCGGCCCCCTCCTCCCTCAGGGGCATCCAGGACGGGGGACGAGTTGGAGGAAAAGCAGGCCGGCCATCGCTCCCTGTCCAACACCCCCCCCCCCATCTTCAGTCTCCACAGACAAAGCTGGGGCTGCCATCACCACGGCAACAGGTCCTCGGAGGGATGGGTGGGTCACCTAGCAACGGCCTCCCTCCCTCCCGGCGTCATGGGCTCGGGGGTGGGTGCCAGGGATGGAGAACAAGGCTGTTCAGATCCCAGGGCGTGGGAGGGGGGAGGAGGTTTGGGGACAGGGCGGGCTGAGGACAAGGGGTGTGGGAGGGGCGGGCTGAGGAGAAGGGGCCCAGGGCCCCGGGCACCCCGCCCCTCCCCACGGGGCCCCCAGGCACCCTCTGAGCCCCCAAGTAGAGGTTCTAGGTGGGCCTGGCGGGCAGACTTGCCGGTGGTTCTGGGGTTCAGAAGGCAGCGGGACTCCGGTGCCAGGCGTGGTCATGGTGGGGCTGATGGTCCCCCGTGATGTGCCCGGTGCCAATTCTCTGGGTCCAAACAGGCCCAGGCCGCCCGAGGGGGTGGATGCCCAGGGCAGGACCAGCAGGAAGAGCTGCGGGGGCAGGCGGGGGGTGGGCAGGGGGTGGAGCCCGGGGGAAGTCGGGGGGGGGGGGGGGGCAGGCCGGGGACAGGCAGCTGCACGCCATCGTCCTGAGTAACAAGAGGAGCTCTCAGAGGCAGCGGCTGGAAGCCCGGGGCTCACGGGGGGCGGCTGCTGGTGCCCCTCGAATGGGGGCTTTGTGGAGAGGGGAGCGGGGGTGGGGCTCCGGGGGGCACAGCTAGCTGGCAGCCCTCTGACTCCCCAGGAACCCTGGCTGAGCGCCCTCCATCCACCTGCCCCTCTAAAGCCCTCAGCCAGCCCGGCCGGCGTGGCTCAGGGGTTGAGCGTCGACCTAGGAACCAGGAGGTCAGGGTTCGATTCCCGGTCGGGGCACACGCCCAGGTTGTGGGCTCGATCCGGGGCGTGCAGGAGGCAGCCAATCCGTGATTCTCTCTCATTGTGGATGTTTCTCTCTCTCTCTCCCTCTCAATAAAAATACATTTAAGCCCTAACCGGTGTGGCTCAGTGGATAGAGTGTTGGCCTTCGGACTGAAGGGTCCCGGGTTCGATTCCGGTCAAGGGCATATACCTTGGTTTCGGGCACATCCCCAGTGGGGGGTGTGCAGGAGGCAGCTGATCGATGTTTCTAACTCTCTCTCCCTCTCCCTTCCTCTCTGTAAAAAAATCAATAAAATATATTTTTAAAAAATACATTTAAAATAAATAAGTAAAATAAAGCCGTCAACCCATAGGTGGCCAGGAGTCCCCCCGTGGGCACTGCCCACCCGGGGAAGGCCCGGGCACCCCTGAGCACCCCCAGGACAGGCAGAAGGAAGTCCAGTGGGCACAGGGCTAGTTCTATCTACTTTATTGTGTTTTAAGAAAGGCCTTCTACAGGGGAGCACCTAACGAGGGGTGTGAGGAGGGCACCGAGGAGGAGGAGGAGGAGGAGGAGGAGGAGGAGGAGGAGGAAGAGGAGGAGGGAAGAGAAGCCTCCAGAAGAAGAGACGGCGCCAGGAGGAGGGAGGGTCCAGGCTGGGACGAATCGGGTACAGAGAAGAGCCAGGTAGGGCTGGTCTCCAAAGAGCCCCCCGATTCCGGGATGGGTGGGGGCGCGCAGAGGAGCTCAGGGAGGGCACCCCTGGAGGACTGGGACCAGCGGAACTTGGGGCTCCCAGCTGGTGGGACAGGGAGTTTGGGGCCGTTTCTAAGGATCTACAAGCATCACAGTCCGCCCCCGGCTGGGACAGGAAGGCCCTGCGTGGGGAGGGGCCCAAACTTGCCCGGACCCTCCACACCAGGCCCCCCGTCCACCTCCGGAGAGCAAGCCGGCCGGGCCGTCCCAGCCAGAGCCGCGGGGACAGGGACAGGGACACGCGCAGGCCCCCCGGGGCCCGGCCTCAGCAGGGCGTGCCCAGGGGCAGGAGCGCAGGCGACTCCCTGGGCTTGTGGAAGTAGATGGAGGAGGACATCTCCGTCTTCAGCTTGCCGTCGGCGCCGGGGGCGGCCCGGGTGTCCGCGGGCCCCCCGCACGCCTCGCAGCAGCAGCAGCAACAGTCCAGGAAGGCCCG
Organism: Ia io; assembly: GCA_025583905.1. Classification (NCBI taxonomy): domain Eukaryota; kingdom Metazoa; phylum Chordata; class Mammalia; order Chiroptera; family Vespertilionidae; genus Ia; species Ia io. Next base: position 17,622,601 of record JAJQQW010000024.1, on the reverse strand, counting down.
GCCCAGCGGCCGTGACACACACAGCAGCAGCACGGGGGTCAGTGCGCCCTTGAAGAAGGCGGAGAACTGGGTGACCAGGCCCAGCAGGCCCAGGGTCTGGCGGCTCAGCTCGGCGGCCAGGTAGGCCCGCACGAGGTTGCAGACGTTCTCGGGCAGCGTGCACAGGGCGTAGACCACGGTCAGCCCCACCACCGTGGCGTTGGGCTGGCTCTCGCCCTGCCCGTGCTTGCCCGCCGCCGGGCACGACGCGGGCCTCCGCCCCCCGGGGGGGCCCCGCACGCGCCAGGTCACCAGCTGGCAGGTGACAGTGAAGAGGATGGGCAGGCAGAAGTAGCAGCCGAAGGACCACCACATGCGGGCGTGCTGGTAGGTCATCACCAGCGAGTAGAGGGACTCGGGCAGGCCGGCCGAGGGGCGCATGACGCAGGTGTCCACGGTGCCCCCCGCGGGGGCGGGGGCGGGCTCCTGCGCCAGCTGCCACAGCAGGAGCTCGGGCACGGCCAGCGTCATGGAGCCCACCCAGATGACGGCCAGCTTGGCCAGGATGGACTGGCACCGCTCGACGGGCCGCACCTTGGGCAGCGTGCTGGTGGCCACGTGGAAGCGGTCGATGCCCAGGGCGCAGAGACTGAAGGTCGTGACCCCAAGAGAGGAGACCTGGGCGAAGACGGGGAGGGAGAGGAAGGAAGCCACGGGTCAGACCAGGGGCTGAGCGGTGGGTGGAGGGGGGTCAGCAGGAACCGCCCACGATGTGCATGGAGCATTTGGGGTTTTTTTTGTTGTTCATCCTCACCCGAGGATATTTTCCCATTGGTTTTTTAGGGAGAGCAGAAGAGAGAGGGAGAGACAGAGAGAAACATCGATGTGAGAGAGACGCGTCGATGGGTTGCCTCCTGCACGCGCGCCCTGACCAGGGCCAGGGCCGGGGAGGAGCCTGCAACCAAGGTTTGTGCCCTTGACCGGAATCGAACCCGGGACCCGTCGGTCCACAGGCCGACGCTCTATCCACTGAGCCACACCGGCCAGGGCTGCACGGAGCATTGTGTACTCGCCAGGCACCTCCCCTCTGCCATCAGGTCCTCGCAACAACCAGCCGCCTTCAGAGCAGGGAACTTCCCGGCCGGCCGGCGAGGCTCCGTGGTTGAGTGTCAACCCAGGAACCAGGAGGTCACTGTTCGATTCCCGGTCAAGGGCACACGCCTGGGTTGCGGGCTCGATCCCCAGTAGGGGCGTGCAGGAGGCAGCCGATCCATGATTCTCTCTCATCATCGATGTTTCTATCGCTCTCTCCCTCTCCCTTCCTCTCTGAAACCAATAAAAATACATTTTAAAAAAAAGAAGAAGAGCCCTCACCGGTGTGGCTCAGTGGATAGAGCATCGGCCTGCGGACTGAGGGGTCCGGGGTTCGATTCCGGTCAAGGGCATGTACCTCGGTTGCGGGCACATCCCCAGTGGGGGGCGTGCAAGGAGGCAGCTGATCTGTGTTTCTCTCTCATTGTGTTTCTAACTCTCTATGCCTCTCCCTTCCTCTCTGTAAAAAAAAAAAAAAAAAAATCAATAAAATATATTTTTAATAAAAAAGAAAAGAGGAAACTGCTTGTCAGGACAGACCTTGGAGGGCAGAGCTGAGGCCCCACGGCAGCCGGCCTGGCCTCTCTGGCTTCGGGGTGAGTGTGGGCCCCCCAGACACCCTGGCTCCTGGGACTTGGAAAGCATCTCCAAGGCAGAGTCCACACAGGGGCTCAGGAGCCCTGGTCTTTGCAGGTTACGTGGTCTTGGTCCTGCCCCCGTTACGTGCAAATGCATGGTGTCGGGGAACACGTCTCGCACACACTCACAAACACACACTCCCATGCTCACCCTGGCCCTGTCCGGAGCAGCGGGGCTTGGCCACGTGGGGTCGCGAACTCGCCCACCCTCCCCGTGGGCGCTCCCTGAGCCGACAGGAAAACCGCCTGGGAGCCAAGAGGAAGCCGCCAGGGTGGCCGCCGCGGCGAGTGCCCCCGAGAAGAAAGGGAGCCGGGCCTCCCGCCGTCTGAGGACAAGGACTGCGCCCGACGCCTCCGCCACGCTCGGCTCTCCCGCTCGGGGACACGGCCCCCCACCTGTGAGCAGGGCCACCGGGCGTCCTTGGTGAGACGTGCCGACCCCCCGCAGGGCGGCCGCGGGCCGGGCAAGCCACCGGCTCTCTCCTCCTCCCCCTGCCTCTCACCGGACATCTCAACTCTCTCTCCCTCTCCCTTCCTCTCTGTAAAAAATCAATAAAACATATATATATTTTTTAAAAAGAGTCATTCCTGAGACACCCCTCCCCCCCCTTGAACTTGGTCCTGGACTTCCACCTACCATCCTTCCTACAAGGAGGGCTCGTGGGTGACCGCTGCCCTCCAAGAGGGGAAGAGGGTGGCGAGGAGGCCTTGGGCCAGAGGGTGGGTCAGGGTGCGTCTCCGCATACCAGCACCCCTCCCCAGGCCACTTCCAGGAAAAACCACCATCTATCGAATTCCTCTCATTCTAAGCCCTTTATCCTAAGCACCACTTAATCCTTCAAGAATTCATCCCATCCTGGCTGGTGTTGCTCAATGGTTAGAGCATCGCCTCCCGCGCACACCCAAGGGCCATGGGTTTGATTCCCGGTCAAGGAAAACCTTGTCCCTGGGTCACAGGTTTCGATCCTCGGCCCTGGTCAGGGCTCGTGGGGGGAGGCGACACACCAATGGATGTGTGTCTCTCTCACATCCATGTTTCTCTCTCTCCCCATCCCTGCTACTGTCTCTAAACATCAATGGAGCCCTAGCTGGCTTGGCTCAGTGGACAGAGCGTCAGCCTGCGGACTGAAGGGTCCCAGGTTCGATTCCGGCCAAGGGCACGTGCCTGGGTTATGGGCTCGATCCCCAGTAGGGGGCGTGCAGGGGCAGCCAATCAATGATTCCCTCTCATCATCGATGTTTCTATCTCTCTCTGCTTCTCCCTTCCTCTCTGAAATAAATAAATAATTATATTTTTTAAAAATAAAATAAAAAATCAGTGGAGCCCGGCTGGCATGGGTCAGGGGTTGAGCATTGACCTGTGAACCAGGAGGTCAAGGTCCGATTCCCGGTCAGGGCACCACAGGCCCGGGTTTGGGCATCGGCAGGGGACCCTCAGGAGAGTCAGACGCCCAGAGGATGGAAAGGGGGAGAGATGGCGGGGGGCAGCGCAGAGACAGAGCGGGGACAGCCGCCCTGAACAGCTCCCGCGGGGGACGCCTGGCTGCCCTGCACCCAGGCCCTGCACCCCGGGCCGCTCCCCCCGAGAGCCACCCGCAGCCAGTCCCTGGAGATGCAGTAAGACTGTGCTCAGGCCCCGGGTCGCGGGGTTGCGGGGTCGCGCGCCCACACCTCCCACGGCTAGCGGCGCCCCCAGACACTCACCTCCAAGAAGGGCACGGCCCGGCAGGACGCGTCCCCCAGCAGCCGCTGCTTGGCGAGCTCGTTGAAGATGACGACGGGCAGGCAGAAGAAGAGGACCAGGAAGTCCCAGAGGGCGAGGCTGGCCAAGATGGCATTCCAGGCGCTCTTCAGGTAGTAGCTGTGCCCCACCACGCACATGACCGCCAGGTTGCCCACGATGCCCACGGCGAACACCACCAGGGCCAGCAGCAGGACGGCGTAGGCTCCGTAGGAGCGCTCGGTCACCGGGTACAGAGGGTTCTGCATCTGCAGCCGCTGACCAGGCACCCCCGTCGGAGGGCCCCCCGGCGCTGGCCCACTGCCTGGGGTGCCCCCGGTGTCATCCGGGCGGGGGCTGGTGGCCGCCCAGGGCTCGGTGGGCTGCGGGCCAGCAGGGGGGCGGAGGGGCCGGGGGAACTCAGCCCAGGCCTCGGGCACGTACTTCTGCACGCCCCGGGCTTCCTCGTCCTCCGTGCCTCTCCGGGGCCGGCTCCTCGGGTTCAGAGCCCCGGCCGGGAGCCTCCCGGGGTGCAGGGGGGTGTCCCCAGGGACGCCGCTCAGCTCCGCAGCCGACACCGCCGTGAGGGAGACGGCCAGCGGCCACAGCCACCGCATGGCCACCGACGGCAAGAGGCAGCTGTCCCGCGGAGAGCAGGTGAGGGCAGGGGCCCCGGTGGTGCCCGAGGACCAGAGAGAGGCAGCTGGCCGCTCGGTCCGCCCCCGGGAGGCGTCTGGCATCACCACCCTCCCCGGTGGCCTCCAGCCGCTCCCGCCCGCCCCGCCGGCCGAGGGCTGGGCAGGGCCCTCTGCTGGACACAGAGCTCCCTCTGCTGCCCTGCAGGACACTCCTCCTCGGGCCCCACAGGCGACAGCGTGTCAGCCCCACAGCCCTCAGGGGCCGCCCGCTCCCACCACGGGAGCCAGACAGGACCTGGGTCCCACAGGGAGCAGGGGCGGGACCGGAGCTGGGACCCCCACCTCCGCAGACAGGGCTAAGGCAGCCGCTGTGCCTGCCGCTGTCATTCACTGGGCACGCAGTCGGCCCCTGTGCGCTCAGCTGACGTCCCGTCTCCCCTCACAGCAGCCCGAGGGGGCCGGAGGGTGGGGGGTGAGGGACAACATGGCCATGTTTCGGGTCAGAGACCCCGAGGCTGCAGAGCAAGGCGGGGGCCTGGCCCAAGTCCAGAGCCCTTTCCCTCGACGCCGTGCCCGTCGGCCGGGCCCCTGGCCGCACCAATGCCCTCGGAAAGCAGCAGTAAAAAGCCTCGTCCGGCCCGGCCAGCGTGGCTCGGTGGATAGAGCGTCCGCCTGGGGACTCAAGGGTCCCGGGTTCGATTCCAGTCAAGGGCATGTACCTTGGTTGCGGGCACATCCCCAGTGTGTGTGTGTAGGGGGGGGGGGGGGGGTGCAGGAGGCAGCTGATCGATGTCTCTCTCTCATTGATGTTTCTGGCTCTCTATCCCTCTTCCTTCCTCTCTGTAAAAAAATCAACAAAATATACTTAAAAAATAAAAAATAAATAAATAATAAAAAGTGGAAACAGGTCCGGAGAGGAATAGAGCCGCAGCCCGCACAGACCTCGGGGCCCAAGTCGGGCACGTGCCACGAGGGGTCGACCTGGGCACAGGCTGAGCCCCCTCTGCTCCTTCTTCGCTCTCATGGATGTGCCCCCGTCACCCCGCGCTGCACGGAGGAGGTGCTGGGTGAACTCTGACCCCTGAGAGGGCTTCCTTGGTTCCGTGGGGCGGCTGGACCGGCAGAGGCCACTAGGGGGAGACAGATGTCCGGTAACCGGGGCCTCGCTCCCCCATCGTCCCCTCCCACCCGCTGGCCCCCAGCCCTCTGCACCCCGACACCAAGTGCCAGGGGATGTGCCCCCCCCCCCCCCTCACTCCCCCTGAGGGCGCCCCACATGGGCTCCCCCAACGCTCTGCTCCTGTCCCAGCTGCTGCTTCGAGGGCCACCCCTCCCTCCAGGCCAGGTGCAGGCCGGTCCCGAGTCCCCGAGGCCAGTGGGAGGCGAGACTCCTGCCCGTGGGAATGTCTGCCCGATCCCAGGGATTCCCCATCCTCCTCCCTCGGGATTTCCCTACGGCCTGCAACAAAAAGGGTGCTTAGGTGGGACGGGGTGGGACAGAGGCAGGGGCTGCCCCGGGCCCTGGACGAGGGAGGCCCCGGGCGGTCACGGGTGCCAGTCTGAACCCCGTGCCGGGCGGTCCATGGCCGGGCACCCACCCGCCGAGACCTGGGTCCGGAACGAGACCTCAGGCTCTGCCCCTCTGGTGCTGGGGGGCGGGGGGGGGCCTTGGCCAAGTGCTTGACCTCTCTGTGCTGTGTTTCTCTGCGTCTGCCCCTTGGGGTGGCAGCCCCTGGTCGCGAGGACGGCTGAGGGCACCTACGTCGTCGCGGCCACACGGCCCGGCCCATTCGAGTGTGAGCTGTGGGCGGCAGTGAGCCAGCCGGCCCGCGAGGCCGGGACCAGCATCACCCTCAGCGACAGACTTGGAGAGGCAGGCGGCGGCCCGAGAGGCCTGGGAGGCAGACTCTGGGCAAGGGGTGCTGGCATTTGTTGGAGAAACGTTTGCCAAACACGTTAGGCGCCAGGCACGAATCGAGGCCCAGGAGCCCGTGTCCCTAATGAGGGAGGAACCTCTGCTTGCACCCCTCCGCGGACGGGGAACTCACTACCACAGAGGGGTCACCCTCGGCAGGCGGCGGCCCTCTGGGCTGGGACCTGGCTCTGAGGCCCTGCGGGGCGGTGGCGGGGAGTGGGGCGGGGAGCCAGCCCCAGGCTGGGACTGCCTGGGAGGTGCGGTAGTGCCAGGGTCCTGCCCCCCAAGTCCCTCCCCACCCCCCGCCCTCTGGTGCTGTTGCCACCGCCTCAGGGAGCCCGGCTGGGACAGGCAGATTATTCATTGCCAGGTGCCCTGATGTCCTGACCAGGCTGCTACCTCAGCACAGAAGAATGCTGGGGGGGGGGGGGGGGGAGGCAGAGGGTTAACCCTTCCCGGGCAGCACCGGCACCGGCCAGGATGGCTAAGCTCCTTCTTTCGGGGTCTCTGAGCCCACGAGGGGCACGGTGGTCCCCCCCGCATCTGGCTGGTGAGTCCTCCCTGGACACAGCACGAAATCAAACTCACAGCCCGGCCGGGGTGATTCTGTGGTTGAGCGTCGACCTAGGAACCAGGAGGTCAGGGTTCGATTCCCGGTCCGGGCACAGGCCCTGGTTGCCGGCTCGGTCCCCAGTAGGGGGCGTGCAGGAGGCAGCCAATCCATGATTCCCTCTCCTCCTGGTTGATGTTTCTATCCCTTCCTCTCTGAAATAAAAAAAAAAAATATATATATATATATATATATATATATATATATATATATATATATATATATATATACATATACATATATATATATTTTTTAAAGAATTCACACACTTCTCCTCCCCTCCCAGCTGTGTGGCTGCGGGCGGGTCCCCGGGTCATGTGACCTGCCTGACCCCAGTGCTCTGGAGGGCGTGCGAAGACGGTCACACGCCTGGGGGCGCTGTTCTGAGCGGTTTGACAACCGAGAAGCATTGCTGACCCGCAGTGGGTGGTCCTGAAGGTGGACCCCCTCCTCCCTCCTCACGGGGAGTCCACGACTTGGATGGCCGAGGGTCCCTGTGCTCATGAAGGAGGCGGGCAGGGGGCCCTGAGCAGACGCTGGACCTCAGACCCCACGGCTTCCCGTCACTCTCCGGGGCGAACCGTTCATCCACCTCCGTCCACCTTAGTCATCTCGTGGCCACCGAGACCGAGACCGGGCTGGGAGTGCCGACGTCAGAGCCACACCTCCCCGAGAGGAGGAAATTTCCCAGATGCAAAGGAGGCTAAAGATAGCCGCGGAGACCCCGCCCTCGGCCCGGTTCCCTGGAACTGGCAGGGTCACCTCGCCACCCCGGCTGCCCCAGGTCCGGGCAGGCTGGCCCTGTGGGGGAGGGGCAGGGTTTATGGCCCCAGGAGAGGCCCCGCCCTCCCCGGCCCTCCTCGCTGCAGGGCCCAGTCTGGGCCTCTCGCTCGGAAGCTGCTATACAAGCCCACGGTGCGTGTCCACACGGTCCCCCCCCCCCCCCCGCTGTCCTGCCCCCGACCGAGTACACGCACGGTTTGCACATTCGCTGCATTTGCAAGGCTGGGCTGGGCTGGGCAGGCGGGTTCCAGCGCAGGCCGTGCCTCGGGCTGCGTACTATACAGCCCCTGGTCCGGCCGGCGTGGCTCAGTGGTTGATCATCGACCTAGGAACCAGGAGGTCACGGTCAGGGCACATGCCTGGGCGGCAGGCTCGATCCCCAGTAGGGGGCGTGCAGGAGGCAGCCGACCCATGATTCTCTCTCATCACGGATGTTTCTCTCTCTCTCTCTCTCCCTCTCCCTTTTTCTCGGTGAAATCAATAAAAACACATTTTATAAAATAAAATAAAGAAAATATCTGCCCTCACCGGTGTGGCTCAGTGGACAGAGCGTCGGCCTGCGGACTGAAGGGTCCCGGGTTCGATTCCGGTCAAGAGCATGGACCTTGGTTGCAGGCACATCCCCAGTAGGGGGTGTGCAGGAGGCAGCTGAATCGATGGTTCTCTCTCATCGATGTTTCTAACTCTTTATCCCTCTCCCTTCCTCTCTGTGAAAAATCAATAAAATATATTTTTTTAAAAAGAAAAAATATCCTTGGGTGGGGATTAACCAAAAAATTAAAAATCAATTTGTTTTTAAAAATTAAAAAACCAGCCTGCTCTAGTTGGTCAAACACTTACTGAACTCACCCAAAGGTGGGTCTATTGCAACCTCCGAGTCCCTTCTCTTTTGCCCATTTCTGACCCAAGGTGGGGAGGAGGTGGCCGTGGCCAAGGCCAGAAGGCACACGCATGTCCGCGCGTGCCGTGCGTGTGTGTATGTGTGTCTGTGTCCATGCAGACTGGGGTGTAGGCCGGTGCCCCTCCCCATGTGCGAGGGGTATGGAGCCGGGCACCTGCAGCCGAGGGGGAGCGTCAGGCCGGGCGGGGTGCGGCCAGCAGGTGCCGCAGGGGTGTCTGCTGGAAGGGCGACCGGGCCGGCCCGTGTGCTGTGGGTGAGTCAGGTGACCGGGTTCCTGGAGCCGAGCGGATGGGCTGCCCGGCTCGGGCCCTGCCCTGCGTTATCTCCGAGGCCTCCTCCCGCCCACCAGACGGACCCTGTTCCCTGGACAGACGGGCAGTGACGCTGTCGGCGGCCGACTCTGGGTCAGTGGGACGAGCCCTTTGGGAGGCTTTTTCCCAGCAACACGCGCGTTCACCTTGACCTCCGTGCTCCCCGACGCCTCTGCCCGCCCGCGGCCAGCGCACCTGCTAGGGGTGACCGGGCGGCCCGGCGGGCGGTGGCTGTGACCTGCACGGTCACGGAGGGACCGGGAGACGCCCCTGACACAGACCGGCAACCCACACATGTTGGTGGGAGGACCTTCTCGAAACCAAAGTCCAGAGGCTGGGAGGGGCCCTGGGGACCTGGCCGGGGGGGGGGGGGCGGTTGCCATGGTAACTTGGCAAGCTTCAGAGGGTCCGGCAGAGAGGAGGGGAGAGGCCAGGGACCCTTGGATCCCGGCCCACGTGGGTGCTGGGACGGTGCTGCCTCCCAGGCTCAGGCCCCAGGTGCACAGAGACAGACAAAGCGAGGCCGTGACAGGGACACGCTCTGCTCAAGGTCACAGGAGTGGACACGGGGTCATCTGCCCCCTATAGTGCTTGGCAAAGCTCACTTTTTAAAAAATATATTTTTATTGATCTCAGAGAGGAAGGGAGAGGGAGAGAGCATCATGGATCGGCTGCCTCCTGCACACCCCACACTGAGGATCGAGCCTGCAACCCGGGCCTGTGCCCTGACCGGGAATCGAACCCTGACCTCCTGGTTCCTAGGTCCACGCTCCACCCCTGAGCCATGCCCACCTGGCGGGCAGAATACAAGTGTTGTGTCCAGATTGTGGGGGGCCGTCGAGGGGGTACCTGGACAGGCCCCCGCCAGCTCCCTGTGGCTGCCAGGCTGTCGGCACCCTGGACTCTGAGCCCCTGTCCGCCCGGCCTGGCACAGCTGCACCCCGGGTGCCTGGGCAGAGGGCCAGAGGGAATTTTCCACCTGCCCGCTGTGCTGTCTGCTCCGTGGTCTGGAGCTGGGCCTGGGGAAGGGCAGCCCTTCGGGGAGCTCCCAGGTCTGGGGCTGCCTCGCTCGGGAATGGCGAGCCCTCGCCTGAGTCCAGGGTGGATGCCCGAGCCTCCCTTTTCTCCTTCAGAGAGGAGCCCACCAAGGTGAGGAGGCTCAGTGGCTGAGCGTCGACCTAGGAACCAGGAGCTCAGGGTCTGATTCCCGGTTGGGGCACAGGCCCGGGTTGTGGGCTCGATCCCTAGTGTGGGGCGTGCAGGAGGCAGCTGATCAATGTTTCTCTCTCATCAATGTTTCTGGCTCTCTATCCCTCTCCCTTCCTCTCTGTAAAAAAAATCAATAAAACATATTTAAAATAAAAAGGGGGGGGCTTGGATCATCCATGGGAACCCTGCCTTGTCCAGACGGGGATAGTGAGCGACGGACATGGCCCAGGTCACAGAGGGACGCGGTGGCAGAGTGTCCAGGCTCAGGACCCAGGTCCCGACCACACCTTCCCGCCGTCCCAGCCCTCTCTCCCCTGACCTCACTCCCAGCTCTAACCCTGACCCTATACCCCTGGCCTCGCTTTCTCGGGGTTTGTGGGCCCGGCCGGCCCTCCAGGCCTCCTCATGTGCGTGAGCATCCGCTTGGGTCGCCCCCACCACCCTCAGGGTGCCCCCCAGTCACCCCAGGCCGGCTGAGCTCCGCCCAGCAGCCTCGGGTTGAGGGTGGGCTCCCAGCCGGCCGGCCGCTGAGAAGTGACTACAGCCCTGGATGGCCCCTCCTCCCAGGAGGAGATCAGAGACTGGACAGCAGGGCAGGGGGTCCTGAGACCTGGGCCTCCAGGGAGGGGCGGAGCCGGGGGCAGGGGGAGTGAGGCCCACGGACCCCCAAATCTCTCGCCTTGCTGGGGAACCTCACGACCCCTGGCCCGGCCTTGGGCCACCAGTGGGGGTGAGGTCACAGCGCCCCGTGTGTGTCTCCAGCGAGTGCACCTGCTCTGGGGAGTAAACAGCAAATGGGAGGCCCGGGGCAGGGGCGGGGCTGAAACTGGGTGCCAGGAGCAGGTGAGTCACATTCTCACTAGGTGGCCACGAAGGAGGGGGGGAGGAGAGAAGGGGGGGGGGTAGGCAGATCCCGGGCCACAACACAGGCTGAGCCAGGCCCCACACCCCTCCTCCGGGACTCCCGAAAGGTCCTGGGAAAACGGCACCTCCTGCCTCTTCCTTTGACTGAGTTAGGAATTGCCACGCCTTAGAGACGGCCCAGAGAGGTCAAGTGACTGGTCTGGAGGCACACAGAACAGCATTGCCCGGGGGACTCCCCAGCTGCAGGTTCGTTCTATCCTTGGAGCCAAGAATAGAACTCCCAGCAGGCTTGCCCTGCCCAGCCCCGTCCTGGCCCCTCCTGCTGGGGAAAGATCCGTAATCACAGACATTGCTAAAGAGGCGGCTTAGTCAGGCCTCAGAGCTGCCCGGGGACAGGGGGACGTGAGGCCCCTCAGCCTCCCTGACGTCAGCGTCAGCGTCACCGTCAGCGGGAAGGGCCATCCCAGGAGCCCTGCCCCGTGTGTGACATGATGACATCACGGGGTGGCGGGGAGAGGAGGGCGAGGAGACCAGCACAGGCGCCTGAGGGGGGGCAGGCCCACGGCAGGGGGGGGGCAGAAACTCAGAGTGCTTGCCGCTGCCACCTCCGCCCCCTGAAACCAGGGTCTGGTGCCCACCCCAACCCCGTGACTGAGTCAGCCCCAGGCCCGTGACGGGCAGCATCGGCCAGGCCTGCCCCGCGGCCCGGCGTTGTGGTTGGGGTGGAATTCGCAGAATGCCAAGTTTCAGGTCACCCTGGCACATCTCGGCGTGCCCCTGGGCGGCCGAGACCCGGGCAGGTTTTCGGCCTCCCTGAGCCTCATCTGTAACTTGGGGTGAACTCACCGCCCGCCCCCCCCCTGCCCCCCCGCCACCGGCAGGGTCCTCCTGAAGAGCTGGTGGGTGCCCCGTGGACCACGCCTGGCGTGACGCCGTGCGGGCCGGATTCCTGGGAGGTTAGAGGCAGACGTTGTAGAAAAGGACAGGGACGCTGACCGACCAGGGTGGCTCCGTGGCTGAGCGTCGACCTAGGAACCAGGAGGTCACAGTTAGATTCCCTGGGCAGGGCACATGCTGGGTCGGGGGCTCGATCCCCAGTGTGGAGGCGTGCGGGCGGCAGCCGGTCCATGATTCTCTCTCATCATGGATGTGTGTGTTTTTTTCTTTTAAATATATTTTTATTGATTTTACAGAGAGGAAGGGAGAGGGATAGAGAGAGAGACATCCATGAGGGAGAATCATTGATTCAATTCCCTGGGCCGACACTCCATCCACGGAGCCAAACCGGTCAGGGTTCAACATTGATGTTTCTCTCTCTCGCTCTCTCCCTCTCCCTTCCTCTCTGAAACCAATGAAAATATATTTTAAGCCCTAGCCGGTGTGGCTCAGTGGAGAGAGCGTCGGCCTGCAGACTGAAGGGTCCCGATTCAGGGCCTGTGGGCTCGACTGAAGGGTCCAGGAGGCAGCCGATTGGATTCTCATCATTGATGTTTCTTTCTCTCTCTCTCCCTCTCCCTTCTTCTCTGAAATCAATGAAAATATACACTGAGTGGCCATATTGTGATGATCTCTGAACACATAATAATCTGGCCACTCAGTGTCTATCCTATGTAGGAAAAGACTAATATGCAAATTGTCCCCTCGACCAGGAGTTCGACCAGCAGGCAGGCCGGCCAACCACCCATGTCCCCTCCCCATGGCCAGGCTGGCTGGACCCCACCCATGCACAGATTCATGCACCGGGCCTCTACACACACACACACACACACACACACACACACACACACACACACACACACACACTGAGCGGCCGGATTATTATGCGTTCAGAGATCATCATAACCGAGCCACTCCGTGTATTTTAAAAAAAGAAAGAGAAAGAAAGGAAAGAAAGATCGTCCTCCAGTGGAGCCACCACTAGGAGGAGGCCAGCAAGTTGGGATGGCGGGAAGCCGGACGACGGACTGCTGGACCTCTGACCTCCACCAGCCGAGACGCGACCTCTGACCTCAGGCTGAGAGGGAGAGGTCAGCCCAGCCCAGAGGCGGAGACCGGTCTCCAGCTCCGAACAGAGAGTCACACGGGGAAGAGCCGGCTGCTTGCAGCATCGGAGGCACGTCCGCCGCCGGCTTACGACAGGCGCCCCCAGATCAGGTTTGGAAAGAAGGCAACAGCCCGGGGCCTGGTCATTCGAAATCCCCCGGCCAGCCCGAGGGTCACGGGTGCCGAGGGGAGAAGCCTGGCCAACCAAATACAGGCTGTGGTCCGGGCCGTGGGCGGCTGACGTCCAGTGGGGGGAGGGTCCCCGGCGTTGAGTCAGGACAGAGAGGTGACCGGACTGGATGGGGTTTCTCCACGGTCTCTCTCTCTCTCTCTCTCTCTCTTTTTAAATATATTTTTGTTGATTTCAGAGAGAAAGAGAGAGAAAAACATCCATGATGAGAAAGAATCACGGATCGGCTGCCTCCTGCACGCCCCACACTGGGGACCGAGTCCACAACCCGGGCCTGTGCCCTGACCGGGAATCGAACCCTGACCTCCTGGTTCACAGGTCGATGCTCAACCCCTGAGCCACGCGGGCGGCCAGGCGTGCCCCTGTGTTTGAAGTCACTCAACAATGGCAGGAGGACAGAGCCGGGGCAGGTCCCCAAACCATAAAGAATGAGGCCCAGGCCCTGGCCGGTTCAGCTCAGTGGATAGAGCATCGGCTTGCAGACCAAAGGGCCCTGGGTTCGATTCCGGCCAAGGTCACGTACCTAAATTGCAGGCTCCTTCCCTGGCCTGGGACCTGGTCATCAGGGCGCGTGCAGGAGGCAACCCATCGATGTGTTTCTCTCCCATCGATGTTTCTCTCTGTCTCTCCCTCCCTCTTCCACTCTCTGTATACACCGAGTGGCCAGATGATGATGATCTCTGAACGCATAATCATCTGGCCACTCAGTGTCTATCCTGTATAATAAAAGGCTAATAAGCAAATTGTCCCCTTGACCAGGAGTTCGACCAGCAGGCAGGCCGACCAGTGCCCATGTCCCCTCCCCCTGGCCAGGCTGACCGGACCCCACCCATGCACGAATTCATGCACCGGGCCTCTAATAATAATCTGGCCACTCAGTGTATATCAATGGAAAAATATCCTTGGGGGAGGATTAACAAAAATAAAAATAAAATAAAAAATGAGGCCAAGTAACCAGAAGGTGGTGGCAGACACAGGGGAGGTGCCAACCTTGGAGGGAGGGAGGGGTCTCACAGGGCCCCAGGGAAGTGACAGCCCTGGGCCCCACCCAGCCCTGCCCCAAGGGGCCCCCTCCCGGGAACACACCCAGCAGTGAGCCGGCTGGAGCAGGATGGGGCCGGGACCGGGTCAGTTTCAGCCCCTTCTGGGGTGGGAGGAGGCAGGCCCGGCCCAGGTGGGGGGGGGGCAGGCTGAGGGGACTGCCAAAGTCAACAGCCGTCTCCGTGGGCAGGGACTGGTCTGGCACCTGCAGGCCTGGTGCCCAGCCCGCAGGCCTGGGTTCCGGCCCCTCCCGGCTCCGCTGGCCTTTCTCTCTCTCCCTGGTTCTCGGTCTCCATTGCACAGTCTGGTCACTGCCCTTCAGGACCACAGACCTGCCCCCTCTCCGCCCCCCCTGTCACCCCCAAACCCCAGAGGAGCCCCAGGAGGAGTCACCACCAGCTGAACTTGCCCCGAGGACAGAAACCGCCTACCACACACGCTTGGCGGCCACGCTGGCCTGACGTTTCTCTCTCAGGTAAAAGCCCTGACCGCTCACCACAATGCACACAACCTTTAACCCATCGCCCCTCCTCAGCCGGCTCCCGGAAACCTGGTGTACGTGATCCCCACCAGAGTCTCGTCAAGACCCCTTGCCCGGCCGGCGTGGCTCCGTGGTTGAGCGTCAACCTAGGAACCAGGAGGTCAGGGTTCGATTCCCGGTCAGGGCACAGGCCTGGGTTGCGGGCTCAATCCCCAGTGGGGGGCATGCAGAAGGCAGCCGATCCGTGATTCTCTCTCATCATGGATGTTTCTCTCTCTCTCCCTCTCCCTTCCTCTCTGACATCCATACAAATATATTAAAAAATAAATAAATAAAAATCCGTGTGCCCCAGGAGTGGACGGTGGATTTAACTAGCAAACGGGTGCAGGGTGCCCTGGGCCTGGGCAGAACCCCCCAGTCCCTCCCTCGCTGTAGAGGGGGGCCAGGCTCGCGCCCCCTCTCTCTCCACGGCCTGCTTTGTTTTGCAAAATCGGAAGGTGTTTCCCGCCCCAGAGGAGGGCAGGTGGCGAGCAGCACGCCCTCCAGCCGGACAGACCTGCCCTGCGTTCAGGGCCACCACCTCCTGCAGCCTGCCCCTCGCCCTTCCCTCTCCCAAAGGTTCTCCGAGCTCCCCCCACCCCCGGACGCTCTGCACCCCAAATCCCTCCTCCCTGGCTGAGACTGTTTGCTCAGGGTGGGGACCTGGCCGTGAGGAGCCAGCCTTTTGCCCACACAGAGGGGGGCCCGCTGAGCCCCCCCATGCAGCCCTCACAGGGATAAAGCCTCCTGCATTCGGAGCAGTTCACAAGGGCCCCCCCCACCCCCCCATCTGCCTCCTGTCCTGGCGTGCCCCTCGCTCGGCGGGCGGTGGGACGGCACTAGTGCCCTTTGCCCAGGTGTGGGGGCAGGCTGAGGGGAGCCAGCAGCTGCCTCGCCCAGCCCTGTCCTGCCCCCCACCCTGGGCCGGGCTGTCCTTCTGCCCCCGCCCCCCCCCCCTCCATCCTGGAGCTCAGTCCCCGGGCGGGCGGCACAAAGGGCCCTTTGTCTGGGCTGGAGAGGGTTGTTCTCTCCCTCCCGTGTGGAACCGTGGGCTGGGGCTGGTACCACGCGAGGGGCGGGGTCAGGGCCTGCGGCGGGCGCTGGGATTAGGGGGCCATCCCCCAGCGCTGACAGCCCTGTCCTAGGCCCCAATCCTCACCTGCTGGGCCCTGGGAGCACGCCCCTCCCTCCCCAGGCTGGGCCCTGGGAGCCGGGGGGCCGAGGCGGACGGGGTGTGGGGGGAAGGGGAGTGCCTCCCGCCCTGGCACCCGGGGCTCGGTTTACAGCCCTGCCAGCGGGGCACTGGGTGTGAACGTGCGGGGAGGCACTGCCTTGGTGACAAAGGTAGTGCCTGCTTTGGCCCGGGGCCACCCCTCCTCCCAGAGCCTCGGGGGGCGGGGGGGGAGGCGGGAGGGGAGAAGGGGGAGACGGGGGGACCAAGCCCTTCGACGCCCGGGCCGGTTCTCCCATTTGCTTTGGCACAAGGGAGTCTCTGCCCAGAGAGTCAGGGCCCAGGCCCCGCTCTGCCCACAGCCCTGCAGCCTCTGCCTTCACCACCTGCAGCTCGTGCCCCTCCCAGCTCCTGTTTCCTGGGGTCTCCCCACCTCCCCTCACCTCCCCCCTGGGGTCCACGGGGGCAGGCGGGGGACCCAGCCTCCAGGGGGCTTGTCCAGGGCCCGAGGACACACAGGTTCCAGACCAGACGTTCCCTGTGCCTCCACGAGCGGATCCCATGCAACTTTTTAAAGAATCCAACCGCCCAGCCCGTGCGGCTCAGTGGTGGAGCCTTGACCCCTGAACCAGGAGGTCAGGGTTCGGTTCCCGGTCAGGGCACACGCCCGGGTTGCGTGCTCGATCCCCAGTAGGGGGCGTGCAGGAGGCAGCCGATCCGTGATCCTCTCTCCTCATGGATGTTCTCTCTCTCTCTCCCCGTCTCCTTTCCTCTCGCTCTAAAATCAATAAAAATAGGTTTTATTTTAAAAAGAGAATCCAACAGAAACAAGCCCCTGGAGTTGGAATCGGGTCCTCCCTCAGGGCGGGAGCCTCCTGGGCCAGCAGCGATGCCATCGCCAGGAGAACAGAAACCACGGGACCCGCCTGACGAACCCTTCGGGACAAAGGCAGGGGCATGTGACCTCGCTCTGCCCCCCTCCCCACCCCCCAAACCCCCGGTCCTGCCTCTTCCTTATTCTGGGGAGATTCATAGATTTCACTGGTTCATTTAGAAATAAAACACGAGGATCCCTGAGCTAGCCCAGTCCAGCCCATTTTACAGATGGGCAAACTGAGGCTCTGAGAGAGGGGGAGCCCCGGCAAGCTCAGGGTTCCACCTGAGGGCCCCTGGCCGCCGAGAGACCAGGCGGAGGACCCGACCAGAGGCCGACAGGGACCTGGGGACACGCCGGCTCCCCCGCTCGCCGTGCCGGGGACCTGCCGTGGGGGGCAGAGCTGTTGAAACCGGCAACAGGCAAACAGGCCAGACGGGTGACCTAACCCCGGGCATCTCACTCCTTTATCAGTTTCCTCCGAAGCCCTTATCTCCCTGGACTTAAAGCCGAGCGGCTGCTGTCTCCACCCAGCCCGGGCATTTATCAGGTTCTAGAGTAACAGCCTTCCAGGCTGCTGGGAGCCCGGTGCCAGGGCTGCGGCCTGGCGTGGGGAAGGCGTGTGTGTCTGCCCGCCCTTCCCGCACCCAGGCCCGAGCCCCTGGTCACCGTCTGGGAAGAGCCAGGAGACAGGGGGGACCCCTGTGAGGCCACCTCGGGCAGGTTCTGAGCTAAAATTTCCACTTTCTTTATTATTTTTTAAAATATATTTGTATTGATGTCAGAGAGGAAGGGAGAGGGAGAGAGAAACATCATTGATGAGAGAGAATCACGGATCGGCTGCCTCCTGCACGCCCCACATGGGGATGGAGCCTGCAACCCGGGCCTGTGCCCCCGACAGGGAATGGAACCGTGACCTCCTGGTTCATAGGTCAACGCTCAACCACTGAGCCACGCCGGCGAGATGACTGGGCTCATACAAGTTTTTTTTTTTTTAACTGTTTTTGAAAAAAAAAGGGTCTATACCCCCCGCTCCTCGCCCTCCAAAGACCAGGCAAGCCTCCAGCTTCAGGGGGAACACCCCCCTCACTGTGAGTCTGTGCAGCCTCCCGGGACGCGGCCCCTCCCCGGGACCACGGTGCCCCTCTCCCTCCCGGGCCTGGGCCAGGGCAACCTCTCCAGAAATCTGTTTGTTTTCTACGCGGCGAGTTTATCACGCCCTGTCGGCTGCTCGGCTGCCGGGGCAGGGAGTGCACGCCTCTGACAAGGCACGCAGCCGGTTGCGCGGTGACCTGTTCATTTGCTGTCTCCACCCAGATCGCGCTCCCCGGGGGCCGGGACCGGGTCGTCGCACGCACGTCGGAGCCCCCCAGCCTGGCCCAGAGCAAGTGCTGGGCTCCGTGGGGGCTCATGGAGGGAGGGACGCCGCTTCGAACCCTCCCTTTCCCTCTGAGTCCCCAAAGACCAGTTCTGCTCTGTCCCCCCGCCCTCCTCAGGGCCCCCCACCCCGCCCTCTGCAGCCAGTGGGGACTCATGCAACCCCACCCGTTAGTACGGCCAGGGCATCCTCAGCTTCAGTTCCCACCTGGAAACATCACTGATGTCTCTCTCTCCCTCTCCCTTCCTCTGTGAGATCAATAAAAACATATTTTATATTTTAAATATAAGGGTCCAGAGGCCGGTGGGATAACCCGCCTTCTCCAGTACCAGCTCTGCCTTCTCTGTTCCGTGTGCCTCTCCCCGGGGGACCTGCTTGCTCCCTTCTTGGAGCCCCCAAACTCGTTCATTCACCGGCTGGTTTATATTTAAACATTAATGTGTATCGAGCCTCTGCAATGCCCCGGACGCTGAGATTTAATGGTGAGCAATGGAGACAGTAAGACACACAGCCCCTGGGATGGCCCTCACCTCGGACCAGGTGGTATCACAGTCAGTCACGGATGGATGGATTCGTCCCACAGGCTCTTCCTGAGCACCTACTGAGTGCCAGCCCTGGACTCAGTGCTGAGCACACAGTGGTGCCCAAGACACAGGCCCTGGTTCCTGGTGGTGGAGGAGACAGGCACGTCAACCAACAGTGACACGGCACGGGGAGGGCTCGGACGGACGGACGGACGAATGGATGGATGGATAGATGCATGGGCAGGTGGATGGATGAATGGATGGATGGACAGATGGATGGACGGACAGATGGATGGATGCATGGGCATGGGGATGGATGAATGGACAGGTGGGTGGATGCATGGGCATGTGGGTGGATGAATGGACGGACGGACGGAAAGACAGACGGATGGATGGATAGTGGATGGATGAACAGATGGATGGATGGATTGATGGACAGGTGGATGGATGGATGGATGGATGGATGGATGGACGGACAGACGGATAGATGGATGGATGAATGGATAGACGGACAGACGGATGGATGGATGGGGAGGTGGATGGATGGACAGTAGATGGATGGACGGATGAATGGACAGATGGATGGATGGATGGATGGACGGACAGGTGGATGGATGGACAGACAGCTAGATAAATAGCTGGGTCAGGGGAGAAGGAGCGCGAGGGAGAGGGGGAGGTGGGGCTGCTGGGAATGTGCCCACAGCTTTGTTTCTGGACTCTAAGCTCCACGAGGCCAGAACCCTGCTCGACTCGGCCTCCCTCAAGCCTCAGTCCTGCCCAGGCGTCTGTCCCACGGATGTAAGCGTGTCCCTGCTGTGTCTGGGTGCACCGGGGCTCCCATCCAGCCTGCCCAGCCCCCTCCCAGCACCTCGCCCTCCCAGACTCCCCCCTGCAGGTAAGCAGCGCCTGTCCGCCTGTCCGCCTGTCCTCCTGTCCGCCTGTCCACCTGTCCTCCTATCCGCCTGTCCACCTGTCCTGACCGCCTGTCCGCCTGTCCACCTGACCACCTGACCGCCTGTCCGCCTGTCCACCTGTCCGCCTGACTGCCTGTCCTCCTGTCCGCCTGTCCACCTGTCCGCCTGTCCTCCTGTCCGCCTGTCCTCCTATCCACCTGTCCATACAGCTGAGGAGCTCTGGGGAAGGAAACCAGACGAGGCAGGTCTACTCGCTCCCACCCGCCTGCCTGCCCCCAGGCGATGTGTCCCGTGAGGAGCACAGGGTCCCCAGGCCACCCACTGACACCCTGCGGATCGGCCCTCCTGGGCACCCTGCCTCCTAGGAGGACCCTGACCAGACAGGAGCAGGGACGGCCGGTCAGGCAGGGCGACCAGCCCCGCCCTCCGTAGTCAGGGTCACCCGGGGAGCTGCGGGGTGGTGACCACCGGCCGAGGGCTTTGCTGGGTGCGGGGCAGCTCCAGCCATTCGAGGAGGGCGTGCTGTGCCCCAGCTGCTGGGCCCTGGACGTGCTGGCCCGGAGCCCGCAGCACCACGCCCGCCCCACACCGGACCAGCTTGGGTTTCGCCCCTTGTGGCCATGGCGACCGAGGGCTGGGTGGGAGGAGGCCTGGGAGCGGGACCAGCATGGCAGGGCCCTGTCTGCGCGCTCCGAGCGGCTGGGGGTGCAGAAGGCTTGGTTGTCCCAGGTGCCAGGGTCTCAGGGCCCCCTCCCACCCCGTCCACTGCCGGGCGCCTCAGCAAGCCGCTCGGGGCCTGTCCAGACTTGCTCTGGCCGCCGCCGCCAGTCCCGGTCCAGCCTCGCCCTTCCCTCTGCTGACCCCGGGGCCTGGGAACAGCTTCAGACACAAGAGGAGAGGCCTCGGGCCACCAGCGCCCGGCCTGTGAGGCATCGCCAGCCTCTGAGCAAACACCTGGCACCTCCACCCTCGCTCTGTGCTGCCCCATGCGCCTCTCCACCATGGCCACGCACGGCCCCCCACCTGGCGGCCACCCCAGCCCCACTCCCCGCCGTCTCAGACGTGGCCACCGGAGTGAGCTTGGAAATGGACATCACATAATTTATCTGGGCTCCTCAGAATGACTGCCCAGCCCAGCCAGTGTGGCTGAGCATGAACCCAGGAACCAGGAGGTCACTGGTTCGATTCCCGGTCCGGGCACCTGCCTGGGTTGCAGGCTCCATCCCCAGTGGGGGGTGTGCAGGAGGCAGCCGATCCATGATTCTCTCTCATCATGGATGGTTCTATCTCTCTCTCTCTCCCTGCCTCTCTGAAATCAATATTTTTATTTATTATTTTTTAAAAATATATATTTTATTGATTTTTTTACAGAGAGGAAAGGAGAGGGAGAGAGAGTTAGAAACATTGATGAGAGAAAAACATCAATCAGCTGCCTCCTGCACGCCCCCCGCTGGGGATGTGCCCGCAACCAAGGCGCATGCCCTTGACCGGAATCAAACCTGGGACCCTTGAGTCCGCAGGCCGATGCTCTATCCACTGAGCCAAACCAGTTAGGACTATTTTTATTTATTATTATTATTGTTAATCCTCACCCAAGGATAGTTTTCCATTGATTTTTAGGGAGAGTGGGAAAGAGAGGGAGAGATAGAGAGAAGCATCGGTGTGAGAGAAACACATCAATGGGTTGCCTCCTGCTCACGCCCTGACCAGGGCCTGGGCCAAGGAGGAGCCTGTAACCGAGGTACATGCCCTTGACCGGAATCGAACCCAGGACCCTTTGGTCCGCAGGCCGATGCTCTATCCGCTCTATCCACTGAGCCAAACCGGCCAGGGCTCAATAAAAAAAACTTTTTTATACACAATGGAATACTACGCTGCGGTAAAAAAGAAGGAATTCTTACCATTTGCAACAGCATGGACGGACCTGGAGAGCACGATGCTGAGCGCAATAAGCCAGTCGGAGAAAGATAAACGTCACAGGATCTCACTCATTTGTGGGATATAATGAACAACATACACTGATGAACAACAAGAGATCCAGAGACAGAGAAGCAGCGATCAGACCGTCAACCTCAGAGGGAAGGGAGGGGAGGGTCGGGGGGAGGGGGAGAGATCAACCAAAGGACTTGTGTGCATGCACATAAGCCTAACCAATGGACACAGACACCAGGGGGGTGGGGGCATGCGTGGGGAGCAGGGGAATGGGGGGATAAGGACACATATGTAACACCTTAATCCAGTGGTCGGCAAACGGCAGCTCGCGAGCCACATGCGGCTCTTTGGCCCCTTGAGTGTGGCTCTTCCACAAAGTACCACGGCCTGGGCCAGTCTATGTTGAAGAAGTGGCGTTCAAAGGTTAAGTTTAAAAAATTTGGCTCTCCAAAGAAATGTCAATCGTTGCACTGTTGGTATTTGGCTCTGTGGACGAATGAGTTTGCCGACCACTGCCTTAATCAATAAAGAAATTTTATTTTTTAATATATTTTATTGATTTTTTTACAGAGAGGAATAGAGAGTTTAGAAACATCGATGAGAGAGAAACATCGATCAGCTGCCTCCTGCACACTCCCTACTGGGGATGTGCCCGCAACCAAGGTACATGCCCTTGACCGGGATCGAACCTGGGACCCTTCAGTCCGCAGGCCGACGCTCTATCCACTGAGCCACACCGTCAGGGCAAGAAATTTTTTTAAAAGTTTTAAATGACAGCCCACTCTTCACCCCAGGCCACCAGGGTGTCTCCTCACCTGGGGACTCACCCTCCCACCTGCTTCCTTTAGCTCACAGCACCCAGCTTCTCCCGCGTCCAGGCCCGGCTTCGGACCCCTCCCCGCACCCCCCCCACGCGTCCCAGCCCCGGCCTCCCGCATGCAGAGGCCTCCACCACGGCCCTTCTGAAAACAGGCCGGCCGGGACGCGGCCTCCAGCACGTCGCCTGCCTCTGGGAGCGCATACCTGCCCCCGCGGTCTCATCCCGTGTCCTTTTCCACCGGGGTTATCAGTCCCCTGCCAGCTGGGTAGGAGGGCCCCCAGGGCCTAGGCCTGCTCCCTCACGGTCACATGCATGTCAGCCTGGACACGCCGCACGGGAGGG
The DNA here is from genome assembly GCA_025583905.1 of Ia io. NCBI lineage: Eukaryota > Metazoa > Chordata > Mammalia > Chiroptera > Vespertilionidae > Ia > Ia io. Next base: position 17,600,192 of record JAJQQW010000024.1, on the reverse strand, counting down.
AACATTTTTAAGGAATGAGCGATGGGAGCCGTTCGGACACCGCATCCACGCTCGGGCCTCTTGGGAGAAATCCGATGGAAACTCGGGAGCTCGGACGTCATTTGCTCCGGAAGGCCGTTGGAGAAGCCATTGGTTCGAAAACCGAATCATTTTCTTCCCATCAGGAATCCTGTAAATGGCCCGGCCAGCGGGGCTCGGGGGTTGAGCGTTGACCTATGAACCAGGAGGTCACGGGTCCCTTGTGAGCTCGATCCCGAGGGTGGGGCATGCAGGAGGCAGCCGACCAGTGATTCTCTCTTGTCACTGATGTTTCTTTGTTTGTTTTTAAATTGATGTAGAGAGGAAGGGAGAGGGAGAGAGAGAGAAACGTCAAAGATGAGAGAGAATCATGGATCGGCTGCCTCCTGCACGCCACGCTCTACACTGGGGATGGAGCCCGCAACCCAGGCCTGTGCCCCCCCCCCCCCCCCCCCCCACGCCTGGAATCGAACTGTGACCTCCTGGGACTGTGACCTCCTGGGTCATAGGTTCGAAGCTGGCTTCAGGGCTGTCTCCCTCTCTCATTGTCTGTGATCACTGCGTCTTCCACACCCTTAGCGACATTAGCATTCCTGATGGCTTCTTTATGTTTTAAAATTATGCTAATTCCCCAGCAACAAACGCATTGTCTCCTTTTGTTTGTTGTCTGGAGAGATGGGTTTTGTCCTGCGAAGGTGACCCTTGATAGGGCAGTCCCTTCAGACACCTGGGTTAGCCCTCACCGGTGTGGCTCAGTGGATAGAGCGTCGGCCTGCAGACTGAGGGGTCCCGGGTTCGATTCCGGTCCAGGGCATGGACCTTGGTTGCGGGCACATCCCCAGTAGGGGGCGTGCAGGAGGCAGCTGATCGATGTTTCTAACTCTCTATCCCTCTCCCTTCCTCTCTGTAAAAAAATCAATAAAATGTATTTTTAAAAAAAAACAAACCTGGGTTTGGAGGGAGACATTTTTCCTGTGAACAACTTGGTCAAGAACCGAATTGGTGGAGATGGGAGACGAGGTGGGAGGCATTGGAGAAACAAATTCTGACCGTACGGGTCTCGTGGCTGAAATGCTAGTGCCTGCGACCAGGGGGACAGACCTCGAGGAGGTCAAGCTGATGACAGAAGGGAATGGGGGGAGGGGGAGCCAGGGAACACGGGAGGTCCAGGCCCCAGGGAAGGGCTGGGCATGTGGCGGGCGGTCAGCACGCCCGTGGTGACTGCGTGTCCGTCCTCCCGTGCCGAGGACGAAGGGCCGGATGGACAACACCCTCACGTGAACTCGGCCGCTAATCCTGGGGAGGAAGAGGCGTCCATTCTGACTGAGTCACACCCACCCCAGGCCCTGACCCCACCCAGACCGGCCCGGGGCTGGCGAGAGGTTCTGCCTCCTGGCTCTGCACCCCCTTCTCCCCTGGCTCCCTGCACAGCTGTCAACAGCAAGGTCATTGTCACCCACCCGATGCCCTGGCTGCGGAGCGAAGCTCAGGGCCTCCCCAGCTACAGGCAGGACGGAGCCCAGCCCAGTGCAGCCACCAGGCCCCGGACACCTTGGGGTCTCTCATCAGGGGGGGCCAGGGGACCCCACTCTTTTTTATTTTAATCCCAGGGCCTGAGCCGGGGAGGAGCCTGCAACCAAGTGATGTGCCCTTGACTGGAATCAAACCCAGGACCCTTCGGTCCGCAGGCCAATGCTCTATCCACTGAGCCACACCAGCCAGGGCTCTTTATTTATTTATTTATTTTTAAAAATATATTTTATTGATTTTTTACAGAGAGGAATGGAGAGGGATAGAGAGTTAGAAACATCGATGAGAGAGAAACATCGATCAGCTGCCTCCTGCACACCCCCCACTGGGGATGTGCCCGCAACCCAGGCACCCCACTGGACCCTTCAGGGCCGTGCCCGCAACCCAGGCCACACACAGTTTAGGCCTTTGATATATTTTTATCGACCTCAGAGAGGAAGGGAGAGGGGGAGAGATCGAATCCCGGATCGGCCCTTCAGTCCGCACTGGGGGCCGACGCTCTATGCCCACGGGAATCGAACCTTGACCTCCTGGTTCCTAGGTCGACGCTCAATCACTGAGCCACACCGGCCGGACGGTGGGTCCCACTCTGACTCCGTGTCTCCCTAGACCTCAGTCTCCCGCCAGGAGCGGCCAGCTGAGGACTCAGGCCTGGCCCCCCCCCCCCCCCCCCCCCCCCCCCCCCCCCCCCCCCCCCCGCCCCGCTGCCTCTGGTGACGTGGACACACCCACTCCCCGCCCGCGCCCCCCCCCCCCCCCCCGGCCCCCCGAAGGCATTTCATCCTCCGCTGCTGCCTGGCACCCAGCTGACAGGGAAGGAGCGGAGCCTGCTCCCCGGGGGCCCCACCCCCAAGGCTTCTGCCCAACCTGTCGGGCAGGTGAGTCTGGCTCGGAGCCAACTCACTTACGGGAAGGAAGGATGTAAACAGAGGACAAGGGGCAGGTGGAGGACAAAGGTGGCCTCGCTCAGCCCAAGTCTGCTCCCATCTCAGCCCAGCAGCCGGCACCCGGGGACCGGGACTACCCCCGGAGCCCAGCACGCAGCGCCTCAGGCTCCCCCATGCCCCCTCCCCAGGACTCCCCCTTCGCCTCCCCTGGGCGGCCCGGCCCCTCGGTCCCCCCTCCCAGCCAGATCACTGCCCCTGGGGAGCTCCTATGGCTCAGGTGATGGCCAGGACACAGCCCCAGGGCACCGGTGCTCAGGCACTGGCCAGAGGGTGGCATGGGGCTGCCTGGAGGGGAGGGGGCACTTTAGGGTTGGTTTTCCATGGCGAGGAGTGGAGAGGAGGAGGAGGAGGAGAGAAGGGGCGGGGGGGGGGGGGCCTCAGCCCCGATCCACTGGAAGTCTCCCTGCCTCCAGGGTCAGTGCACGGAAGATGCCCCTGAGGACTGGGCCTCAGGAAACGCAGGGAGGCCATGCATTCAGCAACAAGGCATCGGCTACCCCCACGCCCAGGGCCTGCTCCTCAGGGAGCAGAGACCTTGCCTGCCCACGCGCGCCTCCTGGTCGCGGGACAAGGGGCATGAAAAGAAATGCATCGAGCCCGGCTGGTGTGGCTTAGTGGACAGAGCGTCGGCCTGAGGACTGAAGGGTGCCGGGTTCAATTCAGGCCAAGGGCACGTGACTGGGCTGCAGGCTCGATCCCCAGTAGAGGTTGTGCAGGAGACAGCCGATCCATGATTCTCTCTCATCGTTGATGTTTCTATCTCTCTCTCCCTCTCCCTTCCTCTCTGAAATCTATAAAAATATTTTTTAAAAAAAGAAAGAAAGAAATGCATTGAGCCCGGCTGGCGTGGCTCCGTGGTTGAGCGTTGACCTAGGAACCAGGAGGTCAGAGTTCGATTCCCAGTCAGGGCACAGGCCCGGGTTGTGGGCTCGATCCCCAGTAGGGGGCATGCAGGAGGCAGCCGGTCCAGGATTCTCTCTCATCATGGATGTTTCTCTCTCTCCCTCCTTTCCTCTCTGAAATTATGATAAAAATATATTTAAAAGAAAAAGAAGAAAGCACAGTCTGGGGTCTGCAGAGGCACCAGGTGACTCACGATGGGAGACCCTGTGTCTGGGAGAGACAAGCCCAGAACCCAGAACCGAGGGGCCCAGGAGCGGGGAGCCCTGTCCTACAGGAGCAGGAGGACAGAGCCTGCAGGCAGGGGTGGGCGGGGCCACACGTAAGCTCTGCCCCCAAGACCAAGCAGGCGTCCTTCCTGGGCTCCTGGGAAACTTTGGACTACGCTGGCCATCCCCTTGGTGAGCGCCTGATGGGCAAGGGTGGCTCGGCCGGCTGGCGACACCTCTGGAGAGGAGGCCCTGGCCCCTCGCCAAGCCGCGGCACCATCCTCTCCCGCGTGTCTGACTGGGCAGGGCCCGAGCAAAGGCATCCAGAGATGTCCACCCGCTGCTGACCCACATACACCGAGTGGCCAGATGATGACCTCTGAACGCACAATAATCTGGCCACTCCGCGTCTATCCTACAGAATAAAAGGCTCATATGCAGATTGTCCCCTCGACCAGGATTTCAACCAGCAGGCAGGCCGGCCAACCGCCCTTGTCCCCTCTCCCTGGCCAAGCTGGCCGGACCCCACCCATGCACGAATTCATGCACCGGGCCTCTAACACACACACACACACACACACACACACACACACACACTGAGTGGCCAGGTCATTACGCGTTCAGAGATCATCATCATCTGGCCACTCCGTGTATGTCCAGGAAGCGATGACGGGGCTGAGCCGTATGTCCAGGAGCTGAGCCAGTCGGGGAGACCCTACTCAGGGCAGGATCCGCGCACGGAGGGGACCCCTTATTATTTTTTAAAAATATTTTTATTGATTTCAGAGCCGGAGAGAGAGAAAGAAACATCCATGATGAGAGAGAACCATTGATTGGCTGCCTCCTGCATACGCTCAACCCCTGAGTCACACACACACACACACCCCTTTTTTTTTTTTAATCCTCATCCGAGGATATGCCCATTGACCTTAGAGAGAGAGGGGAGGGGGGAAGGAGAGGGAGGGAGAGAGAGAGAGAGCGAGAAAAACATTGATGTGAGAGGGAACATGGATGGGCTGCCTTCTGCAGGTGCCACGACCAGGGGTGGAATCCACGCCCCGGGGTATGTGCCCTGACGGGGAATCGAACCGGCCACCTTTCAGTAGAGGGGACGGCACTCCCACCAACTGAGCCGCCTGGCCGGGGTTGTTTTTTTTGTTTGTTTCTAATCCATGGATTTCTGTTCATATACTTTTTTATTGATTTCAGAGAGGAAGGGAGAGGGAGAGAGAAATGGAAACATCCATGATGAGAGAGAATCACGGATCGGCTGCCTCCTGCACGCCCCACACTGGGGATCGAGCCTGCCACTCAGGCCTGTGCCCTGACCGGGAACCGAACCCGGGACCCTTCCGTCCGCAGGCCGACGCGCTCTGTCCACTGAGCCACACCAGCCAGGGCCACTTTTTTTTTTTAATTTTAATTTTTTTTAACAAATGTTTCCAAAATAGAAAAAGTGTTTGTCTTCTCCTTTGTCCTAAGAGCATTGCAGGCGTTCGGTGAGAGACATTTCAGGCCACACAGAAAGCCGGCTCCCACCCCCCACAGGCATCGGGCCTCTCCCCCAGCTGCTTTCCACGCACACCCACGCCTTTCGTCACCCTCCCCTTCCAAACCGACGTCGGGACATCCCCGCCGGCTGCCGTATAACCAGCCTCCTCGCTTAACCGCGTCTCGCAAACCACATTCCACATCTCTACGTAGCCAGACATCCTTCTTTGTAAATTGTTTAAACTGATTTTAGACAGAGGAAGGGAGACGGAGGGAGAGGGAAACATCGATCGGTCGCCTCCTGCCCGCACCCCCACCGGGGATCGAACCAGCAACCTGGGCGTGTGCCGGGCCAGCGCCCAACCACCTGAGCCACACGCCGGCTCGGCTCCAAGCATTTTCTTTGGAAAATTTCTCAGACACGAACTTGCTTCGTGAAAAAGGCCCCCGTGGATTTGTTTTTTTAAATAAATCGTTTTTTATTGATGTCAGAGAGGAAGGGGGGGAGAGAGAGAGAGAAACATCCACGATGAGAGAGAGAATCATGGGTCGGCTGCCTCCTGCACACGCCCCGCACCGGGCATGGGCCCTGGACCGGAATCGAACCCGGGACCCCTCCAGTCCACAGGCCAACGCGCTATCCACTGAGCCACACCAGCTAGGACCCTGACCCTGCTTTTCAACCCTTTGCACTCGCTTGCTTTTTTCTCGATTCCTTTATTCTACTCGGGATTTAATGCTAACCGAGTTGAGTCACACTCGACATCCGAGTGCAAAAGGTTAAGGCTTTTAAACACTGTCCTTGGGACAGTGTGTCCCCCGGCACACACCTAGGGCCGGCCTCACCAGCTCCGGCCATCGGGGAAGATCTCTCCACACGGAGATGTTGGAAAGTGAGTACCTCCCAGGGTCAGCATCGGCTCACATTTCAAACAATTCCCCTTCGGAGCGTCTCGTTCCTCAAACCCAGCCCTCGCCAGCCAGCACCAGCGGTCCCTCTGGGCCGGACACCAGCGGAGGGGACCGGGCCTGTGAGGGCAGGGCGCTAAATCCCAGCATGCCTTGCAGGCACCGGGGAAGATGAGGGTGGACAAAGGATGCGGGACTGTCCCTGGGTCGCGGAGGCTGGCAGGTGTGGAGCTGGGCAGGTGAGGCTGAGTCACAAGGGGCCTGGGCGTGGCTGCTTGGATCTGCGCCAGAGTTGACGCGAAGGTTCCAGTAACGGGTGCTGAGCTGAGCTAATTGCTGCTGCCGCCCTGGCCCATCCCTGCACGTAGCAGGGGCAGGGAGAGGGGAGAGGGGGAGGGAGGGGAGAGAAGGGAAGAAGGGGTGACGGGAGGGGAGGGGTGGAAAGAGAAGAGGAGGAGGGAGGAGGGGGGAGGCAGGAGGAGGGGGGTGCATGAGATGAGGGGATATTCCTAACAGGTGATTTTTTTTAAATGCATTTTTACTGATTTCAGAGAGGAAGGGAGAGAGAGAGAAACATCCACGATGAGAGAGACACATCGATCGGCTGCCTCCTGCACACCCGACCCTGGGGATCAAGCCCGCGACCCGGGCATGTGCCCGACCGGAATGGGACCGTGACCTCCTGGTTCCTAGACCGACGCTCAACCATGGAGCCCCGCTGGCCGAGCCTGTGAGATGGGCTTAGAGGATCTCAGAACCAGGAAACCCACTCTCGTCCCCGACAGGCTCGAGGCGTCCCCAAGAACCAGCACCCCAGGCATGTCCGTCTGTCCGTCCGTCCGTCCGCGGGCCCTTCTCCAATGCAGGGCGCGTGGTGGGTGCCGGCGCCTCTCAGAGCAGAGCCGGGCGTGAGCTGAGGGAGGGGTTCCAGCTGAGCTGCTCCCCAACCTCCCTGAACCTCAGCTTCCCGTGGCCCGAGGGGTCGTGGGGTTGAAGGGTCAGCCTGCATTGCAGACCTGTTGGGGGCTCTATGCAGGGGATTGTTCAGGCTCCAGCCTCACCTCACTGCAGCCCTGCGTGTCCCCTTCCTCCCGAGTTCCTGCGCTGGGCAGGGAGCCTGGGGGCAGGGAGCCTGGGGGCAGGGAGCCTGGGGGCGCGGGGCGGGGAGCAGCACCCAGCGCACGCTCACAGGGAGATGATGAAGGAATGTGTGATGGACAGCAAGCGCTCGCCGGGCACGCTGCTTGACATCCAGCAGGTGCTCGGTAAGGGGCCTGCTGCCCAGCATGTAGCTCAACAGGTGAGCGTGGAACTAGGAACCAAGAAGCCGACGGTTCAGTTCCCGGTCAGGGCACAAGACGGGGTTGGGTGGTGGGCTCGAACCCTCGTGGGGGGGGGCGGGCAGGAGGCAGCTGATCGACGATGTTTCTCTCTAGCCCTCTCCCTTCCTCTCTCTCTAAACTATATTTTAAAAAAATAAATTGGGGGGGGCCCTGCTGTGTGACTTTGAGCAAGTCCCCTCCCCTCTCTGAGCCTCGGTTTGCTCGTCTGTAAAATGGGCTCGTGTGCCTGGATCTGGTTGTCTGAGCTGCCAATCCCGGTTTGATGGGAAAGGACTAGTTGAGGGTCTGTTCTTCCTGCAGAGACTGGTTCAGGGAAGACGTACAGGAAGTGCTGTTGCATGGGGAGTAGGTTCTGCCAAGCCGAGCGGGACCCAGATGGACCAGGCTGCTGGCCAGCGGTGGCCTCCATAAGTTGGTAAGGGCCGTGGCCCCTCGCAGCCCGCCCTGGGGAAGGGGCTGGCCGGGGTCCAGACATGTGAGATCCACCACATCCTCTGATTTCCCCAGAGAAGCCACAGACCCGTTATCCTCTGGGACAGATTTTAAAACCTTCCTCCTCCGTGGCCTCCGTCCCTGGGAGGCCAGGCCAGGCTTGAGGGAGAGAGTCCGCTGGACCCCAGGCAGGAGCTGAGCAGGTTAATAAAGGGCTGGGCCAGCAAGCCTGGGGGGCTGAGCGTGTGACTGTGTGAGTGCACTCGTGTGCATGACCTATGTGTGAGTGTGCATGCGTGTGCACACACACGTGTGTGTGACTGTGTATGGCTGTGAATGTGACTGGTGTATGCACATGTTGTAACTATAATGTGTGAGTGCATGTGTGTGTGACCTATGTGCAAGTGTGTACACGTGTGTGTGTGTGTGTGTAGCTGTGAATGTGACTGGTGTGTGCACATGTTGTAACTGTCATGTGTGAGTGCATGTGTGTGTGTGTGACTATGCATGTGCACGCGTGAGTGCACAGGGGAGGGGGTCGTGGGGCAGAGAGCCACCGGCTGTTGAACAAGTCTTTGCCGGGCACCTGCTCTGAGGGGCTGAGGTGCATGAGCCCATCTCTGCCCAGGGCAGGGGTGCTGTCGACGGGGGAGGGAGAAGCGTGGACACACGCGACTGGGATGGACGGCAGATTGAAACAAACCCTCAAAACACAACCATGGACCCACCAGGCCCAGGCGAGCAGGTCCGGCCAGTTCCCCCTGAACTGGGTGGAGGGAGGACCGGGCAGAATCCGGGAATATTCCCCGGAGGCCCGAGGGCAGACACACCCAAGGGCGGAGGGGTGACCTCCCGCTGACCTGCCCGGCAGCACCAGATCTCACCGGAGCAGATAAGAGCTGACCAGCTGCTCAGGGCAGGACCGAAACAGCCCGGCCACACCCAGGGAGAGGCCGCCGGGGAGAGGGGCCTGCAGAGGCTGCTGAGCCAGGCCCGAGGGGAGGAAAGGTGCTGCCCCCCAGCAGAGGGTGCCCAGGACGGGTGGGGTGGGGGGAGAAAGGCCAGCCCAGGGCAAGCACCCGGCTCGACAGGGCCCTGGGGACAAGAGGGGCAGAGCCATCTTAAGAAACATGACCCGCCCTGGCTGGTGTGGCTCAGTGGGTAGAGCGTCGGCCTGCAGACAGAGGGATCCCGGGTTCGATTCCGATCAAGGGCACGTGCCTTGGTTGCGGGCACATCCCCAGTGGGGGGTGTGCAGGAGGCAGCGGATCGATGTTTATCTCTCGTCGATGTTTCTGACTCTCTATCCCTCTCCCTTCCTCTCTGATAAAAATAAATAAAATAAAAAAATAAAGAAACATGACCCGCCCCGGCCGGTGTGGCTCAGTGGATAGAGCTCTGGCCTCATCCCGAAGGGTCCCGGGTTCGATTCCAGTCAAGGGCACGTACCTCCGGTTGCAGGCTCCTCCCCGGCCTGGGCCCTGGTCGGGGGCAAGTGCAGGAGGCAACCCATCAATGGAAGTCTCTCACATCGATGTTTCTCTCTGCCTCTCCCTCTCTCTTCCACTCTCCCTAAAAATCCATGGGAAAATATCCTCAGGGGAGGACTGAAAAGAAGAAACAGCCCTGGCTGGTGTGGCTCAGTGGATAGAGCGTCGGACTGAAGGGTCTCAGGTTCGATTCCGGTCGGGAGCACGTGCCTGGGTTGCGGGCTGGATCCCCATTGGGGGACGTGCAGGAGGCAGCCAATGAATGATTCTCTCTCATCATTGATGATTCTATCTCTCTCTCCCTCTCCCTTCCTCTCTGAAATCAATAAAGATATATTAAAAGAAAGAAAGAAAGAGAGAAAGAAAGAAAGAAAGAAAGAAAGAAAGAAAGAAAGAAAGAAAGAAACGAACAAACATGTCCCTCTGGGGGAGTTGGGGACCCCTCCCACCCTCCCGGGGCCACAGCGGGGGGTGGGCACTGCCCCTGGGCTCCCCCCTGCAGGCAGGATCCCGGCTCCGGTCCCCTCCTCACCGGCAGTGACCTTGGGCCCGCCCCGTCTCCTCAGGGCTGGGGTGCGCAACAACCGCGATAATGGGGCGAGGAAAGCACCTCGTAAACCGAAAGGGGACGAAGGTCAGCGTGGAGCTGGGCGGTGCCTCCCTCTGGCCGGTTTCCCGCGCACCGTCTGACCCGAGCGCAGGGCGGGCTGGAGGCAGGCGGGGTGTCTGTGCCCCGGGTCCCCAGGCGCATCCTCCTGTCTTGGCAACCAGGGTGACCCCGAGGTGACGTGGGTGCAGACATGAGCTCGGTGCCAGCACATGGGGCTTTGCCGGTGGGGGACGCTGCTGAGAAGTGGTACGTCCCGGGGCGTGGCCTGGCCAGCTCAGGAGCCAGGTGTGTCTGGGGGGATGCCTGGGCCCAGGCCCATCACCTCGGGAGTCACTTGTACACTCAGAGGCACACGCCTTCTGAGGGCTGCAGGGGGTTCTGGGGTTCACACAACCCCCCTTCTGTCCAGACCCCCCCCTCCGCTTCCCTTCCCACTGTCCTATTTCCGTAGCCAGTGGTCGGCAAACCGTGGCTCACGAGTCACATGCGGCTCTTTGGCCCCTTGAGTGTGGCTCTTCCACAAAATGCCACGGCCTGGGCGAGTCTGTTTTGAAGAAGTGGCGTTAGAAGAAGTTTACGTTTAAAAAATGTGGCTCTCCAAAGAAATTTCAATCGTGGTGCTGTTGATATTTGGCTCTGCGGACTCATGAGTTTGCCGACCACTGCCGTGGACCAAGGGCCCCCCCCACCCCCACATACCCGAACACACTCACACTGCATGCACACACTCCCCATGCACACACACACATGCACACACACGCACACACACACGCACACGCACACACCTTCCCCTCAGACGGCGGGCGCCCTGGAATCTGCCTCCTCCAACTGCAGGGACGTTCCCGGAGGAAGCTACGTGCCGGGGCACCAGCCTGTGCGCAGCCCCGCGGCGCTGTCCCTGTGCCGACGCAATAGCCCGGGGCCTGCTGAGCACGAGGTCAGGGGCCAAGCCCCGCGGCCGTGCCCTGGCGCACTGAGCCTCGCCGCCTGCATCTCTGAAACGGGCCCAGCACCTGGGATTCAGAACGGCCGTCGCCGAGTCCACGTCCCATGACGAGCCGGACAGACGCTCCACTTGCAGCCAGCGTGGCGGGAAGGCAGACGCGCCTCCTCCACACGCACGCCTCGAACTCCTACCCACGTCAGCTGAACGCCCCCTCCCAGCGGCCCGAAGGGGCCCAACGCAGCACCGTGTCCTGGCAGCACCCGGCCCAGCTGGGCCCGTGGAGCTCCCGTCCCGACAGCCTCTTCCCCCTGAAAGGGGTCCTCTTTCCTCCCGGACCCCAGCCGGCGTGTCCCTAACCCAGCCCTCCTGGCTCTGGGACCCCCCACCCCACACGCCAGCCTCTGCCTCCCCCTCTGGCCTGCAGGCCCATCGTCCCCTCCTCCACCCATGACCTTAACGGATGCCCGTGTCCTCATCCGTATTCCGTGCACAGGGAGTGAGACAGCGGTTACAAAAAGCTCAGAAGGCACTTTATTGGGGGGTTCTCTATGCCCCGCTCAGGAGCCGGGAGCCAGACCATCCTGAGCATCCAGCACCCCCGCCCCCCGCTGGCCCAGCCCAGGGCCGAGAGCGGTCAGGGGGACGTCTTAGAAAAAATAGATCTGTATGTACACCTGGCGCATCTAAGGCACATAAATTAGGGAGTGCTCTGACCCCCGCCCGCGGAGCCCACGCACTAGGAGGGAGGCGGACCGGTCCAGGGCGGAGTGCAGACCCCGTCCCTGGTTCCCGGCGCCCTGGGCCTCCCCACCTCCCGACCTCAGTCCGGCACCGGCAGGAGGAAGGCAGCGTCGGCAGCCTGGTCCGGACTGGGCGTCTGGAGGCCCCGTAGAGGCCACACGTGCAAATTGTCACCGAAAACAAGTCACTTCACACCCAGAGCTTGTAATTCCACGAGGTGGCGGCGAGGAGGCCCGGGCCTCTGCTTCCTCCACAGAACAGTCCTCCCCGTCGGCCCATCAATCGGGGCCACGGCCTCAAGTCCACGCGTCTGACTCAGATCCACTCGGACCCTCAGTTCCGACTCCCGACCACCTCCTCCTCCTTCCAGCCACTGGAGTTCTTGCCGAACTTGTAGACGAGCCGCCGGCCGTCCACGCGCTCCAGGATCTCCCGTTTGTAGTAGTACCTGAGCGGACGCGGGGGGGGTCAGAGGGGCCCGGGCAGGGCACGCCCCCAGAACCCAGCCCCCCCCACCTGAGCTTAGAATTGCATTCCATCTACGGCTGTGCCTGGGGCTTGTCGGGAACCCACATACTTCAGGCCCAGAAATGAGCAACGTGACCGTTTCAACTGGGCACAGGTTTGGGGCGTGTGGGTCAATAATGACCACTGAGGCCCAGCTGTGAAGAAGGCTCAGGGGCTGAGCATCGACCTATGAACCAGGAGGTCAGGGTTTGATTCCCGGTCAGGACACACGCCCGGGTTGTGGGCTCCATCCCCAGTGTGGGGGGCGTGCAGGAGGCGGCCGATCCATGATCGAACCCTACACACTTCCTCTGCGCCACCGTCTACCCCTCAAAGTCGGCGGAACGCTGTGGCCCAGGCCCCAGGCGGCCGTGCTGGGAGCCCCTCTCTCCCCCCGTGGTGCCCAGCTGTGCCCGCGGACAGCCTCACCTCATGGCCCGGCTCAGCTTCTCGTAGGTCATGCTGCTGTTCTTCTTCTTCTGGCCCCACAGCTGGGCCACGGCCTCGGAGCGCAGGAACTTGAACACGCCCTCCTGCCGGTTCTCCCACTTCATCAGGCCCTCGTTCAGCTCCGGGTGGAGGAGGATGTCCCGGATGAACTCCCACAGGTGGGTGCCTCTGGGGGCTGCAGGGCCCACGGGCCCGTCAGCTGCAGCCAGGGCACCCTGCCCGCCTGCCGGACCCGTGACCCACACATGCCCCCGCCCCCCGCAACGCCGTGGGCCCGGGAGGCCGGCTCCCGGCACGGATGCTTTCCCGCTCCAATACTAGATACAGGAGGGACTGACATGCGTCCCCCCAACAGCTGGTGACACTCAGCAACTAAGGGACCCCCAGAGCTGGTCCCGCTCTGGCGGGGGGGAGCGGGCAGGGGACAGCTTCCCGGGAACAACACCCCCAGGGACAGGAATGAACCAGCCGACCCTGTGCAGGGCGTCCAGGAGCCGGGGCAGAGGCACCAGGAGTGGCCGGGCCTTTCTCCACCAGCCTCAGTTTCCCCTCCTCCCCAGACACGAGGCCAGGCTCTGCATTGGTGGTGAGCGACGCCCGCGGCCCTGAGCCCGCGCCCAGGCTCCACGCAGGGCCCGTGCTCACCGTGCTTGCTCTTCCGGCCTTCGGCGCCGTCCCGGGCGTCCCTGCTCAGCTTCCGGGGCCGGCCCCGCTTCCGCTTCCCGTGCTTGGGGTCCCCCTTCTTGTAGTCGGGGAAGTCGGCTGTGGCCGGAGAAGTTGGGGGGCAGGTCAGAGGGCAGGTCAGGAGTGAGGGCTTGTGTCGGGGGTCAGGGGGGGACAGCCTCCACTCACCCCTGGAGAAGAGCTTGCTGTCCCTGGGGTCCAGGTCCATGTCGCTGCCCCCCGAGTCGGAGGAGTGGGAGCACCCAGAGGCACCAGTCCCTGTGGGGGAGGCGGGTCCGAGTGAGTCCCTCTCCGCCCACACGCTCCGCGGACACGGACATGGACGCGCTGCCCAGCCAGCCGGCCTCTGGCAGAGCTGGGAGCCAAGGGCGGGGACACCCGGGGGTGGGGGGCTGCTGCCCAGGGAGCCCTCACCTGCCGTGGAGCCGGTGGAGCCGTCCGAGCTGCCCGGGGACGGGGCCCCCGCGCCATAGCCGCCCGCGTGGTAGGGGCTGGGCTGCAGGCCATCCTCCGGCGTCTCCGGGCCGAAGGGGCTGCCCTGGTCTGGGAGGAGGTGAGAGATCAGACCGGGCGGGAGGGACGGGCAGGCCAGGCGGGGCCACCAGACGAGTGACCTGCTGACCGTTCCGGCCGGAGACAGGTGTGGGGGGAGGGGCAGAGGGATCGGCGGGGGGGGCGGGTGCTCACCAAAGGGGCCGGGGTCCCCCAGCGTCTCCTGGAACGAGGTGCTGTCCTGCTCCAGGAGGTCGATGATCCAGCTGAGCTCGTCCGGGAAGCTGGACGCTGAGGGGGAGGCAGGTCAGAGCCCGGCTGCCCCCCCTTCCCCTCCCCCTCCCCAGGGCTCCACTGGGGCCGCCCATGGCCCCGGGCCCTCCGTCCGTCCCACAGTCACGTGGACCCCAGACCTCACCGGGACGCGGGGACCCCCCCCCCGCCAGCCCAGCCTCCCAGACTGACAGCAGACCCCCAATCCCGCCAGCACCCCCAATCCCGTGGACCCCGGACTCAGGGACCCCGCCCCCGCCGGCCCAGCCTCCCAGACTGACAGCAGACCCCCAATCCCGCCGGCACCCCCAATCCCGTGGACCCCGGACTCGGGGTTTCCCCCCCCCACTCACTGAGGTCCCACAGCTGGGCGTAGAGCTGGTCCCCCAGCGGCCCGAAGACCCGCCGCAGCTCCTCGGGCGCACAGCTGCACAGCGCGGCCCCGTCCATGTCGCAGCGCGAGAAGTCGATGGTGCTGGCGTCAAACTTGTGCTTCTCCACCTGGTAGCTGATCCAGTCAAGCACCTGGGCCTTCGACCAGAACTGGGGCTGCTCCCGCGACCAGCTGGCCTTCTCTGGGGGGGGGGGGCGGGCACACGAGGGTCAGCCGCCACCGCAGACCCCCTCCCGGACAGGACAGGGTTCACGCCCTCGTGGGCACCGCCACGCGGACCCCCCTCCCGGACCCGGTTCGCGCCCTCGCCCGGGCACGGCCACGCGGACCGACCTCCCGGACAGGACAGGGTTCACGCCCTCACGGGCACCGCCACGCGGACCCCCCTCCCGGACAGGATAGGGTTCACGCCCTCGCGGGCACCGCCACGCGGACCCCCCTCCCGGACAGGACAGGGTTCACGCCCTCGCGGGTACCGCCACGCAGACCCCCCTCCTGGATCCGGTTTGCGCCCTCACCCAGGCACCGCCACGTGGACCCCCCTCCCGGACCCGGTTCACGCCCTCGCGGGCACCGCCACGCGGACCCCCCTCCCGGACAGGACAGGGTTCACGCCCTCGCGGGCACCGCCACGTGGACCCCCCTCCCGGACCCGGTTCACGCCCTCGCGGGCACCGCCACGCGGACCCCCCTCCCGGACCCGGTTCACGCCCTCACCCGGGCACTGCCACGCGGACCCCCCTCCCGGACCCGGTTCACGCCCTCACCCGGGCACCGCCACCTCCAGCAAGTCCCCAGCAGGAGTAGCTCCTTCTGCCTGACCCCCAAGCCACCTGACCTCAGGGGGACCCCTCTCCACAGTCGCACCCCCCCCTGGGAGACCCACCTGGGCCCCCGGGCGGCATCTGGGGGTTGGTCAGGGACAGCACGAGGTCGTCGGCCCCGAAGGCGGCGGCGGCGGCGGTCGGGGGGGCCGGGGCCGGGGCGGGGTCCTCGGGGCTGTACATGGCGCTGAAGTAGTTGCTGAAAACGTTGCTGATCTCACAGGCGGCGGCCATGAGTCTCCTGGGGGAGAGGGGGCAGGTGAAGCCCGGGCCGCCCCCCATCCTGAGGCGACTGGGGTCCCGGGAAGCCTGGGGGGGGGCATGGAGGCCCCCGTTTTTCAGGACACCCCATCTTTACGTCGGGCCCCGTGATCTTAGAAGGTGCTGGGGGACCCCCGGGCCCTGGCTGGGCTCCCGCCTCGGTCGCCTGGGCCCTTGCGTGGGGCTGACAACATCGTAGCCACCGTCCCCCTCGGCTCTCGGACCCTCAGGTCACCCACCTCTCCGGCACCCCGCACACCTGCTGGGGACTCCAGAACCAGAACCCACCATTTCCCGGCCCAGGCTCGGAAGGTGGGGACCTACCAAAGTGGCGGTGCGGGCTGGCGGGCGCGGCGGGCACGGCAGGCTGGGGCTGGCGCACTGGCGGGACCGCAGGCGCCAATAACGCAGGAGGGAAAACCTGAGCAGGTACTGCGGCCGCGGCGCCCGCCCGCACACCTAAATAGGCCTGGGAGCCCCGCCCCGCCGCGCCGCGCCAGGCCTCCGGAGCGGGCCACCTGAGCTGGCGGCTCATTGGACCAGGGGATTTCCTGGCCTTTCGGCTGGGCGCCTGGCCCCGAGTGATTTGCATATTTTGTGCCACTTGGCCCGGGCCCGACCCGGGATGCTGGGAAGTCAGGCCCAGCTGGTTTAATGATTGTCAGACGGCGGTCCCGCGCCCTCCGGGGCTGGGCACAGGGCACGGGCCTGGGCGGGCGGGTCGCCGAGGGGGGAGTCGCTCTGCACTTCCCACCGGCCACCCTCAGGCTCAGAAGTTCCTCCAGGGGGTGGGGGGACGGCCGTGGAGGGGCTGGCGAAGGAGCAGGGTACCCCTGGGGGACATGGGCCCTAAGGGCAGCTAGCCCCCAGCATCTGGGCATCTGGGGGCCACGTGGGGAGAGAGGACCCCGAGGTTCAGGCGCCCAGGGAACATTCGCGGGGACAGGTCTGCTCCCCCGGCGCTGCCCCGTAGCTCCCTGCGGTGAGTCCCCAGCGTCCCAGCCCGAGGGCCCGTTTGCTGACACCCGTTTTTCCCGCCGGCCGGGACCCCGTCCACGTCTCAGAGCTGTGGCAGCCACGTCTGGACAGAGCCAGCTCCGCAGCCCCCGCCAGCCCACCGCCTGGGGAGTGGACGGTGCAGGAACCCATCTGGTCACCCGGTCTACCGTCACTTCGCGGCTCACCTGCCGCTCACCGGCACCTCTGCTGCCCCCTACTGGCCAGAGCCCGAACACCGGTGTCCGTCATTCAAACGCCAAAGGGGATGCTTCGTGTTTACCTTGAACGTGGTCCCCCTTCATCTTCCCTCGTCTCCACTTTGTGTGTTTTTAATGTATTTTTATTGATTACAGAGCAGAGGGGGAGGGGGAGGGGGGGGGAGGGGGGAGGGGGAGGGGGAGGGGGAGAGGGAGAGGGAGAGAGAAACATCCATGAGAGAGACTCGTGGATCGGCTGCCTCCTGCACGCCCCCCACGCTGGGGATGGAGCCCACAACCCGGGCAGGTGCCCTGACGGGAACTGAACCGTGACCTCCTGGTGCATGGCTCACCCACTGAGCCACCCTGGCCGGGCGGTCACCCCCACTTTGTAGACGAGAAATTGCAGCTCAGAGCCCAGGCCACACGGAGCTGGTGAAGTGGTGGGGCTGAGAGTTGAGGCCACTGACGGGGCTCCTGACCGGCACACGCCTCCTGGCTCCAGCCTCCCCCTCACATCCCCCCGCGCTCAGCGCCGTGGGCTCTGTGATGTCCTCGTGCCTGTGGTTCTCTCTAGGCCCTGCCCGAGCTGGTTTGCTCAGTGGTTAGTGTCCGTCCAACGACCCAGAATCGCAGGCCCGATCCCCGGCCCCCATAGGGGTGTATTTGTGAGGCAACCAATGGCTATGTCTCTCTCTCTCTCCCTCCCACCACTCTATCTCTAAAAAAAAAAAAATCAATGTAAAAAATACCCTCGGGTGAGGATTTAAAAACACACACAAAGGGCCCATGTCCTACAGACCCTCCCCATTGAGATCCTGGGGCGGGGGGGGTGGGGGGGGGAGCAGGGCGAGGTGGAATGATGGAGCAGGAGGCGTGCTTTCTGGTTTCTCCCCAACTGTGTGATTCTGCACCTCAGTTTCCCCATCTCTAAAAGCAAGGTTTAGCCCGGCTGGTGTGGCTCAGTGGTTGAGCGTCGACCTGTGAACCAGGAGGTCAGGGTTCGATTCCCGGTCAGGGCACAGGCCCGGGTTGCGGGCTCGATCCTCAGTGTGGGGCGTGCAGGCGGCAGCCGATCCGTGATTCTCTCTCCTCATGGATGTTTCTCTCTCTCTCTCCCTCTCCCTTCCCCTCTGAAATCAATAAAAATATATATTTTTTTAAATGAAAGCAAGGTGGTTTGGACTTAACCCCCAGGTCTCTCCCAGCGTCTGCCTCTTGATGGAGCTGTGACGTGGGCCCGGCCCTCACCCTCCTGCTCCTCCGTCACTGCCCAGCCCGGGTGGCCCAGGGCCCAGTGCGGCCGGGGGTGCAGGTACAGCGTCACTCAAAGGGGAGGTGCCGCCCCCCCTCCCCCCAGCTGCCCTCTCTAACTCAGGAGTCCAGCCCAGGGAACCGGCTTCCCACCCGCCTTGTGTTGGAAGCTGCCGGTGGCCAGGAGAGGGGGTTCAGTTCCAGGTCTCCCCACGGGGCCAGGGGAGCCAGGCTCTGGATTTTCCCAGCGCCTGGGGGGGCCTCCCCCGCGGGGCAGAGCCCGAGGCGGCTCACCCTCCACCGTCACCCAGGAATGTGGCAGAACCAGCTCCCAGCCCGACTGCGCCCTGCACCCGCCTCGCAGGGAGGACGCCTGGGGACGAGGCTCCCTGGCCTTGAAGGGGCTGCGAGGAGAAACGGGGCCCCTCCCCTCCAAGGACTTATTTTTTAATGTTTTTATTGATGTCAGAGAGGAAGGGAGAGGGAGAGAGAGAGAGAGAAACATCCACGATGAGAGAGAACCATGGATCCGCTGCCTCCTGCACGCCCCACACTGGAGATCGAGCCCGCAACCCGGGCCTGTGCCCTGACCGGGAATCAAACCGTGGCCTCCTGGTTCCTAGGTCGACGCTCAACCACGGAGCCACGCCGGCCGGGCCCAGTATTTGTGCCTTCGTAGACGGTGATGCTGTGAAATGGGCAGAAAGGCCCAGGACAGTGCCCTGGAGGGAGGGTCGGGTGGGGAGAAGCTTCCAGAACGGAGGTCAGAGGGGCTGTGGGGTGGGAGCGGGGCCTCCTGATGAGAGGAAAGAGCCACGTCAGGGCCAATGAGCAGCCCTGAGGCAGGTGCGGAGCGTCAAGACAGCCGAACCGTCCGGCCTGCAGCCCGGAGACCATTCTCCTCGCACCGTGAGGACCACGTGGGACAGACACACCCACCACTCCGGCCGGTTACGTGGTCGTAGTCCTCGCTCGCTCTCGCAAAGACGGAGCACAAGTCTCTTTCCAGCCGCGCTGGTTCCGCCCAAGCCCAGGGCAGGACGGGGAGAGGCCTGAGCTGATAACCTCCCCAAGGACAGAGCCACAGCCGGACAGAGCCACAGCCAGGCAGAGCCACAGCCGGGCACAGCCACAGCCGGGCACAGCCACAGCCGGACAGAGCCACAGCTGGGCAGAGCCACAGCCGGGCACAGCCACAGCCGGGCACAGCCACAGCCGGGCACAGCCACAGCCGGGCAGAGCCACAGCTGGGCAGAGCCACAGCCGGGCACAGCCACAGCCGGACAGAGCCACAGCCGGGGCAGAGCAGGCTCAGGCTCAGGGGTGCCCTGCATGTAAGAAAGGCAACTTAAAAACGTATTTAGCCCTGGCTGATGTGGTTCAGTGGATAGAGCATCAGCCTGCGGACCAAAGGGTCCCGGGTTCGATTCCAGTCAGGGCACGTACCTCGGCTGCAGGCTCCTCCCCAGCCCGGGCCCTGGTCAGGGCGCGTGCAGGAGGCAACCAATCGATGTGTTTCTCTCCCATCGATGTTTCTCTCTGTCTCTCCCTCTCTCTTCCACTCTCCCTAAACATCAATGGGAAAATATTCTCCAACGAGGATTAACAAGAAAGGATTTAAATATTTCTCTGCAACCCTCCCCTCCCCGACCCCGGATCCCCACGTGGAGGCCAGGAGGTCAGAACCCGGTCACCAGCCGTGAGGACCTCCAGGCTCAGAGGCGGGAGAGGCCCTGGGGCTGGCGGGGAGGCTCCAGAAGGACAAATAACAGGCACGTCCACACGTCAGCCCGGACGAGACGAGGAACCACCCTGCGGGGGAGTGTAGGGACTGGGGTGCTGCTCCTTTGCCCGCTCCTCCGGGACACGTGATAAACCACGTGGCTGTGGCTTTTTTCACGTACGTGCGGGACCCCAAGCCGCCTGCAGCCAGAGCTCCCTGAGGACGGGGACACTGGCCCTCGGGGTCTCCCCAGGGACCGTCCTGGGACGTCTGCACAGGGGGGCACCGAGGGGAAGGAATTCCGCAGCCCCTCGACCCACAACTCCAACTTACACACCCGTTACTTAAAAAGATTTATTAAAATGCAGATTCAACCTGAAAAGGGGGCGGCCCAAATGCAGGCGTTTGCACAGAACACCAAGAACCAGCCAGAGGGCCCGGCCGGCGTGGCTCAGGGGTTGAGCGTCGACCTATGGACCAGGAGGTCACAGTTCGATTCCCGGTCAGGGCACAGGCCCAGGATGTGGGCTTGATCCCCTGTGGGGGCGTGCAGGAGGCAGCCAATCCATGATGCTTCTCTCTCATCATGGATGTTTCTCTCTCTCTCTCCCTCTCCCTTCCTCTCTCTCTAAAAAAATCATTTAAAAGCATATTCTTTTTAAAAACCAGCCAACGGGGAACAGATTCTCTGCTCTTCCCCACGGGGCAGCCTGCACTGAGGGCCGTGGGGTCTCTGGTCTCGGGGTCCAGAGCAGCCCCCACGAGTCACCGACTCGGGCCCGGACACCAGACCATCGAGGGAACGCACCTCAGAGGGGGCTGGAGACAGGACCGGGGCGGAGTGTTCCGGAAGCCGGCACAGTGCGGCACGTGGGGCGGCATGGGGACAGCCTCTAGCTGCCCTTGGGCGCCAGGATCTGCTGCACGTAGTGGACCACGTTGCTGTGGAGCTGGGTGGCCGTGGCCGCGAAGGTCTCCTTGGCGAGGGCCCGGGCCGCCTCGCTGCCGCCCATCATGGCGTGGTACAGCGGGAGAGTGTACTTCTGCTTCCCCTGCAGGACACACACACACACACACGTGCACACATGCGTGTGGCTGCGTGGCCTGCTCTGGGGTCGTCCAGCCCCTGCCCAGGCCGGTGCCCACGGGCCAGCGAGTGAGGAGCGTCCCAGACACGGGCATCGTCTCGGGGCCAAAGGTCCCCACACAGAGAAGCCAGCGCTCACCCCGATCCAGGGCAGCAGGGACGCTGGCACTGGACAGGACAGGAGGGCTCCCAGCACAGATGGGGACAAAAGGCCCGCCTGCTGCCGCTCGGAAAGCCCAGGACCCGGCCCCGCCAGTCGGGCTCTGGGGACAGAGCGTCGGCCGCTCTGCAGGGTCCCAGTTTGGTTCTGGTGGCAGCTCCCCAGCCCCGGTCAGGGGGCGTGCAGGAGGCAACCCATCGATGTGTCTCTGTCACATCGATGTTCCTCTCTGTCCCTCCCCTTCCCTTGCACTCTCTCTAAAAACAATGTAAAAATATCCTCGGGTGAGGATTAACCAAAAAGAAAAAAAAAAAGGAAAGAAAGAAAACCCAGGACCCAAACGCACACAACGTGAGTTCCTGAGTCCCCGAACCCAGAGCCGCCGTGGCTGGACCTCCCGCCTGGATGCGCTCGGGCACCTGAGGCCCTGGCCCGCGCCCTGCAGGCGGCCCCCAGGGGCCTGGAAGGCAGCAGGGTCTGAGCCCTCCCTGCCACAGGCCCCGGGGCATGGACCACATCCTCAGCCACTCACCTCCTTGTCCTTGGGCGGAGGGCAGACCCTCCCCGCTCTCCACCCTTCCCTCTGCTCCAGGGGAGGGCGAGGACCCCGCGAGGGAGCTGCGGGCTGTGGGCCCGGGGACTCAGGGACCCACCTGGCTCTGCAGGAAGTCCCTGACCTTCCCGAAGTCCTCCTGGAGGTCGTTCTTAAGGACGATCTGGCCCCATCGCAGCCGCAGCTCCGCGTTGCGGGCGCCCGAGACCTTCGGGTACATCTCCCCCAGCTTCCTCACATTCCCTGGAAAAGAAAGGGGTCGTAGCTTTCTAAGTAGCTACTCTGTATTACTTAGCCTTTTTGTGTATATTTTTTATTGATTTCAGAGGAAGGGAGAGGGAGAGAGAAACATCAATGATGCCCGGCCATCGTGGCTCTGTGGCTGAGCGTCGACCTATGAGCCAGGAGGTCGAGGTTCAATTCCCGGTCAGGGCACAGGCCCCGGTTGCCGGCTCGGTCCCCTGTGTGGGGTGTGCAGGAGGCAGCCGATCCATGATTATCTCTCATCATGGATGTTTCTATCTCTCTCTCTCTCTCTTCCTCTCTGTAATCAATAAAAATATATTTGTGGGGAGGGGGTGGGGGTGAGGGGGAGAAATCGCCCCCTTTCTTACCAGGCGGCAGAGGGGACTTCTGCAGGACCTTGTCCAGGAAGTACACCAGCTGGTAGGTCTTCCAGGGGGCGATGTCCACAGCCTCGATGGCCGGCACGTCCAGCTCCGGGGCCGCCCACAGCTGGGCCAGCTCCTCCGCGGGCTTCATGAGGGCATCCCCGGGGGACAGGTCCGGGAGGAATGGCGGCCAGCCCGGGGTGTTCAGCCAGCGGTCGAACTCGAAGCCTGGAGACAAGACGCCATCAGGAGGTGCTGACCTCCTGGCCAGCTCACGGCCCGGCCCTGGCTCTGCCGCCCCATCCCGGCTCCTGTCGTCCCGTCCCGGCTCCTGCCGCCCCAACCCGGCTCCTGTCGTCCCGTCCCCCCATCCCGGCTCCACTGCCCACCAGCAGGGGCCGGGCCCCTTGCTTCGCCTCGGCACCCGTTCTGTGTGAACCGGGCGAGCCCTGCCTCAGTAGGCAGTGAGGACCGGACACACAGACACAGTGGGGAGCTCTGCCCGCGGCCATCAGCGTGATGAACTCTCATTGGCTGCGGAGGCTCGTGACCTGGAAGGCGGGGCTGGAGGCAGCCGGTGGGTGCTCGGCGGAGCCACCTGGCGTCCGGGGTGCTGCCTCCCCAACCCCACGACGGGGTGGCTCAGGATTAGACTGGTGGCTCAGGCCTCCAGCACACGGGGCGGGGGGGGGGGGTGTGTCCAGCACCCCCTCTCTGATGGGCGGCCTCCTCTCAGGCAGCACTGGGCCTTCCCTCCCGGCAAGAGGCAACTCCCTGCTCTGCTCCGGGGCAGGGCTGCGGCCCCTCCTGTCCCCCAGGGCTCCAGGCCCAGCCCAGGGTGTGAGCCAGTGGTCCAGGTTCCAGGAAAAGGAGGAGGGAAGAGCCTGGGGCCTGGGGCCTGGGGCCTGGGGCCTGGTCTGCTCCCCAGCGCCACCTGCTGGGTGACCTGGGCAGCGTCCTCTGGCCGGACAGCGGGCAGGACGGCCAGATGGTCAGACAGCCCCTGCTGCCTGGGGGCCGGGCCCCTGCTCACCTGGAATGGCGTCCACCTTCCTCTGCTTCAGCTCCGGGAAGTACTCCAGGTAGAACTCCAGGAGGTCGTCCGCCACGATGCTTTGGAACTTAAACTCATTGACGTAGGCCTGGGAGGGAGGAGGGGGCCTGAGTCCCAATGTGGGGAGACGCCCTGTGCCCGGAGCCTCCTTCACCCCTGACCTCAGCCCCAGCCAGCTCCCGCCCTGGCCTCCACCCCCCCCAGGTACCTTGAGAAACCTGTCAAACTGGTCCTGATCGCCCACCAGGTGGGCCAGGTAGGAGACGAAGCAGAAGCCCTTCTCGTAGGGGGTCTCGTTGTAGGTGTCGTCTGGGTCGACTCCTGGCAGGGGACAGCGGGCGAGGTCTGAGCCTTCGCAACCCGACCCCTTCACGGCTGCGCCCGAGCTCCAGGCTCAGCTCAGAGGGAAGGGGTCAAAGCAGCCAACCCCCGGGGACAGCGAGACAGGACCCCGGACCCACCCAGGCCTCCCGCAGGCACCTCAGAGGGACCTTAAAGGGCCAGTAACTGTGGAGCCAAGAGTAGTACAAAAACATCAGCCCCGCCCGGGCCGGTGTGGCTCAGTGGGTAGAGCGTCGGCCTGCAGACTGAAGGGTCCTGGGTTCGATTTCGGCCAAAGGCACATGCCTGGGTTGCGGGCTCGATTCCCCCCCAGTAGAGGACGTGCAGGAGGCAGCCAATCAATGATTCTCTCTCATCATTGATGTTTCTCTCTCCCTTCCTTTCTGAAATCAATAAAAAATGTTAAAAAAACAAAACAAAAAAGAAATCAGCCCTGCCCGGCCGGAGGGCTGGCATGGCTCCGTGGTTGAGGGTTGACCTATGAACCAGGAGGTCACGGCTCGATTCAGGTCAGGGCACACGTCTGGGTTGGGTGGTGGGACAGTCAGGACGCACAGACCCGGATGCACAGACCCGCAGGACTGAGGTCGGGCTGCAGGGCTTGGCCCCGCCCCGGGGGGGGGGGTGTCCTGGGAGCCCACTGACCAATCCCATTTAGGGGGGGGGGTGTCACAGAGGGCGGGGCCTCCTGGACCTGGTTCGATCTTCACCCGCAGTTTGTTGAGGGGGTGCTCCTCCCCGGTGACGTCCATGTGCTGGCGGAGCAGCGCCCGCCCCGTGGCGGCCTCCAGGCAGGTGTAGGCAGCCCCTGGACCAGGGGGAGCAGAGACCCCAAGAACAGGGTCAGCGGTTCAGGCCGGCTGTCCTGACAGGAGGCTGCGCTGCCCCCTGGTGGCCACAGGGAGGACAGACTCCTGCGCTCAAGGCCCTTCCCTATGGGTGCACTTGGGGTCTCAGAGGCGCCCGTCCCCTGAGCTATGAGAACAGGGCATTTCACTCCACTGTTCACCACACAGGAGCAATATCCCCCGAGACTTTCCCAGCGGGGTCTACGCCGCCTCCTGGCTCCCACAGTGACTGGGGAGAGAGTGTGTGCGTGTGGGGGGCGGGGGAGGAAAGTGTTGACTCCGGGCAAGTTCCTAAACCCGCCCAGCCTCAGCGTCCCACCGGCACAGCGGGGACCCTATGTGCTGGCAGGGTTCTCGGTGGCCAGTTAACAATCCGCAGACAGCTCAGCCGGCGTGGCTCCGTGGCCGAGCGTCCCCCAGGAGGTCACGGCTCGATTCCCAGTCAGGGCACCTGCCCGGGTTGCGGGCTCGGTCCCCACCGGGGGGCGTGCGGGGAGCAGCCCATCAATGATCCTCTCTCATCGTGGGTGTTCCTGTCTCTCTCCCTCGCCCTTCCTCTCTGACATGAGCACATCTGGGCTCAATTCGAGGTCGGCCGCCCCTGCTGAGTGACCCGGCCGGTTCTCATTCTGAGCCGGAGGAACCCATTCGTACACGGGCACTGGGAGACCGCTAAAGGCCGCGCTTCCCCGCGTGCCCAGGGGAGTCATCCAGCGGGCAGCTCTTTCTGAGACGCCCTCCCGGGCACCGCCGCCTCCCGCTCTGCGCCGTGTGGACCCCAAAGCCCAGGGGGTCCCCCGGCCCCAGGCGCTCACCAAAGAGGCGCGTGGAGATGCGCCTCTGCGCGTACATGGTGAAGCCCTCGTTGAGCCAGAACTCGCTCCAGCTGGCGTTGGTGACCAGGTTCCCGAACCAGCTGTGCGAGACCTCGTGGATGATGACATCGGCCAGCGAGCGGTCCCCCGCCAGCAGGCAGGGGGTGACGAAGGTCAGGCAGGGGTTCTCCATGCCCCCGAAGGGGAAGGATGGCGGCATGAAGAGGACGTCGTACCTGGGTGACCCGGGGGTCGTGAGGCCCCGCCCCGGACCGGCCCCCGCCTCCCTCCCCGTCCTGGACCCGGGACGGGCAGCGAAGAACGGGCCAGGGATCAGATGGCGCCGGGCTCACTGGGACTCCCTCCCACCCCACCCCCGTCTGCTCCCCAAAACCTGTCCCCTCTTCTGCTTCCAAGCAGCACCCCTAAGCTCGCCGGGGGCCACGGAGCCATCGCTCTCTCTTTTTAAAATATCTTTACTGATTTCATAGGTCGATGCTCAGCTGCTGAGCCCGGCCGGCCCGGCTGGCTAAGCTGTTCTAAGGAGCCCTGGGTGCGGGCAGCTTCCAGCAGACGGGAGGGGTGGGGGGGAGCGATGAGCTGGCAAAGGTCCCGACCTCCGGACTCTGCTGGGAACAGTCACCGGGCCGCCGCTCTGCACAGGGATCCGGGTCTGGCTCGCCCCTCCCCCTCACCTCCGGGACAGGGCGCTCTGCTCCAGGGGGCAGAGGGGGGCTGGGGAGCCAGGGAATGACCGTCCACAGGAGCCTCACCTGCCCCACACGTAGTGTCCGAAGAGCTTCTCTCCGGCGGCCAGGAACTCCTCGATCACCCCGTCATACTCCTTCCTGGCAGCCTCGACCACGCAGGGCTCGGCCCACACCCGGCTCCTAGGGACAGGCGAGCAGAGAGGCACCGGCTGTTCACAGGCCTGCAGGCCTCCCGAGAGCCCAGAGAACCAGCCTCAGCCTCACGTCGGAGCCAAACGCCAGGGGCAGAGCGGCCAGGAGCCGGAGGCCGGGCCCCACCGAGCACAGCCCGTGGGACGGACGCGGGACCACGGGGAGATTCGGCTCCTGTGAGAAGCTGGCCACGGAGGGAAGGCGAGGCTGCGCCCAAACGCGGGGGCCTCAGCTCTGGGGTGGGGTTGCCTTTTGCTTTAAAGGTCTGAGGGACGGGAGCATATAAGGGGCCGGTAGAGATCAATCTTTAGCCGGGCCGGCGGGGCTCCGTGGGTGAGCGTCGACCTACGAACCAGGAGGTCAGGGTTCGATTCCGGTCAGGGCACAGGCCTGGGTTGTGGGCTCCATCCCCAGTGTGGGGTGTGCAGGAGGCAGCCGATCCACAATTCTCTCTCATCATGGATGTTTCTCCCCCTCCCTCTCTCCCTCCCCCTTCCTCTCTGAAATCAACAGAAACAGATCTTTTTTAAAAGATCGATCTTCAGTCCTGCTGCCTGAGCCCCGACCACACTCCCAGGGGACCCAGCTCAGCAGCTGCAACGGGGGTGGGGGTGGGGGGCGGCGGTGACCCCACGGCGGACACAGAGTTAGAAACGGACGGAGGGAGACAGGAGGAGGCAGAGCAGGGCCTCCAGGCCGCGCGGACACTGCACAGAGGGCTCAGGCGCCTCCTCGCCTCGGGGTCCAGCCAACCCTGCCTGCCGGAGAAGGCGGGGCGCAGCTCCTACCTGGGCCCCACCTCTGCCGAGACCAGGTCTCCGATGGCCAGCGCCACGAGGTAGGAGGGGATGGGGTGGCTCATGCGGAAGAAGAACCCGTGTGGCCCTTGCCGCTCCCAGGTGTCCGCACTCATCACCGCGCTGAAGCCGTCGGGGACCTGGGGGCGCGGAGGGGCCTTCACTGCAGGGACTGGCGAGCGCAGGACCAGCCACCTGCACGGGGACCGCAGCCGCCCCGAGTCCTCCTGGGGACACCCCCCCCCCGCCCCCCCCCCCTGCCCCCCGCTTGCACTACACTAAGGGGATTCAGCCCGGCCGGCGTGGCTCCATGGTGGAGCGTCCACCTAGGACCCCGGAGGTCAGGGTTCGATTCCCGGTCAGGGCACAGGCCCGGGTTGCGGGCTCCATCCCAGTGGGGGGTGTGCAGGAGGCAGCTGATCCATGGTCCTCTCTCATCATGGATGTTCCTCTCTCTCTCTCTCCCTCTCCGAAATCAGTAACGATAGATTTAAACTGCGGGACTGGGCACAGGCGAGATTCCTGAAGGCGGAGGAACCTTTCCGGACGGATGTCACGCACAGTGGCCGGGCCCCAGGGCCGCCCCTCACCTGGACGAGGGCGGAGTACGGGCACTTGACGGCGGGCGTGTCGAAGCAGGGGAAGAAGGCGCGGTTCAGCACGGCCTGCCCCTGGGTGTAGAGAAAGGGCTTCTCCTTTCCCGCTGTCTGCTCGGGGGCCAGCCAGCACACCTGGGGGACAGGCATCTCAGAACTGACCCCCCTTCCTCCACCCCAGCTCAGCCCCGCCAGGGCGGAGGGGCGGGAGGGAGAGGTCCCAGGCCATCCCCACGGAGACTGAGGGCTCTGGCTGGGACCATCTCTCCTCCTGCGTGTCCCACCCACCCTGGCACCCACACCACGGTGCAGCACCCACCCACTTCGCAGGGCAGGCACCTCAAGGGGCCCACCTCTCACCGCGCCCCACAGGTCACCTCTAGAATCCCAGACCTGGTCTCTGACCCTGCCACCCTGTCTCCCCCCCATGTCCTTCTCACCAAAAACTAAAACCGCCCTGGCTGGTTTGACTCAGCGGATAGAGCGTCGGCCTGGGGACCAAAGGGTCCCGGGTTCAATTCTGGCCAAGGGCACATGCCCGGGGTGCGGGCTCGATCCCCAGTAGGGGGCGTGCAGGAGGCAGCCGATCCATGATTCTCTCTCATCATCAATGTTTCTATCTCTCTCTCCCTCTCCCTTCCTCTCTGAAGTCAATAAAAATATATATTTTTAAAAGTATCCTTAAAAAGCGAAAACCACAGCAGCTGCACTTGAACTGGAGACAGGAAAGCAGAGCCTAAGCGGGAAGGAGTCTGTGAGTCCAGTGTGCTCCATTCTAAACGAACCCTCTCGGAGTAAGTGCCCTTCCCACGAGGGCGCTGGCTGCGACTCTGCATTAACATACACTGTTAACCCTTCGGCCTGGGCCGACCGGAATGACCACCCCACGCCCCGTCTGCACCTGCAGCAGGAAGTCCCCGAGTGTCCCAGCCAGCGCCGGGGAGGGCGGCGGGCACGTTGGTGCCCAATGCCACGGAGAATTCGGGAAAGGACAGAGTTCCAGGAAGTGTCAAGAGAAAGTGAAACTCTGTGGATGGGCCTCAGCGCCAGCAGGATTTGGAGGGAGGGAGGGAGGGAGGGAGGGAGGGAGGGAGGAAGGAAGGAAGGAAGGAAGGAAGGAAGGAAGGAAGGAAGGGAGGGAGGGAGGGAGGGAGGGCCACTCGGGGTGCACCATGCGGAAAGGCGTGGGCGGATGGGGGCTCTGTGACCTGGATGTGGGCTCTGGTCGAGGTGGGCGCCTACCTGGGCAGGTGGCAAAGAGGGCTCTGAACAGAGAGGCACTGGGGACCTATTTTAAAGAGGCACAGGGAGCCGAAACCGGCTTGGCTCAGTGGATAGAGCGTCGGCCTGTGGACTGAAGGGTCCCGGGTTCGATTCCGGTCAAGGGCATGGACCTTGGTTGCGGGCACATCCCCAGTGGGGGGTGTGCAGGAGGCAGCTGATCGATGTTTCTCTCTCATCGATGTTTCTAACTCTCTATCCCTCTCCCTTCCTCTCTGTAAAAAATCAATAAAATATTAAAAAAAAATAAATAAATAAAAATAAAAAAATAAAGAGGCACAGGGACACCCATGGGCATGCTGGGTGTTTCTGTGTGTGTGTGTGTGTGTGTGTGTGTGAGAATTTTTAACGAGACCCCGGCAGAGATGGAAAGAGGGGACGCAGTGGAGAAGCCGGGCAGCCCTGCTTCAGCCAGGCGACCGGCTCAGCACCAAACAGCCACATCCACGCTGACACCACCTACCCTCAACAGGACGGGACAACATGGCACTTGAGACTTGATTCTGCCGTAAACCTACAACGGCTGTCAAATAAAGTCTTTTTTTCTTTTGTTTTTTATAAAACCAAAATCCCACAACCCCAGCCTAGTGATGAGAAAAACATTAGGCAAATCCCAGCAGAGGGACATCCCTACGACACACCTGACCGGTACTCCTCAACGCCGTCACGGTCACCAAAAACAAGGCACGTCTGGGAAATGGTCACAGGCAAGGGCGGCTTAAGGAGAGAGGGCAGTTCAATGTGCTGGACACTAAGTAACAAATCAGGAAGTCTGACCAAAGTGCAGACGTCAGCGGATACAATGTATCAGCACGGAGCTCTGGCTGCTACAAATGCATCTCCATTGTGAAAGGCTCCCAGGTGGAACTGTGTGTGTGTGTGTGTGTGTGTGTGTGTGTGTGTGTGTGTGTGTGTGTGTGAGAGAGAGAGAGAGAGAGAGAGAGAGAGAGAGAGAGAGAGAGAGAGAGGCGGGGGTGTGGAGGCATGTGAAAACTACCATCTGCTCAGTTTTTCTGTTCATCTAAACTGTTTTTAAAAATAAATGCTATTCATGAAAAAAATGAAGGATGAGTACTCAGTGGGCACCAGGCACTGTATCGGGCTCAGATGTAGGCATCTCACTGAACTTCCCTCAAGCTCACAGACTCGTCACTGGCACATCGTAACGAGTATTGGCCTTAAGTCCTCGCTCATCATCTCTGCTTCTTGTTGTTTTCATCCTCAGGTGAGGCTATTGTTCCCATTGATTTTTAGAGAGTGGAATGGAGAGGGAGAGACGGAGAGAAGCACGGATGTGGAAGAGATACATCGATTGGTTGCCTCCTGCAGGCCCTCAACCAGGGCCTGGGACGGGGGAGGAGCCTGCAACCGAGGTACGTGCCCTGGACCGGAATCGAACCCGGGACCCTTTGGTCCGCAGGCCGACGCTCTATCCACGGAGCCACACCGGCTGGGGCTTGCTTTTTTAACACGAAGAAAAGAGAACGAAGGAGCAGGCGATACATACACCAGAGAAAGAGTCCGAAGTCCAGGAGAGGCACAACCCCGTGATTACGGTGAGAGCCCTCGCGGGGACGGGGCCGTGAGCAGGAGTAAATACAAGTGCCATCTAGGGAGACCTTCCTGGTGCAAAGGGCAATTTGCAAAGCGTGCATCTCCCCCATCAGGCCAAAGTGCGGACGTCAGCGGATACAACGGTCAGCACGGAGCTCTGGCTGCTACAAGTGCATCTCCCTTGTGAAAGGCTCCCAGCTGGAACTGTGTGTGTGGGGGGGAGTATGTGAAACTATCGTTTCCATATTTCATTTCAGGTGCCCCACGTCCTACCGTAAGGTCCATGTATCCCCGAGTGCTGAGAGAGGGGAACAGAACTGCTCCAAGGGCAAAGGGCAAAGGGCAAAGGGCGAAGCAGAGAAACCACTCAGTCCGGGGCAGGCAGCCTCCTGGGGACTCACAACCCACCCCGTGTCCGGAGAGCCCTCTCCGCCGGTTTCCCTGCTGCCCAGGTGCCGCCACATCACCTCCCTCCTCTTATTCCCAGCGCTCGTCCCCTCCCTTTAAGGGTTAGGGGCCAACCAACAGAGACAAGGCCACGGCATTACACTCCCAGTCCAGTTCCGACTTTGGAATCCTTTTGCAATGGAAACCAGGCCTTCCCAGAAGCCCAAGCAAGTCAGGATCCGCCCGAGTCAGCATCGCCACATCAGGCAGAAGCCAACGGGCGCCAACGCCCTGGGACAGCCAGTTCCGTTTGGAACCGCACAGGACGAGGCTCCTTCCTCCGGCAGAAACGCAACTGGCCCCGCGGGTCCCGGAGGGACAATCTGGACAGGTCACCGCAGCTGCCGGGGAGGGGCCCAGCCTGCGGCCGCGCCGGCCCGGCGCCGGAGGAAGGAAACCCGGGCGGCCTGCCTGGAGGAAGAGGCGGCGGAGCGGGGAGGACGCGGCGGCGCTAGGGGGCTCGGGGGCTCGGGCCTCGGGGGCTCGGCGACGGGACTCTCCTCCTCCCGCTCTGCGAGGGGCACCCGGGCGAACTCACCCCGGGCCCGGCATCGCCGACGCGGTAGGTGAGCAGCACCTGGAAGCGCTCGCCCGCCGGCAGGGGCTGCGGGAAGCTCAGGCACAGCGCGCAGCCGTAGCGCGCGAAGGGCCGCGTGCGGAAGCTCACGGGCTCCTCGGGGCCGGGCGGCTCTCCGGGGCCGGGCGGCCCCCGCCGCAGCGCCGCCGCCGTCACCTCCAGGCTCGGGTGCGAGTCCAGCCGCAGCTCGGCCGCGCCCGCGGGCACCCGGCAGCGCAGGTCGAGCACCGCCGTGCCGCTCAGCGTGCGGCTCGCGAACTCGGCCCGCAGGTCCAGGTGCAGGTGCAGGACCTCGAAGTCTCGGAAGCTGGACGCCGAGGCCACGTCCTCCACCCGCGCCGAGTGCAGCACCCGCCGGGCCGCGCCGCCGGAAGCCCCGCCGCTCGCCATGGTGCCGGCCGCTGACTGCCGGAAAGCCATGCCCGCGGGCCCCGCCCCGAGCACGGGCCCCGCCCCGAGCGCACTGCGCCGCCGCGGCCACGCCCCCAGCAACGCCTCTCCCGGCGGCCACGCCCCCAGCAACGCCTCTCCCCGGGCCACGCCCCCAGCAACACCTCTCCCCGCAGCCACGCCCCCAGCAACGCCTCTCCCGGCGGCCACGCCCCCAGCAACGCCTCTCCCCGCGGGCCACGCCCCCAGCAACGCCTCTCCCCCCACGCAACACCTCTCCCCGCAGCCACGCCCCCAGCAACGCCTCTCACCGCGGCCACGCCCCCAAGGGAATCCGGGCTGGGCCACGCCCCCTCCAGAAATCTGAGCGGGGTCCACACCCCCGTCCCCGAGTTTTTCATAAAAGGAAATAGCATTATATGTTTCCCAGTGTCCCAGTGTTAAAATACTTTTTATTTTATGCAATGCTTATTGGTTTTTTAAAAACTCCATATAAGGCCAATTTCTTTCTCTTTTGTCCAAGTGGTAGTGACCTCCATCGGCTGGAGAACGCCTTTGCTGTGGCGTCCATCACGGTGCTTGGTACCTACAGACGTTCCACACCCGCCTGGAAAGGACTCCTCTGAGCGAAGCGCGCACCGCGCCGCAGCCGTGAGGCCGGGCGCCTGGACAATGTTCCTAAGCCCCGCACAGCCCGGGCCTGGGCTCAGTTTACTCACACTTTCCAGGCGAGAAAAAGGCCGTGACAGTCCCATGTGCTGTGCAGCGCCTCGGGGGACAGAGCACTGTGGGGGGACAGACCCCGGACAGACCCCGACGACCACCCACCTCCTCCCAAACTGCCTTCACTGCTATGTACCTTTAAATGCCTAGAATGTAACACACCTTGGACATTTCAAAATAAAGGGCTGGAGACCTTCCAGAATTGATGAAAAGCATGAGTTCATCAAGGTTACAGGATACAATACAGAAAATCAATCGTAACCAACAGTATTTCTACTTAATAAAATTTGAAATTTGAAAAGTACTATTCAAACAGCACCCTCAAAAATGAAATGCCTAGGTTTAAACCTAACAAATATCATGTGCAGGATGTTTGTGCTAAAACGATGACACAATGACAAACCTAATTCCAATAAAAATTCCAGCAGGTTTTCTGCAGACACCGATGGGCTCACGGTGGAATTTGTGAGGATCGGAAGGAACAGCCGCCGCTGAGAGATGAACGAAGGCGGAGGGTTCCGCTGCCCAGTGTCCAAACTCACTGCAGTGACTGCGGGCAAGGGTGGCTGGGACGGACAGAACCCACAGCGGCCACCGATTCACTGTTCAGCGAGCACCTGTGTCGCCCGGCTCCTGCCCCCAGGAAGCCGCCCCGGCATCGGCACGGCACAGCTTCCTCCTCCTGCCCCCCCTCCCCCAGCCCGCCCCCGTGGGCTGCACTCGTCCGTCTCAACCGCGGGCTCTGCTCCTGAGAAAGGAACCCACCAGGCCAGGGCCCTGCACATGCAGGGACACGTGGGAAGCTCTTCAGAAAGAGGGGAGTCTCCCCCCTTTTCCGGCTTTTCTCCCACCCCACCCCCAAGTCCAGAAAACTCACTTGTACCCAAGGATCGCTCAGATACGCAGAGCTGAAGACGCAGTTAACCAATAAAGTGGCAAAACGTGGGCATCCCCCCCACACACACACAACCCACCAGGATCCATTCATAGGGAGCGTACTTTCTGAACCGACAGCCTTTAGTTTAGACCTTAACCAGGCCCTCTCATTCCCGGCCTTGTCTTTAAACTGCTCTCCTCTGCACCGGCCCGGCTGGACGTGAAGAGCTGCAGACGGACAAGAACGTCTGCACAGACACGCAAACGCCAGCAAGCACAGCATCAACAGCCACGAGAACGCAAACCAAAAGCAAGAGACAGCACTCGCCCCTCTGAGTTGGCTACGTTTCTGAAAAAGGAGAGAAAGTGCTGGCAAGAAGGCGAAAACTGGAACCCCCGGCGTAGCTGCTGGGAACACGGACGGCACAGCTGCTGTGGGCGAGTGTGGTCGTTCTTCCCGTGAAACACAGATCGGCCAGACGCCAGGAAACCTGCTCCGGGTGCAAGGCTGGCGGGGGAGCCGGCTCCGGGAGGGAGGTGTCAGCAGCCTCACGGGTGGAGCTGGAGGAGCTGACCTTCCGCGCACAGGGGAGAGCTTGGCCTCGGCCTCCCATCAGGAGGACCTACTGCGGAAGGACCCGGCGGACTGCACGCCTCCTCACACCACTCACTCCAGGGAGACGCCGACCACAGACCCCCGGCCTTCAGCAGGCCCTGCGTCACGGGCGTGTTCGCAGGTGAAAGGCAGAGTCTAGGACTCATCGAAGAAGGAGCAAGCTCCAGGGGTTTTATTGTCGGACCAACAGCACACAAGCCCGGCAGACGTCCCCGAGGGGACGGTGCCACGCTCACCGCTGTGTGCCCGTGGTCCTGCATCTTCTTAAAGACATCAGACACCTACTTTGATCATGAACGCACTCCAGGGCGAATAAATAAGTGAATTATCTTTTAACACCCCCACCCCATGTTCCTTTAAATAGAAAAAAATGCTAATGTCTCTTCGTGGCCTCTTTGGCCGCAGCTGTCCCACCTACGGTCTGGAAACCGCCTGCACTGATGTCCGAGGGCCGCTCCTGACCCCGCGCCCTTGCGGAGAAGTCCTACTGGTATTGCCGATAGTCTCCAAACGGCGAGGACGGCAGCGGGGCCGCAGGCAGCTGGGAGGGGTCGTCCGCAAACTGAGGCCCTGCAGTGCAGAGAAGAGAATTTACAGACCCCGTGAACATCACAGTGAAGAACAAGCCCCTAGGAAGTAAAACCATCCACGCGCTGACACGTGTGTGCATCACGCTGCAACCCGCATTCTCTGTAAACCTGCCAACGCCCAGATGGGCCTCGCTCGTGCTCCAGAGGAACAGTCCTAAGTGTGGGAGCCATCTAGCAAGTGGCTGACACCACAGTGCGAACCCAAAGTAATGGCTGCACACGGAAGCAGGAGCGCGAGGGCCGTCCCACTGGCGTCCGACGGGCAGTGAGTCTGAGACCTGCCCGGACGCGGAATCTCTCGCGAGTGCCTTGGGAAAACAAATCCAACGGGGAGCTATGATCCACTCCTAAGTCTACACGGAATCTCGTCCACGCTCCCAAATAAGTTCCAACCACCGTGTCCCCGTTCTGCACACGGCCCCCGAGAGGCAGGTCAGAGTTCACTACTGCGTCCCGGAAAGCCCGCAACACCCCACGTGGACAATCGAGTTGTCCACGGCTACAAGGCAGGGCACACGCTCACAGCTAAGCACATATCCCCTGACACAACGTAACTTTCCCGTTTGTCGGAAAACAGGAACCATCAGCCACAGAAATCCTTTCCCTGAGAACCCAAGGGGCCTCCAGACAGGAGTCACTTCCCCCCTCTTCAGGCCAGGGGCACAAGCAGACAGCACGTGTAGCTGTGAATGTGCTGGTCGCCTTCCTGCCGGATGCAAGTCCTCGTTCACACGGTATCGCCAGCACCTCGGACAGGGCCTGGCACACCCCCCACGGGGACAGGTGTGGACTGACGACCACTCTAGTCATACATTGTCAAGCCCCTCTAACATGACCAGCAAATTCTTAGCAGGAGCCCGTGAGCACCGATGAAACCTGGGGACTACCAGGAAGATCGGCGACTTACCTGACCACAGCATTTTGGCGACTGTGTTGGATGCTCACCGGGCCAGCGCCTATCAGAACCCTCTGACCCACAGCACACGAACACATAAAGCAAGCCCAAACGACCACGTTAGCCAGCAAAACGCATTTTCTTTAAACGCCAGGAAACCATTCCCACTGTCTGAGTGAGGGATGAAGCAGAAGAGACTCACCATTGGGGAACTGTGCGGAGGCAAATCGCGTCAGCAAGATGCCAGCTCCTTCGATGAGAGCCAGAAGGATGCCGCCCATCGCGGCTGACCCCACCATGGCCACCGGTCCATCTGGGAACACGGACAAGAGAGACCACGTTCACAGAGCTGGCTGACTGCAGACGCAGCGAAGGACAGAGCAGTTCATGGGCTGCCCCCCACCCCCTGCCCAAGCCCTCTCACTGCCGAGGCTGGGGGCCAACAGCCCCACCCAGCTCCCTGCCCATCCATGCCAACAACCTTTCCTTGGGACGGCAGTGCTCCCCATTTGTGTGGTGTGGGGAGAGACCCCCTGAGCCACAAAGCCTAAAATAGTTACTACCCGACTCGACACACAGTGTGCCGACTCCTGGCCTGAACCATGGGGCCCAAAGGGGTTCTGGTCACTCTCTGTCCCAAAGACCCAGAAGATGGTTCTATGCACTTCATCGGTAACAACCCCGTGTGACAGGAACCAGGATTAATTCCAGAGATGCGAGGAGGAGGAACAGAACGTGAGCTGCTCTTAGCCACTGTGACGTGCGGGCCAGGGCTCCACGCTCCCTCTCGCACATTCCTCACAGATCCGCTTACTTCCCCCCCAAATCACCATATACGTTTGTTCATGCTGTGCCAACTGAAGCAATGCCCCGTTTTACACATTCCAGGCGTCAGTAAAGTAAGGCACAGAGGGGCTCCCCGCAGCCGTGTCCGCGGTGTCTGCGCGAGCGCTTACTTCTGGCGGCCAGGATGGCTCCCGTCAAGGCCCCGCTCGTGATGGAGTTCCAGGGGTCCTCCTTCCCTCGCACCTGAACCAGGCTGCAGTCGATCATGGAGAACAGACCACCCCACACCGCAAAGCTACCTGTTTTACGTCCAAACAAAACAATCCAAGTTTTACTTTTTCATCTTAAAGTGTCGTCACAAAAAATACGTTTAGCCCTAGCCGGTGTGGCCCGGCGAATGGAGCGTCACCTTCACGTAAACAGAAACGTCTGGGGCACAAACGGGACCCCGGCTTTCTTACCTCCCAATGGCGGGGCCCTGGTTTTAATGGCTGTCAAACTCCCTCGCAGCCTGTGGCTCACTCCCTGTGGAAAAGAAAACACACGGGTATTCAAAGGGCCATCAGTGACGGTGGCGAACCCAGGTCTCCGGCGGTGATAAAACAGGACACCGCTTACCACTGGAGAATTGCGAAAACCTTTGACTGCTTGGAAGATACCTCCGCCGATGGTGCCCATGGTAAAGGCCCCACCACAGTCGTCCACAATTCGCCAGGGGCTAGGAACAGGGGAGAGAAAGAAGAAAAAGGAGAAACCTTACTGCTCATTCTCATTCATAAACCTTACAACGGTCTTTGCTAACACAGCAGGATCCTCTGCGACCAATATATACATCTGTATCCTTACGTATCCTGCCCCAAGTCACCTGAGCTGGGAGCGATGGAACCGGCTAACACTTTACTAGGTGTGCCGGTGAATAATGCGGATTTTTTTCTCAATAGATGGGAGTCACACGTATGTTGATATGTATGCGATTTGACATGTGTGCTGTTTTGTTGTATTGCTCCTTCAGACGACCCCTTGTTCCGGTCGATGGCACACGCACTTTCTGAGCAGCCCTTCAACACGTACGAAGGAGTGGAAAATTGGGTCTCTGAATGGTCTGCCTCAAAAGAAAAGTTCTATTGGGACGGTACCCACAAATGACCTGAAAGATGGGGGAAATGTGTAGCTAGCGATGAACATTACTTTGAACAAAGCACCTTTTTTTAAAAATGTATTTCTTTTTCTTTTTTTAAATATATATTTTATTGATTTTTTACAGAAGAGGGAGAGGGATAGAGAGCTAGAAACATCGATGAGAGAAACATCGATCAGCTGCCTCCTGCACACTCCCTACTGGGGATGTGCCCACAACCAAGGTACATGCCCTTGACGGGAATCGAACCCAGGACCCTTCAGTCTGCAGGCCTACGCTCTATCCACTGAGCCACACCGGTTAGGGCCAAACAAGGCACTTTTGATGTTTCCCTTGAAATTCTCCTGTTTTCTTTGATTACAAAACCCGTATTATTCACCGGCATCCTCATTTTTAACTGGTAAACAGCCGGCCCGCATTATTAACCGGTACATCTAGTACTCATTCATTTAACAAAAGTCAGGGGTGGGGGGGGGCCTGTGCAAAAGCCAATAGACAATGTACAATGCAAGCAACGTCGGGGGGTTATATTATCCGCAGGAAGGTGACCCATCCCTGCCCTGACAGGGGATTCGCCCCAACAAAGGGGGTTTCTCACTTAGGACCCCAGAAGCCTTCAACTCAGGCAACCTGGAAAGGCGATCCCGCCCTCTGCAATGGCCTAACCGGGTGGCTGCCCTTTTCCATGCTTTTATTCCCTGAGCCTAACAAAATGCTGAGCGGGGGGCCCTCCCTCTGTAACTGCTGAATGAATGAATGGATGGATGAATGAATGAATGAATGAGTGAATGAATGAGTGAGTGAATGAATGAGTGAGTGAATGAATGAGTGAATGAATGAATGAATGAGTGAATGAGTGAGTGAGTGAGTGAATGAATGAGTGAGTGAATGAGTGAGTGAATGAGTGAGTGAATGAATAATGAGTGAATGAATGAATGAATGAATGAATGAATGAGTGAATGAATGAGAGTGAGTGAGTGGATGAGTGAATGAATGAGTGAGTGAATGAATGAGTGAGTGAATGAATGAGTGAATGAATGAGTGAGTGAATGAATGAATGAGTGAGTGAGTGGATGAATGAATGAATGAGTGAATGAATGAGTGAATGAGTGAATGAATGAATGAGTGAATGAATGAGTGAATGAATAATGAGTGAATGAATGAATGAGTGAGTGAATGAATGAGTGAATGAATAATGAGTGAATGAGTGAATGAATGAATGAATGAGTGAATGAATGAATGAGTGAATGAATGATGAGTGAGTGAGTGAGTGAGTGAGTGAGTCCCTTTTGGGTGAGTGAGTGAGTGAGTGAGTGAGTCCCTTTTGGGTAAAATCGTCGCCCACTCCTGGGAAACGCCCCGCCCGGCGGGCACGCATCGCGACACGCGTGCCTCGGGAACGGCACCCCCGAGACCAGGGGCGCGTCCGAGGTCACCCCGGCCGGCAGTGGGGGGGACCAGGTGTGACCCCCACACAAGGTCGGCGCGGCCCGGGGGTGAGAGCCGGTCGGAGGCGCCATCACGCCCAAGCCCGGACCTCCCGCCCCGTCCACCGCAAGGTCACGGGGGCGCGGGGGCTGCGAGCGGGAGGCCCGCGTCGGGGGAGCCGATGGGACGCTTCAGCCCGCGTCGCCCAGGGTTCCCGGGCCCGCGTCGCCGACCTGGGGGGCTGCAGGCCGAGGAGAGCGGCGGGCGACGGGCCGGGCCGGGCGAGGACACCGGTCAACTCACCAGGGCTCCCGCGCGTACTCCTCCATCTTGACTCGGGCGCGCGAGCGACGCCGGGAGAGCGGGGCAGGGCCCGAACCGGAAGCGGAAGTCATCCCAGAGGAGGGCGTGAAGGCCTGTGGGGACTGGCTCGCCGCTTCCGAAACGCAGCCAATGGGAGCTCGGAAGCGTGGAGCTGGCCCCGCCCAGGTCCCCCAGGTCCCGGGTGTCCCGCCCCCGAGGCGCGGGGTCCGGAGGGAAGCGCGGGGTCGTCGCGCTGAGGCTGGGGCGCCCCAGCGCCCCAATACGCCCCCTTTCCCTAGCACGTTGGCTGCGGGCTGCGAATGACTGCCGCCTGATCGGCTCGACCCGACCGCGAAGCTCTCGCCGCCGACACGCAGCCCCCGGGTCCCGGCGCCTGGAGCGGAGCGAGGGGACCGCACCGGCGGGCGAGGCGCGCGGACCGGGAGGGGCCCCCGCTCGACGGCGGGACGGCGACCTCAGTCTCTGCTGGGCCTCCCTCCAGGGGTCCCCGGAGGACGTGACCCACAGGCCGGGGACCCAGCGCCCCCTGGTGACCGTGGGCCGGCCTCGCCCACCCGGGCCGCAGCCTGGAGATGGACTAAGTACGTTCACCCGGGACAACGCGGGTTCAACGCGGGTCGCCCCCCACCCCCCCCTCCCGCAGCCGGAAATCCGAGTGTAACTGAGGATCCCCCCAAACTTCACTGTGCATAGGGTCCTGTTGACCGGAAGCCTCGCCCAAGACACGCGTGGTCCGTTAGCACGCCTGCAAGGAGGGAGCTAGAGGACAGGGAGCGACCTAAGAAAATCGTGGGGGCCGGTGTGGCCCAGTGGATAGAGCGTCGGCCTTCGACCTGAAAGGTCCCAGGTTGGATTCCGGTCAAGGGCACGTGCCCAGTTGGGGGGCGTGCAGGAGGCAGCCGACCCATGATTCTCCCTCATCGTGGATGTTCCTCTCTGCCCCTCTTCCTTCCTCTCGGAAATCAGTAAAAACCTATTTTCTAAAATCGTGGGGAAGAGGAGCTACACTGGCAGCACCTCGTGTCTCCGTCATCGATTTAATGCGAGAGGCACCGCCTCCGTCCCCGCGTCACCCCCAACGTCGCCTTCAGGGGATGTGCCAGAGGATCCACCACAAGTGGCTGAGAGGCTCAGGAATCCTTCTTCCCAGCCAGACACCAACACCCCGCCACCACCCCCCACTCAGGAAAAAACCCGGTCGCCCTAGCGTGTTTGGCTCAGTGGATAGAGCGTCTGCCCGAGGACGGAAGGGTCCCGGGTTCGGTTCCGGTCCAGGGCATGTACCTCGGTTGCGGGCTCCTCCCCAGCCCGGGGCCCTGGTCGGGGCCTCTTCTCTGTCTTTCCCTCTCTCTTCCACTCTCCCCAAATATCAATGGGAAAATATCCTCAGGTGAGGATAAAAAAAAAAAAAAAAAAGGAGTATCTTTAAAAAACACACACACACACACACAAAGAAAACGCCGATTGTCACGGACAAGGCTCACCCACAGGCAGCCCTAGTGTTTGGGGCTCCAGTCGGTGGCTGGGGCTGCTTGCTGGGCAGGAGGTATAGACGGGGCGGGCGGCGGGGGGGTCTCTCCTCTCTTCTGTCCTCTTCCTTAGCACGTGTCACCCCACTTCCTACATTCAGTGACCGCACACCCCTTCCTCAGGCAGGTACTCGTAACCCCCTCACTGCCCATGCCTCGGGCTCGGAGAGGCGTGAGAAGGCGCTCAAGGTCACACACCTCAGACCTGAGCCCAGGTCATCCGACTCCCAAGCCCGTGGCCTTCTCTGCTTTCCTGCACCGCCCCCCCCCCCCCCCCCCCACTGCCTTCACAGACGCTGAAGCGAGTCTCCAAGAAGGTGGTGGCTCGCCCAGAGTCGCCGGGCCGGTCCACAGCAAAGCCAGGACCCGACACAGGTCGGTCGGCCGAGAGAGGCCACGCTTCGGGTTCTTATTGTGGTAAAGCTAGTGTATACAGTTATCTACACTTCAGCCCTGGCCGGCGTGGCTCCGTGGATAGAGCGTCGGCCTGCGGACTGAAGGGTCCCGGGTTGGATCCCGGTCAAGGGCATGTACCTTGGTTGCGGGCACATCCCCAGTGGGGGGTGTGCAGGAGGCAGCTGATCGATGTTTCTCTCTCATCGATGTTTCTGACTCTCTATCCCTCTCCCTTCCTCTCTGTAAAAAAGCAATAAAATGTATTTTTTTTAAATGGTGTTTATGGCCCTGGCTGGTTTGGCTCGGTGGAGAGAGCGTTGGCCTGCGGACTGAAGGGTCCCGGGTTCGATTCCGGTCAAGGGCACGTGCCTGGATTGTGGGCTCCATCCCCAGTGGGGGGCGTGCAGGAGGCAGCCGGTCCATGATTCTCTCTCATCCTTGATGTTTCTCTCTCTCTCTCTCCCTCTCCCTTCCTCTCTGACATCAATAAAAAATGTTAAAAAAAAAAAAAAGATTATCTACACTTCAGGGGCACAACATTATCATTCTTTTAAAGTTATTTCTAAATACACTTCCACTGATTTCAGAGAGAGAGAGAAACATCCATGATGAGAGAAAACCATTGATCAGTTGCCCCCTGCACGCCCCACCCTGGAGATGGAGCCCGAAACCCTGGCATGTGCCCTTGACGGGAATCGAACCCGGGACTCTTCAGTCCGTAGGTCGGCACTCTATCCGCTGAGCCACACCGGCCAAGGCCACACTGAGGTAGTAGCATCCCTCGGTCTCAGAGGTCGCGCCTGCTGGCGCACAGACAGGGATGACGCCCCGGGCCACTCACAGGCCTCCTTCCCCACTGCCTCCTCCGCCCGCCTCACCTCCACCTGCAGTCCCACCTGCCAGCACCCTCCCCGCCTCGGCCTCCACCTGAAGCTGGACCGCCGCGGGCATGAGACGCTCGGCCAGGCTTCGTCCCCACCGATCCGATCCCGGGACCCGGCAGGGACCGCTCCAGGGGCCACGCCTCTGGCTCGGGTGGCGAGACGCCAGGAAAGATCGAAGCGTCTGCCCGATGGGTTACACGGGCTTCTCGGCGGCGGCGGCGGCGATGCTGTGGCAGGAGATTGAATGTCGGTGGCCGCGCGAGGCGGCGTGAGGGGTGCGCCGGGGAGCGCCCTCCGAGGCGTGCCAGGCCCGCTGCAACCGGATCCCTCCCGGTTATGTTTCCCTGAAGACGCGGGGATGCGGGGAATCGTGCTCTGGACGGAGACGTGGCGGCCACCTGCCCCCCACCACCCCCACCCTCCCCCTCGCTCCCTAAGGAATCCCCACAGACGCCGCAGGAGCGGGAAGAGGCCGAGGGGCAGGGAGGGAGGTTTGAACCCCCTTCCCAGGAGCCGGGGCTTCCTTCCTCGAAACGGGACTGATGGCCCTTGAGCACGCTCCTGCCTGCACCCCTCTTTCTCCCCCAAACAGCCCGCCCGCTTCAGTTTGCTGCACAGGAGGGCTTACAGCTCGCCCTCCAGGAGCGGCCAGAGTCGCTGGGGCCTCTGATGCTCGCACCCAGGCTCTGGTTGGCAGGGATGAAGGGCAGGCGGGCGGGCGGGCGGGCGGGGAGGTTTCCAGGATCCTGAATGGAATGTGTTTCCTGGGGCAGCAAAGGGCTGGGCACCCCTCCACACACCCCCTCCCAGGACCAAATACAGGAGGAAGGGTCAGTGGACCTGGTCCCGACCACAGGACACCCAGGCAGCCTGGTGGTGGTGGTGGTGGTGGGGGGTAACACATGCACTTGAACCCCTGTACCCCGCGGCTGGCCGGGCTGGCCTGGTGCAGGCCTGCCCCGAAGGCCTCTGCATTTTTGCATCTTTTTCTCATCGTGGGGCAGCTTGTCTTTAAAAGGCTAAATGCTCGGCACTAAATTTGGTCACACAGCGCGCGCTCCAAGATTCCCTGGAATGTCCTCAAGTTTCAGCCTCTGACAGGGCGGTGGGCCCGCCCCCTGCCCTCCTCCCTCCGGGGGATTGGCCCGTCCTCCCCGGGCCGGGCAGGCGCCGGGCCTCATTGGCTGCTGGCAGACCGCTGGTCCACTCGCCCGGCCGGACGCTGCAGCTCCCAGGGACTCGCCCAGCACCTGCCTCGCGCCCGCGGGCAGAGGAGCCCGGTCCTCGAGCCGCCGGGGGGTCACTCCCACACCCATCAGCTCCGTCCAGACCCACCTGTCCCGCCCGCAGCGGCCCCCCCCTCAGCACGGCCACCGCTCCCCCCGAGAGCCGCGCCGTCGCCAAGATGTCCAAGGTGGCCAAGTACCGCCGGCAGGTGAGCGAAGACCCCGACATCGACAGCCTGCTGTCCACGCTGTCCCCGGAGGAGATGGAGGAGCTGGAGAAGGAGCTGGACGGGGCGGACCCCGACAGCAGCGTGCCCGTGGGGCTGCGGCAGCAGAACCAGACGGACAAGCCGGCCACGGGCGCCTACGACCGCGAGGCCATGCTCAGCTTCTGCGAGGAGACGACCAAGAAGCTCATCCGGAGGGAGCTGTCCCTGGACGTGGACGTGAGTGAGGGGCCGCGGGGCGAGGGGCGGCGGAGGGCGGGCGGCCCGTCACCTCCGGGGATGGACTGTTCCCGAAGGGCCCTCCCTGAGCGGGCATGGGACTCCCCCCGTGCCCGTGTCGGGAGGGAGGGGTGTGATGTGCTGGAGGGACAGCACCCCGCGTCAGAGGGGCTGCGGGGGGGGAGGGGGGCGCTGGAGGTGGCCCTGAGCGTGGCCCCCACACCCGTGGGCTCCTTCACGCGCCCCGCCCGCTGTGAGGGGAGGAAGGACGGGGTGCGCCTGCAGGAGGAGGCAGGAGGCGCTCAGCCCTCCCTGCGGGGACAGCCCATGTCAGGAGGCTGGGCAGGTGGGGTTCTCACAGCCACGGAGCCCGCAGGTCTGGGAGGCGGGGCCTGTGTGGCTTGAGTGACATTCCCGGGAGGGGGTGGCACCTTCTGGGGGAGCGGTGCCTCCTGCCGTGAGCTCTGTGCCAGGGGCCAGGCCCCTCTGCTGGGCAGGAAGGTGGTCCCCAGCAGCGCCCGCCCGGGAGGGGGTGGCAGTGGCAGCTCTGGACGCACTGCCCCCATCAGGCTGGGCAGGAGCCAGGCTGCCCTCCATCGTGGTCCCGGATCCTGTGGCACCTCCTCCTCTCGTTTGTGAGTTTTCCTGGGACAAACCGCTGGCTCCCAGCGAGGACCTCCCGCTCACTCCCTCCGCACCTGCTGCCTCCCTCCCACCTGGTCCTCTGCCGGGGAGTCCTGGCGAGAAAAGGCCGGTCGGTCCCTCCATCCTCGTCCTGTTCTGCTCCCGGGGGGACCAAGGCTCAGGTCTCCCCCTCACCCGTTCTCCCCGCGACTGTGTCCTCGTAGAGGAGAGGAGGGCGGTGTTTCTCGTCACAGGCGCGTGGTGACTACAG
Source organism: Ia io (assembly GCA_025583905.1). Classification (NCBI taxonomy): domain Eukaryota; kingdom Metazoa; phylum Chordata; class Mammalia; order Chiroptera; family Vespertilionidae; genus Ia; species Ia io. The sequence continues at coordinate 17,555,802 of JAJQQW010000024.1, read as the reverse complement.
CCCTGACCACAGCGAGGGGGTGGGCGAGCGGGAGGAGGGGCGAGGGAGGAGGGAAGGGAGGCCGCGGGCCTGGGCTCCAGCTCTGCCCCCACGGGGACCACGTTTGAGGTTTAGGAGGTCGGGAGGCAGGGGAGCCAGGAGGCTCTGGGCTCATCGTCCTGGGGGCCAGGCCGTGGCCTCTGAACACGATTAGCAAATTCTAAACCGTGTGCAGGAAAATGAGGGGCGCAGGGGCCCCGCTCTGGGCATCCTCAGGAAGCAGAGAAAGGAAGGAGACGCCCCCAAAGGCGTTGGCACCTCTAAGTGCCCCCGAGGGCCCCCCTCCCTTCCCCCCCCCCCCCCCCCTCCAGTCCGTCCGCTTCTGGGCCTGCAGATCCCCAGGCTGATCTCAGACACACGCTAATCCCGCCAGGGGCTGTGAGGACTGCTCTGGAGGTATCTTCTCACAGCCCTTCCCTCGGCCAGACCCATGCAGCCCGCGCCCCCCACCCCCCCACACTTGTTTATGCCCATGGAGCCGGGCAGGGGAGTGCGCGTGCGTGCGCTCACACGGTGCCCCTCCAGGCCGCTTTCCCTCGTGGCGGTGTCTGTCCTCACCCGTCCCAGGGCCTGCGAGGGCCGCCTGACTGGTCAGAGTTCAGGGTGCATCCTGAGCCTTGGGCAGGGTCCTCTCTATAAGTCGGGGGGAATGGGGGTGAACCCCAACAGGTGGCCACGTCAGCAAAGTGGCGGGTGTGTGGCGAGCACATGAGTGTGAGCAGCAGTGCCACGGTCTGTGTAACCAGCTCCCAGGCCACCTACCCACTCCGTCTCCCGTCGACAAAGCGCCCACTCAGAGGGTTGTCGATTCTAAGGGGCCGGGTGGGAGGGGCGGGCTCCGAGCCGGCGTGCAGTGGGCACTCTGTGACCGTGACCGCCGCCACGAAACTACCAAGTCCCTGGAGGCCAGACCCAGAAGTCGGGGAGCGAGCGAAAAGCAGACCTCCCCCTACCCCCCTGCCTGGTCCCCCCAGGGCGGTGCACGCCCAGCTGGCTGCTCCCTGAGGAGTAAACATGGGGGGGGGGGCGGGGACTTCACGGACAGCAGCAGGGGGAGCTCTCAATAACCTGCCCTGGACTCCACGAGGGAGTTGGAGGTCGATCAAAACAGTGAGACCACCTCCGAGGAATCCAGGGGCATTTACAGAGCCTGCCGTGCGCCCCGCACCCTCCCCTTCTATTCTGTTTAAGCCTCACAGATCTTGGGAAACAGGCACTTTATCCCCATTATACAGATGGGGAAACTGAGGCCCCAGGAGGTTGAATGGCAGCCCCAGGTCACACAGGGAGTAGCCAGCCTGCCTGGCTGAGGACTGTCCCTCCTCCTCGGCCACCCCAGGCCGGCCTGAGCGCGTCAGCGGCTTAGGGTCCCGGATCCCGGCATGAGCTGCTGCATGTCCCGTCTTGTTGGAGGAGCAGTGGCTGCAGCAAGCCTGGCCCGTCCCCCATGACGAGGAGCGAACTGTTAACCGGGTGTGGGTTAGAAGTTAACACGAGCAACACGGGGTGTGGATTTAGGGAGCGTGTCCTGCCTGGGTATCGGGGGCATGAAGGAATTTGGTTAATTCCTCGTAGGTGGGATGATGCTGTTGTGGATAAACGTTGTGAAGGATCCTCACCTTGTAGACAGGGAAACGGAAGTATTCCTGGAAAACCGGTGGGTTAGGGCCGTGGTCGGCAAACTCATGAGTCCACGGAGCCAAATATCAACAGGACAACCATTGACATTTCTTTGGAGAGCCACATTTTTTAAACTTAAACTTCTTCTAACGCCACTTCTTCAACATAGACCCGCCCAGGCCGTGGTATTCTGTGGAAGAGCCGCACTCAAGGGGCCAAAGAGCCGCATGTGGCTCGCGAGCCGCCGTTTGCCGACCACTGGGTTAGGGGATCCGCTTTAAAACACTGAGGGAGTGGGGGGCGTGGAGGGGGAGTGGGGGGCGTGGAGAGGGAGTGGGGGGCGTGGAGAGGGAGTGGGGGGCGTAGAGGGCAGCCCCTGGTGTGATCCCAGCCCCAAGGGGTACCCACCTGTCCTGCCGGATGTCACCTCTGCTCTCTCACCTCGGCTTGTTGAGTGAAGGTCAGCGGGGTCACGGTGAGGGGCGGGGCTTGGCAGAGCTGACCCGCCCTCCCTCCCCCTAAAGGGGCCGGCTCTCACCCGCCTCTGCCAGCCTGGCCCTCCCTCAGGTGGAGGACAGAGCCCGGCAGGTGTGCAGCCTGCTGCGCCTTGAAACCCGGCCCCTGGCTCAGGTTTCGGGAACTGGATCCCCAGTGCGTCAACTCCTGTGTCCTCCTCCCTCAGCCTCCTCCCCGCTCCTGCCTCCATCACCAGGGCCAGAGCCTCCTTACCTGGGCCAGAGCCTCCATCCCCGGGATCTGAGCCTCCATCCCCAGGGCCAGAGCCTCCTCACCTGGGCCAGAGCCTCCCTCACCTGGGCCAGAGCCTCCATCCCCAGGGCCAGAGCCTCCGTCCCCAGGGTCTGAGCCTCCATCTCCAGGGCCAGAGCCTCCATCCCCAGGGCCAGAGCCTCCATCCCGGGGCCAGAGCCTCCGTCCCCAGGGTCTGAGCCTCCATCCCCGGGGCCAGAGCCTCCATCCCCAGGGCCAGAGCCACCATCACCAGGGCCAGAGCCTCCTCACCTGGGCCAGAGCCTCCATCCCCAGGGCCAGAGCCTCCGTCCCCAGGGTCTGAGCCTCCATCTCCAGGGCCAGAGCCTCCATCCCCAGGGCCAGAGCCTCCATCCCGGGGCCAGAGCCTCCGTCCCCAGGGCCAGAGCCTCCATCCCCAGGGTCTGAGCCTCCATCCCCGGGGCCAGAACCTCCATCCCTAGGGCCAGAGCCTCCATCCCCAGGGCCAGAGCCTCCCTCACCAGGGTCTGAGCCTCCATCCCCGGGCCAGAACCTCCATCCCTAGGGCCAGAGCCTCCATCCCCAGGGCCAGAGCCTCCATCCCGGGGCCAGAGCCTCCGTCCCCAGGGTCTGAGCCTCCATCCCCGGGGCCAGAGCCTCCATCCCCAGGGCCAGAGCCTCCATCACCAGGGCCAGAGCCTCCTCACCTGGGCCAGAGCCTCCATCCCGGGGTCTGAGCCTCCGTCCCCAGGGCCAGAGCCTCCATCCCCGGGGTCTGAGCCTCCATCCCCAGGGCCAGAGCCTCCTCACCTGGGCCAGAGCCTCCCTCACCTGGGCCAGAGCCTCCATCCCCAGGGCCAGAGCCTCCTCACCTGGGCCAGAGCCTCCCTCACCTGGGCCAGAGCCTCCATCCCCAGGGCCAGAGCCTCCATCCCCAGGGCCAGAGCCTCCTCACCTGGGCCAGAGCCTCCTCACCTGGGTCAGAGCCTCCATCCCCAGGGCCAGAGCCTCCGTCCCCGGGGTCTGAGCCTCCATCCCTGGGGCCAGAGCCTCCATCCCCAGGGCCAGAGCCTCCTCACCTGGGCCAGAGCCTCCATCCCCAGGGCCAGAGCCTCCGTCCCCGGGGTCTGAGCCTCCATCCCCTGGGGCCAGAGCCTCCATCCCCAGGGCCAGAGCCTCCTCACCTGGGCCAGAGCCTCCATCCCCAGGGCCAGAGCCTCCGTCCCCAGGGTCTGAGCCTCCATCCCCGGGGCCAGAACCTCCATCCCCAGGGCCAGAGCCTCCATCCCCAGGGCCAGAGCCTCCCTCACCAGGGTCTGAGCCTCCATCCATCCCCCGGGCCAGAACCTCCATCCCTAGGGCCAGAGCCTCCATCCCCAGGGCCAGAGCCTCCATCCCCAGGGTCTGAGCCTCCATCACCAGAGCCAGAGCCTCCATCCCCAGGGCCAGAACCTCCATCCCCAGGGCCAGAGCCTCCATCACCAGGGCCAGAGCCTCCATCACCAGGGTCTGAGCCTCCATCCCCAGGGCCAGAGCCTCCATCCCCAGGGCCAGAGCCTCCATCACCAGGGTCTGAGCCTCCATCCCCGGGGCCAGAGCCTCCGTCCCCAGGGCCAGAGCCTCCGTCCCGGGGCCAGAGCCTCCGTCCCCAGGGTCTAAGCCTCCGTCCCCAGGGTCTAAGCCTCCATCCCCAGGGCCAGAGCCTCCATCCCCAGGGCCAGAGCCTCCGTCCCCAGGGCCAGAGCCTCCCTCACCAGGGTCTGAGCCTCCATCCCCGGGGCCAGAGCCTCCATCCCCAGGGTCTGAGCCTCCATCCCGGGGCCAGAGCCTCCCTCACCAGGGCCGGGTCAGCAGGCTGGGAGGAGGCTCTTTAGGTGTCCCACAGTGAACGGGGCGGGGGGGGCGGTTTGGGGGGCTTGAGAACTCCTCCTGGGCCAGCCTCCTCACCTTCTTCCCCCACCTGCCCTGGTCATGCCCAGCACCCACGAATCCCCGCAGGGAGGGTGTGCCACCGGGATGGGGGGGTGCTGCGGGGATGGGGGGTGCCGCCGGGGTGGGGTGTCACCGGGATGGGGTGCTGGAGGGCCTCCCGCCTGCAGCTCTCGCCCTCAGACTGCCCTCTGCAGGGTCCCAGGGCGGCACAGCCCTGGGTTAAGGGGATTAACTGCCTGCTACTCGCCCAGAATAGCCCTGGGGGGGGGGGGGGGTGTGGGGGGGTATAGTGGGGGAGGGGGCCGCTGACCCAGAAGGGGGGCAAAGCAGGCGCCCAGCGAGGGTCAGAGCAGGAAGGACGAGGGTCAGAGCAGGAAGGACGCGGGTCAGAGGAGGAAGGACGAGGGTCAGAGCAGGAAGGACGAGGGTCAGAGCAGGAAGGACGAGGGTCAGAGGAGGAAGGACGCGGGTCAGAGCAGGAAGGACGAGGGTCAGAGGAGGAAGGACGAGGGTCAGAGCAGGAAGGACGAGGGTCAGAGGAGGAAGGACGAGGGTCAGAGCAGGAAGGACGAGGGTCAGAGCAGGAAGGACGAGGGTCAGAGGAGGAAGGACGAGGGTCAGAGCAGGAAGGACGAGGGTCAGAGCAGGAAGGACGAGGGTCAGAGCAGGAAGGACGAGGGTCAGAGGAGGAAGGACGAGGGTCAGAGCAGGAAGGACGAGGGTCAGAGCAGGAAGGACGAGGGTCAGAGCAGGAAGGACGAGGGTCAGAGGAGGAAGGACGAGGGTCAGAGCAGGAAGGACGAGGGTCAGAGGAGGAAGGACGAGGGTCAGAGCAGGAAGGACGAGGGTCAGAGGAGGAAGGACGAGGGTCAGAGCAGGAAGGACGAGGGTCAGAGGAGGAAGGACGCGGGTCAGAGGAGGAAGGACGAGGGTCAGAGCAGGAAGGACGAGGGTCAGAGGAGGAAGGACGAGGGTCAGAGCAGGAAGGACGAGGGTCAGAGGAGGAAGGACGAGGGTCAGAGCAGGAAGGACGAGGGTCAGAGGAGGAAGGACGAGGGTCAGAGCAGGAAGGACGAGGGTCAGAGCAGGAAGGACGAGGGTCAGAGCAGGAAGGACGCGGGAGGGACAGCTCACCAGCTCCCGCGGGGAGGACGCTGCGGGCCGTTGGACGGGCCGCACCCTCAGTCCCTGCCCGCTGCCCGCTGCCCGCTGCCCGCCGCCCGCCCGTGGCCTGTAAACGCGCTAAAGAGTCAACCTTTTAAAAACCTCTCATGGGGCTGAAAAGGTGGTGGGATGAGGGAACAGGAGGGAGAAGTCTGGGTGCGTCATTGCCCCCCCCAGGCTCCGGGGCGCAGGGAGGAGGCACCTTGGCGGTGCTCAGCCCACGGTCCCCAGGGCCCCGCGCTGGATGCACGGGCGGTCGTCTTCAGGGCGCCGTTTACCAACCGCGGGAGGGGGGCCTCTGCTCCTGCCCCCCCTCCTGCCCCCCCTCCCCTCCCTGCCCCCCCTCCCCTCCTGCTCCCCCCCCCCTCCCTCCTGCTCCCCTCCCTCCCCTCCCCGCCCCCTCCCTCCTGCCCCCCCCCCTCCTGCTCCCCGCCCCCCCCCCTCCCTCCCCCCCTCCCCCCCCCCCCCCCTCCCTCCTCCCCCCCCCCCTCCCCCCCCCTCCCTCCCCCCCCCCTCCCCCCCCCCCCCCCCCTCCCTCCTGCCCCCCTCCCTCCTGCCCCCCCCCCCCTCCCCCTCCCCCCCCCCCCCCCCCCTCCTCCTGCCCCCCTCCCTCCTGCCCCCCCCCCCCTCCCTCCCCCCCCCCTCCCCTCCCCGCCCCCCCCCCTCCCCTGCCCCCCCCCCCCCTCCTCCTCCCCCCCCCCCCCCTCCCTCCTGCCCCCCCCCCCTCCCTGCCCCCCCCCCCCCCTCCTGCTCCCCCGCCCCCCCCCCCCTCCCCTCCCCTCCCCCCCCTCCCCCCTCCCCGCCCCCCCAGCCCTGCCTCCTCACTGGCCACGCCCCCAGCCCTCTCCTCCCCTTCGAGGGGCCGCAGGACCCCCGCCCCCCAAGACCCTGAGCAAGCAGAGGCAGAAGGGGGGTGCGGCTTCCAGGAAGCTCCGGGGCAGGAGGTCCTGGTGCTGAGCCCAGCTGGGCCTGGACCCGGTCGGCTCTGCTGGTGCCGCCGGGTGAGCCGAGCAGCGGCTCCGGCTCTGCGCTGGGTCCCCCCGCGGGAGGAGGGCGCCCGTCCTGGGGGTTGTGGGGTGAAGCCCTGCAGGCGCCGGGCTGGGCACCGGGGGGCTGGGCACCGGGGCTGGGCACCGGGGGGCTGGGCACCGGGGGGCTGGGCACCGGGGGCTGGGCACCGGGGGGCTGGGCACCGGGGGCTGGGCACCGGGGGGCTGGGCACCTTCCCTCCCCGGGGGGTCCCCTGGGTCCCTCCCACCCCTCCCGGTGGGCTGGGCCCAGGCGATGGCCGCGGGAGGGCAGGGCGGGGCGGCAGAACCCGGGGAGGCCGGGAAGGCGGGGGGGGGGGGGGCCCCTCAGGACCCAGGGAGGCGCTTCCCCCCCCTCCCCCCCTCCCCCCCCGGGTACCCCCCCTCCCCCCCCCGGCCCCCCCCCCCTCCCCCCCGGGGCCCCCCCCCTCCTCCCCCCGGGCCCCCCCCCCCCGGGGCCCCCCTCCCCCAGGGCCCCCCCTCCCCCCCGGGCCCCCCCCCCCCCCCCTCCCCCCCCCGGGCCCCCCCAGCTGACTCCGCCCGCAGTCAGCCGCGCCTGCTGGCCAGTCTTGCACGCAGGACCACACGGAGCCCTTTGCCTCTGGCTCCTCCCACGCTGCCGTCCGTCCGTCCGTCCGTCCGTCCGTCGGTCCGTAGCAGCTGTTCCTTCCGGGCTGTGCGGTCTCACTGGGCGTGCGGGCCACGCGTTATCAGCCATTTCCACTCTCGGACGTTTGCGCTGCTCGGTTTGAGGGATTTGCCATCCACGCTGCAGGAGCGCGCGCGCTGTGACGTCATTTCTGCTGGAGCGCGCGCGCTGTGACGTCATTCCTGCTGGAGCGCGCTGTGACGTCATTCCTGCTGGGCGTGGACCTGGGGTGGATGGCTGGGTCCCAGGAGGTGGTGGTGACTCTAATGCTCCCACCTGCAGACAGAGGCCACGCTGCCTCATGGAGACCTTGGGGGGGTCAAGTGCATCCGTGTGAAGGTCAACGCATGAGCTGTGGGCAGTGAGCTTTACCTAACGGGGGCCGTCACCCTCACTCCCAGGGACGCCCCCTCTCAGGGGACGGGAGCCACCGCGTCCTCGAACACATGCTGCCTCTTGTCCTCACCCCTCTGTGAAGAGGTGGCACTCGCCCGGATGGGGTGGCTCGGGGGTTGAGCGTCGACCTATGACCCAGGAGGTCACAGTTCAATTCCGGTCGGGGCACAGGCCCGGGTTGCGGGCTCGATCCCCAGTGGGGGGCGTGCAGGAGGCAGCCGATCCGTGGTTCTCTCATCATTGGTGTTTCTAGCTCTCTCCCTCTCCCTTCCTCTCTGAAATTAATTTTAAAAATATTTTTAAAAATTTCTAAAAGGTGACACTGGACTAAATAAAGTCCAGGTCAGACCCTCCGCCCAGGACTGGACCTTTCCGGAAGGGGGTGGGGAAGGCGTGCCCACTTCCTGCCTCCCATCCCAGCCACGCCCGCGCCCAGTCCCGTGAGGACAGACCTACTCTCCTGTTTAGCTCGTGTCTCACCTGCCCGTCCTCAGCCTCAGCCTCAGTCCTCCTGCTTAGACCCCCTTTCCTCACCCCCCCGCCCCGCCTGGAGGAGCCCCAGCTTGTGCCCACGGACCCCGACTGCCTTCCGAGCTGCAGGTCCCCCCTGGACGGAGGAGCTCTGGGGGTTGAAGCCGGGCCGCCCGCAGCCTCCACAGGTGCCCTTTCATCTCAAAGGGAGTCCTTCTCTGACCCCCGCTACCTTCTCCCCGCCCCCCCGCATCTCTGCTTTCACCTCGCAGACGGCCTCGCGTCCTGTTTCACCGGGGAACCTGAGCTCAGGTGCGAACGCCATCCAGGTCCCCGTCTGGTCCCTCCACGCGGGCCCTGCCCCGTCACAGGCTCCTGGCCTCCACGCGGGCCTCCTGCTCCCGCCCGCCCCCCACCTCCTGGATGCTCAGGGTGACTGTCCCCCTGGGATCTGTCTTGGCTCCGCCCTCCTGTCCTCCTCTCTGTTCCAGCTCTGTCCTCCAGAAGGAGGCCACACCCCCCAGCTGGTCTGTCCGTCTGTCCGTCCGCCCGTCCGTCCGTCCGTCCGTCCCTCCCGCCAAGGGCTTCCCTCTGCCCCGCACCCGCCCTCCCGTCTGGGTGACCTGCTCCACCATGTTCAACCCTCACCTGAGGGTGTGTTTATCGGTTTTTAAGGAGAGGAAGGGAGGGAAACACCAGTGTGAGCAGCATCGACCAGCTGCCCTGACCCACACGCGAGGCAGCGCCCTGACCGGGAACGGCACCCACAGCCTTGTGGTGCACAGGACAGTGCTCCAACCACGGAGCCCTCGCACCTCGCACCTCGTACGCACACTCAGCGCGGGTCCGGCTTTGTCTGTGCTCCCTGCAGGCGCCGAGGGCAGGCCTGGCTCTCCCTTGGCCCCGCGGGAGCCCAGCGCCTGGCTCAGTGACGTCGGGAATGAGCGCGGGAAGCGCAGGCTACGGGCGCCATCCCTGTCCCACGAGGCGAACCCAGCTATCCGCCCACCGCTCTCTCCTGGGTCCATCCCTCTCTCCTGGGACGGAGGATGACTCTGTGTCCCAGTCCTCGCCCGGAGGGAGAGCTGGCCCTGGTCCTTGTCCGTCTGACAAACAACCCATGAGCGCCGAGCCAGCACGCGTGCTGTTTGTGCTGGACAGAGGACTCCCGGCCTCCCGGGGAACGTGTTCCATGTTCCCTCCTCCTCCTGCTCCGCTGCCCCTCCCCGGGGACCTGACATTTCCAGGCTGACTCACCCCGCTCGCCTGCGATCCCCGGGCCACGGGCCCCGCAGCGAGGACCTTCATCCTGGGCCGAGGCCGCCACCTCCCCCTCCCCCCCCATCCGTCCCTGAATGCTGGGCCGCTCGGCCCTTTGCCTCCAGATCCAGACAAGGGGCTGCGGCCCGAGGACTCACGGGGGCAGGAGGAGCCTCAGGAGAGGGTGTGAGGAGGCGGGCGCGGGCCCAGCAGTCGGGCACGCCTGGTGCAGGCAGACGTGTGCCCAGGAGCTGGGAGGTGGGCGCAAAGGCAGGCAGAGCCCAAGACCAGCTCTCTCAGGCAGGTGCCGCCACAGCGCTGGCCCCAAGGTCGCCTGACCTTCCCAATCCCCCCCCGCCCCCCCCCCATGCCAACAGCGGGCCTGCCTGGGTGCGCAGGAGGTGCGTGCCTGAGGTTGGGCCCCGCCATGGGGTGGGGGCGCACAGCCGGGCCGGGATGGGCACCTCGTCCTCCCCGCAGAGCTGGCCCTCCTGTCCCTGCCCTACTGCGTTCCAAGTTCCCAGAGCCCGGGAGACCCTGCACCAGGGGTCAAGGCCCTGCATCCTGGCCTTAAAGGCACAGTGCCCACGGTGCACACGGCACAGGGCGACCCCCGGGTGCTAGGGCTCCTCCCGACGGAGCATTCGCCGAAGCCATCGGCGCTGAGTGTGGTCTGTGTCCGCCCCACGGGCCATGGGCACACGCCCCACCACGGTGGGTTTTTACTTTTGAAAAACCACATTTTCCCATGTCCCTAAAAATGCCTCCTCCGCCTCGTTGCGGGAGGGTGTTGTCGGAGCCGTGGTGCGGCCGGGCTGAGCCATTTGCCCATATTTGGGCATTTACACGGTTCCCAGTAAACACGCGGCCCAAGGCCCCAAACAGACGGCAGAGCCAGGCTCCTGGCTGTGGCCTTTGGCGCCCGTCCCCGGGGAGGGAGCCAGCTGAGCGGACGGTGAACAGCCCTCACACGGACGGGGTCCCCCTGCGAGACCAGGGCGGGCGCAGGGGCTGGGCCCGGAGGTGAGGAGACCGAGTCTCTCACAGGCAGCCCTGCGGCCTGGGATCCAGGTCCTGATGCGGATCACGCCGGGCTGACCCCCCGTCCCCCGCCGCCCGTGACCCTGGGAGGTGTCGCCTGCACGGACCACGGAGGAGCTCACGTGCCCGGTCCCTCGTCGGGGGAACGGGGTGTTGAGAGTGGGCTCCACCCGGAAACTGGGGTGCAGGGAGGAGCGGGGAAGGGCGAGACGATGGGCCCATTTCCCGCTCCCACAGGCCCCGCCCCGGCACGCGGGAGGCCCGGCCCGGACCAAACCCACATCGCGCCAGCCGAGAGGCAAAGCGGCGTTTCCCTCCCAAGGAGGATAAGGGGGTGTCACCTGCGACCCGGCTCACAGAGGCACAGCCTGGGCGGGGGTGGGGGGGGCGGGGGCCTCCCTTCGTGACCCATCACCTCCGGCCTGGCCTGCGGGGAAGCCTCCAGCAGCCTCTGGGCCTCCAGCCTCTGGACCTCCAGCCCTCCCCAGGCAGTGGCCAGGCTCCTCGTGTCCACGACCGACCGGGGGCCCCCCTGGATAGGAAGCCGCACGGTGTCCATCGCTGTCGCCTGCGCAGGCAGCCTGCAAGCTCCTCACACCCTCGCCAATCCGCCCCCCCGGGGCAGAGAACTGCACCCCCCCCCCCGTGCCCCCCAACCCCCGTCTCTGCCCAGTGATTCCCGTCCGACCCGAGCTCGCTGGCCCTGGCCCTGCTGTCGGAAGCTCACTGCTCCCAGCGTGGGGGACCTGCCGCTCTGCCCTGCACATCCTCATGCCACTGCACGGGGGCGAGCAGGGCAGAGCTCCCGGCACCCGCAGGAACCTCCAGGGACCCCAGCAGCACCCACTGCACCCCGCCAGGCAAGGAGGGAGGACGATCGGGGGCAGAGGCTGGGGGCGGGGCGGGGGCCCGTGGAGGTGCCGTTCCCAGGAGGCCAGTGCAGTACACCGGCCCCTCCGCCCAGCTCCGCGGTCAGGCCCAGGGTGGCCACAGGCTTGTCTGACTGAGGACGTGTGGGGCCCTCGTTCAAGAAGGACCAGCCCTTTCGAGACCAGGACCGCGAGCCTGAGGCCCCGCTGGGCCCGGCGGCGGGAGCAGAGGGGCAGCCTGCTGTGTGGCAGCGACAGGAGGCGGTGGGGGCCGGGCCCGCGTGGACAGCCCGGGGCCAGCGGCCGTGTTTCGGGGGCTCCTCACGGCTGGGAGCAGGCATGTCCCAGGGCAGATCCCAAGTGGCTTGTTTGTTTCTGCAGAGATTTCCCAGTTTCTCCAAAAATGGGGCTTCGCCGCACGCTCCCCGATGAGTCACAGGCCCGCTGGCCGAGCCCCCCGCCCGCCCGCCTGCCAAGAGGGCAGAGGGCGTGGCCCGGAGGCCCAGGCAGGGGAGCTGCTCTGTCCATCCCTTCACGTGGATCCCAACCCGGGGACGCTGGAGCCACGCCACGTGGCCGTGAGGCCTGGAGGAGACGGGGCGATAGGTCCCCCGCGGCCACAGGCGGTCGGGGTTCTTGGGGGCCGTCCCCCACTCCCCTCCACGCGTCCCCCCCTACAGCTCCTCGGAGGGAAAGGCCTGCTGCCCCCCTCGGCCGAGGCCTGTTCTTTCTAACTGCAGCCCTTCCTCCCACCGGCTGACTAGGCCACAGGCAGAGAATGACCTCGGGGGCCACCAGGTGCCCCCCAGTTCTGGGAGCAGAGCCGCCGGCCGGGCTCCCTCTCGGAGGCGCTCCCAGCAGCCCAGCCCGGGCGAAGGCTCCTTCTCCTTTTAAGGCCACGGCTTGCCGGGCAGCCCCAGCCTGTTCCTGCTGTTGGTGATTCATCAGCCTGTTTTCACTCGGTTCTTCTTAAAGGGCTGGCGCAGCGCCCCAACATTAGCCACGCACGGGCCCCCAGGGCCGGAGGCACCCGGGGAGCCCTGGGCGAGGAGGGGGCCGGTGCTGGGGTGCTGTGGGCAGCAGGGCACCCCTGGCCCCAGAGGGACGCTGGGGAGGGTCAGAGAAGGTCAGAGGTCAGGGAAGGCCCCACGGACTGGGTTCTGCGGGTGAGGCAGGTCTGGAGCCCGTTCCTGAACTTGTGGGTGAAACTGGTCACGTCTTCATCTCTAAGGACCCCGTTTCCTCTGAGGGAGGCCTGGTGGGCGGCGTGGGGGCCCCCCGCGGGAAGGAAGCGCAGGACATGGAGGGAGGGCAGCTGCCCCTCCAGCGCCCGGGGGCGGCCCTGGATGAACCCCCTGAACCAAGGGTGGAGGATGGGGCGGGGGGTCGCCGGGCAGGCTGCGGGCAGTCGCAGGTGTGTTCTGGCCCGGAAGGCGACCCATTGGTCCCTCGTGTGCGTCTGTGCGTCTCCTCTCCGCCTTTCCTTCCTTCCAATTGAGGTGCGGCTGGGTCCCAGGCCGCTGTGTCCGCTCCCTGGAAGGGCGGCCTCAGGTCTCAGTCGCGCCGGGAGCCAGCGTGAGAGTCGGGGGCTCTCCTCCCCCCACGGGCACCAGGGCCAGCAAGTCCCTTCAGCCGCCCACGGGCAGGAGGGGACGGGCAGGAGGGACGGCACATTCCAAGGGCCTGTCTCACCAGGCCCGTGCCCCCGCCCCCCCTCTGTGGTGATCAGGGGATGGAGCCAAGGACTCGCTGCTCAGTAAACGCTGGTCCCCGCTGGCATGTGTGCGCGCTGCAGGTACAGGCTGTTCCACAGGCCGGCGCTCCGTCCGCCCCCTCCGGCTGGGGGGCGGGTGCTGGAGTCCTCCTTCCCCCCACCCCATCCCCGTCCCCCGCCCCCTGCTGAAGGACAGAAAGCCTTTCCACCAACCAGGCCCTCGTCCCTGAGGTCCCAGCGGCTCCGAGGTCTGTCCTGGTTGGTCAGTTCGCTCTCCCGTCTGCTCTCAATGGTCCTGCCTCCCAGCTCCTCCAACGTGGGGGTGGGGCAGTGCTCCCCAAAGTGGCCTGGGAGGTCCGCAGGGTCTGTGTGGTCACAGCGGGGTCACAGCAGGGTCACAGCGGGGTCACAGGGTCCTAGATCCCGGGGTGTGCTGGCCCGGCAGGTCCCAGGGCTCCTCAGAGAGGTCTGGTCCTCGGCAAACTTTCTACCAAGGGGGGGGGGGGGACGGGGGGGCGGGGGGGCATCGGGGGTTATCAGAGAGCACGCTCAGCACACGGTGTGTGGTCGCCTGTACTTCCGTGAGATGGTGGTGGTAGCAGCAGGCGTAAATGCCCTGGATTGGAGAGGTGTCAGCAGCCTGCCTCGGTGCCTCCCCGCCCGTCCCCCAGTCTCCCCGCGTTGAACAGGTATGGGCTGTAGGGCCCCGTGTCTGAGACCCGCTGACCTCCCTGGAGGCGGGGCCAGGACCCGGGCAGGCAGGTGAGGCCCTGGCCTGCAGCCCAGGATGTGGGGTGGGGGGGGGGTGAAAGCTAGTGACCAGGATGACAGATATTTTCATGAAATTGCAAAAAATCAAAGTAATGCCCAGAGCCTGGATGAACACAAATTCAACGCCGTAAATACAGACCGGACCAGGGTAGGGACGTGCCCTTTGGCCCCAGTCCCCACATGGCTAGCGGGGGCCCCCCTCCGACACAGGCCTGTCTGGGACAGGAAAGGCCTGGGGAGGGGCCGCTGGTGTCCCCGGGGTCTCAGACCCTCGGGTTCGGGGCCTGAGCCTGGCCCTCTCAGTCCCCAGTGGTCACGGCGTCCCCACCCTCGTCCCGCCACCATCCCTCTCCCCCGGGGGCCAGCGCCTGGTGTTTATTTTCTTCTCTGAATTCTTAGGAAAGCAAGCCGGCGGAGACCAAGGCCGACGCCAAGAACGGCGGGGAGAGGGGCCGCGACGCAGGCAGGAAGGCCCTGGGCCCCAGGCAGGACTCGGACGCGGGGAGGGCGCCCCGGCGGGGCGTCCTGAAGAAGGCCTTCTCCCGAGACAAGGAGGATGCCGCCGCCGCCGCCGAGGCCAAAGGTGCCCCCCAGGCCCGGGAGGAGAAGCTCATCCGGGGCATCGACCGGGGCCGGGTCAGGGCCGCCGTGGACAAGACCGAGGCGGGGGGCAGCGGGCGGGGGGACGGCCAGGCCCCCAGGAAGGAGGAGGAGCCGAGAGGGGCGGCCAGGAGCACCGGCCTGAGCAGAGACAAGGATGAGAAGCCAGAGGGCCGGAAGGGAAGAGGCGGGGGAGAGCGCACGGAGGCTGCGGGGAAGGAAGGCCCCACGGCGGGGCGGAAGGAGGAGGAGAAGGTCACCCAGGAGGTGCCCCCCGGCCCCAGGGCGCCCGCGGAGGAGAGGCAGAAGGAGGCAGCGGCCGAGAAGCCGGCGGCCCCGGGGGGCCCCGCCAAGCCCCCCGCCGAGGGCCCGGCCCCCGCCGCGGAGGGGGAGGAGGCGGCCCCCAGCATCTTCGACGAGCCGCTGGAGCGCGTGCGGAGCAACGACCCCACCATGACGGAGGTGAATGTCAACAACTCGGACTGCATCACGCCCGAGATCCTGGTGCGCTTCGCCGAGGCGCTGGAGTTCAACACGGCCGTGCGGGTGTTCGCCCTGGCCAACACGCGGGCCGACGACCACGTGGCCTTCGCCATCGCCATCATGCTCAAGGCCAACAAGACCATCACCAGCCTCAACCTGGACTCCAACCACATCACGGGCAAGGGCATCCTGGCCATCTTCCGGGCGCTCCTGCAGAACAGCACGCTCACCGAGCTGCGTTTTCACAACCAGCGCCACATCTGCGGAAGACGGAGATGGAGGTGGCGGCGCTGCTCAAGGACAACACCACGCTGCTCAAGCTGGGCTACCACTTCGAGCTGGCCGGGCCCCGCATGACCGTCACGCACCTGCTCAGCCGCAACATGGACCGCCAGCGGCAGCGGCGGCTGCAGGAGCAGCGGCGGGCGCAGGAGGAGGCGGCGGCGGCCGCCGGGGAGAAGAAGGGGCTGCTGGAGGTGCCCAAGGTCAAGGTCGGGGGGGCGCCCGCCAAGGGCTCCCCCGGGCCCTCCCCGCAGCCTTCTCCAAAGGCCTCCCCCAAGAACTCGCCCAAGGTTGGGGGGGCTCCGGCCGCCCCGCCGCCCCCGCCGCCGCCCCTGGCCCCGCCCCTGGCCCCGCCCCTGATGGTGGAGAACCTGAGGAACTCGCTCTCGCCGGCCACCCAGAGGAAGATGGGGGACAGGGCTCTCCCCGCCCAGGAGAAGAACTCGCGCGACCAGCTGCTGGCCGCCATCCGCTCCAGCAACCTCAAGCAGCTCAAGAAGGTGAGTGCGGGGAGGGGCTTGCCCCCCGGGGGCACCGCTGTCCCTCAGGGGGGCTGTCCTGCCTTTAGGGGCTCCTCCAGCTTCCCCTCCAGCTTCCCCTCCTCCTAGAAGAGACACGACACGCAGCCGCTCCGCAGGGCGCGGCCCCACTGAGCTCCCTCCCAGAGCGGCCAGCCTGACCGCGTCCACCCAAAGGCGCCTGGGAGTCGGTGCGTGCAGTGCGGTGGCACCCCCGTCCCGCCCGTGGCCCGGGCACAGCAGCCGTGTCATTGGTCATCGGGCCTGGACAGCGGGAGGAAGGACAGCCGGTGGTTGTCCCGGGGGCACGGAGATGCCCAGCTTCTCCTGTGTCCACCCTCAGGCCCACCCGTGCGTCCGGGCCCAGGAAGAGGCCGGAGGCGGCTGGGCCTCCCCGGCGGCTCCCTCAACGCCCTGCCTTGTCCTTACAGGTGGAGGTGCCCAAGCTGCTGCAGTAGGCCAGGCTGCGGGCACCGCGGGCACCGCCCCCCGGGCCGCCCAGACCCGCCCCGGCTGGCCTGCTGCGGTCCCCGCCCGCCCGCCCGGGGTCCCGAGGCCGGCCCCGCTTTCTCATCCAGACGGTTCCTCTCCGCGGGCCGATGTTTCCGGACAAGAGGAGTCCTTTGGGCACGTCGGGGAGAAGGCGGCACGCGGCGGGGAGCCGGGGAGGACGTGCGCAGGGAACGGCGGCCCAGCCCTGCCCTCCAGGGCCAGGATTCAGCTCTGAGGAGCCCTGGGCGAGGCTGCCGGCTGGTGTGCAGGGCCGGGCGGACGATGGAGAGGGAGCGGGGGGCCGGGGCGAGGACGGCCACCCCCGCCCGGGCTGACAGAGCCCGGACAGGCGGACAGTGCCCGGGGAGGGAGGGGCAGGGAAGGTTTGATGCCAAAGCAGACGTTTTCCTACACCCACTCGCTGTGTTGTGACCCGCTGTTCTTCCCAGAAGGTTTTGATAATATATCCGAGCCTGCAGCTGCGCGTGGCGATGCCCGCCTCCGTGTGAGCGGGGCCGCCTGCCCACCCCGCTCCCCGCTCCCGGGGACCCTGCGCCCCAGGCCCCAGCCGGGCCGCCTGCCCACCCCGCTCCCCGCTCCCGGGGACCCTGCGCCCCAGGCCCCAGCCGGGCCGCCTGCCCACCCCGCTCCCCGCTCCCGGGGACCCTGCGCCCCAGGCCCCAGCCGCGCCGTCCACCCCGCTCCCGGGGACCCTGCGCCCCAGGCCCCAGCCGGGCCGCCCACCCCGCTCCCGGGGACCCTGCGCCCCAGGCCCCAGCCGGGCCGCCTGCCCACCCCGCTCCCCGCTCCCGGGGACCCTGCGCCCCAGGCCCCAGCCGGGCCGCCTGCCCACCCCGCTCCCCGCTCCCCGCTCCCGGGGACCCTGCGCCCCAGGCCCCAGCCGCGCCGTCCCGAGCGGCCCACGGGGCAGCGCCCGAGCTGGCTGCCCAGGCCGGGGCTGTAGGAGGCGTGTTCACCCGCTGACTCCCCCCGACTGTGGGCTCCCCGCCAGCTCTCAGGGCGCCCCGCTCCCTGCCCTGCCTCCCTCCTTGGGGCGCACCACGCGCAGCCTTCGGGCTGGGCGGCCTGGCACCCCTGCCTTGGGTCGGAGTCACTCCGGGTTTTCCTGCCTCCACGGCAGCGGGCGGACCGTGTTCCCACCTTCGGGTGCAGGGGGTCTCTGCCAGGTGCGGCCACGGCGGAGGGCAGGCTAGCCCTCGGCACAGAGCCCCGCCCAGGCCCCCCCCGCCCTCGGGGTCCCCCAGCCCAGGGCCCTGTGCGCGCGCGGGCGGTGCTGCGCCCGCAGCTCCGAGGCGGAGGCCAGCGCTGCCTGCCCGTCGCGGATCAAGTCCCGCCCGGAGGCTGGCGGCGGGGCCAGCACCGCCGCGCGGGGAGCGGGGAAGGCAGAGCCCGCGCCTCCTCCCCTCGCTCAGGGCCGCAGCGCCCCCTCCAGGCCTCCGGCCCCGCAGACGGGCCCCCCGGGGAGCCCTTTCCTCCCCCGTCCCCCGGCGGACGCCTCCTCCAGCTCCGGGCACCGCCAGGCCCGGGTGACGTCACCCTCCCCGGCGCCCGGGAAGCGGGAGCGCAGCGCCACCTGCTGGCGGGTCCGGCGCAGGCTCCCTGGTGACGTCACCCTCCCCGGCGCCCGGGAAGCAGGAGCGCAGCGCCACCTGCTGGCGGGTCCCGCGCAGGCTCCCTGGTGACGTCACCCTCCCCGGCGCCCGGGAAGCGGGAGCGCAGCGCCACCTGCTGGCGGGTCCCGCGCAGGCTCCCGGGTGACGTCACCCTCCCCGGCGCCCGGGAAGCGGGAGCGCAGCGCCACCTGCTGCCGGGTCCCGCGCAGGCTCCCGGGTGACGTCACCCTCCCCGGCGCCGGGCCGCGCGGCCTCCCCTGTGACAGCCCGAGTGCAAGAGCCAGAGAGGGTTTGTCGGGGTCCGCGCCCGCCTTTCACGGGGAAGGAACGGGGTTCAAAGGGAGCAAGTCGGTCCGCGGCCTCCTGCCCCCGAGGATGCCCTCCGCGCGCCGCTCCCAGGTCCCTGCTGCTCTGCGCTGGGCTGTGCCCCCCCACCCCCCACCCCCCACCCCGCCCGCAGGCCCCGCTGCCCTGGGACGCGGGCCTCTGGCTGCAGGTGAAGTGTCCTCCCTCCATCTCTGTGCCCAGACCCCTCAAGTCCCCCGAGGCCCCTGGAGACACCAAGGCCTGGGGTCCTGCTGCTCCCCCGCTCTCGGCCTGGCCTTGGGGACCCTGTTTCTCAGGCCCTGCCCCAGGCTGTCACCAGAGCCTCCCCCACAGCGTCTGGGTGGCAGGGACCCCAGGGGGCATGGCTGGCACAATGGCCATCTGCAGACCCTGCCCTGGGCCCTCGGAAGAGGGAGGAGGGACACCCACCCTCAGGATACCCACCCCGCCCATGAGCGGAGCCGGGACCTCAGGGGCCCAGGTGGACCTCAGTGGACCGGAAGGGAGGAGCAGCCGCACATCTGACCGTCGCAGGCCGGGCCGGGGTCGGGGTGGGGAGGAAGCTCTGTAACGAGGGCACCTCCCCACCCAGGGCAAGACCCACCTCGCGGGCCGTGGGACCAGCCCTGGCCTGGGTGCCTGCCTGCGGGGGGGTGCGGGGTGCTGTGCCCTGTCCCCGCCCCTGCCCCCCTCCTGCTCTCGGGCGTGGAGCCGGCAGCCTTGCCGGACGGTGAGGACCACGGACCACGTGAGTTGCCTCTCAGCTTTAATGGCAGCCCAGCGGGGGCAGTGGGACGGCCAGCGGGCTCCCGCGGGCAGCTGACAGAGCCCCACACAGCCGCCAGGGCAAGCAGGGGGGTCCTGGGAGCGGAGGGGCCGGGCAGTGACCCACACTGCGGTCCTCCCCGGGCCCCCAGGAAAAATAAAAACAGTGCAGCCATGCCAGGCCCCCACCAGCCCTCCTTCAGGGCCAAGTTCCCGCCCAGATCCTGTCTACTTCCCTGCACGGCCCGGGGGTGGCTGGCTGGGGTCCTGTTGATGGGTGACCCCTGCCACTGCCAGGCCAGAGGCAGACACAGGAGGGCCTGTGAGAGCAGCAGACGGTCAGTCCCTCAGGCTCCGGGGTAGGCGGGCTGCGGTGGCAGATAAGGGGGCGGAGCTGGAAGCCAAGGAGACAGGACGTTGGCCACAGGAGCAGTGAGGTGACCCCACCCCCGGGCGCGCGGGATTCGGGGAGGGGCCAGCCTGGGGGGTCTCAGCTGAGGCAGAGGGCAGCGGAAAGGGACCCTGGGTGATAGGGGGACGGGGAGGTCCTGGCGCAGGGGAGGGGCAGGAGGAGAAAGGGCTGGATTGCTCGCTCACCTGCAGGGCTGTAGACAGGGGGCCCTGCCGGGTAGAGAGGAGGCTGGGGAGGAGCACTGGGGGGTGACAGAAAGCCCGGGGGCGGGGGGCCGGGGCCAGCCTTGGGGTCCGGCGGGTACGGGTATGCCGGCTGCACGAGGGCGCCTGTCATTGGAATCTCCTGGCCTGAGTGGGGGGGGACAAGGTCAGCGTTGAGAGCTCTGCCTCCAGGGGGCGCCATCACCCCTTCCCAGGGAGCCCAGGGGAGCCCCACTGGCCACCGGTTCGCTGGCCCCCACACCCTGCCCGTCAGAGCAGAGCAGGGTGCTGGGTGCGAGGCCTGGGGGGGAGTCAGAGCACAGCCTGGGGAGCGTCCTTGGGCCGGGACCGGGCAGCACAGGGCTGGATCTGATCATCCGCTGAGTTGTCCCTGGGGGACCCCAGCCGCCCCCCTCCCACCTCTCCCACATGGACCTCCCGCATGGACCTCCCAGGCCCATCACCCACATGCCATCAACGCCCATGGCTCAGACCCCCACAAACACCCATGCGCGTCCGAGTGGCCACAGGTGTGTCCACAGGGCTGCCCCGGGCCGGCCCCACCTACCGGGTCCCGGCGGCTGCCCGTTCCTACCTGCACGGGAGCTCGGCTGCCCCGGGCCGGCCCCACCGGCCGGGTCCCGGCGGCTGCCCGTCCCTACCTGCACGGGGGCTCGGCTGCCCGTCCCTACCTGCACGGGGGCTCGGCTGCCCGTTCCTACCTGCACGGGGGCTCGGCTGCCCGTCCCTACCTGCATGGGGGCTCTGCAGCCGCCGGCGCCGGCGGGCCAGGTAGCGGCAGGTGCAGAAGAAGCAGCAGGCGGCGGAGGCGACCACGGCCAGGAAGAGGGTCAGGGCTGCGGCCAGGCCCGCCGTGAACTTGGGGCTGGAGACAGAGACGGGTCCTCTCACCTGCGGCTCTCACAGTGGGGCCGGCGGGACCCCAGACGGGGCTCCGTCCTGGGGACACCTCTGCCTCCCCTCCCGCCAGCCGCGGCGCACGGGACAGCGTGCCGGCCCCTCGGGGGATTCTTGTCCCTGGGAGGCAGCCCGGAACTCACGAGCTCGGCACCTTCGTCTTATGGGGGAGCACGGCCCAGACACCCGCTGGCGGGCAGCGCACCCCCTGGTCGCAGCTCGGTCCCCAACGCGGCCTGCGGGGGGCGCAGACCCGGGCTCCCTCCTCAGGGCCCGGCCCGGGGAGGCGGAGGCGGCGGGAGGAGAGCTCTGCCTCCAGGGGGCGCCGTCGCCCAGGCGGGCCCAGGTGGCTGCTGGGAGGAGGGCCGGGGGCACCCACCTGAAGTCCAGGCAGCGCTTCTGCTGGAACTCGGAGATGAGCAGGCTCAGGTCCCGGCAGCAGTAGCGATGGCGGCAGGTCCCGCAGCAGAAGGTGAAGGGCTGGCAGCTGAAGCCCGGGTGCCAGGCGTCGTCCTCGTCCAGGTACCCCAGGCAGCTGGTGCCGGCCAGCGCTGCGGGCGGGGCGGGTGGGGCTGCCAGGCTGGTCCCTGCCTCCCTGAGCCCCTACGGTCCTTCCCCAGTGACCCCACTTCCCACTGTGGCCCCCACTCCCTGGTGCTCCACCCCAGAGGCCCCCCAGTCAGCCCCCAGCTGCAGGGTCCCCAGCCCACCGGTGCCGGCAACACGAGTTGCCCGTCGGGGCTCAGGGGTTGGCTTCCCAGGGCCCAGACTCCATCCTCTCCCTCCTGCTCCCTGCCAGCACCCCCAGGAGCCCGGGGACCCCACTCCTGGCTCACTGCCCCTTACCCAGGGGGGCCCCCAGCAGCAGGAGGGCGACGGCCGTGTGTGGCATGGTGGGAAGAGGGTGCTGCGGGTCCCGGAGCCCTGGGGGCTGCCCACTGCCTGGCACGGCTGTGGTGGCGACTGCCTGCCGGCAGCGGCGACCACGCCCAGGGCCCGCCCCCGGCCCCACCCCAGCCTAGCCCTGCGCTTGTCCCCTGTGGTGGCCCGTCTCCGCGCGGCGCCCAAGCCGTGCCGTGGACCGGAGCAGCCTGGTCCTGCGCCACCCCCCTGGAGGGCAGGGCCTGTCCAGCCCGGGACGCCGGGGGAGCGGAGGAGAGAGGCGGGGAGCCCCCCACCCCCACTGCCAGAACAAGGCCCCACTGAGGCAGCTCAGAGCAGCTTTGTCCCCGCTGTGCCTCCCACAGGCCGGCCTGCCCGCCGCAGCTCCTGTGGCCCCGCCCCCACGCGGGCAGCGCGGACACCAGGGCTGCCAGGCCCTGCCTCCCGGTCTCTGAGCGGCACTTCCTCAGGACGTTCTCGCATCTGCGGGCCGGCCAGGGCCAGGGAGGGCTGTCCCCTGGGGCGCCCCCCCCCCAGGACCCTGAGCCTTCCCCACAGGCCCTGAAGCCATGCCCCCGCAGCCCCGCCCTCCACGGCAGCCAGCGCTGACATTGACAGCTCAGTGTCACGTGGTCCCAGGGAAACTGCCTCGCAGGGCCGGCAGGAGGACCAGGAACTGAGCTGCTCAAGGCCACCCGACCCCGACCCCGACCCCGACCCCGACCCCGACCCCGACCCCGACACAGCCCAGCTCCTGCGGGTGGGCCTGGGGCCCAGTCTGCTTTACTCATGATGTCACCGTCTGACCACAGCGGGGGGGTCGCTCCCGCCGCAGATCTGGGAGGGGTCGCGGCCCCAGCTCCTTCCGAGGGGGGGGGGGACAAGGGGCTTCCCGGCCAGGGGCAGCACTGGCGGTCCTTGGTGGCACTGGGGCGACATGGCCCGGTCCCATAGCGCTTCCCCAAGCTTGGTGGCTGTGTGGCTCTGGTCCCGTGAGCCACCCCTGGGGAATGGGATGCCACCACGGATGGGACCCGGCCTGTGTCCTCCTCGATCTTCTCATTTCTCCCACCTTCTCCACTCCTGTCTGCCGAGCCCCCAAACCCTGGGAGAGCCCTCTGCCCGGGTCAGACCTGCAGGCCGAGCACACCCCATCTTCTCTCCAACGGCCTCCTGACCAGCCAGCCCTGCCCCTTCCGGGGGGAGAGGTCTCATGGACAGGAGCCGGTTCCTTCCTCCTGCTTGACCCGGAGGCGCCCCTGAACTTCCAGTGGCGGGAAAGGGCACCTGCCGCAAAGGCGACATGGGAGGAACCTGCCAACGCCCAGACACAGCCCACGGGTCCCGACAGCCGGTGTCTGTGGGACAGGCCCCCCATCACGAGGCCCCGTTCCTCCAGGACTCGAGCACGAGGCTGCTCTTGGTCATCAGGGTCCCTCTGGCCATCACGGCCCTCAGCACGGGCCCCGTGGCCGGCAACTCCCAAGGTCAAAGGGAGTAAGAGCAGGAGGCAGAGGCTGCCTGAACACCCGCCAGCAGCAGGCAGATGTCCCTCCACTGGACACGGGAGCTGGACACCAGGGACACCGAGTGGCAGGCGCTGCCCTGGAGATGCCGTGCCAGGCCCTTCCTTGAGCTGCAGACCAACTCCCTCCATCCACTTCCTGTTGGAGGCCACCCGCCTGCAGGGCGCTGTGCAGCTGAGCTGTTACCAACAGGCCCCGGAGGGGGACACCTGGGAGGGAGCCCTGTCCCCCAATGTCGCCTCCTCTTGCCTGACCCCACGACAGACCCAGCTTCCCTTAGGCTGCCGGCCGGCCCGGCCTGGCCCAGCAGACCCCAGGCCTGCACAGGCCCCGCGGGCCCTTCCCCGTTTATCTCCTCCTCCAGGGACGAGGCAGAGGCGAGGACACGTTCATCTGTGAAGATTCCTTTACTTCCTAGAAAAATACACGCTGCCATCTGAGGGCTGCCGCTCGCCGGTCGCGGTTCCTGAGGGAGGCAGCCCAGGACCGCGTGGGAGGAGTATTAAATAGTCGGGAGAGGTGGGCTCTAAAAAAAATCCATTTCTCCTATTTCTAGAAAAAAAAAAAAAAAAAGGAGAAACAGACTGCCATCTGCCTGGCTTCCGGTGTGCATGTATGTGTGCACAAGAGTGCACGTGTGTGCGTGTACACGGGACAGCTGGGGAGGCCCGTCATGCACGGAGGCAGGGGGCGTCCTGGTGGGCCGTAGTGTTGCCCTGGGAGGGAGCCCGGGCCGGGCAGCGCGGTCCCGCGGTCCCTCGTCCCCGCCGAGACCCAGGCGTCCTGAGGCAGAAGCTGCTCTCCGGTTCCCGTCAGGGCCCCGGAGAGTGAACTGTTGCAGAGCACGGACGGCCAGCTCCCGGGCTCCGAGGGGCAGCCGCCGTGAACACGTCCTCCTGGCAGGCAGTGGTTCTGGACGGGCAGCAGAGGACTCTGGGAACTGGCAGGCAGTGGTTCTGGACGGGCAGCAGAGGACTCTGGGAACTGGCAGGCGGGGGGGCAAGTGGGGAGAAGGTGGGAGACGGGCTCTCCCGGGACGGCGGGAAGTATCCTGGTCCAGCATCACCGAGTGACGCACGTCGAGCTCGGCCTCCCGTCGCCAGGTCACTGCGAGGCCGAGGGCCGTGGCCAGGAGGCAGCTCGAGGCGGAGGAGAGCGCAGCACCAGGCCGCAGGGCGACACGTGGCAGCGGCCCGGAGCAGGGGGGCGGACCTAGATGCCGATGGCCTGCAGCACCCGCCTCTCGCTGTCGTTGAGGTGGCCCGAGAACATCACGTAGCAGGGCTGCTGCGCAAACTGGCACAGGAAGTCCGTGAGGTACGCCTGCAGGGAGGAGCAGGCGGCGCTGGCTAGCACCCCAGGCGTCCAGCACCCAGGCGTGGCCTCTCACATCCTTGGACCTGGGTTAGGTCCAACCGGGGGCTGAAGTCCACAGGGAAACACTCTCCCCCCAGGACCTTCACCACAGCCTCAGAAGTGGAACCAGCCCGGCCGGCATGGCTCAGGGGTTGAGCATCGACCTACAAACCAGGAGGTCGTGGTTCGAATCCCAGTCAGGGCATTTTCCTGGGTTGTGGGCTTGATCCCCAGTAGGGGGTGTGCAGGAGGCAGCCGATCCATGATTCTCTCTCATCATTGATGTTTCTCTCTTCCTCTCCGTTAAATCAATAAAGATGTATTAAAAACAAAAAATTATTTAAAAAAAGGAGCGTAACCACATTGTGGTACAAACACGAAGCGAAGCCCACCCCCCACCCCCACCCCCAGCATACAGGAGCTTGGCCCCCAGCGCAGGATGCACAGGAGCGGGAGCCTGGCTCCTGGTCTCGGCCCTCACCTGCAGGTCCACCTGGTAGAGGGGGTCCTTCAAGGCGTCGGGGTCATCCTCCTCGTCGTCCTCGTAGTAGTCCTCCTCTGTCACACATGGGGGTGGGGGTGTCAGGCAGGCGCCCAGGCCCGCAAGCACCGCCATGGGTGGGCAGGGGCGCTCACCGTATTTACTTGTGGCGAGAATGTCAGACAGGAGCTGGCCCGCTAAGCCCCCGCCCTCCTCCTCGTCCTCCTGGTCCTCATCCTCGTCTTCCCACATGTCATTGGAGTCGTCTGGTGGAGAGGAAAAGCAGCTGCAGCCACAAGTTTTCCACCCCCACCTTGGGCAGGTGAAATGGGCCTGTCTCTGACTGCGGCCTGCAGTCGCCCATGGGCATGCCGGGACCCAAATCCCCGGGAAGCTCGAAGGAAGAGCAGGTGTCCTTCAAGTGGGGGCGGGGGGTGACGACTGAGGCTGGGAGGCTCTGGGACAGCCCCCGAGGCCGGCGGGTGCAGGGTCCCTCCCGGGAGGCGGGGGAGCACCTTGGCCCCACTCGGCGGGGGCAGTCTGGCGGGCGGCGTTGGCCTCCATGACGTTGGACAGCTCGTTGATGATCAGCTTCAGGATCTTGACCAGCAAAGGAATGTTGGTCCAGCGCTCGGGGTCTGCGGGAAAGAAAAGGTGTCGAGTCAGACTCGGCTCCCCGGCCACGCCCTGTGCTGCAGGGATGCTCAGCAGTCTGCCTGCCAGCTCCCGCCTCCAGACCACACCCAGGCGCTCCCATCAACAGCCACTCATTTCACCACCTCATCTGCCTGGGGCCAGCACAGGTCAGTTAGAAGGGGCCCGAGTTCAGGGATTCAAGGAGGCAGGTTTCAGCCAGCAATAAAGCTCGGGCACCCGGTAGGGGCCTGGAGCCGAGCACGCAGTCCCCACGACCTGCAGCTGGAGACTGAACCTACAGGTCAGGGCACTCACTGCCTACAAGTCACTGGGTCACAAGCCAAAGGCGGCCGATAATCAGGACTGGACTTGGCCCCGGAGCCGACGGAGCTGGAAGCAGGGCCGCTGGTGCCGAGAAGGCGCCCGCCGACCTCAGCGGAGGGAGACCACTGTGCTGACCCCCTGCTCCTTATCAGGCCCGTCACCCCCAGTGCTGGTTCCAACCGAGATCGGGGCGCCCCCGCCTCCGGTCTCCCGTGTCACCCACTCTTGGCCGTCTTGGCGCGGGTGCGGACGCCCTCGTCCACACTGTAGATCTCCTCGCCCTTCACACGGATGTCCTGCAGCCGCTTGTCGTCCGTGTTGATGCCGTGCTGGAGCAGCTTGCACAGGGCCACGGAGCTGAGGGCACACGCAGGACAGCCCTCAGCCACCCACCCAGAGGCCACCCACAGAGACGAGCATTACGTCCGAGGCTCTGACGTGGAAGCAGAGGTCGGGTGGGTGAGCCCCAGGGCCGCTGGGAGGTGCGCCGGGCGATGCACGGGCAGAGCCAGGGCAGGGGCAGGCTCAGCGGAGAACAGCCTCCGGCTGGTGAGGGCGATGCAGAGGAGGGTCCCAGCCCACTGAGGTCAAACATGGCGGCCGACCACCTGGGAAGTTCCGGGACAAGCCAGGGCGGAGCAGCGCCAGGAGAGGCCCACCTGACTTTGCCCTCATACTGGCCATAGAACAGGTGCTGCCGGCTCGTCCACTCGGCCATCACGAACTCCAGGGCGGGCTTGCCGGTGGGCCCGGGCAGGCTGCACAGGAACTCCAGGAGCGGCTCCAGCTGGGTGTGCACCAGGTGGGCGAACACCATGATCAGGGACTGGGGCAGAGGGAGGCCGCCGTCAGGACACCAGGACACGGAGCCTCCCGGTCGGCGTCTCTGGGCCCACACGACCGCGCTTCCTCGTGCTCTCAGGCCGGCGGAGCTCAGTGACCGGGGAGCAGTGTGCGGACTGCACCCCCGCCCAAGGCGGCCCGCCCTCACCTGCATGACGCTCAGCGTCTCCGCCTGCTGCATCTTGCTGAGGATGGCGCGCAGGATCTGGTCCAGGCTCTCGCCCAGCTCCCGCCCGGCCTTGTTGATGAGGGTGGAGACCAGGCGGCCCACAAAGGCAGCGGTGAACTCGGAGGTGCGGGGGTCCAGCAGCTGGCTTACCACCTGCATCACGTACCACAGCCCGCCGTGGCCCTGCTCGTCACGCCACCGCGCCACCTGCTCCAGCGCCACCGACACGTAGGCCCGCAGGCACTCGCCGCCGTTCTGGGGACACAGGGGCAGGGCCGCGAGGTCAGCGAGGGGACCCGAACGCCCTGGGTCTGCACAGACGGGGTGGCTCTCCAGGCTCACCCTCCGAGTGGGACCTCGACTCCTGGGGGCTCGGCCACCGGAGTCAGCCGCTCCCTCACAGACAGACACCACAGTCCCCGCCTCGCCCACTCCGCCCTCAAAGATGCACACTCTGACCTCAAGGGACAGTGGCCAAGCAAACCGAGGTTAGCCATAATGGCCACCCTGGTGCTGGGACACACGTCTAAGGCCAGGTCACGGGCGACAGGCACCTGAGACTCCCCAAAGCCCTTCTCCTTGACTTCTCAGAGAAGCAACATCCAGAAAAACCTTCCTCACAGCCCAGGTCTGTGCCTGTGACGCCTCCACAGTGGTGACCCCCAGACACAGGGCACCCACATCTGTACGACTGCAGCCCCAGAGCACAGACAACAGGCGTGGGCAGTCTGACTGGCCCGGTCCTCTGGGTAAATACAGATGTGAGACACACACGCCAGAGCGTGGACCTGTCAGACCTCAGTCTCCGACAGCACATGGTACCTGCATGGTGGCGTTGTCATCCGTGTGCAGGGTGCACTGCGCCACCGCGGGGAACGCCTGGCAGATGAGCAGCTGGGAGAGTGGCGGCTTCGTGCTGCGCACCACGGTGGTCAGGATGTCGATGGCTGTCTGGAGGAGGAGGGAGGTCAGACCTCGGCGGGAGGGCAGGCCCTTGCTGTGTCGACACAGCGCAGCAGCCCCGAGAAAGAAAGGACCAGAGACGGCGGTGCGTGCACCCAGCCTCCTTGCAGGGGCGCGTCACTTGGCGGCCGTGGACGGACAGCGAGTAGCGAGCTCAGTGTGTGAACAAACAAGGCTCCTCTGGAACAGCCGTTTTCCTGAAGCCTCAAGAACCACCCATCCCCGAGGGCAGAGCAGCCGGCAAAGCCACCCTGAACCTCGACGTTCACTGGTGTCCTGCCAGCTGGCCGGGTGTGCAGGCGGTGAGCTCACACCACCCACCCACGCCTGACCGCGTGGCTTCGCCCACTCACCGCGCACAGCCCCGCGGGGAGCTTGTCCGCTGGCGCCTGCATGATGCTGACCAGCGTGGGGATCAGCCGCATCTGCATGGGGCCCTGGCAGGCCTCGATCTGGGACAGCTCCTTGAAGATGTCCTGAGCCAGCAAGGCGACGACGGGATCTGAGGTGGACAAGGCAACACGGACCCCGCCCGCCGGTCTGCACATGCCGCTGGCTAGAGATGCCGGGTGCGTGGCCCTAACCTAGCGAGCAACGTCTGCGTGGATGACACGCCACACACCCGGAACCTAGCGGGACCAATGAACCACCTGAAACAACAGGAGAGATGCCACCTCCAAAGGCACACGATCTCCCAAGGCCACGGCTTAGCCTACAACCAGACCGGCTCTTCCTGGGCAAGTCCTGACTGCCTTACCCTGTGGAGCCCGACTGGGCTGAGGCGCCGTGCGGCGAGGGCCACCCGAGGGTGCAGTGCGGACATGTCGCCAGGCCACGCCCCCAAGTGAAAAGCCATCACCCACGACGTGCAATAATCCCCGAGCACCCCGAGCCTCAACACCGGAGCCCCCTCTACAAACAAACATCCTCGGTGTTTTTTTCTGATAATAAAGTACAGACAATACACACTACAGAGAAGTAGCGTAGAACACGCTAAGAAGCGTAAAAGGAAAGAAACCCCGTAATGCCACCGCCCCAACATGCTGACGTCTATGTACGTGTTTACATACGTGCTTTCCTAACACAAAACCAGCACTGGGGGCTGTAGTCTGCGCATCTGGAAACACTATCTATTACTTATCATCACATCAACGTTAGCTCAGCACGCTAAGCATTCTCCTGAAGTTTAGTTTTCATGGCTGTAGTTTCCCAGGTTATGGCATCAGCTAACCCCTTTACACGCCCACATTGCTGCTGCTATAGAAACAAGAGAGGAACACCCTGTCCACCTGTCCTCAGATCTCCTTTCTGAGGCAGTGCAGGCCTCTTCCCAGAGCTGATCAGCTGGCTCCACTCCCCCAGTTCTCACGAGGGGATGAGACCCCCGAAAGCAGCAGCCCTCCTTTCCAGCTCTGCTGACCCAGCCAGGCTCGGCTCTGCTCACGGACAGCCAGTGCTTGCTTAGGGTACGAAAGAGCACCCCCCAGGGACAGGTCTGCTCCATCCCCTGTGGGCCCCTCCCTGGCGGCATACCGTTGCTGTACTTGAGGAAGATGGCGATGGTGAAGGGGCAGATCTTGCTCTCTACGCTGGCTGTGAACTCGGGGTCCACTGTGCACACGATGCACAGCGTCTCCATCACCAAGTTGAGGACCTCGGAGCTGAACTGCGCGGCCAGGTGGATGAGGCCGTCCAGCACGCTGGGCAGGAAGGGCTGCAGGACATGCGTGCTCTCTGAGGCTTTCAGCTGGTCACAGTAACTGGGGAGACACAGAGCAGGCGTTACTTCCTCCCAGTGCAGGTCCCTCGTGGTGCTCCCATTGGTGCTCGCTGTCTGCGTGCTGAAGAACCGACAACAGAAACAAGGCCTCCACAGAGGCTCAACAAATGCTTTGGCCCGGGCTGGGGTGGCTCAAATGGTTGGAGCACCCTCCTGTACACCAAAAGGTGGCGTGTTCAACCCCTGGTTGGGGCACATGCGGGAGGCAACTGATTAATGTTTCTCTCTCTCTCTCAAATCAATTTAAAAAGTTGCGATACTAAGGTTAAAAGAATGTTTAAAAAACTGTCTTGCCCTGGCTGGTTTGGCTCAATGGATAGAGCGTCAGCCTGCAGACTGAAGGATCCCGGGTTTGATTCTGGTCAAGGACACAAGCCCAAGTTTCAGGCTCAATCCCCAGTGAGAGGTGTGCAGGAGGCAGCTGATCAGTGATTCTCTCTCATCTTTGATGTTTCTCTCTCTCTCTCCCCTCCCTTCTTCTCTAAAATCATTTAAAAAATATATTTTAAAAAAGAGAAAGGAATGAACTATAGTGCATATGACATCACGGATTAACATAAAAATCACTGGGTATCACTGGGTAAAAGAATTCAGGCACGCGCGCGCGGCGCACACACACACACCACGTTACGGGCATGCGCGCGGCACACACACACACAGTCTATGACCATGTTACGGGCCAGCTGCTGTTCCCAGGTCGAGACACACACACACACACACACACACACACACACACACACACACACACACACAGTCTATGACCACGTTACGGGCCAGCTGCTGTTCCCAGGTCGAGACACACACACACACAGTCTATGACCACGTTACGGGCCAGCTGCTGTTCCCAGGTCGACACACACACACACACACACACACAGTCTATGACCACGTTACGGGCCACCACGTTAGGTCGAGACACACACAGCTGCTGTTCCCAGGTCGACACACACACACACACACACACACACACACACACACACACACACACACACACAGTCTATGACCACGTTACGGGCCAGCTGCTGTTCCCAGGTCGACACACACACACACACACACACACACACACACACACACACACACACACACACACACACAGTCTATGACCACGTTACGGGCCAGCTGCTGTTCCCAGGTCGTTACGACACCACACACACACACACACACACACACACACACACACACACACAGTCTATGACCACGTTACGGGCCAGCTGCTGTTCCCAGGTCACACACACACACACACACACACACACACACACACACACACACACACACACACACACACACACACACACACACACAGTCTATGACCACGTTACGGGCCAGCTGCTGTTCCCAGGTCGACCAGGACCAGCGAAGTCGTGGCTTTGATCCCCCAGTCGTCCAGAGCCTCGCCTTTGGTCAGAGCCCGGTGCTCATGGCCAGCCTGCTCTGACCACTTCTTTAGAGCTGGTTTGCCACGTGGCCTGGGGTTTCATCGTGCTCTCCGGGTCTCCCAGGTCCCACAGGGCACTTCTGTCCGCGGACGGAGGGCCTGAGCGAGACGTCGGAGGAGCCCCCTTGCTGACGTCAGCGCCCGCCACGCTTCCTGACGCGCGTCACAATGCACAGCGCCGCCCTCTCAATAGGAGGACGGCAGGCAGGTGCAAGGCAGGCGGTCGTGGGACTTTGGGGAGATCGCAGGATTCCAGTGAGATTCAAGTTGGACTTTGGAGTATCCCCCCAACCACAACGGTCCCTCTGGGCTGGGCAGGAAGGTAAAGGAACGACCAGGGGTCCTGGCCTGAGCTGTAACAATTGGAGGCAGCGACCCCCAGAACGGCCTGGCTCTCCTCCTGCTCGTCACTCATGTGCAGCCCTCGGCGGCGATGCTCTCCGAGCCTCCAGGGCTTGGTGTTTGCAGAGAAAGGGCCCAGCTGACAGGCCCCGGCCAGGGGGTCACAGGGAACCAGGGGCGAGGGAGCAGGACACGTTCCTGGGACGCCTTCCCCATCCGGTCCCAGAACAGCTTCACGAGGAACCTCCAGCAACAAACCCCACTGGCAAATGCTGTTTGGACTCAGCTCTGTGTAACTTTCTCTTAACAGTGTCACCCTAAGGCAGTGTACTCACCCCCAGATGGCTCTCACCGCAGAAATCCGCACGGACGGGGGCTGCGTCTCATGGAGACCACTAACTGTTGCCTGCAGGAACTGCTGGATCAATTCAGGGGACATAGCAACAGTGAACCGACTGGCGGCCCAGAGTGCCCGACCCAGGAGGAAGGGAGACACTGGGAGGGAGAGAGAGCAATTAGGGGCTGCACAGCACCATCTGCTACCCCCTCCCCCTCCCCCCTTCCCCGGCTTGTCACTCACGGGGTACCACGTACTAGAGACAACTCGGGTGGGAGTAAACGCCACCTTTCACTGTTTGCAAAGCAGACCCGAACACTTCAGACTACAGACCACCGACGCCCTGCTCTCCTCGCCCCCCACCCCGCACTGCCAGGCCGCCCTTCGCACGTCTCCGCGCTGCCAGGCTGTCCTGCCCTGGGGCCACTGCTGGACACCACAGCCTCAGCTATCTTTCTTGTACTTAAAGCATGCCCACAAATGCCAGTCTGCCGAGGAACGGGCACCTTGGTCAGCACAGAGTTCAAGGCCTCGAGACCAGTGACTCCGCATGGCCCACGGTCTCCCCACGCACTCAGCCCAGGCGCCTGGTCTGCTCCCTCTTTCCGAGCACACAGCGCATTTTCCCGAAGGCTGCGTGGTGTGCAACACCGTGGCTCCAACAGCTAACAGGGAGGATGGTTATATTTCTTACACTTTACTTTCTCAGTTTTCGCTGCTAATGTGTTAAAATTGACACAAAAATTCCAAGGAAAACCTCTTTGGGATCATTGATAATTAAAAAAGGCTGGTATAGAAAAGCTCTTAGCTACAGACCGGATAATAAACGTGACATATTACACCTTTCCCAGTCCTGACACTAAATACTCTCAAATCCCCATGGATTTTAAGACTGTTTGGAGAGCGAATGCTACAAAAACATGCTGGAGGGTTCGAGCAGTCCCACACTTTCCCCGGACATGTATCACACGCCTCGCCCAGGAGGCACCACAGGCAGAAGCTGCACTGGATGCGCCTGCTTCTCAGACCTCACGTCAGGGCAAGGACGCAGCACCTTCACCAGCCACAGCGCAGTCAGAGGGAAAGGGACCTCCCTACAGGCCGCGCCCTGGAGGCTCAGACGCCTCAGCTCTGACTCAGAGCCCGGAGTGAGGGCGAGGCCTGACACTGCCCCTCCAGCCAGAGCACCGGCCTCGGGGGGCGCTCCCCAGGGCGTCCATGGAGGAGCGGTGAGTGACAGACCGGGGCTACAGCCTGCACGCCTGGCGTCGGTTATGTCCGCGCAGGAGGAGCAAGGTCGGCAGTGTGTGTGGGTCTGTGGGGCGGAGGAGAGTCTACACGCGGGCAGAGGCCAAGGAGCCAGAGACAGCGAGTGAGCCCCGGCACGCGGCAGGGCTGGGGCATGTGGGAAAGCGGCCGACATGCCAGAGGGCGCTGTTCTCTCACGGCAAGGGCTAACGTGGCCAGAGGGCAGGACACGGTATTAGAGGATATCGGCCAACAATAAAGCGTGAGGAAAACGACAGGACACAAACAGAAGCCGGCCCGGCTCCGACGGCCGAGGGGCGACCCACAGCAGCAGAGCCCAGCCAGCCCTCGAGGCGCGGCTGGTCTGAGAGCGTTGTGCCCGGGCAGCGGAGTCTCCTGCTGCTGAGGTGAGCCAAGGCCGGGCTGTCTGAGGCTCAGGGAGTCCGAGCTCCAGATGGGAAGAACTTTGCCCAGAGGACACGTGCCCCTGGCTCACCCACCTCCGGGAACAAGGACGAGACGCGGGTCTCAAGGCTGCCGGCCGGCCACGGAGCCCTACCTGCGAGGTTGAGGTCGGCCAGGACCACGCTGGTGAGGAACCCGTGCATGTCAAAGTGGGCCCGGCCGTTCTTGACGCTATCCGTGAGGACGGACTTCACCGAGCCCAGCGCCAGCATGCAGGCCTCGTGGATCTTCCACCTGCGGGGACAGCACTGCTGGTGACCGGCCGCGCCGGACGTTCTGCTAGGAAAGGCGCTGCAGCCCGACCCTCCCTCTCAACCTGGAGCGGAGACAGACACTCGGCTAGTTTCCTGATTAAACAAAGTCGAGTTCTCCCCAAGGCTTTTAGAAAGGAGCGGCATCTGAACAGATGTCGGGGGGAACCTGCCCTAAAACCAGGCAGTCACAGGCAGCCGAGGCCCCTGCGCACCAGGCGGTGCCCCACGGCCCGCTCACCAGTGCTCGGCGCCGCTGTTCTTGGTCTGCTCGGCTTCCTGTAAGTGCCGAGTGGCCGCGGCAGCCAGGGCGGCCGCACTCTCGCCCTGGAAGTCAGTGGCCACAGCCTGTGGAGACAGGAGACGGCTCGTGCGTGTCTGTGCAAAGCAAACCCAGTCACTGCACATGTGACTGCACCGGAACGTCCGTCCTCACACAGGCCGAGCCCGAGGTGTCCTGGACACGCCCTCCTGGTGCAGGTCGGGGGCAGAGCGGCATCTGTCTCTGTGGCTGCAGGGCCCGCACTGGGAAAGGCTCATCTGCTAAGGGAACTTGGTGTGACCTTTCCCAGGAAACCAAAGAATGAGCAGAACACACCCTCAATGGGGACAACCCCCCCCCCCCCCCCCGCCGCAGCAGGTGGCCCGTGGCAGCTTTGCAGGTCTTGGGCCTAGAGACCCCCGAGCCCTCGTCAGAGCCGGAGAGAAGAGGGGCAGGTGCCTGGGCCGTCCCCACCGTCTAGCCTCACGTGCATGGCCTCTGACCGTCTGCAGAGCCCGCTGTGTGGAGGGGACGGAATGTCCTCTCTGACCCAGCAGCAATGACTTTGGAATTCCCGACCCTCCAACTTCATCTGAGATCCCCCTCGTTCCCCCTCGGGGACGCCTGGGATAGAGCCGCCCACCCACTGCTTGCTGGTCTCAGAGGAGAGCCGAGGGCCGGGGAGCTGTCGGCCGCCTCGGGCAGCCCTTACCAGCAGCAGGTCCTGCGCGGCGATCCTGACCGTGTAGGAGAACGTGTCGTCATCCTCGTCCTCCACGAACTGCTGGGGGTTGGCCGTCCACACTTTTGATCTAAAAGGACCCGCAGGGAGGCTGTTGGAGGCTGCCAGCCGGCCACGCTCCCTCCTCACCGCGCTCGGAGGACTCAGCCCTCTGTTCTCTGGAACAGAAGCCCAGCTCTAGGTGTTTCTCTTTGGTGTGAGAAGCAAATCCCCCGAGGTCAGCAGCGAAGGCAATGCCCTCGAGGGGCTGGACACTGCTCAGACCGGGCAGGCCACCAGCTCTGCTTGTCCATCAGCTGTTACTTTTTAAAAAATCCTCACCTGAGCATGTTCACTGATTTTAGAGGGGGAGAAACACTGATCAGGAAAGAAGCATCAATGGGTTGCCTCTCCTACATGCCCCAACCAGGTCCAAACCCGCAACCTAGATCCGTGCCCGACGGGAACAGAGTGCGTGGCCTTGCGTACGTAGGACGGTGCCCCCACCGAGCACACAGGCAGGGCCACTGCTCCTCTTTCAGATCCACTTTCTGAAGAGACCAGACCTGATGGGGTTTAACGTGAAGGTGATGTCCATGGTGGTGGCTGACACGAGTCATTCTCCTGTGTCTTACGTGCTCTTTCTTAAGTGGTGACCTCGACTCTATTTACAGAGAAGGAGGTCATCCCAGGCAAGGGCCTGGGTTGGGGTCCTGCAGGCCAGGTGCCCACGGCCAGGCCATGATGCTGCAGCTTCCCCAGCAGGTCGCAGGAAGTTACCCTCCCCGTGTCTATTTTTAGAAACACCCTGGCGCCGGGTCTCCTGGATCCGGGCGCTCACCTGCTCCTCGGTGATCTGCATGTACAGCAGGATGTAGTAGATCAGCTCCGGCAGCGCTTTCCTCACCGTGCTTTTGAACTTGCTGTTCTCCAGCAGCGCGTGAACAAACTCGAAAATGCTGAAGACGAGGTTTTCAAAGCCCAGGACTTCGCCTGCAGGAAGTGCAGAGACAACGTGAGCGACAGGAGCGTGAAGGATAGGACATACGCTGGGAACAGACGACATGACCTGTGGCACTGAGAACACTGCTCCCAGGGAATGGCGGAGGACAGCACTGTTTCCCAGCATGTCTGTCTGACCTGAGACACTTAACACGACGACAGCAGAGGGAAGTGTCCCCCCGGCTGGCTCAGACAGACAGAATGCCGGGGCGGCGGGGCCAAGTCCAGGCCCCGTGACATGGGACGCCGGCATGCACCCGGTCCCACAGCCGCACGGCGAAGGGAAACCTGACGGGACCGTGCTGAGAGCGAGCCCCCGGCCGCTTTCCCTGCGGCTGCTCTGGCCCAGGCCCCTCGGCGCAGCCGCACCACGCACCGTCCGAGTCCACAGGGTCCTCCACCTCCTCCGTGTAGTGGACCTCTGTCCTCACGTAAGTATGACGGGGAGTAAAGGAAGTCAGCTGCTCCACACGCTACAGGGAGGGCGGGCACCAGGGGAGACACCGCTAACACAGGAGCAGGGACTTGGACACCAGGGGAGACACCGCTAACACGGAAGCAGGGACTTGGCGAGCCCCCAGCCGAAAGGATATAAGGCCGCGCTCTCGGTCAGGGTGTTCCAGACGATGGGCAGGATCTGCTGCATGGAGGACACCATGTGCTTGGGGAAGTTCTTCACCAGGGCGGTCACGGCCTGTGCCAGGGGAAGACCACAGCAGGATGTCAGGGAGCAGACGCCCTCACGCCGCGGACCTCACCGGTCACCGGCGGCCAATGCTCACCTTGAGGACTTCCATCTTAAACCCGCTGTCAGAGGTCGGCCCGTCGGGGATCTGCAGGGCCTGCACGAAGGCCTCGGTGAACTGCTGCACCACAGGGAAGATGAGCACTTTGGCTGCACCCTGATGCCAGAGAGCTAAGTCAGCACCGACGCGCCCCACCAACCCTCGGGGCTCCCGAGAGCCCTCAGGCTCCGGCCAATCCCAAAGCTACAACCCCTGGTGGGCTCCTCCCTGCCCGTGACCTCCTCAAAGCCGCCATACGAGACCCCCTTTCCAAGCTCCCTCTGAACCCAGTGCCCGCGTTCCCAGTGAGCTTCCACACGAGGCCGTAACACACCAGTGAGTCCTGGGCACTCGTGTGAACAGGAGCAGGACAAGGTGCTGGAAGAAGTAAGGCTCCAACAGGACCCTGAGCCACCTACGCCTGAAAATCACCCCAATGTCCCGTGTCCCCACTCCCCGGGCGGTGTGTGTCTGCGGAGCACTGCTGCCCGCAATGGAGGCACCGTACCGTGAGCCCAAGGTTCCGTACCTTTTCCAGCTCCTCCATGTTACAGATCATATGGGCACAAGTGGTGAAAATCTCCACAGCTCGGGAACGGGTCCGGATGCCATACACCTGGGAAGAGGCAAAGGCAGTGTGAGACGGTGCCCGTGCGCCTGTGACGGAAGAAAAGCTGAGCCCTCAGTACCGACGTGATGGGGTTCCGAGATGGGATGTTGCCCACTCCTGCCCTGGGACAGATTCTGCCATTCGGTGAACAAAAGGCAGCAGACAGCTGGGACTCAGCGGATGAGCCTCCCGTGCTCAGAGCCCTCGTGGGCAATCTGATGGGAAACCAGGCCCGGCACTGCCTGCACCCCCTTGGTGGGGGACAGAGAGCAGGAGGCGGTGCAGCACCCCCGCCAGGCTGCTGTCTGACTGTGAAGAGCCGTCCGTGCTCGTCAGCACGTCTACGGGGGGGACATGAACCCTTTGTGAGCACCGTGGTGACAGGCTGCTCTCAGGGCCCAGCGGGGAGCGAGGCCTCGGCGAGGCAGGAGGGAGCGGTCAGCCCAGGACTTCGGGCCACAGGGTGCAGGAGAGTGACAAAGGACGGCCACTCTATCTTTGCGCTGGGGATGGGCAGCAAACACTGGGCTCCCGCTGGGAGGGAGGCTGCCAGCCTGGGCGGAGACCGTGTACCTCGGCCATAGTGAAGATCTTGTACATCTCTGGGAGAATGACGGGGGCGACGAGGGGCATCTGCGTGTCTGTGACTTCCCGCGTGAATTCTACAAAGAAAAAAGGAGTACAACCTGCTCAGTAAGGACAGTGAGTGAGAAAACTTCAAACTGCTTCCGGTGGCAGCTCCCCAGCAGGCGGCAACAGGTGCAGACACCGGCCTGCGGGCCTGTCCCGGGGAAGGAGGAGCTACTAACTATGTGGTAGGAAAGGAACAGTTCAGAGATAAAGGAGAAGACACGAGATTGAGGAAGAAAACCTTCCGAGGCCCTGAAGGAAGTCCATGACAGAAGGGGGTGAAGCTTGTGAGGCCGCGGTCGGGAAATCCCGTGTGAACTAGTCTGTGGCCACGAGTCAACGTTCAGGTGCACATCGAGGTTTTTCCCCCTTTGGTTCCGGTTTCCGCACGCGCCTGGCGAGCGGTTCTGATGCACATAATGAGCTCACGAGGCTCCACCTCCACTCTCCACCCCCTCCCAGTGAATGGCATCTAATGGCCTGGACGCTGAGCCTGCTGCTCACGGGACACACCATGTGCCCAACGCAACCGACTTGCAGAAGGAGACCTGAAGGTGGGGGGATGCGGGCCGTGCCTTTCCCTTTAACTCCCAAATCCCCACGAGGCACTGAGAGAGCACGGTGGATCGGGGCTCACAGAGCACCGATCAAGCTCAGAAGAGAGACCCACCAAATCCCCCTGGATGACAAGTGCAAGAATTTTCATTCTGCTTGACTGTTCTTAACCTTGTCCTGGTTGAACCACGACAAAAACACCGTATAATAAAGATGACGACAACCACAATGGCTAGCACTAACAAGTGGTCACCACCCCAGTCCTGGTATGGATGCTTCATGGAGATGAGCCCATTTAAATGACTTGGAAGACCACTGAGGCAGATACTAGGTCTTACTTTTACACACAAGGGACCCAGACCCAAGGGAAAGCCAGAACATGATCTGAAATCAAGTGCTTAGCCAGCAGCTGCAGCCTGGCCTTGGGCGTGCGGTTTGAGCAGCAGACACCACACCAACTGAGTTCCCTGCAGAGAGCAGACGGGCGGGAGGACGGCCAGGAGAGGAGGAACTGGGAGGAGCCGCGGCACAGCGGAGTCACACAGGCCAAGCCCTGCTGCTCGGAGCCCCCGCCCACAGGCTTCCAGTAAAGACGACGGCCGTGGAAGCAGGGTCCGCGCCAGGAGGCTCCTCACCTGTCAGCACGCGCATGGCCCCGTGGACGGCGTTCAAGTCTCCGCTCACCAGCATCTCCATGAGCAGGTTGAAGAGCTGGGGCCAGGCTTCGGGCCAGTCCCAGTGGGCGATGGCCGACACTGCGTAGGCCACGCTGGAGCGCACCTTGCTGATGGATTCCCTCAGCCCGCTGGGCAGCAGCTCCCGGATGAAGATCTTTGCCTGCGGGAGGAAGCCGCCTGCGCTCAGACCAGCTGTGGTGCCCAGCGAGTCCCACCCAGCTGACGGGTTAGCCGACTCTGTATGCGAGACACTAACAATCAGTATTTCCTCGATGTGCAGACCTGACAAACAATTCAGACCCCCCCGCGGCCCCGCACCCGGGCAGCCACCACAGCAACACTGGCTCCATGTGGCCACGGACATCCACGTCATTACGATGGGGTAAGAGGAAACCCTGCCCCCAGCTGCAGGGCCGCAAAGCGCTCGGCACCCAGCACAGCAGCAGCCACCGTCTGAGCAGACACAGACGGCTCACAGCTGCAGAGCCCTGGGGACAGCCCGCGCCTCAGAATTCCTCGGGGCCCAGGATGGCTGCACAGCTCTGTCCCAAACAGAAACGTCACTTCATTCAATGCTCACACAACTCTTTGGAAGTCGGAGCTGAGAATAAAAACACCGCGGACTGGGACCTGCCGCCATCGGCCTGCCACCGAGCACGTCTAACCCCTTACCCGATGTGTCCACAGCACCAGCCGCCCGCCCGCCCGCCTCCTCGGCCCAGCCCTCCGACCCTCCGCTGTCCAGGCAGACTGGTCAGTAGCTGCCCTCACCCTTTCCGTAGTTTCTGGAGGCCTGAACTTCCGAGTGGGCACACCAGTGCGTCTCCACATATTGCTTCAGAATGACCGAGGCCAGCTGCGAAGGGAACACGCGTGTCCACAGCAAGAAAAGTCATTTTCACGCGTCAACACACCACACACCCGCCCGGTCCACCCGATGCAGCTAAACCTGGTGCAAACCCCAGGTTACTTACAAACTGACTTTACTCTTTCTCTTTCCCAGAACAAAGTTTCACTTCCAAGAACAGGGAGTTACTTATGAACTGGACCAATCCGGCTGGACATACCTGACGAATTGCTAGGGCCCCCTGGGGGTCCACGGTCAGCTCAGCCAGGTGGACACCGAACTCTGGAAGAGAAAACTATTGTGAGTCCAAGAGAAGCAGGAGAGCCACAGCCATTACTGAGCTGGAAGCCGGGTGCCAGCAAGGAAGGCTCTGGAAGGTGCCCGCTCCACTGCTCTGCAGGCACCCATGATGCTTCAGGGACCCCTCCCAAGAGGTGGCGGGCGGCCCGCAGGGAAAGCTCCAGCACCAGGTCACCTTCTCCATCACCACAAGGCGCCTTCCCGCCCCTCCCTCCCAAGGCGGCGACACCTTCCTCTTAAACCAATGGCGAATGCGTATCTAACTGACACCAGTACTATCTGACCCCAAGGAAAACGTGGAAGGTGAGATCTCAGGAGCTGCTCAGATCCGCACCCCCAGATAAGAGACGATTTAAGTCTAAGAAAATCTGGCTTTCAAAGGCTCAGTCCTACAAACACAACTGTTGTAAGTTAACAGTTTTCAGTGAGCAATGAAGGCAGTAATCTCAATATGCATTTGGGAGGCTAAACAACTTTTACTCCCAAAATAA
This sequence comes from Ia io, assembly GCA_025583905.1. NCBI lineage: Eukaryota > Metazoa > Chordata > Mammalia > Chiroptera > Vespertilionidae > Ia > Ia io. The sequence goes on along the minus strand of JAJQQW010000024.1, from coordinate 17,515,567 downwards.
AATTTAGATCCTTAAATGCAACCCCCATAAAAATCCCAATAACGTTTGTTTGTTTGCAGAAATAGAAATATCCACCCTAAGATTCATCTGGAATCTCAAGGGAGCATGAAAAGCCTAAAGAAGACCAAAACTGAAACCACTCACACTTCATGGTTTCAAAACTTACACAAGCCCACAGTGATCAAGACAGGGAGGTTCTGCAGAGACAGACAGGCCAATGGAAGGGAACAGAGAGCGCATCTGTGGTCCTGTGACTTCGGATGGGGTACCGAGTCTATTGGATGGGGAAAGGACAGTCTTTTCAACCAATGATGCTGGGACACGGGGACCCACGGGACGAAGGAGGAAGTGAGACCCTTACTTAAAACCAGACAAAATGAACCCAACAGGCCAGGAGCCTGAATGTGAGACCCAGAAGAAAACACAGGAGAGGAGCTTCGCGACACTGGGCTGGCAATGATTTCCTGATGTGACACAAAACACAGAGAACGAAAGAAAAATAGACATATCGGACTTCATACAATTAAAAGAAAATTGTGCATTGAAAGACACTATCAATAGAGTAAAAAGGCAGGAAGCGTCTGACTCCCTCATCCGCACTGACCTGTCCCACCCTCCCCACGGCTCCCGGAAGTGGCCCGCAGCGTGCGTGCGATCGGTCGGTCTCGCCTGCGCTTCTTTTGCACGAAGGAGCAGATACGGCGCATCCCTCCTGTTTACATGAAGAGCAGTAGATACTCTTCCGCACTTGGCTTCTCTCCAGTTACAGTGTATCCAGGAGCTCACCCTCACCCAGTTCACCAAGAGCCCTCACCGTCACAGCCGCACAACACACCACCGCTCGCCACTGCTGAACCGCTCGTCTGCTGGGCAGTGAGCGCTCTGCACTTAGCTTTTAGAAACAACCGCAGCACATCCTGTGCGTGCACTGTCACTCGCTGAAGGCTATCTCCAGCTGCAGTCCCCCAGTGGATGCGGGACTTTGAGTTGCAGTTAGAGAGCTTCTCCTTAGGTCAAGGTTAGAGAAAAAGTTGCCCATGTTTTCATGTAGAACGTGTGTGGTTTCTGCTGTAAGTATTTAGACTTTCATCCATGTGTGGTGTAAGATCCTGACCCAACTCCAAATGGCCACCCAGGTGTCCCCACCTTAAAAGCCCGTCTCGACCTGTGGTCCGAGAGGACCCCCAGCTGTGCCACTAGTTCCCACAGGACCCGTGCCTGTTCCTGCGCCAGCGCCAGGATATGTTCATTACAGAGGCCGACTCTATGGGTAGCCAGGTCCTCCCACTTAAAAAAAAAAAGTTTTATTGATTTCAGAGAGGAAGGGAGAGAGAAAGACAGGAACATCCGTGATGAGAGAGAACCACTGATTAACTGCTTCCTGCATGCTCCCTCCTGGGGATCGAGCCCACAACCCAGGCATGTGCCCTGACTGGGAACCGAACCACCAGACTTGGTGCATAGGACGATGCTCAACCAACGGAGTCACACGGGCAGGGCCGAGGCAAGGTTCTTGACTGTATCTTTAATCCAATCCAAAATGGCTCCCAACGGCCTTGCTAAGGAAGCCTTTACTTACTAACGCCTTCCGTCTTTCCGTCTTTTGTCCCTTCTCCCCTCATCCTTGCTCCCCTTTCTCCCCTTTCGCCCCCCAGGCAGAAGCATCATCTACCAAAGACTGGCTTAGAAGGATGAGCCAAGGAGAGCAGGAGGGTGAAGCAGGAGGCGCGTGCGAATGGATCAGGCCGGCCGGCAGGGAAGCTCCTGGGGGCAAAGGGGGCTGGGAGCCGGCTCCGCGGGAGGAGGGGTGCTGAGCACAGCTCTGGAGAAACCCCTTTTCTCACGGGGGCTGGGAAACACAAAACCACAGCTGAAAGGGAAAGAAAACTCCACCACTGGCCTTGTTCCGAGCGTGGCCGCCTTCCGCTCGGCGCAGTGCCCAGGAGCGCCCATGCTCAGCGCCACACGCCCAGGGATGCGTCTGGATCCTCGAGGGGCTGCTTGTGCAGGTGACAGTGTTTATGCTAAACTGCAAGAGAGCCAGAAAAGCGCCCGTGAGAACGAGGAAGCGGCTCCAGCCGGAGGGCACCCCCTAGGCCTCTGGGGGATCGTCACAGACTCGGGCAGCATCTGAAAGCCAGAAAGGGAGGCCAGGCAACGCCCCTCCCAGCTCAAGTACCGGTGGTGGAAGGGAAGAAAAACGTGTTTCTGTGACGATCTGCTGGGAGCAAGCAGAACAGACTAGTCAAGACCAAACGATGGGGAAACATCATTTCTAGCAGAGAAAAAGAAATAACGGAAAAATGACCAAGAGTCTAAATCTAGTATCTAGCAAAAGTCTGTGCTATGCCGGCCTAGAGAATTAAAGCTCGTGAATAAAATTCACTCCACCACCTGGATGATGCTACTGAGAGAAAAAGGAGGAAAAAGGAGGAAAAAGAAGAAAAAGAAGGAAAAAGCTTTATTCTAAGATGTAAAACAGTGAAGCATAAACACACCACGAACGAAGAGCGGGCATTCTCCAAAGTCACAACCGTGTAAGTCCCACAGAGAGGAGCCGGGCGGCTGAGCACCAGCACAGGGCGCGGACGGAGGCAAGTCACAGACGCTCACGGCCTCTCCAGTCGCGAGCTATTGCTTATAAAATGCTCGATCTCGCCTGCCTAGCAAACAAGATGGATTAGAAAACGCTCTAACAGATCACCTGCCTTCTAGTTTAGCTCTATTGGGGTACAGCACCATTCGCACAGACCCGGCAGTGTCCTAGGACCAGAAGGCAAGGCGTTTTCTACGGAGAAAATAAACCTAAAAAGGGAGGCAACTCCAAGCGAGTGAGAATGACTCGCTCATTCGCTGGCCTGCCGGGCCGGCCCCGCAGAGCTAGGCCACACTGGCTGGGACCTCACCTGAAGGTGGGGAAGGAACTACTGACCGTGAGAGGACAGAAGGTAAGTCGGGAGGGAGGCACTCTGCACCCGAGGCCAGGAGAGAAGCGGGGACTGCATCGGAGGACTCGCCATCCTCCATCGCAAACCAGGCGACCACGGGGTGCGTTTCCGTAGTTCCCCCATAAACGAAGGAAGCGGGCGATTTAAACACACACCCACGCCGAAACCGGTGTGGCTCAGTGGGTAGAGCGTCGGCCTGCGGACTGAAAAGGTCCCAGGTTCGATTCCGGTCAAGGGCATGTACATGGGTTGCGGGCACATCCCCGGTGGGGAGTGTGCAGGAGGCGGCTGGTCGATGTTTCTCTCTCATCGATGTTTCTAACTCTCTGTCCCTCTCCCTTCCTCTCTGTAAAGAATCAATAAAATATATTTAAAAATAATAATAATAATAATAATAATAAACACACACCCAGCCTCCAAAGGGCCCAAAGCGGCATTCAGCTAGAGCAGGCGTCCTCAGACTACGGCCCGTGGGCCACAGGCGGGTGTTTTTGCCGTTTTGTTTTTTTTCACTTCAAAATGAGATATGTGCAGTGTGCACAGGAATTTGTTCATAGCTTTTTTTAAACTATAGTCCGGCCCTCCAACGGTCTGAGGGACAGGGAACTGGCCCCCCGTTTAAAAAGTTTGAGGACCCCTGAGCTAGAGGCATGACGGGGGCTCAGCCTTCCTGCCCGCCCTGGGGCCAGGCCCGCACCTGCCCCGTCCCCTGCGTGCGCTCCCGTCCACCCCGCGCAGAGCTCGGCTGGTCGGTGTAATTCTTCAGGCCCAGGCCCCCGAGGGGGAGGAAGGCGAGGGGCTGGAAGCCTAGGGCTGACCTGGCCGGGTCGGACCAGGCCCTGCCTCGGGGGGCAGCGGGACGGGGCAGCGGGACGGGACGGACGGGACCACCGGGCCCCTCGGGGGAGGCCCTCAGCTCCTCGGCCGGTCGCTTGTCCCTCCCGCGCACCCGGGGGGGGGGGGGGGGGGGGTGGGGGTGGCAGGGACTAGGATGGGGGGCACCCGGCTGCTCCTCTCGCGGGGCCTGGCGTCCCTGAACCTGCCGGGCCCCCCAAATCATCCCCGCGTCTCAACGGAGCGAAAGTCGCCCCCACGGCTCTGTCGGGGTGCGGGAGGGTGCAGGTCCCACTCAGGGGAGACGAGTCTTCCTCTTTTTCTTTCATTTTAAAGATTCTTACTGACTTCAGAGAGGAGGGAATAGAGAGAAACGTCCATGATGAGGGCAGCGCGGGTCGGCTGCCCCCGGCTGGGGATGGAGCCACCACCCCGCCGGTGCCCCGGCCGGGATCGAACCCCGACCTCCTGGCTCATGGACCGATGCTCACTCAGCCCGAGCCCCCGGCCGGGCGCGCCTCCCACGCTCCCCCGAGACACCCCAAATCAGGGACACCCCAAATCAGGGGCACCGCAAGTCAGGGGCACCGCAAGTCAGGGGCACCCCGAGTCAGGGGCACCCCAAGTCAGGGACACCCCAAGCCAGGGGCACCCCGAGCCAGGGGCACCGCAAGTCAGGGACACCCAAGTCAGGGGCACCCCGAGTCAGGGGCACCCCGAGTCAGGGACACCCCAAATCAGGGGCACCGCAAGTCAGGGGCACCGCAAGTCAGGGGCACCCCAAATCAGGGGCACCCCAAGTCAGGGACACCCCAAATCAGGGGCACCGCAAGTCAGGGGCACCCCAAGTCAGGGGCACCGCAAGTCAGGGGCACCCCGAGTCAGGGGCACCCCGAGTCAGGGGCACCCCAAGTCAGGGACGGGAGGCACGCACGGCGCTGGGAGCCGGGCGGCGCTGGAGGGTCCCTCCGGGTGCGGGGTGCGGGGTGCGGAGGGGGCCCTCGCGGGGGCGCCCCGGCGGGCCAGGCGCACGTCGGTGCCTGCAGGGCCCGGGGAAGGCCGGCGCCCCCCGTGCCGGCGCCCGCGGGACGAAGCGCGCGGACAAAGGGCGGCGGCGCGCGGGGCTCTCACCGACCCGCGGGCCGGGACCCAGGGCCGCCCTGGCCCGCGGCCTCCGCAGTGCGCGGCGCCGCCAGCCCGGACCACCGAGCTCGGCCCGGCTTCGGCCTCCGGGCCGGACCTCGACCCGTGGGCCCGGCCCTGGCCCGCGCGGCGCCGCCCCCGCGCCTCAGGCCCCGGCGGGTCCCGCGTCCCGGCCGCCGCCCCGGCGCCCGCCTCTCACTCACCCTCCGTCACCTCCAGCACCTTGACCTGCTCCTCGGCGGCCGCGCGCACCTCCTGCACCGGGGACAGGATCCCGGTGAGCGTGTCCACCAACGCCTCCTTCAGGCCCTGGGCCACCGGCCCCGGGAGCCCCGAGGCCGCGCCCGCCGCCGCCGCCGCCATCTTGCTGCGCTCGGCCCGCCCGCCCCGAGGCCGGCCCCGCCCCGGAGGACGGCGCCCGCGCGCGGCCAATCCCGCGAGGCCGCGCCTGCGCACCCGAGGCGGCGGGCGCGCCGGGCGCCGGGAGTGCGCGTCGGCCTCCGCAGACAGCGCCCCCGGCGGCGGGGACGAGAACTGCACCTTCCTCCGCAGGAGTTGGGATTCTGAGACACTGAGTCCTAAAGCAGAATAGCAGGTGTGCCCGTTACTAATGCGGGTTTTTCCCAGTAGATGGAGTCACACGTGTGTTGATATACATGCGATTTGATATGTGTGCTGTTTTGTTGTATTGCTCCTTCAGACGACCACTTGTTCCTGATCGACGGCACACGCACTTTCTGGGCAGCCCTTCAAAGTGAAAAATGGGGTCTCGAATGGTCTGCCTCAAAACAAAAAAAGTTCTATTGGGACGGTATCCACAAATCACCTGAAAGATGGGGGAAATGTGTAGCTAGCGATGGACATTGCTAATGCCCACCTGCACACCCACCTGCCCCACCTGCACACCCACCTGCATGCACGCCCACCTGCATGCCCACCTACACGCCCACCTGCACGCCCACCCGGATGCCCACCTGCACGCCCACCTGCACACCCACCCGGATGCCCACCTGCACGCCCACCTGCACGCCCACCCACATGCCCACCTGCACACCCACCCGGATGCCCACCTGCACGCCCACCTGCACGCCCACCCGGATGCCCACCTGCACGCCCACCTGCACACCCACCCGGATGCCCACCTGCACGCCCACCTAGACTGGGGAGTGGCCCCCAGGAGAGAGACCCCACATGGGAGGGTATTTCCTCCAGATAAGTCCTTATGTGACTACTGAGAAGGAATCCTATGAGCTGAAAATGGCCAGTGGTCGGCAAACTGCGGCTCGCGAGCCACATGCGGCTCTTTGGCTCCTTGAGGGTTTAGCGAAGGCCAGCTTAGGAGTCCCCTAATTAAGTTAATCACAATCTACCTACCTACATAGTTTCAGTTTGAAAAATTTGGCTCTCAAAAGAAATTTCAATCGTTGTACTGCTGATATTTGGCTCTGTTGACTAATGAGTTTGCCGACCACTGGGATAACCTATTTCCCCCTACGCCCCCCTGAGAAATTAAGGCTGGACATTTAAGGGGGCGGGGAGGAGGGACAGGAGTCATTTCCTGTGGATGGACCAGGGCTGGTCTCACCACGCAAAGGATAAAGATGCTCTTTTCCGGCCAGCATGGCTCAGTGGTTGAGCGTCGACCTAGGAACCAGGAGGTCACGGTTTTATTCCCGGTCAAGGGCACGGGCCTGGGTTGCAGGCTCGATCCCCAGTGTGGGGCGTGCAGGAGGCAGCCGATCCATGATTCTCTCTCATGGATGTTTCTATCTCTCTCTCCCTCTCCCTTCCCCTCTGAAATCAATAAAAATATATACAAAAGAAAACAGAAGGAGGTGTGGGGGTCTAGCGGGGGTTGGAATTCATTTTTTAAAAGATTGTTTAAAAAAAATAAAAGGCAAATGGCCACCATCAGTCTCGCCTTCCAGACCAAGGCGTGGGCTACCAGATGAATGGAGACAGAAACCAGACAGAGAGGGGGCTGGAGAGCGGACAATTCAGGCGACAACTTTATTGAAACGCAAATGGCATCAGAACAGGGGAGTCTTGCTGGACGGAGTCGTGCCCCCCGGCCGGGGGAGGGCAGAGGGCCCAGATGGGGGGCCTCTTCAGCGGGGGGGGGGGGGGGGGCTAGGCGTGGGTTTAATTTCCAACCAATTTGTTACATAGAACGAATGACTGGGGGGCAGCCCAGCTCCCGACATGATTGTTCCCGCACTATATACATCGCTCGGCTTTCCGGACTCCGCCTCGCCTTCTCTACATTCGATATAAAAGGGGGCAGAGCGAAAGAGGAGGGTCCAAGGAGGAAAAAAACATAAGCACACAGACACACACACAGCCTGGTTGGGGGTTTTTCTCTGCCCAATAAATTAAAACAAAACCAAAAAAAAAAAAAGAAAAAAAAAAGGGGGTTCCCCCTGAGGATCACCATGCATTTGAGAAACAGACTCCATTGCGTGAACAGTGCGGCCTAAAACAGGGGAGTGGGGGGTGCGGGGGGACCTCGCTGGGGCTGGAATGCTTTTTAAAAGATTGTTAAAAAAAAAAAAAAAACGCCATTAGGAAGTGGAGGCGACTACACAGCAGCAGCCAAGACTGGAGGGGACAGGGGGGCTCCTGCCTCATCCCCAGACACCTCCGTCTCAGAGAAATGGCAGAGAAGCAGAAGGTCCACAGAAGGTGACCCCAGAGGGCCTGCCGTCATCTGCCTTCGGGGAACCGAGGGGTGATGTGGGTGCAATGGCTTCAGCCCCACGGTCGTCGGGTTCTGGTCCCCCCTCCGAAAGGCTGGGTTCTGGAACTCAGAGGCTGAGTCGTAGCACGCGCCTTTGTCCTCCACCCACGAAGCTCGCTCACAGGGAAAATCAGTCGGCACACGTCCACACAGAACCAGGCATACAGAGGAGCTCATCTCCCCCAGGACCCCACCAGCTAGACTCTACGAGTTTGGAATGATACCACCGTCCCTTTTTATAAAGGCCTAGTGATGCGGTGCACGAAATTCGTGCATTGGGGGGGTGTGTGTCCCTCAGCCCCCGGCCTGCACCCTCTCCAATCTGGGACCCCTCGGGGGATGTTGGACTGCTGGCTCCTAACTGCTCACCTGCCTGCCTGCCTGCCTGCCTGCCTGATCGCCCCTAACCACTCCACCTGCCAGCCTGATCAACCCCAACTGCCCCCCCCTTCTGGCCTCACCCCTAACTGCTTGCTCCTGCCAGACAGATTGCCCCCAACGGCCCTCCCCACGCTGGCTTGCTCACCCCCAACTGCCCCTCCTGCTGGCCTGATTCCCCCTAACTGCTCCCGGCGCGCACCCCCCCCCCGCCCCCGTCAGCCTGATCACCCCTAACCGCCTCTGCCTCGGACAGAGGCTGCTGGTCTGGAAATGCACATGGAGAACCACGTCTCTAAGAAATGAGAATTGTTGCCCTGGCCGGTTTGGCTCCGTGGATCGAGCATCGGCCTGCGGACTGAAGGGTCCCGGGTTCGACTCCAGTCAAGGCATGTACCTTGGTTGCGGGCACATCCCCAGTAGGAGGTGTGCAGGAGGCAGCTGATGGATGTTTCTAACTCTCTATCCCTCTCCCTTCCTCTCTGTAAAAAACCAATAAAATGTATTTTTAAAAAATAAAAAAGAAATGAGAATTGTTGCCCCGGCCGGTTTGGCTCGGTGGATTGAGCGTCGGCCTGCGGACCGAAGGGTCCCGGGTTCGACTCCAGTCCAGGGCACGTACCTCGGTCGCAGGCTCGATCCCCCAGCCCCAGTCAGGATGTGTGTGTGCGGGAGGCAACCAGTCGACGTGTCTCTCTCATATCGACGTTTCTCTCTCTCTCTGTCTCTCCCCCTCCCTTCCACTCTCTCTAAAAAAATCAATGGGAAAATATCCTTGGGTGAGGATTAAGGGGGAAAAAAAAAAGCAAGTCCACTCACTCCTGTGAGCAGGACCACGGAGAAGAACAGCCGCCACGGCACTAGGAGGACCCGTCCCACAGGGTTCATTTCCCACGGCACCCGGCTCCCTGCAGCCCCGGCATTCTGATGGGTGCCCCCATGTGGAGACCCCGCCGTTTTCCCGTTCACGCTCCTCTTTGCCAGGGCCAGGACGAGCGGACACGCACACACGGGCCCTCACCGGCGTGGGGAGGACCACGGTTGACTGAGGACTCGTGAAGATATTAGAGTCGGTTCAGCCCGGTCGGCGTGGCTCTGTGGTTCAGCGTCGACCTGTGAACCAGGAGGTCAGGGTTCGATTCCCGGTCGGGGCACATGCCAGGGCTGCGGGCTCCATCCCCAGTGTGGGGCGTGCAGGAGGCCGCCGATCCGTGATTCCCTCATCACGGATGTTTCTCTCTCCCTCCCTCCCTCTCTGAAATCAATAAAAAATACATGTTTTTAAAAAAGGAAGAAAAAGGCAGTGGCACGAGGTTCAGGGACAGCGACGAGCACGTTGGAGCTGCCAGAGCACAGATGAGCTGACATACTCCACGAGGCCTCAGGAGACAGGAAACAGCGACGGCAGAGGGCTCTTGTGACACACACGCACGCACACGCATGCATACACGCATGCACACGCATGTACACACACACACACACACACACACACAGACACCGGGCCCCATGTTGGCCTCCAATCACCGAGTGTTTTATTTAGTGCCCACGGGGGTTCGAGAAACATACACCGACAGAAGACGCTGGTCGCCTTCGCCCGGGAGGGGCTGTGCGGGGGGAGGGGGCCCCCCATGGCCGTCGGGGATGGAGCCATGTGGTCTGCGAGCCAGCTTTGGTGAGGACGGGAGCCAGGGTGCTGGAGGAGGGGAGCGCACAGATGCCAGTCTGCGGGGGGTGGGGGGGGAATGGGGGCTGATTCTCCCGAAGGCCTGGAGGGTGCGTGCGTGCGTGTGTGTGTGTGTGTGTGTGTGTGTGTGTGTGTGTGTGTGAGAATTTAGTGGAGGGACCCCATGTTTGTTTTTGGAGGGGTCCCAGCCGTCTCCACCGAGAAGCAGGGGCGTGGGCAGCGAGGGGCGCTCGGGTGTTCTGCTCCGGGGACCCCGGGGAGAGCGTCCTGTGGGTCATAGCACCAGGCGGAGGCTGCACGTCCATCTGCGGTGGCCGCGTGGCCACGGCGCGTCCTCGGGGCGACGGCCGGCCCCCCAAGCGGCGAGGAGCCCGGGTGCAGGACTGTAAACACATCCGGAGGGAACAGACTCTCCGGAGGGTGCGGTGGAGACCAGCGGAGCGCGGGGCCGGGGCGACGCACCCCAGGAACGGAGACAAGAAGTCGGGACACGAGAGGCCTCGGGCACCCCCCGGCCGAGGATCCGAAGGATGAGCCGCACGGTGGTCCCCACGGTTACCAGGGAGACCGGGGTCCCTCTGGGGGCCGGTTCTGAGGCAGCTGGAACAGGGGAAGGGTTCTCTCTCCCCGTCTCCCCAGGCGCCAGCGACACCCCTGGGCAGAAGGCACTGGCTGGGCAGCACCAGGAGATAGAGTGAGGGGCTCCGCCCGTCCCCCCGACGGAGGTGGCGCCTCGCGTCGGAGCCCGGCCACGGGGCTGGAGCGGACGGGGTTCAGAGGCGGCCTCGGTCCCCAGGAGACCGGTCTGGTCTTCCCTGCCTTCCCGACGATGAGATCTTCCGGGGCCTCCCGGGGCCACGCAGCAGGGGCCTTAAGGCAGCGACGTCAGCACCGTCCCCGGCCCGGCAGCCTCGTCCCGCCGCAGAGCTGCACGCCACAGCGAGCGGTTTGGGGGTTCCCGGGGCGTCTCTGCAGCTCCCGGGCTTGGCAGCGACAGTCTCGCGCACGGGGGACCCCGGCACCCCTCAGAGCCCCTGGATGGGGGCAGCAGGAGTGTCCACGGGGCTCCAGGTGGGGCTCCGCTTGGACCGGGATGAAGCTATTCCGACGTGAAGATTCGTGCACCGGCCCCTGGGCTGGGGCGGGGGGCGGGAGGGGGGTGGGCAGCGTGACCCGGGCCCGTGGGACTACGGATTCCGAGACTGTGGTCGTGTGCGTGGGAAGGTGAAGAGCGGGTGTGTGAGTCCGGCTCCTCACGGTTCCCTGGCCCCAGGAGCCCCCGACGGGCCGGCCTCACCGGACAGCCGGCCTGCACGTGGGCCCCACAGGAAGTAGCGATCCCCGCCCGTGAGAGAGAAGCGAGATTCCCGGCCCGTCAGGCCCGTGGTAGCGGATCCCCGGCCTCCTGCCCACACGGCGCGGTGCGTGGCGCCCAAGGCGGCTTCCCAGCGGGCTCCGGGGCTCGGGGCTCCAGTCCTGGGCTGACCCCGAAGGTCCAGAGGGGAGTGGATGTGCGTGTCACGTTCCTCCCAGACCGTGGCCGCCAGGGCCCAAGTCTCGTCTTCTTTTTAAACGGCTCGGCGAGTGCTCATTGGATGAAGGAAGGAGACGGCGAGGCCTCCAGGGCGGTGGCGGCCCAAGGCGGGTCCCTTTGTGGGAGCACCTCACGTGGACGTCCGGTCTTGTGAGCACTCACCCGTCCCCAAGAGCGAAGGCCGGCGAAGGATGTGGCTTCGGCCGGGCAGAGTGGCTGCCACCGGAACAGAGCGGAGGGGCCCGGCCGGCTACCAGACAGCGGCGCGGGCCCGGTGTCCCCATGTCCTGGAGTCCACGCTGTCAGGGAGCCGCATTCTCATGCCGCTGGCCGGCCGTCGAGTCGAGCGCCCACGCCGCACGTGTGCTTTCCCGGGGGTCAGACGCTCCGAAGGAAACCCGCCCGGAGAAGCCGGAGAAGCGGAACCAGCCCCCGGAGAAGCAGCCAGAGCGTCCCTGCTGTGAACCCGCGAGCCGATGAGAAAAAAAACCACAGCCAGCAAAACAAAAGGAGAAAAAGGAAAATAAATAGGCCAATGGGAGGGGGGCAGGGGGGGAAACAGAAACAAAACCCAAACTAAAAAATAAAAACGTAGGGTTTATTGGTGCTCGTGTGCGTGCGACCAGAGGGCCGAGGGCTGCGTGCAGTCCGTCTCCGAAGGCTGTGATGTCACGGTGGGCATTGGGCGGCTTCTGAGACGGGCGCCCGCGTCCTCTCTCCAGCTTCATCTTTTCCATTTTTTTTTTGAACCTTTTACAGATCGACTTAAGCATTTTTTTTTTTTTTAAACCACATGCTTCTTTTTCGGGCTCCAGCCAGATCGCGGGAGGGACGGGGGGTGTTGGCAGCGGCGATGAGTCCGGAGGGGTCCTCAGAAGCCCCCGTGGGGACCGTCTTTCTCAGAGATGATCCTGAGAACCGGCGAGGACCCCAGCGAGCCCAGGAGTCCGTCACGGAGGAGACAGGGAACGAAGGGAGAAGACCCAGCATCGTCTTTTCCCCAAAGTCACACGCGAGGAGGCCAGCGAGGTCCTCGCCAGGAAGTTCTCAAAGGTGCAGCACCAAGGAACCCCTCCGCCTTCCCGGGCCTCCACCCCCTCCCCTGGGCTCTCCGCGGAGCCACGGCTGGGGGCGGGGAGGGGGGTGCGCACGGAGCTGAGGCCAGCGTCCGTCCGTCCTGCCGTTTGTCCGTCCGTCCGGGGTGACGGCCCGCGGGGCCCTCAGAGCGTGGCCTGGAGGTTGGGGTCCAGGATGGTCTCTCGATCCGGGGACTCGATGTAGTTGGCGGCCTCCTGCAGCTTGAGCAGCATGGCCATCTGGGAGGGGCGGAGAGAGGGGCTCGTGTCGGGGGGGACACCGGTCCCGCCCACAGAAGGGGGCCTACAAAGTCTCCACGTTGCCCTGACCGCGGGGGCTCCGTTGGTTGGGCGTCGACCGATGAACCAGGAGGTCGCCGTTCGATTCCCGGTCCGGGCACCAAAGGGCCGCCGGTTCGGTTCTGGGTCGGGGCACGTGCCAGGGTGCGGGCTCAGGCCTGTCCCCTCCCCCTGGCCCCCCTCCCCCTCCCACCCCCCCTGCCGCTCCCCGGCTTCCACCCTCGGGGAAGGCGGGAAGGCGGGAAGGCGGAGTCCATTCTGCAACGCTCCCGCTCTGATCTCAGGATGGCCCCCACTCACCAGAGGGTCCGACTCCAGAGAACTTGGGGTGCAGTCCTTGACAGTCCTGTCCTCGGGGGGCGAGGCGATGCTGTGGGGGCCCACGGTGGGCGGCGGCAGGTGGTACAGCTTGGACTGGTCCTGCTGGGCCGAGGGCCAGGGCAGCGTGTCCCGGACCCACTCCACCGGGTCCTCCCAGGCGGCTTTCTGTCCGTGGACCTGGGGAGGAGGAGAGGGGGAGGGGCGAGGGGAGAGGGACCCCAGGATCAGAGGCGGGGCCAGTAACTGCCTCGGATGCAAACCCTGAGCTCCGACCCCATGGAATTTTCTCCGCGTTTCCCAGCCAGGGAAGCAGGCGGGTGCGAACCGGTAAAGCCTCCTGGAGGCCAAATCGGCAGAGGGCATCCAGACCGAACACGTGCAAACCTTACGCCCCCCAACTTTTCAATAGGAAGCTCTTGTGCTTCAGTAATAAACGCCTTTACGTTTTTTTGGACTTTGCCCAGCCGGTGCGGCTCAGGGGTTGAGCATCGACCCATGATCCAGGATGTCAGGGTTCAATTCTCGGTCAAGGGCGCATGCCCGGGTTGTGGGCTGGATCCCCAGTAGGGGGCGTGCAGGAGGCAGCCGATCCCTGATTCTCTCTCATCATTGATGTTTCTATATTTCCCTCTCTCTCTCTTCCTCTCTGGAATCAATAAAGGTACACACGGTGTGGCCAGATGATGATGATCTGTGAACAGATAATAATCTGGCCACTCAGTGTGTGTGTATATTAGAGGCCCGGTGCATGAATTCGTGCATGGGTGGGGTCCGGCCAGCCTGGCCAGGGGGAGGGGACATGGGCAGTTGGCTGGCCTGCCTGCTGGTCGAACTCCTGGTTGAGGGGACAATTTGCATATTAGCCTTTTATTCTATAGGATATACACTGAGTGGCCGGATTATGATGCGTTCAGAGGTCATCATCATCTGGTCACTCCGTGTATATTTTAAAAAAAAGGAAAGGAATCCTGCTGCTCTGGGCGGGGACGGTCTGAGCCCGGGCAGACGGGGCCGCAGGCAGGGCTCACCTTGATGCCGTCCTTGGCGCCCTCCTGCAGGTAGGGGATGATGGAGTTATTCCACAGGTCGATGAACCAGGTCCGGAAGTCCTCGATGCCGATGGGGCAGGACAGGAAGAAGCAGGGGCCTAGGAGGAGCGGGAGGCTGTGGAGGGGCCCGAGCACCTGCTGTCCCCGGCACCCGCCTCTCTGACTCCCTCACACCAGGCCGGGGACAAAGGGGATCCCAGGTGGGGCCATTCTGAGGTTGCTCCAAGGCGGGGGCCGGGGGGGGGGCAGGGGGGACACGGATGGCTCGGCTGGCTCTTTCCTGGACCCTCCCAGGCCGGGCCGGGCCGGGTGAGGGAGTGAGGGAGCCCTGAAACCCCGAGGATTTCCCTCCCGTGTTCCACTCGTTGTGAGGGACACACGAGGGAGGGGGCTCGGCGTCATGAAGCTTGGCGGATTCACCCAGAGGGCGGGGCTAACGCCGCTAGGACAGCTCAGGTGATTCAGAGGTTCTGCGTCTGAAGGTTTTCACACCCAAAGACCCCAGGGAGGCCCAGCTGGGCGTGGCTCCGGGGTTGAGCATCGGCCGGGAACCGGGAGGTCACGGGTTCGATTCCCGGTCAGGGCACATGCCAGGCTATGGGCTCGATCCCCAGTGGGGGGCATGCAGGAGGCAGCCGGTCCATGATTCTCTCTCATCATGGATGTTTCTCTCTCTCTCCCTCTCTGAAATCAATAAAGACACGTTAAAAAAAAAGGCTGTGGGGAAAAGGGGAGCTCCCTCACAGGAGGCCGGGTGGGGAGGGGAGCCATAACTGCTGCCCTGGGAGGTGAGTGGGGGGAGGGGGAGGGGAAAGACGGGGGGGGGGGGGAGGAGGGAAGGGGAGGCTGTGGAGGAGGCCGAGCACCCGCTGTCCCTGGCGGGGGACGGACCCAATGGGGGGGAAGAAGGGAGGGGGGAGGGGAGGAGGGACGGGGGAAGAAGGGAGGGGGGAGGGGAGGAGGGACGGGGGAAGAAGGGAGGGAGGAGGGAGGAGGCGGAGGGATGGGGAGGGGGGTGGAGGGAAGGGGGAGGAGGGAGGGAGGAGGGGGTGGAAGGATGAGGAGGGGGGAGAAGGAGGGGGGAGAAGGGAGGGGGAGGGGGAGGGGTGCGCACCGATGAGGAAGTCGGAGGTGCTGTGCTTCTCCAGGAAGGTGTGCAGGTGGTACCAGAGCTTGGGCACCCAGTCCAGCACCCGCAGCAGCTCCTCCTTGTTGGCGTTGACGTCGCTGTCCGACTCCAGCAGCTTCCGCCGCAGGTAGCGCACCAGGAAGCCGTTGGCCGGCTCCACGTTGTTGGAGAAGGTCAGCATCCTGGCCAGGCCGGAGCGGGGCAGGCGGGTCAGGGCGGCCGGGGCCGGTGGGTCCGTCCCCCCACCCCCCGGCCGGTCCCTCCTAGGACTGCCCTCCCGCTGTCCTCTCAGGTCACAGTGGGGTCAGCTGACCTCGGGGCAGGGGTCACGGGAGGCAGAGCGGGTTCTCCGGCCAGTGACCCTCCTCGGACACCCGGCCGAGCGGGTGGCGGGCAGAGGGCCCGATCTGCTGCGTCTCTGAGTTTTGTGACCCCTTTCCCCTCCCCTCCCCTCCCCTCCCCTCCCCTCCCCTCCCGTCCCCTCCCGTCCCCCCTCCCCTCTCGCCTCATCTCCTCTCCCATTCCCTCCCCCCCAGGGCCCCGTCCACCCTGTGATTCCCTCTTCCCAGCCCAGGCAGCTCTGGAGGGCTCTCAGGCCGTGTCCTGGGCCGGAACTAGTGTATCGACTCGGGGCCCCCCCCTCCCCGCTCACCTGAAGCTCAGGTGGAGGCCGTGATTGGGGGTCATTTTCACGGGCTGATTCGTGGTCCCGATGATGTAGGGGCTGAGGGGAGAGCGCGTGAAAGGGTTTGCTGAGAGGCGTGGGGACGCGTGCTGCCTGCCTGCTGTGGGCACCGCCCGAGGAGAGGCACAGCCGCCCCCCTCCCCGCCCCGCCCCCCGCTCACCACTTGTGGTACTTGCAGGTGAGCGCCCCGTTGACCAGCTCGCTGATGGAGCCCGCCTCGCTCAGGTCGTCCAGGAGGATCACCAGGGGCACGTCCCCCACCCCCGTGTCCCGGTCTATCTGGTTGGCCAGGTTGGAGAGATAGAGCTGCAGATCCTGCAACAGCAGAGGGCAGGGGGCAGCACTGTGTTAGCCCTGGACCTCCCTGCACCCCAGCACCCCCCCCCCCGACACCTGACATGTGACTGCAGACGCAGGGGCCACGCGGATCAATAACGGCTGCAGCCGCCCTCCTCGCCGTGGCCCCAAAGGCCCCGAGGTGGGGACATCGACGGGAAGTGGGTTTTCCTGGGCCGGCACCTGCACTTGCCTCCCCCTGCCCCCCCCCGCCCCCCAGGGAGAAACACGGTCTGAGCAGGGCCCCCTCCTCAGCTGATTCCGAGCGCCTCCTCCCAGGAAGCCCGGGTCGGGGAGCTGCACTGAGGAGCGGGGGGGGGAGGGAGGGATGGGGTGGCAATGGGGGTGCGGCTCGAGGAGCGGAACAGGCCAGGCGAGCGTGTGGGGCACCGAGTCTGGAAAGAGGGGTCTAGCCCGGCCGGTAGGCGTGGCTCAGGGGTTGAGTGTTGACCTATGAACCAGGAGGTCAGGGTTCAACTCCCGGCCAGGGCACAGGCCCAGGTTGCGGGCTCGATCCCAGGAGGGGGCGTGCAGGAGGCAGCCGATCCGTGATTCTCTCTCATCATGGATGTTTCTCTCTCTCTCCCTCTCCTTTCCTCTCTGGAATCAATAAAAACTTAAAAAGAAGTTTACACTTATTTAAATTTAAATAAAAATTTAAAAAGAAAGAGAGGTCTAGAAAAGGGGTTGGGACAGGGAGGGCAGGAGGAGGAAGACGGAGGCAGAGGGAAGGGGGAGGGGGTGGGGAGGAGGGGCAGGGGGAAGGGGGGGGAGGGGGCCCCCCCGAGTGCAGGGGCAGCGACGGCACCTTGCAGGACAGCTGGTGCATGTTGAAGGTGCTGACGATGCCCTCGGTGGCCTCGCGGCCGGAGCGCTCCACCAGGTACTCGGCCAGCCGGTTGGTCAGGTAGGTCTTGCCGGTGCCGCTGGGGCCAGAGAGGACGAGGCGCCGGTGCTTGAGCAGGAGGCTGACGTAGTGCTGCATCATGGGCTTGGGGATCAGCGTCTCGAACACCAGGCTGTCCACGCACTTCTCCTTCAGACCTGGCGGCCCCACCGCGTGAGTCTCGGCGGGCGGGCCCCCGGGCATCTCCCTCGGCACCCCAGAACCCGGGGCCCCAGGCTCCACAGGAAGCCCCTGACCCTGACCGAGGGCTGACCACGTGGGCGGGACTTGGGTGGACTTGGCAGAAATTTCCCTGGGAACCCGGCCGGCCTGGCTCAGGGGTTGAGCGTGGACCTATGAACCAGGAGGTCGGGGTTCGATTCCCGGTCGGGGCACAGGCCCGGGTTGCAGGCTCGATCCCCGAGTGGGGGGCGCGCAGGAGGCAGCCGATCCATGATTCTCTCTCCTCATGGATGTCTCTCTCTCTCTCTCTCTCCCTTCCTCTCTGAAGTCAATAGAAATATATTTCAAAAAATAGATGCATTTTCCACCCGGGTTAGTTGCACCCCAGGGTGCCTGCCCGAGGCCCTGGAGGGCTGATGGCCCTGAGATTCCCAGCGATCGCTGCTGGAGGAACCCACGGTGGTGGGCGAGCTGACCCGCCGCCCCGTCCCGCCGCCCCGTCCCGGGCAAGGCTGACCTTTGAGGGAGACCGAGATGTTATTGACCCCCCGGCGGCACGGCGGCATCTCGGGGGGCTCGGCGTCCAGCACCCGCTTCACGTGGCTGATGCTGTAGCCTTGGATGGACTCCGTGCTGAGCCCCAGCGTGGAGGCTGGGTCCATCTTAGAAATGTAGTCCTGACCGCGGAGGGGAAGGAGGCGGCCGTGGTGAGGACCCCGAGGACAGACAGACAGACACGTCCAAGCACGAGACACGGGAACATCAGAGGGGACCCGAGGAGACGGGGGGGGGGGGGGGGGGGGGGGGGGGGGGGCTCCCACTCAGCATCTCCCCAGGAGGGAGCCAAGGCCCCCATGACCCCCCTGCCCCCCGAAGCACGAGCCACCCCTTTACCTGGAACACCTGAAAGACAGCCTCGTCCAGCATCTTCCAGTCGACCTTGCCGCTGACCTTGCTGCACCCCAGGAAGAATTCCTGCTGCTTCAAGTCCTGCGAGGCCAACGCAGACGCCCGTGAGCCTCCGGGAAGGTGACCCCAAGGAAAGGGAGCCCCTAACCGTCCTCGGGAGGGGACGCTCTGGTTTGGGGGGGGGGGGGGGGCGCCCAGGTTTTCTCGGGGAAGGATGGGTGTCGCCAGCCCGCCCTGCGGCCCTTACCCCTCGGATGATGTGCTGCGGGGGCATCCTCACCACCACCCGGAGCGTGGCCTCCTCCTTGGGGCCACAGGTGCTGATGCCGTCCATCGGGGACAGGTCTGCGGGCAGCGAGGGGGCCGTTGGCGCCAGGGCACCCCAGGGTCTCCTGAGCCTCCCAGCCACCACCCCTCCCACCTAACTCTTTACTTATTTTAATATATTTTATTGATTCTTTTACAGAGAGGAAGGGAGAGAGATAGAGAGTCAGAAACATCGATGAGAGAGAAATATCAATCAGCTGCCTCCAGCACCCCCCCACTGGGGATGTGCCCGCAACCAAGGTACATGCCCTTGATGGGAATCGAACCCGGGACCCTTCAGTCCGCAGGCCAACGCTCTATCCACTGAGCCAAACTGGTGAGGGCCCACCTAACTCTTTACTCTAAAAATGTATTTTTTATGGCCCTGGCCAGGTTGGCTCAGTGGACAGAGCGTCGGTCTGCGGACCGAAGGGTCCCAGGTTCGATTCCGGTCAAGGAATTTATATTTTAAAATATATTTTTATTGATTTCAGAGAGGAAGGGAGAGGGAGAGAGGAAAGAAACATCCATGATGAGAGAGAATCATGGATCGGCTGCCTCCTGCACGCCCCACACTGGGAATGGAGCCCACAACCCGGGCATGTGCCCTTGACCGGAATCGAACCGTGACCTCCTGGTTCACAGGTCGACGCTCAACCGCTGAGCCACGCCGGCCGGGCTCCCCTAACTCTGGCAGCATCGCAGAGAGGAACGGGACCCCCACCCCAAACAGCAATGAGGCCCTTGCGTGTCATGGTGTGGGCCACCCCTTCCCTTCTCCGGGGGACAGACCTCCTCCTGGCAGTACCTGTGTCTGCGAGGCTCGGGCTGAAGGAGTGGGTGAGCGCCAGGCCCAGCGCGCGGCGAGGGGACGAGAGCGCAGACGACCCAGGGACCTGCCCTGGCGTGGAGCCCGACGAGGGGCCCGGGGCGACCTTCAGCCGGTCATTCTCGGCCTTGAGCAGGTCCACCTCCAGCTGCGGCCAGAAGAGACGGGGTCGGGGGCCGGGGCCGGACGGAGGGGCCGAGCCCCCTGCTGCCGCCGCCGCCGCCCGCACTGACCTGCATGTTGTGCATGGTCTCCCGGAGCTGGTCCAGCTGGTGGGCGGAGTTCAGGGCCTCCAGGCGGATGTCCGTCAGCTTCATCTCCTTCTCCCACAGCTCCGAGCGCAGCTCCGACACCTCCTTCTTCCCAGGCTCCTCCTCCTCGCCGGCGAGGAACAGCCTGGTGTGGGGGACCGTGTGCACAGGACCCCTGCAAGGAAGCGAGTGAGCGAGCGTCAGCCCGGCCAGCGTGGCTCCGTGGTGGATCGTCGACCTGTGAACCAGGAGGTCACGGTTCGGTTCCCCGTCAGGGCACAGGCCCGGGTGGTGGGCTCCATCCCCAGTGTGGGGCGAGCCGGAGGCCGCGGATCCATGATTCTCTCTCATCATGGATGTTTTTCTCTCTCTCTCTCCCTCTCCCTTCCTCTCTCAAGTCAATAAAAATATATTAAAAAATAAAAATGAGCCCTAACCGGTGTGGCTCAGTGGATAGAGTGTCAGCCCGTGGACTGAAGGGTCCCAGGTTCGATGCCGGTCAAGGGCATGTACCTTGGTTGCGGGCACATCCCCAGTGGGGGGCGTGCAGGAGGCAGCTGATGGGTGTTTCTCTCTCATCGATGTTTCTCACTCTCTATCCCTCTCCCTTCCTCTCTGAAAAAAATCAATAAAAATATATTAAAAAATAAAAATGAGCCCTAGACGGTTTGGCTCAGTGGATAGAGCGTCGGCCCGTGGACTGTAGGGTCCCGGGTTCGATTCCGGTCAAGAGCACGTACCCCGGTTGCGGGTTCCCCAGCCCTGGTCGGGGTGCGTGCAGGAGGCAACCGATTGATGTGTCTCCCTCACATCCATGTTTCTCTCCGTCTCTCCCTCTCCCTTCCACTCTCTCTAACAATCCATGGGAAAATATCCTCGGGGGAGGAAACCGGTCACCGGTTAACTGAGAGCGTGGCCGGCGGGCGTGGCGCCTCCTGCCCCTGGAGGTCAGCAGGGCTGACGGCCAGCTCTGGCCGGGGGTTCACGCAGGCGCCGGGCCTGGGCGTACACTTACTCGGGGGCGTCGCCGCCCGCAGAGGACGAGGCGGAGGACTTGATGGAGGGCGAGGCGGTCTCGGTGGACCCGTGCTGCAGTTTGGGGGACGAGGGGGCGGAGGAGTCGGGGGTGGCGATCTCCTCGATGTCGGAGTAGGAGGACGCAGACTTGGGGCCCTTCTTGATGCTGAAGGCTTTGTTGAAGGAGCTCCGAAGCTGGAAGAGAGGAGAGCCGGGGGAGGGAGGTCAGGGCTCCACACGCGGGGAGACCACCGAGGGAGGGCGGGCGGGGCGGGCGCGGGCGGGCGGTCGGGGGCGTCGGGGATGTCGGGGACGGAGGGCCCCCGCTCCAGGGCTTCGCTGGACTCATGAGACCTGAGCAGAGGTGCCTGGAAACCAGGGCTGAGCCCTGGCTGGTGTGGCTCAGTGGACAGACCGCCAGCCCACGGACTCAAGGGTCTCGGTTTTGTTTGTTTTTTTTAAATATATATTTTATTGATTTTTTTACAGAGAGGAAGGGAAAGGGACAGAGAGTTAGAAACATCGATGAGAGACAAACATCCATCAGCTGCCTCCTGCACACCCCCCAACTGGGGATGTGCCCACAACCAAGGTCCATGCCCTTGACCAGAATCAAACCTGGGACCCTTCAGTCCACAGGCCGACGCTCTTATCCACTGAGCCAAACCGGTTTCGGCAAGGGGTCCCGGGTTTTATTCCCAGTTCAGGGCACATGCCCGGGTTGTGGGCTCAGTTCCCAGCCCACAGGCATCCTCTCCTTTTCTCTCTGAAATCAATAAAAATCTACACTAATAGAAGAGCAACATGCTAATGGACTGTACCGGTGTGATACCCACCAGCCAATCAGGAGTGAGTATGCAAATCAACCCAACAAAGATGGTGGGTTAATTTGCATACGCAGGCAGCCAGCAGCTGGGGGTGGGGCAGGATGCAGGCGTTCAGCACCACCCCAGCCGCTCAGGGCCTCTGGAGTGTGGGAAGGCGGAAAGGCGGCTCCAGCAAGAGCGAAGGCAGTGCCGGCAGCCAGGAAAAGGAAGGCCCATTCTTGCACGAATCTTCATGCATCGGGCCTCTAGTTATATATATATTTTTTTTTGGTTAAAAAAAAAAAAAAAGCAATCAGGGCTGAGATAGAGTGGGGGGTCTGGCTGGCGGCTGTGGCCGATTTGGGGAAATTCATGGGACTTCTCTTGCCCCTGGGGGAGCTGGGAGTGACAGGGACGCCCCCAGGGCCACCCCACAGCGACCCAGCTGCCGCCGTCCGCAGAGACCACTGCCTATGCCACTCGGCCTCACTCCCGGGGGCCTGGGTCCAGCCCTGACCAGGTGCCTCGGATCAGAATCTAAACACCTGTCAGCCCGAAACTGCCCAGATGGTTCCGTGGACACCGACAGAACAGGGGTGCCATGCTTTCTTTAATGCCCCCGTGCTCAGCACAGCACCGACGGGGGCGGGGGGCCCACCCAGTCCGGGCTCCCCACCCTCCCCGCTCACAGCCCCCAGAGTAAGGGAAGCTTCTGGCCCCGCCTTGGAGCACGGGGGACATTGTCCTGGGACCACTGCGTGTGGGGTCCCGGGTGGCGATTGGAGCATGGGGGGCTGGGGGTGTGAGCTCGAGGTGCCAACCAGAGTCCTGTGGTCCCACACCCCCTCACATGCATCCACACAGCATGCACACCACACGGGGACACGGATGGAAGGGTGGGCGGCGAGACAGAGTGAAGGGGGGTGGGGGTCGGAGGCCGTGGGGGATGAGAGTAGACCCGACCTTTGTGACAGTGAGGAGGGTATAAAGAAGGGGAACCTGCCCTGGCTGGTGTGGCTCAGTGGATAGAGCGTCAGCCCGCAGACTGAAGGGTCCCGGGTTCGATCCCCAGTAGGGGGCGTGCAGGAGGCAGCTGATGCATGATTCTCTCTCATCATGGATGTTTCTCTCTCTCCCTCCCTCTCCCTTCCTCTCGGGAATCAATAAAAAAGATATTGAAAACACACACACACACACACAACAAAAAGAAAGCTCGCTCTCAGGGCAGGAGTCAGTTAGATGGATGTTGTGACCAGGGGCAGACGGGGCCGGGGACAGAACGTGACCATGACCTTCCGATGGGCCCCCCCGGGCTAGTCCTCTTGCTGGGGGTAGGGGGGGGGCAGCTGTGGCCGGACCATGCAGTGGGGGCAGCCGGGAGCTCTGGGGGACCGTCACAGTTAGTTTTACGAGCGGCCGGTCGGTCTTTGGGGGGCAGAGCTGCTGTGGACATGGGGGGCATGGCGCAGGAAAGAGAAGACAGGGGAGGGGAACCACGTCTCTTACCTCATAGACCTGGAAAAAAATGGGGATGTGAAGTCAGCGTTTGGAAAGGGGGAGGGGGAGAAAGAAGAAGCAACACTTAATCACGTGTTCCGCACGGCAGGTCCCTGCCTGCCCCACACAGCCGTCTGGGGGCCAGTCCTACGGACCGGGGGCCACGAGCAGGAAGCCCGCACCGGGCGGGGGGCGGGGGGCCCTCCCTGCCGCCGGCCGCGGGGGACTGGGCGGCTTTGGAAGGAATCGGAAAGCGTTCCACCAACACCGAAAAGCGGAATACATGGCCCCCGGGAGCATCTAGATTCTAGAATGAAGGGCGCCTCGTTCGGGGTTCTACCCTCCACACCGTGGCCGGAGGGGGGCGGGGACCCCAGGGCTCCCCTTCTGCCCACAAACATCTGCGCTGACCCGTGAGGAGAGCCCGGGAAGGCAGCCCCGGGCGGCCGGAGGGGCGGCCTCGGGACACGCGGGTTTGGACCGCGGGAAGGCGTTAGCAGAACCCGCCCTGAGCAGGCGTGGCCTTGGGTCTTGGCGATCCGAGGGACGTCTCGGGGGCTCCTGGGAGGACCCGCGCCCTGGCCGAGGGGTGGGGGGATGGCGCCACGCTCTACCTGTGTCGGCCCCCAACCCCATGACCCTTCACCCACCCAGCTCTTCTTCTTCTTCTTCTTGGCGTCGGCGTCCTTGCCGCTGCCGATGCTCGAGTGGCTGGTGATGCTGTTGAGGCTGGAGATGCTGTCGGAGGAGTTCTGCCGCTTGATCCGAAGCTCTGGGGGGGTTGGGGGGCGGGCACGGACGGGCTGGGTTCACAGACTCACAGACGTGGGGCGCAGGCAAGGCCCGGGGCGGGAGGTGGGTGAGTGGGAACCGCCCCTCCCCTGGGCCCCCCTATTCCTGTCTGGGTCCCTTTTTGCTGTTGTTGGTTCATCCTCACCCGAGGACGATTTCCCGTGGATTTTTAGGGAGAGCGGAAGACAGAGGGAGAGACGGGGAGAAACATCGATGGGAGGGAGAGACGTCGAGGGGCTGCCTCCTGCATGCGCCCCGTCCAGGCCCCTTCCTCTCCCCGCGCCCTGCCCCCTCGGCCTGGGGCTGGCTCTCCTACCTTTGGGCGTGGCCTCCGAGGCGTTGAGGGCTCCCTGGATGACAGCCTGGGCCTCCGAGTTCTTCTTCTTCAGGAAGTCAATGGTTTCTCGCAGATCCAGTAACTCAGTGTCCTGAGAGAGACATGGAACAGTGTCGTTGGCTGGGATCAGAGCACCTACTACATGCTGGTTTATAGGAGAGGCACCTACTGTGTGCCGGGTGGTAGGATGGGCACCTACTATGTGCTGGTTTGTAGGAGGGGCACCTAGTGTGTACCAGGTGGTAGGAGGGGCACCTACAGTGTGCCAGGTGGTAGGAGGGGCATCTACTATGTGCCAGGTGGTAGAAGGGGCACCTACTATGTGCCGGGTGGTAGGAGGGGCACCTACTGTGTGCTGGGTGATAGGAGGGGCACCTAGTGTGTACCAGGTGGTAGGAGGGGCACCTAGTGTGTACCAGGTGGTAGGAGGGGCACCTACTGTGTGCCAGGTGGTAGGAGGGGCACCTACTATGTGCTGGGTGATAGGAGGGGCACCTAGTGTGTACCAGGTGGTAGGAGGGGCACCTATTGTGTACCAGGTGGTAGGAGGGGCACCTACTGTGTGCCAGGTGGTAGGAGGGGCATCTACTATGTGCCAGGTGGTAGAAGGGGCACCTACTATGTGCCGGGTGGTAGGAGGGGCACCTACTGTGTGCCGGGTGGTAGGAGGGGCACCTACTATGTGCTGGTTTGTAGGATGGGCACCTACTGTGTGCCGGATGGTAGGAGGGGCACCTACTATGTGCTGGGTGGTAGGAGGGGCACCTACTGTGTGCCGGGTGGTAGGAGGGGCACCTACTATGTGCCGGGTGGTAGGAGGGGCACCTACTGTGTGCCGGATGGTAGGAGGGGCACCTACTATGTGCTGGGTGGTAGGAGGGGCACCTACTGTGTGCCGGGTGATAGGATGGGCACATGTGTCCTACCAGACATGGCACAGGGAATGGGGAACCGGGACGGCTTTATTAAGAGGCAGGTTGAGAGCTCGGGTGACAGAGGGAGAACCGGGCATGGGGCGTGCGGCCTCTCACCTTCTCCTCGGCCGTCTCCGCCAGGTGCCGCAGGCGGGAGGTCATGTTCACCAGACTCTGCTCGAACGCCGCCACCAGGTTCGCCTGGAACAAGGACACAGGAGGCCCTGAGGCTTGAGGACGGGGGTGGGGGGAGACTGACAGGGACGTAGTTTAGCGGATCTCCTGTCTCAGAGCTGACACACTTGTTGGGGACTTCGAAACAGAGATCTCCCTGAACGGATGAGGTGCACTCAGCTCCTTCTGGGGGGGACCAGCTTCTTTTTTGTTAAAATTTTTTATTTTTATTGATTACAGAGAGGAAGGGAGAGAGAAACATCCATGATGAGAGAATCCGGGATCGGCTGCCTCCTGCACGCCCCCCACTGGGGATCAAGCCCACAACCCCGGGCATGTGCCCTGACCAGGAATCGAACCGTGACCTCCTGGTTCACAGGTCGACGCGCAACCACTGCGCCACACTGGCCGGGCTCCTGCCGGGAGCCGAGGAACCGCCCCGGAGGCCTGGCACCATGCCTCCCGCTGGAGGACAGACCCCGACCTCAGCAAGATTCGCCTCGAAAATGCAGAACCTGTGCCGCCGGGGCTTTTGGCTGGTTCTGCTTTAAGCCGAAGGGAACTTCCTGTTCCAGGAGCAATCCGCCCCTGGATTCCTGTCCTTGGCCCTCACCCAGCCCGACAGCGCGATGGCCGGCCGCCCACATGTGAGTGAGCAGAACACCAATGTTCTCTCCCTGGCGTCCCCCACGCCCCGCCACAGCGTCTCCCGGGCGTGAACCTCCTGGGCTGAGCAGGCCCTGACCCCGGCCGCCCCCTCAGGGCGTGGGGTGCAGGGAGAAAGGAGGGGTTTCTCGTGTAGATCATAACTCTTACAAGTTCCCACGAGCCGAAAAAAGGACTTAATCCGCGCTTCAAGCAAACCAAGTACAACATCTCCATCGAGGGCTCGGGATGCCCGGCCGGCGTGGCTCCGTGGTTGAGCATCGACCTATGAACCAGGAGGTCACGATTCGATTCCCGGTCAGGGCCCGTGCCCGGGTTGTGGGCTCCATCCCCAGTGGGGGGCGTGCAGGAGGCAGCCGATCCCCGATTCTCTCTCACCATGGATGTTTCTCTCTCCCCCTCTCCCTTCCTCTCTCTGAAATCCGTAAAACATATATTTTAAAAAAATAAATAAGTCGAGGGCTTGGGGACCAGAGAAGAAAGAGAACGGTCCGTGTGGGTCCGTGTGCGAAGGGATGGCTGTTGAAAATAAAACGGGCCCTGACTGGTGTGGCTCAGTGGATGGAGCGTCGGCCTGCGGACTGAAGGGTCCCGGGTTCGATTCCGGTCAAGGGCATGTACCTTGGTTGCGGGCACATCCCCAGTAGGGAGTGTGCAGGAGGCGGCTGATCGATGTTTCTCTCTCATCGATGTTTCTAACTCTCTCTCCCTCTCCCTTCCTCTCTGTAAAAAATCAATAAACTATATTTTTCTTAAAAAAGAAAAGAAAACACGCAAGGTCCTGGCGAGGCGTCTCCTCCCCGACGCGGAGGGGAGAGCCGGGCCGACAGCTGTGCTCCCCGGGGAGGAAGCAGAGAGGAAGCCAGCGCTTGGACAGCTCCCCGGATCCGGCTCAGCTGGTGTTTACAGCTTCGGGGGAAAAGGAGGCTTATGTTCTCGGCTCGGCCCCGGGGGACAAGCGACGGCAGCCTGGCGGGGGGGGGGGGGGGAGGGCGGCCTCGGCCCTCCCCGTCTCCAGGGGTGGGGAGACCAGGCCTGAAGAGAGAAGAAGATGCTCCCCTGGCCCAGTCGGCGTGGCGCAGGGGTTGAGCGTCGACCTGTGAACCAGGAGGTCACGGTTTGACTCCCGGTCAGGGCACATGCCCGGGTTGGGGGCTCGATCCTCAGGGTGGGGCGTGCAGGAGGCCGCTGATCCAGGATTCCCTCTCATCAGGGATGTTTCTCTCTCTCTCTCTCTCCCCCTCTCCCTTCCTCTCTGAGATCAATAAAAATTTATAAAAAACCCCAAAAACAATCTCTACGGATCCCTGCCCATGGCCGATGGCTAGGCTGTACCCACCTCCACCCAGAACCGCTGATAGCAACCCTGTTCTTTCTCTGGGGAGTTCCAGGCCATCGGGCATGAACCCCTCCACATGCACCGCTTAGCTGGGGGGCAGAATGGTTCTGTTTTTTTTTTTTTAATATATTTTATTGATTTTTTTACAGAGAGGAAGAGAGAGGGATAGAGAGCTAGAAACATCGATGAGAGAGAAACATCGATCAGCTGCCTCCTGCACACCTCCTACTGGGGATGTGCCCGCAACCAAGGTACATGCCCTTGACCGGAATCGAACCCGGGACCCCTCAGTCTGCAGGCCGACGCTCTATCCACTGGGCCAAACCGGTGAGGGCCAGAATGGTTCTTAATAAAATCGAGACTCCGAGCCGGTGTGTGTGTGTGGGGGGCCGTCCCAAGCCCTGTCGGCTCCCGTGGCGTCGGAGCCCCGGGGACGCTCAGGAAACAACCCACCCCCCGCCCCTGGGCCGGGCCCCACTCACATTGGCGGACAGCTGCGAGGTCAGGGTGGCCACCTTCTCCTGCGAGGACTCCAGCTCGCGCCGGAGCTTTCGGATTTGCTGTGAGAAGGAGGAGAGAGACAGCTTAGGCGGCGGGAGGGGGAGGCCCGGGGGACATGGCGTGGAGGGTGTCGGCGAGCGGGACGAGGCTGGGTGCCCTACCTCGGACTGCATCCTCTCCTCAGCCTGGAGAAGGGAGCGCGGAGGAGGGGGAGAGAGAGAGAGAGAGAGCAGGTTACCGGAGCGGAGGCAGCCAGGCCGCGGCCGGCGGGGACGTGGAGAAGCGAGGCCTGAGCCACAATGGGGTCGAGACGGCGCCCAGGCCCGGACCCGACACGGGGGCTTGGATCCAGGATTTCTCTGAGGTTCATGTGCAGCCAGCTCCGTGGGGGCCGAGCAGGGGAAGGACCCTGCCTGATTGGGACTCAGCTCTCTGCCCCCAACGGGAAGTCAGAGCCCAGACTCGGGCAGAGGGATCCAAGGATGGAGGCCCATGAGAGCCCAGGGCATGGCACACGCAGCAAACTGCACACACACGGTCAAGTGCACACACGCAGTAAACTGCACACACGTGGTCAAGGGCACAGGCGGTAAAGGGCACATGTGGTCAAGTGCACAAACACGGTCAAATGCACACACGCAGTAAAATGCACACATGCGGTCAAGTGCACACATGGTCAATTGCGCACACGCGGTCAATCGCACACACAGTAAACTACACACATGGTCAAGTGCACACACGGTGAAGTGCACACACGCGGTCAATTGCACACACACGGTGAAGTGCACACGCAGTAAACTGCACACACGCAGTCAAAGTGCACACACGGTCAAGTACACATGCGGTGACGTGCACACACGCAGTCAATCGCACACACAGTAAACTACACACACGGTCAAGTGCACACACGGTCAATTGCACACACGGTCAATTGCACACACGCGGTCAATCACACACACGCGGTGAAGTGCACACGCAGTAAACTGCACACACACAGTCAAAGTGCACACACTGTCAAGTACACACGCGGTGAAGTGCACACATGCAGTCAATTGCACACACACGGTCAATCGCACACGCAGTAAACTACACACACGGTCAAGTGCACACACGGTCAATTGCACACGCGCGGTCAATCACACACACGCGGTGAAGTGCACACACAGTAAACTGCACACACGCAGTCAAAGTGCACACATGGTCAAGTACACACACGGTGAAGTGCACACGTAGTAAACTACACACACGGTCAAGGGCACACATGGTCAAGTACACACGCGGTGAAGTGCACACGCAGTAAACTACACACACAAAGTGCACACATGGTCAAGTACACACGCGGTGAAGTGCACACACGCAGTCAAAGTGCACACACGGTCAAGTACACACGCGGTGAAGTGCACACACGGTCAAGTACACACGTGGTGAAGTGCAGACACGCAGTCAAAGTGCATACATGGTCAAGTACACACGTGGTGAGCGCACACACGCAGTCCAAGTGCACACACGGTCAAGTACACACGCGGTGAGTGCACACACGCAGTCCAAGTGCACACATGGTCAAGTACACACGCGGTGAGTGCACATACGCAGTCGAAGTGCACACATGGTCAAGTACACACACGGTGAAGTGCAGACACGCAGTCCAAGTGCACACATGGTCAAGTACACACACGGTGAAGTGCACACACGCAGTCAAAGTGCACACATGGTCAAGTACACACGCGGTGAGTGCACACACGCAGTCAAATGCATGTGCGGTCGACTGCATGGCGTGGGGGAGCTCTGGAATGCACCTGGGGACCCCCGTCACCTCCCCTCAAATGTCTCCCACTCCCCAGGGTGCAGAGCGGGCTCTAGGACCAGGGGGCGCTCCAGCCTCAGAGCAGGCGGGAGGGGTGCTGGGTGCTCGGAGGCCAGACCGGCCCTGAGGCACCGAAGCTGCCAGCCCAGAGCTCCCCCAGGTGCCCAGGCTGCAGGGGGACGAGGCAGGCAGGAGGAGACGGGGGTGCTCTCACCGAGGAGTACGTGGAGGAGGCGCTGGATGCCAGGGACAGCACCGAGCCGTGAACTGGAAGAGAAAAGAACGGGGTGTTAACTCAGGCCTCGGGGACCAGGCAGGGACCCCGGCCGGAGCTGGTACTGACGGGCGGGCACCTGGAGCTGACAGAAAGAACAGAACGGGGACCCGGCTGGAACCAGAGCCCCGAGCGGGTCGGGTCTGCTGAGCAGGGCGGCCTCCTCCTTGGGGACACTGCCCGGGGGACGGACCCTGGCTCGGCCGGCTCCGAGGGGCACCGGGACCCAGGAGGGAAAGGGGGTGTTCGCTGCACAGAGCAACCCTGCCGCCTGCCTGCCCGTGCCTCCACTTCCCAGCGCGGGGGAAGTGCTAGAATCCCGGGGACCACTCGACGAAAAACCGGCCAGCATGGCTCAACGGTGAAGCATTGACCTATGACCCAGGAGGTCAGGGTTCGATTCCCGGTCAAGGGCACATGCCCGAGTTGCGGGCTCGATCCCCAGTGTGGGGCATGCAGGAGGCAGCCGATCCATGATTCTCTCTCATCGTGGATGTTTCTCTCTCTCTCTCCCTCCCTCTCTGAAATCAATATAAGCATATTAAATAATGTTAAATAAAAATAAAAAAATAGAGGAACATCTGGTGCGAAATCCTCAGAGAGACCTCGTGCGAGTCTTCAAGCAATGAAGGCCCCAGGCTGACCCTGAACCTGACACCATGGCAACCACGTCCTGCCTGAGGCGGACTCAGAGCATCCGTGGAAGAGGCACGCGACGCCTAGCTCCTCCCTACACGCTGCCCCGTGTCCCCGCGTGACCTCGTGGACCCGAGAGGCTGGAGGCAGACGGCTGCCGGGGGAGGACGGGGCCCGGTCTCCGGAGCCCGTCCACGCTCACTCCCCGCCCCAGCCCCAAGGTTTCTGGGCCCCCAGACCCTTCTCGGGGCGGGCGGGGAGGAAGCGCTGAGATGGCCCTGCTCAATGGGCTGTGAGTCATGTGCGTGGGGCGGCCGTGTGGGCGGTGAGGCGGTGGCAGGTGGCGGGTGGCGGGTGAGGGCCCGGCGGAGCCGGGATGAGCGTGAACCGCGCTGCGTGGAGTCTCACCGTCGTCCGCGGGGTCTCGGAAGGATCCCGACCGGATCATGCCCTTGGGTCTGTCGGCCAGGGACAGGGTGCTCCCCATTTGGGAGCCGCTGTACAGCTCGAAGGCCGCCTCGTGGGTGGGGATGCTGTTCGAGCGAGTGATTCTTGGCGTGGTGGCCGCCGAGGGGCTCACTGGAAGGACAGAGGGGGGGCGAGTGGGAGGGGGCGGGAGAAGAGGCAGGGTCACCGGCGCTCAGGGCCTCGGGGATGGGGCGCCAGGGCTGGGAGGAGGGTGGGGGAGGCAGGAGGAGGGGTGTGCGGGCCAGCGGGGTGGGGGTGGGGGGCACGGGCCCTAACGGACGAGGACCCTGCTGCTGTCTGTGGTGCAGCCTGCCCTGGAGGTGGCCCTTAGGCTGGGGGCCTGGCTCTTGTCCCGAAACCTTCACATCACGCGGATGTGCCCCGAAACACGGACGCTGTTCACTAACACACACAGGCGGGCAGGCCCGGCCAGCGTCGCTCAGTGGTTGAGCATCAACCTATGAACCAGGAGGTCACGGTTCGATTCCCCGTCAGGGCAACATGCCCGGGGTGTGGGCTCCATTCCCCCAGGGTGGGGCGTGCAGGAGGCAGCCGGTCCATGATTCTCTCTCATCACTGATGTTTCTCTCTCTCCCTCCCTCTCCCTTCCTCTCTGGAAAACAGAACAAAACAAAAAAACACACAGGAGACCAGACCAAGAAGACTCAGATCGGAGAGGTGCAAAGAGCCGGCTGGAGAAGGGTCTCAGCCAGGGGCACCCCGTGGGCGCGACGGGGCGGGGCCTCAGACCCCGCCCTGCCTGGGTCTAGGTCACCTTCACGCTAAAGCAGCAAGAAGCATGGCCTCCCTGCCCAGCATCCCCCGAGAGACGTCGCCCGAAGGAGCAGGTGCACGTCAGGGCGGGTGGGGCCCGTGGGGCCCCCTCCCCGCTGCCCCCTGCTGGGGCCACAGCCTCAGGGCTCACCCCACATGGAGCCCCCGCCCCAGCCGCTCAGGTTCTCTCCTGTGCCCCCGGCAGGTGGACGTCCGCCCCTGCACACGGGTCCATGCAGAGCAGGATGGACATGGCCGGACCCGGCGAGTGCGGACTGATCGCTGCCCAGCCCGGCCCCTCGGCCGGCAGCGTAAACCCGGTTCCCCGTGTGGCCCCGGGTGCAGACGGGACACGGGTCAGCCCCGCCCGCCCTCCATGGGTCATCCTGCCCCATCTCTGAATCAGAACCCTTCCTTCTCGCCCGGCTGGCGTGGCTCCGTGGCTGAGCGTCGACCTAGAAACCAGGAGGTCACGGTTCGATTCCCAGTCAAGGGCACAGGCCTGGGGTGTGGGCTCGATCCCCAGTGTGGGGTGTGCAGGAGGCAGCCGATCCGTGATTCTCTCTCCTCATGGATGTTTCTCTCTCTCTCTCTCTCTCTCTCTCCCTTTCTCTCTGAAATCAATAAAAAATATATTTTTAAAAAAGAGAGCCCTAACCGGTTTGGCTCAGTGGATAGAGCGTCGGCCTGCAGACGGAAGGGTCCCGGGTTCGATTCCGGTCAAGGGCATGTACCTTGGCTGCGGGCACATCCCCAGTGGGGGGTGTGCAGGAGGCGGCTGATTGATGTTTCTCTCTCATCAATGTTTCTGACTCTCTATCCCTTTCCCTTCCTCTCTGTAAAAATCAATAAAATATGTATTTTTTAAAAAAGTACAAACTCTTTAAAAAAAAAAAAAAAAGAGAGAGAGAGAGAGAATCCTTCCTTCTGGCCTGGCTTCAGAGAGGGTGTGGCCAGCAGGGGTCAGCCGGCTCAGCCCCGGGGGCAGGGTGGTGCTGGGCTAGCCCAGGCCGTGAGGGACCCTGGGCTTCTCGGGTCTGGAGGCAGATCGCGTCCTTGGTCCTTGGCCCTCAGCCAGCCGTCCCTCCTTCCTCCCTGCAGCCCGACCGCCCAGTGATGACGCCTGGGCGTGGGCTCCGCCCTGGCAGGGGCCGCCACGCCTGGGTCTGCGCTTCCCCGGCCTTCGTTCAGACCCCGCAGCTACGAGGACCCCCAGCGCCTGCCCGGGGGGCAGCTTGCCGGTCAGGATCTTCAAGACTTTGTCTCCGTCTCGTTCCGGGTGAATAGACTCAGGCACCGCGAGGCGACCCCCCCCCCCCCCCCCCCCCCCCCCCCCCCCCCCCCCGTGCCCCCCCCCCCCCCTGTGCCGGGCGCGAGGCTGCGACACTGACCGACGTTGGTGAGCTGGCCCTTGGCGCTCAGGGACAGGGGCAGCGCGGGCGGCGACGGCAGCTCGGCCTGGCCCTCGGGTTCGGGCAGCCCCCCGATGGTGTGGGCGTGCCGCATCTCCTTGGGCTCCTCCTGGGACTGGGGCTGGTACCTGTCGGACGGAGGCGGCGGGACGCGGTCTGGGCGACGGCCAAGGGGGGTCAGGGGGCGCTGGCATGGAGGCCCCGAAGTAGGACGAGGAGAAAGGGGAGCAGGGAGGGGGCCCCGAGGAGGGAACCACAGCGGGGGTGACTGGGCGAGCTCCCCAGGCCCTCACGAGGGGCTGCAGGACTCCAGGGCCCCGCCGTGGGGCGCACAGGGGGACTGAGGGGTGGGTGGGGGGCGTCAGAGCTCAGGACAGACCTCCTGGTCCCCGAAGGCCTGGAGCTGCAGGAACAGCGGAACCCCAGCTGTGTCCCGTGGTCACCCCTGTGGACGACCCTGAGGCAGCCAACTCTCCCCTCGACGTAGAGGGAGGAAAACCCCCGAGAGGCCGTGTGGCAGGACTGGGGTGCCCGGGACACAGGCGAGGGTGTGGCTCCCGGATGCCCACTTCTTTCTCCTCGGTCCCCAGGAGGGAACTCTGGCTCTGAGGGTGACCCAGGCACTGCAGTGGGGGGCAGGGCGCCAGGATTCCCCCGACATGGCTGGGGCCTGGGGAGGTCACCAGGAGCCCGGGCGGGCGGGGGGGCGGGCAGGCAGCAGGGTTACCTGAGCCCCTTCTTGGGCAGTGTGTTCCGATCCCGCTGGCCACTGTGGAGGAAAAGCAAGAGAAGCATGTGGGCCCCTCTGAGAGGCTCGAGGCCGGGGCCCTGGGTTCGAGGGACTTGAACGCAATCAGAACTGTCGGCCCCACTATGTCCACCAACAAAGGGAGGCGGCCCCCAACCTGAGAAATTCCTCTCAATTGTTCAATGCTTTCCTCTCGTCGGAAAGCAGGGTGTGGGAGCGACCGAGGTCACGCGATGGTGGATGGAACCAGGCCACGATGTCATAGAAATGATGTCATAGGAATGATGTCATAGAAAGCAAAGGATTTTTGGTAACAGGTCAAGCTAGCTATGTGATTTTTTTTTTTTTAAAGAAAGGGAGGAGGCAGGGAGGGAGACAGAGAGAGAGAGAGAGAGAGAGAGAGAGAGAGGGAGGGAGGGAGAGAGAGATATCAACGTGAGAGAGACACATCGATTGGTTGCCTCCCGCACGTGTCCCGGCCAGGGCTGGGGAAACTGCGACCGACCGAGGTACGTGCCCTCGACCGGGAATCGAACCCACGACCCTTCAGTCCTCGGGCCGACACTCTAACCACGGACCTACACCGGACAGGGCTAGCCGTGGATCTGGGTTAAGTCATCCGAGGTCCGGGGCACCGGTTTCCCTCTCGATAAGACACTCATTTAAAAACCAAACCACGTCCTCCCTCTCCCACGGATTTGGGGGGCAGATGGCATTACTTAATGTCGGTTAAAAAAAAAAATTCCAGCCAGGGCCGTACGGGTCCGTGGTTGAGCGTCGGCCTAGGAACTAGGAGGTCACGGTTCGATTCCCGGTCAGGGCACACGCCCGGCTTGCAGGCTCGATCCCCAGTGTGGGACGCGCAGGAGGCAGCCGATCCGTGATTCTCTCTCATCCTTGATGCTTCTCTCTCTCTGCCTCCCCCTTCTTCTCTGAAATCAGTGCAAATATACTTAAAAAAAAATAAAATTGAAAGTGGCCAGGTGGCTGCCACACCTGGGACCTCACCGCTGACACCTGGGGGACCCGGGACTCGGGACGGATTCAGACCGGGCTCTGCCACCGTCCACCCACCTGTCCACCTGCCCGGCGCGGGGGCTCCCGCTCCAGGCCAGCTCCTCCACCTCCTCCTCTGCGGGCACGGCCGGGGGCGCCGCTGGGGCGGGGCTGGGGGCGCTGCTGGCGAAGGCACCGGGCAGGCTCATGGGCATCTGCAGGGACTCCATGCTCCTGTGCAGGCCTGAGAGTTTGGGGTACATGCGGGGCTCCTTGGGGACACTGAAGGCGCTCATGAGCTCCAGGCCCTGGGAGAAGCTGGCGGAGTTGATATTGAGGATGGGGGCCGGGCTGGGGGTGAAGCAGGACGGGAGGGGGCCCCCGGCAGCCGCGCTGGCCGCGTGCAGCTCCGGGAGCTTCGGGGCGAGGGCGTCGCCGGCCGGCGGCAGGTCCAGGCTGTTGGAGTTGACCTTGTCCAGGTTGGCCAGCGAGGGCGGCTTGACAAAGCTCTTCACGGTGGCCCTGAGGCGGGACGAGAAAAGGAAATGTTTAGAATAAAGGCGTCAGAGGAGCCAGAGGCGGACAAGATGCTGGAGAAGTCCCCGTCCGATGTCCTTCCTGTCTGGCTTCGTGCTGAGTCTGGAGGCTTATCCCAATGACAGAGGCCAGACGGAAACCCGATATCTGGCTGGGGACCCCCTTGCGTCTTTTTTCTTTTTTTAAATATATTTTTATGGATTTCAGAGAGGAAGGGAGAGGGAGAAACATCCAGGATGAGAGGGAATCATGGATCGGCTGCCTCCTGCACGCCCCACATTGGGGATGGAGCCCACAACCCGGGCCTGTGCCCTGACCGGGAATCGAACCGTGACCTCCTGGTTCAGAGGTTGATGCTCAACCACTGAGCCACCCTGGCCTGGCCCCTTCGAGTCTTAAAGTGGGGACAGCACAGGTGTGTGATGACTGTGAATAAATGTATTGAAACCCCCCACACGGGTGCCGGAGACGGGTGCGGGCGGATGGGGAGCAGCACCCACAAGGGACTTTGAAGGCAGTTTTGGAAGAGGGAGGAGGAACTGGGACGCAGGGAGTTGGAGCAGAGGGACAGGGGCGGCGGCCAGGCCGGGCGGGTACCTGACGGGGGTCGGCGGCAGCTCGGCCAGCTTGGCGGCCGGCGGGAGGCCGGCCTGGTTCTTGGGCGTCGTCTCCGGGGAGCCGATGCTCTTCAGGGAGATGCTGTCCGCGTCCAGGGCCACGGCCTTGGCCTTGGCCTTCTCCTTCTCCCGGTCGGTCTGATTGACAGGGGCCGGCACGGCCCGCCCACCGGCCACCTTGGACGGCTCCTTCAGGCGCGAGGGCACGAGGCCGGGCTGCTTGGCGCTGAGCAGGCTGGGGTCGATGCTGCTGCTGACGGGGCGCGGCCCGGCCCGGCCCCCGGTCACGCTCATGGCGCTGGACTTGGCGGGCCGGGGCAGGCTGCGGTACTGGATGGCGGAGCGGGCGCCGGGCGCCAGGAAGCCGGGCTCGGGGCCGTTGGACACGTCCAGGCTGGTCTTCCGCCCGCCGACGGGCTTCACGGGGATGCCCGAGGACTTCTGGGTCTTGCCGAGCGTGGCGGAGCCGCCCGGCTGCATGACCGTGGCCGTGCCCGTGGCGGGCGGGGGCTTCTTGTAGCCGAAGGAGCCCGAGGCGGATGGCCGGGCGATGCCCGAGGGCGGCTTCTTGGCGTCGGCCAGGCGGTCCCGGCCCGCGTCCGAGGAGGAGCGCTGCAGGCCCGTGTTCCTCACGGCCAGCTTGCCCTTGTCCGCGGCCTTGCCTTCCGGTTTGCCTGTGAGAGGCAGGAGGGGAGGGGAGAGCAGGCGGGGTCAGTCAACAACATAAAGAGGCTTTTTTTAAAAAAAAAACTAAATACAGCCCTGACCCGTGTGGCTCAGTGGATAGAGCGTCGGCCTGCGGACTGAAGGGTCCCGGGTTCGATTCCGGTCAAGGGCATGGACCTTGGTTGCGGGCACATCCCCAGTGGGGGGTGTGCAGGAGGCAGCTGATGGATGTTTCTCTCTCATTGATGTTTCTGACTCTCTATCCCTCTCCCTTCCTCTCTGTAAAAAATCAATAAAATATATTTTAAAAAACCCCACACACCTAAATACATTTTAATTTATTTCAAGAGGAAGGAAGAGGGAGAGAGAGAAACATCCATGAGGAGAGAGAATCATGGGTCAGCTGCCTCCTGCACACCCCCTACTGGGGATGGAGCCCGCAACCCGGGCATGTGCCCCGACCAGAATCGAACTCGAAACCCTTCAGTCCACAGGCCGGTGCTCTATCCACTGAGCCACACCAGCCAGGGCTTCTTTCCTTTTTTAAAGGAAAATGCCTGCTTTGTTATTATTATTATTTATTTTAATTCTCACCCGAGGAGTGAGGAAGGAGGTTTTTCCCACTGATTTTTTTTAAGAGAAGGAAACGGAGAGGGAAAGACGGAGAGAGAGAGAAACACAGATGAGAGAGAGAGAGAGAGAGAGAGAGAGAGAGAGAGAGAGACATCGACTGGTCACCTCCCGCTCACACCCCGACCAGGGCTGGGGATTGAACCAGCGACCGAGCTCTGAGCCCTCGACCGGGAACCGAACCCGCATCCCGGGGGCCAGCCACCGCGGAGGGGAGGAGCCCCGGAGAGACAGGCCTCTCCCGTCCCGACCCAGTCCCCGGCTTACCCGCCACCTTGAGGGCGCTCTGGGCCGTGTGGGTGATGGGGGACGTGACGGCCACGGGCGGGGTCTTGCCCTTCTTCAGGGACCCGGCGTGGCCCAGGCTGATGGGCTTCTTCAGCTCCGCGACCTTGGCCACATCGTCGCCGCCGCCGCTCTCGGGCCGCTCCCGCCGCCACTTGGAGCCGCCGGGCTCCATCTTCAGGCTCCCGCTGTCGTAGTCCAGCTTCCGGGGCGCCTTCTCCTCCGACTCGCTGAACCAGCTCAGCCCGCTCTCCGCCAGGGAGCGCTTCTCCGAGTCCGTGCGCAGCTGCCGAGGAGACGAGGCGGGACGCGCGTCAGGGGACGGAGGGTGGACACCAGGGTGGGTGGCCACGGGGACTCCTGCGGCTGCTGGGGGGACTCCTATGACTGCTGGGGGGACTCCTGGCTGCTGGGGGGACTCCTATGGCTGCTGGGGGGACTCCTACGGCTGCTGGGGGGACTCCTATGGCTGCTGGGGGGACTCCTGGCTGCTGGGGGGACTCCTACGGCTGCTGGGGGGACTCCTGGCTGCTGGGGGGACTCCTACGGCTGCTGGGGGGACTCCTACGGCTGCTGGGGGGACTCCTACGGCTGCTGGGGGGACTCCTATGGCTGCTGGGGGGACTCCTACGGCTGCTGGGGGGACTCCTACGGCTGCTGGGGGGACTCCTGGCTGCTGGGGGGACTCCTATTGGCTGCTGGGGGGACTCCTCTGGCTGCTGGGGGGACTCCTGGCTGCTGGGGGGACTCCTATGGTTGCTGGGGGGCCCTGCTCCTCCCGGAGGCTTACGACCATCCAGGGTGCCCACCCACACCTGGGGGTCCAGCAGAAGACACCCCACACATCCGACTTGTTTCTTTTTTAAAAGATGAGCCCTGGCCAGTGTCGCTCAGTGGGTAGAGCGTCGGCCTGCAGACCAAAGGGTCCCGGGTTCGATTCCGGTCCAGGGTACGGACCTCAGTTGCAGGCTCCTCCCCGGCCCCGGGCCCAGGTCGGGGCGCGTGCAGGAGGCAACCCATCGATGTGTTTCTCTCACATCAATGCTCCTCTCTGTAATTCCCTCTCTCTTTCACTCTCTTTAAAAATCAATGGGAAAATATCCTCAGGGGAGGATTAAAAAAAGAAGAAACATCCATGATGAGAGAGAATCACTGACCAGCTGCCTCCTGCACGCCCCCCACTGGGGATGGAGCCCGAAACCCGGGCATGTGCCCTGACCTGGAATCGAACCCTGACCTCCTGGTTCATAGGTCGAGGCTCAAGCGGGCTGGTTTCTTTTCTCTCCCGTTGGAATAGCTCCACGTCGGTGCGGGCATGACCTCCGGGCACGGCTCCCCCCCAAGCAGCTGTCTCAGGTGACTGCGCAGGAACCTGGGGTGTCCCCCTGCCAGCTCGCAAAGGGCGTGGCCGAGGCACCCGGGACCCAGCCCCACAGAGCGGGCAGGAGCGTGCGCACACCTGCCCCAGGCCCGGCCCCGGCTGCCTCTCCCTGAGGTGTGGGGCCGGGGGTCTGCAAACTCACGCACCACGATGGTGGAGCTCCTGCGCGAGGCCGTGGGGGTTGTCGGGAGGGAGTTGAGCGAGGAGCTGGCGTTGAACTCCTCGGAGCTGAGGTTGTCGGAGGCATCGCTGAGCCCGCTGCTGATGGAGCTGCTCTCATCCCAGCTGCGGCGGGGGGGAGAGAGGTGTCAGTGGCCGGGGAGAGAGGCAGGACGCGGGGTTTTCACACATAGATGGAGAGAAAGCTTGGGGGTTAGGCCTGGGTTTGCAGGCAACTCTGCTGCGTGTGCCGGAAGCTGCCTCGTCATTTGGTGACGCTGTTTAGCGAAAGCAGCCGACGATCTGTTCTGGTAAAAGCAGCTGTTCTGTCCCCTCAACAGAGAGGTGGACGGGGATCAACCTAATTATACAAGCCAACCCCTGCTCCCTGCAAACAGCCTCCGTTCTTGTTTTCTTAATTGATCTCAGAGAGGAATGGGGAGGGAGAGATAGAAACATCCATGATGACAGAGAGTCATGGATCGGCTGCCTCCTGCACACCCCACAATGGGGATCGAGCCCAGCATCTGGGCGTGTGCCCTGACCGGAATCGAACCCTGACCTCCTGGTTCCTAAGTTGACGGTCTATCCCCTGAGCCACACCGGCCGGGGCATCCTATATAAAAAATTAACCTCCACCCAGGGCTGTAGGAACGGCAGATTCCCCCTCTGGCTCCCTCCCCCCCCCCCCGCCTCCGGGCACTGATGCCACGGTCTTGGGGACACGCCGGGTGCCCGTCTCCCCTGCAGGCGCGCACAGGGCAGTGCGGAGGCCAGGGCATCTGGACGCGGCTCTGTTTGTGTCAACGCGGACCCGTGGCCAGGCCACGGGCAGGCACACCCTCCCCGCTGGGAACGGCACGGATGCTCCGGCAGCTCGTGGCTAGCACTGGCCGCCCTCCCAGACTTCTCTCACGCGGTCCCCTCCCCACGGGCCAGGGCCAGCCATTCCACAGGCGTGAATGGCCCGGGCGTGCAGGCGGGCAGGGCGGACGCGCCGTGACCACATGGGGGAAAATCCTGCCTCTTCTCCAGGCTCTGGGGGGGTGGGGGGGTGATCAGGCTCGGACACGGAGTCGGCCTCCTTGTGTCTGGAATACCGGCGCCCGGTGAATCAGTAACCAGGGCACTGGCCGAGGGGTGGCAGGGCCCGGCGCCCGCAGCCCCGCACCATGACTCAGGGGCCGCGTGCTCCTCCGGCGACACAAGACCCCGGACCGCTCAGCCTGCCAGCGGCTCAGGCAGCGCTCTGCGGGACCCCGTGGATGCGACCCTATCAGCGGCCTCCGCACGGCTTACTGGGACCGCGGTGTGGGGATGGGTAATTGCAGGGTGGTGGGCTCGGACGGAGAGGTGAGGACGCCGGCAGACGTGAGAGGCTGTTTCCGAGCTGCGGCGGCGTCCGGGGCGGGCGGGGCGGACGGAGAGAAACAGCAGAGCACAGAGCCCAGACCCTGGCTCCGTAATTAGGACCAACTGTGGGCGAGGAGTGCTGACGCTGCGGCCGCGTGTTTGCCTTCTCTCCGGTTTCAGGGAGTTCCCGCCCGCCGCCGCCCCTCCCCCGCCTCTCACAGGGGAAGGGATGGGAACCAGGGCTTTTTCCTCGCTCGCTTCCCCCCCCCCACTTTTTTTTTTTTTTACAAAATTTTCTTTATTGAATTCAGAGAGGAAGGGAGAGATAGAAACATCCATGATGAGCCCTAACCCCGTGGTCGGCAAACCGCGGCTCTCGAGCCACATGCGGCTCTTTGGCCCCTTGAGTGTGGCTCTTCCACAAAACACCACGGCCTGGGCGGGTCTATGTTGAAGAAGTGGCGTTAGAAGAAGTTTACGTTTAAAAAATGTGGCTCTCCAAAGAAATGTCAGTCGTTGTCCTGTTGATATTTGGCTCTGTGGGCTAATGAGTTTGCCGACCACTGCCCTGACCGGTGTGGCTCAGTGGATAGAGCATCGGCCTGCGGACTGAAGGGTCCCGGGTTCGATTCCGGTCAAGGGCATGGACCTTGGTTGCGGGCACATCCCCAGTGGGGGGCGTGCAGGAGGCAGCTGACCGATGTTTCTCTCTCATCGATGTTTCTGACTCTCTCTCCCTCTCCCTTCCTCTCTGTGAAAAAATCAATAAAATATATTAAGAAAAAAAAAAAAAAGAAACACCCATGCTGAGAGAGAATCATGGACCGGCTGCCTCCTGCACGCCCCACACTGGGGATGGAGCCCACAGCCCGGTCATGTGCCCTGATGGGAATCGAACCCTGACCCCCTGGTTCTTAGGTCGACCGACGCTCCACCCCTGAGCCCACGCTGGCCGGCCGGGCGCAAACGGACAATTCTTAACAGTATTCACACGATCGTCTTTCACTCTGAACTAGCCGCTCATCGGGGAAGACAGTCACGGTGGCCACGCGAACTGTCTCTGCTCGGGCGAATGCGGGTTTCTCATCCAGCCTCTGACCCCGGCCAGATCTGGGACACTACACAAGGTCACCTCTCGTGCGAACCCCCTCTATCACCCCCCTCCCCCACCCAAAAAAACCCAGCCCCTACATTCTTTCCTGATGTAAAGATTTCCAATAACAGTGTACGCCTAGCCGTTAATAATGCGTTAATAATAGGTCCCGACATGTCAATTACGGCGGCCTCGGAGAATACGGCTTTGGGGGGGGGGGGGGGGGGGGCGGTTTGCGAGTCGCCAGAGGCAGCGGGGACGTCTCCTCGGACACGCACGCGGAGCGCAGGCCTCGGGGAGGGTTTTTCCGTGTCAGCCACACCATGACGTTGCCCTTCTGCGCCTCCCTGTCTCCCTCTTGACCAACCTTACAATTAAACACCCGCGGCGGGGCGCGTGGTCTTCCCTTACATTTCTAGAGAGCAAGAAGGATGGGGCAAGGAGGGGGGGATAGGGGGACGGGGGGCGCAAAGAAGGCAGCCCTAGAACTGGTTACCCCCAGCACTTCGTCGTAGGCGGCGACCCCGGCCTGTGTAACTTGTGAGGTTTCCTTCCTTTTTTTTAAAAAAAATATATATTTTATTGATTTTTTTACAGAGAGGAAGGGAGAGGGATAGAGAGTTAGAAACATCGATGAGAGAGAAACATCGATCAGCCGCCTCCTGCACACCCCCCACTGGGGATGTGCCCGCAACCAAGGTACATGCCCTTGACCAGAATCGAACCCGGGACCCTTCAGTCCACAGGCCGACGCTCTATCCACTGAGCCACACCGGCCAGGGCGAGGTTTCCTTTCTTGCCAACCGGCCCGTCAATGCTCACATCCCCCAAACCCTCAGAATAAGGATACTCATGCCCGGCCGGCGTGGCTCAGGGGTGGAGCGTCGACCTAGGAACCAGGAGGTCAGGGTTCGATTCCCCGTCAGGGCACAGGCCCGGGTTGTGGGCTCCATCCCAGCCGGGGGGCGTGCCGGAGGCGGCCGATCCATGATTCCCTCTCATCGTGGATGTTTCTATCTCTCTCTCCCTCCCTCTGCCTTCCTCCCTGAGATCAATAAAAAAAGAAAAGAAAAAGGAAGAAATCTCACGGAGGGGGAGTTGGCTTGTGCCTTTGATCCAGGTCTTAGGGAAGGCGGGCTCGCCCCTCTCACCCCGGGGGTGGGTGGGGGGCAGGGTCAGCGACCTGGTCCCGGTGGGACCTGTCCCTTTTAGAGGCCCCTCGCGCCTTCCTCTTCATCTCGAAATTAACTGCCTTCTTAGCGCCGCTCCTTCGTTCATGGATGGCTTCCTCTCCCCAGACTAGCCCTGTGAGGGCCCGAGAAGGTGTCCCCTCCGGAGCACCCAGGGCTGAATAGCACATTGTGCCTGGGGTCAAAGGTCGGCATCCGAGGAAACCCGCTCGGCCTGGTAAAAGACCTTCCTCCCCCCACCCCTCTCTCTTTATGGGGAGCCTCCCATGCACGGGAGACTGAACCCATCTCCCACCCACTCCAAAGCCTCGGACAAAAAGGAGAACAAAAAGGCATGCTAACTCCGAACCCCCAAGTGGCTGCCGGCGAAGATCTTACCGGAGGAAAAACAACGAACACCATGCAGGTGTTCAAGGTTAAAAAAAAAACCTAAAAAAAAAAACCCACAAAAAGGAAACACTCCCTGCCCCAGGCAGGACATCCTGGCCACGAAGGGTGAACGGAGGGGAAAAAAAAAATAACAGGGAACCGAACAGATGTGGACGTCCCTGCCGGTGTGGCTCCGTGGGCAGAGCACCGGCCTGTGGACTGGAGGGTCCAGGGTTCGATTCCGGCCAAGGGCACGTACGTCGGGTGCAGGCTGGATCCCCGGCCCGGCTCAGGGGCGCGTGCGGGAGGCAGCCCATCGACGTGTGTGTCTCTCTCTCATTGATGTTTCTCTCTCTCTCTCTGTCTTTCCCCCTTCCCTTCCACTCTCTCTGCAAAATCATTTGGAAGAAAAACAAAAAAATCCTCGGGTGAGAATGAACAAAAATGAGTAAGTAAGCGTATTCACGAGTAGAAACAAATACAGACATAAATTATAAAAGACAAAAATGGACTTGGAGTCTGGCTGGGTGAACGCCTAGCCTACCCCACAGGACACCAGCCCTTCCCCAAGCTCGGCCTGCCCCCTCCCGTCCCCCAGGCTGGGAGGGAGAACCGTCTTTGTGATGTGAAAAGAGGTGTCTTTGGGGGGGGGGGGGCACAGGGAGGGTTGGGAACAGCAGAACTGACTGGCTAGGAACCGACGCTGGGTCTCCTGGGCGACTCAGAGTGGAAACCTGGGTTCTAAGGCTTGACGATCCGCGTGGGGGCTTTTGGCCTAATCCTTAAAGAAGTTAAAAAAAAAAAAACCCAGGAAGACTGAAATGAAAATAAAAGAGAAAGTTCATCCAAATCCGACCGTCTTGTTTCTGGGGAAGGTGCCTCAGGCTACAGACAGCAACACAAACACGTCTCCCGTCCGTCCGCTGCGTGCACTCCTAACCCCCCCCCTCGGCTTAGAAGGGGCCTGGCAGCGCCCCCCCGGCCCCGTTTCCCCCACCCCAGCTTCCGGGTGAAAG
The DNA here is from genome assembly GCA_025583905.1 of Ia io. Taxonomy (NCBI): domain Eukaryota; kingdom Metazoa; phylum Chordata; class Mammalia; order Chiroptera; family Vespertilionidae; genus Ia; species Ia io. Next base: position 17,471,597 of record JAJQQW010000024.1, on the reverse strand, counting down.
CTGCTGAAAACCTATTTTTAAACATCACGCCGTCGAGGGATCCGCAGGATCAAACCTTGTCGTGCAGGTCGGTCCTGGAGGAGGATTTAAAATAAGCCCCGGGCAGACGTGCTGAGCCCCGGGAAAGAGAACCTCACGCGTGTGTGCGGGAGCGCGGGTTCGGTTTTACGCGGCCACTCTGTTTCAGGAGCTGCGACCGGACCGGCGCCAAAGAGCTCACGGGGACAAGGCAGCGGGTACCTGCGGTCCGTCCCCAGCGTCTGGTCCTATCACAGGCCGCTTCTGCCTCGGCCTGGAGCCCTCTGCCCCGGGGGCCTCTGAGGGATGAGCAGGTCTTGTTCCCCCCCCCCCCCCCCCCCCCCAGGCGCTCTGGACAGCCTAGATGCCTGCACCCCCGGTTTCCTGCCTAGAGGATACAGGAGGATGAACAGAAGGAGAGTGGGGTCTCCAGTAGCGACCAGACCAGGAACTCTGGAGCCAGCCTCCCTGGATGGTGCAGAAGTCCCGGGCACGGGGTGCAGGGCAGGGGGTGCAGGCAGCCAGCCAGCTGCTTCCGGCGAGTGGAGGGACCGAGCGCTGATCACAGCTCAGCTCACCCAAAGCTGGTCATGGAGAGACTGGGGGGCAATGAAGCCATCCACCCCGACACCTCACACCTCCAGCGGCCTCCTGGGGCGCTGAAAGGAAGCCCGTGCCTTCAGGGAGGGGGTCTCTTTGATCCCCCCCGCCCCCCGTGGGCCCCAAACGTCCTTTTCACAAGGGAGGTTTAGCGCTGCCCCCAGAGGAAGGTCTGGGCTGAGCCGTCGTCCTCTCTGAGGCCTGAAGCCAGGGTCGTTACATTTTATAGCCGACCCCGGGCAATTCGACCCCGGGCAATTCGAGGGCTGACCTCCACTTTAACAACATCCCTGCCGAATGCCAACAATCCTGAGCATCCGGCCTGGAAGGGAAGGGAACCACAGGCCCCACCGGGGCTCCACCCCACCCCACAGGCGAAGGCAGGGTAGGTGTCATGCGGCCTGTAATGGGCTACGGCAGGCAGGTCCCCACCTGGGCGCACCTGCCCAGGGACCTGTTTCCAGTAAGGAGCCGGGTGATTGGCCCCAGGACAGGCACAGTGCAAAGCCTGGGTCTCCTGGGGTGGGGCGGGGTGGGGCGGGGCGGGGCGGGGAGGAGCAGAGGAAGGGGGCGGGGAGAAACCCATTCGACAGAAATGGTGGCCTAACCTAGACAAGGCTTGGGGGAAGGAAGGTGTGATGGGCTGGGAAAGGGGGTGGGGTGGGGGAGTGGGGGGCAGGGAGAGCACGGGGGCGGGAGAAGTACAGCCCATGGTAACTTTCCTTGGGCACCCCCAGTTTGATCTGAAGGAGGTTCTGGCTGCAGAAGTGGGGAGGTCGAGAATGGCCCCTCTCTCCACCTTCTCCAGGGCCGGCTGACTCAGGGCTCAGCTCCGGATGGATCTCACTAAAAGTAAGACACCCCCACGCCCCTTTCCCGCAGAACTCCCTAAATAAACCTATTCTCGGCCCACAAACTGGTTCCTCTCGAAGACATCCCAGACTGACTCCAAGCGTCCCACGTCCCATTCCACAGGGGGCCGCAGCCCTAGCCAGTGTGGCTCAGTGGACAGAGCATCGGCCCGAGGACCGAAGAAGGGTCCCGGGTTCGACTCCGGTCAAGGGCACGTCCCTCGGCTGCAGGCTCAATCCCCAGCCCCAGGTCGGGGTGCATGTGGATGTGTCTCTCTCTCACATCGATGTTTCTCTATCTGCCTTCCTTCCACTCTAAGAAATCAAGGCAGACGCGTCCTGGGGTGAGGATTAACCAAACAAACAGAGCCGGGGTGCTGCCCTCTGTCCTACTGGGTGGGGACCCACAGTCGGGGCCAGCAGGACTCCGGCTTCCAAGGAACTCCCCCTCCCAGGCCAGGCCCACTTCTCCGGCTCCCACGTGGGGCCTGGGAGAGACCTGGGTCCCCTCCAAGGGAGCCTGGAGCGGGCGGGTGACCGACCGGGTGCAAGCCTGGGCTCCTGAGGTGTGAGTGGTCGCAGCCCCATTCGCTCCCTCACCCCACTTCCCGCAGCCACAGGCGGGGCAGACCCAGGCCAGAGGAGGGGGTGTGGGCACTGGGGTGCAAGGAAGCTCCCAGAAAAACCAGGAAGCCACAGCTCTCTTCCTCGGGCCGCAGGGACCCCTCATCCCCTACTCCACGGGGAGCCTTGTGCAAAGTCCTCACCTCTCAGGGCTGGTCTGCCCTCCCGCCCCAGGGCACCCCAACCCCCCCAGGTCCCCCCATCTTTTCCCAGAGCCCATTCCCAGGCCCACTCCCTCTCGAAAGGATTCCATGGGGGGAGGGGGGGTCACAAACCCAACACCACGCCCCTCGGGTCTCCCCTTCTCCCCCCACCTCCTCGTTTCAGCCCAGGAGGCACCCAGAGCTTCCGGGGTGAGGGGAGCCATCGCTGAGCGGGTCAGCAGGGGCTGCACCCCCTCCTGGAGATCGCCGGGTCCCCGGCACCCCCCACCCCCCACCCCCCACCCCCACGCTCTGCCGGCAACCACCCAAGTTCCATCAAGTTGTGCCATTGTCTCAGCTCCTCCCCGGCTCTGGGGAGTCCCAGCGAGGCCTCGCCTTCCCGCTCCCCGATCCGCCCGGAGCCCCCCGCCCCCCCGTCCCCCCGCACGCGCCGACCCCGTCCCCAAATGCCCCAGCCTCGTGCACGCACCTGGGAGGCCGCTGCCCCCCGCAGCCCCAGGTCAGAGGGGATCCCCTCCCCCCAGGCTGCAGCCGCGGGGGCGCGGGGGGTCCAGGTGGGGGGGCTGCAAACCCGACCCCCCAGGACCGGGTCCCGGTGGGCGCGCGGGGCTCACCTGCGGGGGAGGCGCAGGGCCCTCCGCGCCCGGGGCGGGGGCGGGTGCAGCATCCTCCCGGCTCCGGCCGTTCCGGGGGCGCCCGGCCCCGAACCGCCGAGCCCGAGCCCGCGCGCCGGGGACCGAGGTGAGCGCCGGCCACGCGGAGGCCGAAGCCGAGCTCGGCCGGCCCCGCCCCCTCGGCCGGCCCCGCCCCTCGGCCCCGCCCCGCCCCGCCGCCCTTAAAGGCACAGCGCCCCGTTCCCGTCTCTCTGGCTCCACCCCGGGCCCACAGCGTGCGGGCCCTTTAACGCCCGGGCAGGTAGACAAAGAGACGCCGCAACCCGGGGGCCCTAGAGCTGGGGTGCGGCGGGGTTGGGGGGCCATGACCCTCGACCATCAGGGGTGCAACGGGGGGCCGGATGCCTCCACCCGAGGAGCTGTGGGCGGGGTGCAGCGGGACCAGGAGCGGAAGGGCGATCCTCGGGAGGGAGCCGGGGTGCAGCGGGCCCCGGTTGGGAGCTAGGGGTGCAGCAAGGCAGGGAGCCCCGATCCTCCGGTGCCGGTGCCGGTGCAGCGGGTGCAACGGGGTCCCAGAGCCGGGGTGCAGCTGGGCGGGGCCTCCACCCCCATCTGGGCCAGTTAACCCCGGAGATGCCAGCGGGGCACAGAGGTGGAGGCCCCCTGGGTGCCCCCCCTCCAGGGCTTCCTCCCAGCTGCCCCCCGTCCCTCTCCAGGCTTGGGAAATGAGAATAAATGCAGGGAGCCAGTCCTGCCCCCCCTCCAGGGCTTCCTCCCAGCTGCCCCCTGTCCCTCTCCAGGCTTGGGAAATGAGAATAAATGCAGGGAGCCAGGCCTGCCCCCCCACCCAGGGCTTCCTCCCAGCTGCCCCCCGTCCCTCTCCAGGCTTGGGAAATGAGAATAAATGCAGGGAGCCAGTCCTGCCCCGGCGCCTGACCTGCCCAGAGGCTGAAGGCGAGGCCGGGTGCCTCTGGCCAGAGGCTGGCTCGGGGGTCTCCCCACCCAGGGAGGGGGATGCCACCCACCTCCTACAACCTCAGGGGTGCGGCCCAGCGTTTCTCCAGCGCCTGGGACTGGACACTGGGTGCCAGATGTGCGTGGGGGGAGGAAATATAGCTCACACCAGCAAGAGGGTCTGTGCCTCCGTCCAGGGGGCACTTCCAGCTGGTGGTGGGAAAGCGTCCCTCCAGGAGGAGGTTTTAGTCAGAGCGAGAAGAAAGGGATCCGTGCCCAGCCCGGGTGGCTCCGTGGTTGGGCGTCGATCTATGAACCAGGAGGTCACGGTTTGATTCCCGGTCAGGGCACAGGCCCGGGTTACAGGCTCCCACGCGGGCCGGGGCGTGCCGGAGGCGGCCGATCCTCGTGGATGTTTCTCTCTCTCTCTCTCCCTCTGCCTTCCTCCCCGAGATCAATTAAGAGAAAAGAAAAAGGAAGAAATCGCACGGAAGGGGAGTTGGCTTGTGCCTTTGATCTAGGTCTTAGGGAAGGCGGGCTCGCCCCTCACCCCGTGGTGTTGGATTTGTGACCCCCATCCCCGCTCCTGGTCCTGCTGCACCCCACCCACAGCTCCTAGGGTGGAGGCATCCGACCCCCGTGAAGAGGGTGAATAGCACGTTGTGTTACAAACACCTGTTACAGGCTCCCCAGTGTGGGGCGATCAGTGATTCTCTCTCCTCGTGGAGGTTTCTGTCCCCGTCTCCCTTCCTCTCTGGAATCAATAAAAATATTTTTCTTTTCTTTTTAATATATATATTTTATTGAGTTTTCGCAGAGAGGAAGGGAGAGGGATAGAGAGCTAGAAACATCGATGAGCGAGAAACATCGGTCAGCTGCCTCCTGCACACCCCCCACTGGGGATGTGCCCACAACCAAGGTCCATGCCCTTGACCGGACTCGAACCCAGGACCCTTCAGTCCGCAGGCCGACGCTCTATCCACGGAGCCACACCGGTTTCGGCTCAATAAAAATATTTTTAAGGAGTGGGGCCCAGTAGCCGGGTCCAGGTGGGGGGGGCTGCAAACCCGACCCCCCAGGACCGGGTCCGGGTTTGGAAGCACCGATGACACCCACAATTTCTTTAAGCCACAGAAACACGGCGATGGCATTGCTACAAAGCTCCCCCTACCCCTCCACCCGTCCCCCGTCCCAAGCACTGAACTCAGACGCCCTCGAACCACCCTGGGCAGCGTTCTCTGGGCTGGTCCGTGCCCCCAGCCCTTACCACCCCGCTCCCACGCCAGCCTGGGGCTCAGGAAGGAGGTTTGGAGGGTCGGAGGCACAGCGCGGGGTGGGGGCGCAGGAGATGCCCAACGCGGTGTCCCAGAGCGCCGCCGTGTCCAGAGCGCGGCCCGAGTCCAGCTGCGTCTCCGGGAGCCCCGGGCCAGCTGGAGAAAGGGGCCGCCCCAGCTGCGTTCCCGCTCTACAAATATTTACACGACCTCTGAGGAGGCCTGCCTCCCCGCCCCCCACCCCGCAGCGGGGGCGGCAGAGAGGACACCTCCCGCACCAGACAGAGAGCTACTGTTTCAGGCCAGCTCAGCATCCTCCACCCTCCCTCCAGCCTCAGGGTCTCTGTGCGGCTCTGAGAACAGGGGGCAGATGGGACGACGGGGACGGAGACAAGGGAGAGGCTGATTCTGCCACAAGGACCGAGGGACCCTGGGCTCTGTGCGCATGTGCATGTGTGTGAGTGTGCACGGTTGTGCATGAGTCTGTGTGGGTGTGTGCATGCGTGTGCACGTGTATGAGTGTGCACAGGTGTGCCTGTGTCTGTGTGGGTGTATGCATATGTGGTCGTGTGTGCAGGTGTGCAGGTGTCTGTGTGGGGGTGTGCATGTGTGTGCACGTGTATGAGTGTGCACAGGTGTGCCTGTGTCTGTGTGGGTGTATGCATATGTGGTCGTGTGTGCAGGTGTGCAGGTGTCTGTGTGGGGGTGTGCATGTGTGTGCACGTGTATGAGTGTGCACAGGTGTGCCTGTGTCTGTGTGGGTGTATGCATATGTGGTCGTGTGTGCAGGTGTCTGTGTGGGGGTGTGCATGTGTGTGCACGTGTGTCTGTGACCTTCGAGCTCAGGTCCCTGGGCTGGAAGCAATGATTTAGAGCAGGCGGAGCACGCACTGCTCCAGGCTCTCCATCCCCGAGCTGCATCTCTGACCTCAGGGCCTCTGACCTCAGGGCCTCTGACCTCTGGGCCTCTGACCTCTGCATCTCTGGCCTCTGCGTCTCTGACCTCTGGGCCTCTGACCTCTGAACTCTGACCTCTGGGCCTCTGACCTCTGCATCCAAACGGAAACACAGTCCCCTTTGAGCCTCGGGGCCCCTCTCAGCAGCCGGCCTGGCCTCCAGGGTGGAGCACCCCTTCCCTCTCCTCCGTGACCCAGGAGTCTCCTTTCCAAGCTGCCGGGTTCTCTCTGGTCCCAGAACCCTCTTCTCCCCAGACCTGCCAGGCAGACCCTTTGCAAACATGTCCGACGCCACCGCTCCCTCCTCGAAACCTGCCCGTGGCCTCCCCGCTCGCTCAGAAGGAACGTACAAGACGCCCGGCTCCCTCGGACCTCACTCCGACCCCTCTCCCCTAACCCGGGCTCCAGCCACGCCGGCCTCCCTGCAGGGCCCTGAGCACGCGCCCACCCTCACCACAGGGCCTTTGCACGTGCCGCCCTGTGCAGAGACGCCTCCCCCGACCCCATCTCCAAGAGCCCTGCCCGGCCCCCGGCCCCTCCCTGCCCGTCTCCCCGCAGCACCGCCTACTCGACCGACCGCGTGACTTCTGGTGACAGCGCTGATAAGCTCTGGCCTCCTCGTCCAATAACACTCAGCGCAACCTCAGCGTCCCGGGAAGCCCACCCCTGAGCCTGTCCACATGGCGGGTCGCCCTGCCCTGGCCCTGTCATCAGACCCAGGGGGGCCGAGACAGAAGCCAGATCGCGGGGCAGAGGGAGGCGAGACAGAAAGGGGACGAGGAGAAGAGAGGCCGGGGGTGAAGATCTGTCCGTGGCGCAACCTGGAGATGCCTAGCAGGGACCGGGGACGAGAGAGACCCTTTCTGCCTGGCCGGTGTGGCTCAGGGGCTGAGTGTCGACCTATGAACCAGGAGGTCACGGTTCGATTCCCGGTCAGGGCACAGGCCCGGGTTGCGGGCTCGATCCCCAGTGTGGGGCGTGCAGGAGGCAGCCGATCCATGATTCCCTCTCATCATGGATGTTTCTCTCTCTCTCTCCCTCTCCCTTCCTCTCTGAAATCAATAAAAGTATATTAAGAAAAAATAAATAAAAGAATAGATCAACAGCCCTGACCGGTTTGGCTCAGTGGATAGAGCGTCGGCCTGCGGACTGAAGGGTCCCGGGTTCGATTCCGGTCAAGGGCATGTACCTTGGTTGCGGGCTCATCCCCAGTGGGGGGTGTGCTGGAGGCAGCTGATTGATGTTTCTCTCTCATCCATGTTTCTGACTCTCTATCCCTCTCCCTTCCTCTCTGTAAAAAATCAATAAAAAATATATATATATATATTTTAAAAAAGCACAAAGAAGCAGGGGCTCTCGGGTCACTCACGGGTCGATTTCCAACAACAACAACAAAATATTTAAAATAAAATAAAATCTAGATGAGGACTTTCATAGGTTGGTTTTCCAGGAGTAGCATCTCTGGAGCGCCCAGTGCGTACAGCACGATATTCTATCTTCTATTTATTTATTTTTTTGCTAATTCTCACCCGAGGATATTTTCCCATGGATCTCTAGAGAGAGTGGGGAAAAGGAGGAGGCTTACGATTCAAGAGGAGCAACCGTGGGCGGACAGGCAGGTGAGCTGGGGTGGGCGGGGGGGGGGGGGGGGGGAGGGCCACACCCATCTCCTCAACCTCACGCACATCTCCCGCCTGATTGTCAACCAAATTGTATGTCATCCAACTCAGTGAGCACCCGGCAGGCAGCGCGATTGTAGGTTACTAGGACACCGGGGAGGAGGGGCCGCTCCACACGCACACAGCTTCCGCCTGCATCCGTTGCCCTGGCAACCAGCATCCCTCCAGCGGGCCCCTCTGGAATACCTGGCTCCCTCCCGCCTTCCGCCAGCCCTGCTGGGTCTGAAGGGGCCACAGCCACGAGGCAGCCGGATCCCACACCGACTGGGGGGGGGGGGCGGGGGTGTGCTACCGTCCTTCTGTTTTAAGAACGAAGGGGTGTTTCCAGAGGTGGGGGTCACAGAGAGTCTGACTCTACACCCGCCTTCTTTTCCTTCCCACCTTCCCTCTTTTTTTTTTTTTTTTTTTTTAAATATTTTTTTTGTTGATCGAGAAAGGAAGGGAGAGGGAGAGATAGAAACATCAATAATGAGAATCACGGGTCGGCTGCCTCCTGCACGCCCCCTACTGGGGGTCGAGCCCAGAACCCAGACAGGTGCCCTGACCCGGGAATCGAACCCTGACCGCCTGGTTCAGAGGTCAATGCTCAACCACGGAGCCACGCCGGCCGGGGGCCATCTCCTTCCCTCCCTCCCTCCATGTATTTATTTTTTTTACTTATTTATATTTTTATTGATTTCAGAGAGGGAGAGAGAGAGAGAGAAACATCTACTGGGGATCGAGCCCGAAACCTGGGCATGTGCCCTTGAGCGGAATCGAACCCAGGACCAGGCCGACACTCTATCCACTGAGCCACACCGGCCGGGGCCATCCCCCTCCTTTTATTTATTTATTTATTATATATTTTACTGATTTTTTTACAGAGAGGAAAGGAGAGGGATAGTCAGAAACATCGATGAGAGAGAAACATCGGTCAGCTGCCTCTTGCACACCCCCAACTGGGGATGTGCCCGCAACCCAGGCACATGCCCTTGACCGGGATCGAACCCGGGACCCCTCAGTCCGCAGGCCGACGCTCTCTATCCACTGAGCCACACCGGCCGGGGCCATCCCCCTCCTTTTAGATCTGATGCGATTCAAGGGCAGAAACTGTTTCCTTCCTGGATCGAACGTTGGGGCCTCCCCAGCGTGGCCCCCACCCCGCCTGTGCCCCAAGCCTCGCGTTCCACGGGCCACAGCCAGGCCCGGTCCAGCTGCCCCGGGGGGGCCGCCCAGAGCGCTGCCGGGGAAGGGAAGACCAAGGCAGAAGCCAAAGAAACTCTTCTCCTGCTCGTCCGAAGTCAGAGGGCGCCCCTCTCCTTGACAAACCCCCACGCCCAGCCCCCACGCGAGCGGATTCCTGCGGCTGAAGGTGGGTGGGCACGTCGGGGTCCCCCTCAGGAGGGTGGGGGCAGCAGAGGCCCGGCGGTGTCCCTTTAAGGCCTGGGCTCCCTGACTCGGGGAGCACAGAGCCAGCCTGGGAGGAGGCAGGGGCCTCCGGTTTATTTTATTTGACATTTTTCAACGTCAGGGCACTTCAGAGCCAAAGAGGAAACGATTCGCAGCTGCTCCAATGCCCCAGGCACAGTTCAAGAGGACAGGCTGGGGCGGGGGAGATGGGATGGGGGGGGGGGGGGGGGGGGGGCCGAGGGGGGGAGCCTGGGACATCCAGCCGCACACGGAACAGGGAGCCACTGGAGGAGCCGCAAGCCCGCTGTCCCCAACCCGCCCCCCCCCCCACTTCCACCCCCAGCCTCTTCCCGAAGCCGCCTGCTCGGCCGGCAGGACGTGGCAAGAAACACGCAAAGTGATGAACAACAAGGACCTAGAACCAAGAGTACCCAGCAAAGCGCTCACTTTTTAAAAAAATTTTTAACAGGTTTTCATTGATTTCAGAGAGGAAAAGAGAGGGAGAGAGAGAAACATCAATGATGAGAGGGAATCATCGATCGGCTGCCTCCTACTGGGGATCGAGCCCACAACCCAGGCATGTGCCCTGGCCGGAATCGAACCCGGGACCCTTCAGTGTGCAGACTGATGCTCTATGCACTGAGCCAAACCAGTTAGGGCTCAACAATAAGCATTTTTTTTAAAGAGAGAAAGAGAGAGAGAGAGAGAGAGAGAGAGAGAGAGAGAGAGAGAGAAGGCACCTGCTGGCTTGTCTAAGGCCCCGTGGCCCTTGGCTGATGAGCACGCGACTCTGACCAATGTGAGTGGCGCCCCTTGGAGGTGTGCAACCTGTCGGTACTGCCGCTGGCTCAGCCTGGGACCCTGCCCCTCCCCCTGGGGAGCTGGGGCACAGCCACCCAGACTGCCATTTGCACAGACAGACATGGAGACTTTGGGGGGGGGGGGGGCGGGGGTTAACCCCTAGTTAGAGCAGGGGAGAGGGCGAGGGGAGGAGGTGCGGGGAGAGGGCCCGGGGCGGGCTGGCTGACCTCCTTCCCCTCTGGGCACACGTCCTGCTGGACCCCGTGCCTGCGTCCAACCCCGTGGGGGCCGACCTCCCTCCCGTTCTGACCCGGGTGCTGGGATGGGGGGACAGACGGCTGCAGACCTTATCTTATTATCACTTTTTAATTATTGCCTTTTTGCGAATCCTCACCCGAGGATATTTTCCCATTGACTTTTAGGAAAAGTGGGAGAGAGAGGGAGAGACAGAGAGAAACATCGATGTGACAGAAACACATCGGTGGGTTGCCTCCTGCACGAGCCCCGACCAGGGCCCGGGCTGGGGAGGAGCCTGCAACCGAGGGACGTGCCCTTGACCAGAATCGAACCCGGGACCCTTCGGTCCGCAGGCCGGAGCTCTGTCCACTGAGCCAAACAGGCCAGGGCCACACCTTATCTTCTTTAGATTCCAGACCTGACTATTTTTAGAAAAACAAATTCCTCTTCTCTTTTTCAGGAGGTAAAAGTGTCCGAGCTGTCACCCAGGACACTCCGCAGCCAGGTCGAGGTTGTCTATAGTGTCACCGCGGCGGACGGTGTCAGGCGGTGATCCACGTAGGTGCCAACTTTTAAGTGGATCGTGGACAATTGGACAGCTTCCAGGGGCGGGGGGGCGGGGGGGCGGGGCGGGGGGGACTGGGACGAGCATGAAACACCGGCTCACTTAAGAAAATATGAAAATAGCCCGGCTGCCCCTCCCGCCCCCTCCTGCCTGGCTCCACCTCGGAGCACAGGGGGCGCGGCCGGCTCCCCGAGAGCCCCAGCTGCAGGCCGGCCAGCTGAGCCGAGTGCGAGGGAGGTCTGAGGTCGGGGCCTGGGATTTACGGACCATAAACAACCCCAAATGCGTCAGCTGTTTTGCTCGGAGCAGCCCGCTCCGCTGGACAGCCCCGCCTGGTCCCTCCCGGTCCATCCCCGGACGGGAGCAGTGGGTGGCCTGAGATTTCTTCTCACAAACGTGGAGGTTTTCCTGGGGAGAAGGAGTCCCTGCCGCAACCCGTGCGGTCCCTCGGAAGGGAAGGAAGAATGGAAAGCGTCTCAGCCAGCACCTCTTTCTTCCCATCCGCCCCACTCCCTCCCGGCTGTCACCCCGTCTTAGTGGCTCCACAAACCCCACCCCGTCCACTGGGGCAGAAAAAGATTACGATGAGCCCGGCCGGCGTGGCTCCGGGGTTGAGCGCCGACCTATGAACCAGGAGGTCATGGTTCGGTTCCCCATCAGGGCACAGGCCCGGGTTGTGGGCTCGGTCCCCAGTGTGGGGCGTGCAGGAGGCAGCCGATCCACGATTCTCTCTCATCACTGATGTTTCTTTCCCTCTCCTTCTCCCTTCCTCTCTGAAATCAATAAAAATATATTTAAAATAAAAGAAAGATCAGAAGATGAGGGTCCCGTGGAGCAAGGACCAGGCAGAGGGTTTACAGGCTGAGGCAGGGGCAGGAGGGCACAGGACAATCGGCGGAGGAGCAGACATTGGGGGTGGGGGGTGGGAGGAACTGGGTAAAACGGGGACAGGGGCTGGGAACCCGGGAGGAGGCGGTGCAGCTGCGACCCCTTCGCTCACCCACACTTTCTCTCCTTAGCAGCCTCTCGAGACAGACAGACGGGGGCTTATCACCCTCTTCGCACAAACGGGGCAGCAGGTGAGGTCGCCCAAGGTCCACGCGGAAGCGCTGGGACCAGCCCTCTTTCCAGGGCCCCTCCCACCTGCCAGCCTTTTTTGAAGGTCAAGGGCTAGGGCGGGGACACCATAGAATGACAGCCACAGGGGCCAATGAGAGGAGGCATCAGCCCCAGAGAACACAGAATGACAGCCAGGGGGGCCAATGAGAGGAAGCATCAGCCCCAGAGAACACAGAATGACAGCCAGGGGGGCCAATGAGAGGAGGCATCAGCCCCAGAGAACACAGAATGACAGCCAGGGGGGCCAATGAGAGGAGGCATCAGCCCCAGAGAACACAGAATGACAGCCAGGGGGGCCAATGAGAGGAGGCATCAGCCCCAGAGAGCACAGAATGACAGCCAGGGGGGCCAATGAGAGGAGGCATCAGCCCCAGAGAACACACAATGACAGCCAGGGGGGCCAATGAGAGGAGGCATCAGCCCCAGAGAACACAGAATGACAGCCACAGGGGCCAATGAGAGGAGGCATCAGCCCCAGAGAACACAGAATGACAGCCGGGGGGGTCCAATGAGAGGAGGCATCAGCCCCAGAGAACACAGAATGACAGCCAGGGGGGCCAATGAGAGGAGGCATCAGCCCCAGAGAACACAGAATGACAACCACAGGGACCAATGAGAGGAGGCATCAGCTCCAGAGAACACAGAATGACAGCCAGGGGGGCCAATGAGAAGAGGCATCAGCCCCAGAGAACACAGAATGACAGCCAGGGGGGCCAATGAGACGCTGGCCCTGCCCACCACACCCAAGTCTAGAAGGACCAAGTGCATTCATTTCAGGGGCGATCAAGACCAGCACACGGAGGCCTCCCTGTCTCAGCACAGCAGACACATGCGGGATCCCGCCCCACAGGACCCTCTGTGCCCCCCGCCCGCCCCCCGCAGAGCGGCCCGCCCTCACCCGGTGGTGATGTCCTCGTCCTCGGTCAGGGTCTTGCCCATGAGGTCGCTGTCGCTCATGTAGCCGGACTTGAGGTCGGCGTCGTCGGCGTCCAGGCGGGAGATGTGGGTGAGCTTGCTGGGGCTGCGCATGGGCATGGTGTGCGCGTAGTGGGCCCGCTCCCCGTGCATGTACCAGGCGGGCGGCCCCTCCGAGCGGCAGCCCCCGCCCACCGAGGGCGCGTCGCCCGCCTGCAGCCGCGGGCTGGCCTGGCCGTAGCGCCAGGACAGGGGGGACGAGCGGTTGGAGAGGCTGGACACGCTGCGGGGGTTGGCGTCGTCGCTGTCGTAGCAGGTCATCTCCAGGGAGCTGGGCGGGGCAGAGGGCACGGTTCACTGGGGGCAGAGCCGCCTCCTGCCCCCTCAGCCTGCTCCCCAGAGCCCCCCACCTGCCCCAGGCCGCCTCCTCCGGGAGGCCCTCAGCCTGCCCTAGGCCACCACCTCTGGGAGGCCCTCAGCCTGCCCCAGGCCGCCTCCTCCGGGAGGCCCTCAGCCTGCTCCCCAGAGCCCCCCACCTGCTCCAGGCCACCTCCTCCGGGAGGCCCTCAGCCTGCTCCCCAGGGCCCCCCACCTGCCCCAGGCCACCTCCTCCGGGAGGCCCTCAGCCTGCTCCCCAGGGCCCCCCACCTGCCCCAGGTCACCTCCTCCCGGAGGCCCTCAGCCTGCTCCCCAGAGCCCCCCACCTGCCCCAGGCTGCCTCCTCCGGGAGGCCGTGGGGGACTAATAGGAACCTATGCTAACAGCAGAAGTGGCCCTGGGTCCGTGGTAGACAGAAAGCCAACCAGGACTCTCAGTTCCCTTTCCCATAAAGGCGAGCTCCCCCCGCCCCCCACCCCGCCCCCACCGGTCAGCTGTGTGCAAAAGGCTTTTGGCCTCGCTCCCCCCCTCCCCCCGCCCAGCATCGCCTGCCTGGGGTCCAGCTGCTCTGCTCAACTTGGGGGGCCGGTGGCTCAGAGTCCGTGGCCCCCGGAGGCTGAAGCCTCCGCCTCCGCCCTTCCCCAGGGGTGAGTCACTCAGGGTGTGACCCTCTTGGCTACTAGGTGCTCTCTGCCTTCCCGGCAGGGGCTGGCGGGCCACGGGTCAGCGCCGTCCCAGCCTTTTCCCCGGACGGGGAAGGAGGAGGATCCTCAAGATTTCAGCCCGGCCGGAGTGGCTGAGCCCTCCACCGGAACCGAATCCGGGGCCCTTCCGTCTGTGGGCCGATGCTCCAGCCACGAAGCCACACTGGCCAGCGGCCTGATTTCAGTTCCACTCTGAGCCATGGCGATCCCACCGGGGGCCGGGGTGGTGGGGAGGTAGTGAGCTCCCCGTCCCCGGAGGTAGGCAAATGCACTCTCGCTACCACTCGGGCTAAGGAAGGACTTTCTCCATTCTCTGCTCTTTCTCCAACCCCAGGAGGTGGGGAGGAACCGCTCTCTTGTCCAGCTGGAGAGGCGGCCTGTCCCCTCAGCGCCTTCCTGTTTCACACCCCCATGATTTCCCAATCCTGGCGGCGGCTCGCTCCCTACCCCCTGGCGCTGCAGCATGAGCTCATCTGGGCAGCCCCAGGAGCCCGGGGGGAAGTTCTGAGTCACAGAGGCTGTGGCCAGGATGCCCTGTGGGGGGGGGGGGGGAGGTGATGCTCCAGCAGCTGGAGGCTCCGAGGCCCCCGGGATGGGTGGAGGGGCGCACCCACATGGCACAGCGTCGGGGTGACACTGTGTGGGGCCCCGCTGAGCTTCAAGCCAAAGAGACAAGGGGGCCTGTGGCTCAGGGGCTGAGCGTCGACCTATGAACCCGGAGGTCAGGGTTCGATTCCCGGTCAGGGGCACATGCCCCGGTGGCGGGCTCGATCCCCAGGAGAGGGTGTGCAGGAGGCAGCCGATGAGTGGTTTTCTCTCTCTCTCATCATGGATGTTCCTCTCTCTCTCCCTCTCCCTTCCTCTCTGACATCAATAAAAACATACTTACTTTTTAAAATATATTTTATTGATTTTTTTACAGAGAGGAAGGAAGAGGGAGAGAGAGAAACACCGATGAGAGAGAAGCATCGATCAGCTGCCTCCTGCACACCCCCCACTGGGGATGTGCCCGCAACCAAGGTTCATGCCCTTGACCAGAATCGAACCCGGGACCCTTCAGTCCGCAGGCCGACGCTAAGGCAATAAAAATATATTCAAAATTAACAACAAAGAAAAGGCGAGAGGGAACCTAACTACAGAGCGGGATGGGAGGGCACCCCCCCAGACTCCCGGAAGGAGGGAGACTGCAGAGCGGGACGAGGAAAGCCTTCGGGGACACCAGGGGACCCACGAGGGGAGGTCAAAGAGGGAGAGGGAGCCTGGAGGCCCGGGGGAGGGCGTGGCCCCCGCAGCAGCTCACCTGTGGGTCACCTGGGACCCCCGCAGGCTGGACATGGTCTCCTCCAGGTTCTGTCGAAGGTCCAGGACGTTCTGCACCGTCCTCTTCCTCTGGGACTCTGGGTCTGGGGGGAGAGAGGAAGCCGGTGAGTGAGGGGGACCCACCGCTGGGAGCCTGGGGGTCAGGGAGGCCGAGACGGACCCTCTCCTCAGGGGCCGGGCCTGGGGGTCCCCGCCCCTCGGGCCTTCTAAAGCCCCGGACACATGCCTTTGACCACTCGGAACCCTCAGCCTTGGGCCCGGCCGGCGTGGCTCCGTGGTTGAGCGTTAACTTAGGAACCAGGAGGTCACGGTTCGATTCCCGGTCAGGGCACAGGCCTGGTACATGGGCTCCATCCCCAGTGTGGGGCGTGCAGGAGGGCAGCCGATCCATGATTCTCTGTCACCATGGATGTTTCTACCTCTCTCTCCCTCTCCCTTCCTCTCTGAAATCAATAAGCCGAAACCGGTGTGGTTCAGTGGATAGAGCGTCGGCCTGTGGACTGAAGGGTCCCAGGTTCGATTCCGGTCAAGGGCATGTACCTTGGTTGCGGGCACATCCCCAGTGGGGGGCGTGCAGGAGGCGGCTGATCGATGTTTCTCTCTCATTGATGTTTCTAACTCTCTCTCCCTCTCCCTTCCTCTCTGTAAAAAAAAAAAATCAATAAAATATACTTTTAAAAAAGATAAATATCAGCACCTCCTTAAAAAAAATAATAAAATCAATAAAAAAAATATTTTTTTAAGAGGAGCCTCCAGAAGCTGAAGAGGATTGGAAGGACCTGGACCAAGAGCACCTGGCACAGGCCTGGGCACGGGGCACAGCAATGCCCACGTCCTTCCTGCCGCCTCCACCGGAGCCTGGGCTCCAGCACCTCCTGCCTCCTCCGATGCGGAGCCGGCTCAGGGGTCGTCGCCACACCCCCAGGCCCGTGTCTGCTGCCCGTTCGGGGCCAAGGCACCCCCTTGTTTCTGAGCGGAGCGCCCGGCGGGCCGGCCCTGCAGCACGGGGAGGCAGGAGCAGCGGGCTCCGGTCCTAGAGGCTGCGGACAAGTCCCGGCCACCGCCTCCCAGCTGGTGCCCCGGAGCCGTGGTCGGCAAACGGCGGCCCGCGAGCCACAGGCGGCTCTTGGGCCCCTTGGGGGTGGCTCTTCCACAAAACACCACGGCCTGGGCGAGTCTTTTGAAGAAGTGGCGTTAGAAGGAGTTTAAGTTTAAAGAATGTGGCTCTCCAGAGAAATGTCAATCGTTGTCCTGCTGATAGTTGGCTCTGCGGACCAATGAGTTTGCCGACCACGGGCCTCTGTTAATGCGGCGACAGCCACAGTCACAGACGCACAGAGGGCCCCGGAGCCTCCCGGGTTGGTGAGGAGGGGACCGCACGCGTCAGCCGCAGAGCCCGGCCCGATTCCCAGTCCAGCTCGGCTCCATCCCGCCCATGGCCGCGCCCAGGCCCGGCTCGGAGGGTGAACCACCGGGAAGGGTGCACCGCTGGGAGGGCACGGGCCGGGCGGCAGGGAGGATGCTACCTCTGCAGTGACAGCAGCCGGCCAGAAGAGGGCGACCGCCCCCGCCGCCTCCCAAGGCCGACAGCTGGGCTGGGCAGAAACCACACCTGGCTCCCCTTCTGCAGGGCGAGGGGGAGGCTGGAGGGTGCCTTTGGGGCCAGGTGGGCACCCAGCTGCCCGGAGAGGCCCGTGCCGCCTGCCACTCTGCAGACGGGACCCTCTGGTGGCCGCACGGCGCAGGCCGAGCCCTCCGGGGGCTGGAGGGCAGCACAGACTGGCTGCTCACGGCGTTTCGGGGGGAGGGGGAGGGTGGGGTGCCCCCACCTGGTGGTGTCTGCACCCCTCTGTCTAAGGAGTCAGCCCACCGGCCGCTCCCAGATTGGTATGAGGAACCCGGGGCTGCAGGCAGGACCCGGGGGACGAGTGGCAGGCTGGGGCCCGGGCTCAGCAGGTCCCTGGGGCTGCAGGGGAGCACGGAGGGTGCTGTGCGCTGAATGGGGATTCCAGGGGGTGAGAGATGCTGCCACGAGGGGGTGGGGGCATCAGGGACTTGGACCAGGCGGCACCAGGGCAGAGCCACGTCCCACAGAGCGAATGCAGGGAGGGAGCGGGTTTGCAGACCCCAAATCAATTTCTTTTCGAGGTAAAACAACATCTGCCAGGGGAGGCAGGCGGCGGGAGCCCGACCCAGGAAAGATAACGGTGCTTTGCAACCTGAGCCACAGACGGCGACGGGGGACGCTGAGGAGGGTCGCCAGGGGGCGCTGGGGGTCCTCCGTGGCCATGGCCGCAGGGCGGGTGGCTGCGGGCTTGGGCTCGGCATTCTGCTCAGCACAGTCCTCTCCTGGCCCCGGGCTGGTCCCCGGCTGCACCCCGTCCTCGCAGGGCAGCCAGGAGTTCGTAGCACCCACCCTGGGGAGCAGCCCGGCACCCCAGAAGCTCAGACGCAGGCCCAGAGTGTCGGGGCTTGGCTGCGCTGTCTGTCCCACTGCCCTGCACACCGGGGGGCGGGGAGACCGGATCGGGGTTCCCATCTGTGCCCCGAGGTCTCACTTCTGCTCCTCTGCCATGTTCCAGGTCAAGACGCCTGTCTGAGCCCTGGCCGGTGTGCCTCAGTGGATGGAGCGGCGGCCTGCGGACTGAGGGGTCCTGGGTTCGATTCCGGCCAGGGGCACATGCCTGGGTTGCGGGCTCGGTCCCCAGGGGGGGCGTGCAGGGGGCAGCCGATCAATGGTTCTCTCTTATCATTGATGTTTCTATCTCTCTATCCCTCTCCCTTCCTCTCTGAAGTCAATAAAAAAAAATATATATATATATATTTAAAAAAAAGCTTGTCTGAGCCCGGCCGGCGTGGCTCAGTGGCTGAGTGTCGACCTAGGAACCAGGAGGTCACGGTTCAATTCCCGGTCGGGGCACACGCCCAGGTTTCGGGCTCGATCCCCAGTAGGGGGCGTGCAGGAGGCAGCCGATCGGTTACTCTCTCTCATCATGGATGTTTCTCTCTCTCTCTCCCTCCCCCTTCCTCTCTGAAATCAATAAAAATGTATTTAACAAAAAAGACTTGGACTCCAGGCCCAGCTGGGAGGGCAGACGCACCCCCCTGCAGAAAATGATCCGCCCGCCTTAGCCGGAGACGCGGTCCCCAGCCCCACAGGCCCTGTCTCTCCTGCCCCACGGGCCTCGAGATTTACCGCACGCACATGTTCCCATCCGTGACGCTGCCCAGACCCGTCATGGACACCTGCTCTAATGCAGCCCGGCTGCAGGGAGATGGGAGTGGTTGTTATGGCAACAGTGGACACAGCAGAAAACCATCTGCAGGGGGGAGGGGCTGGGGGCGGGGCCCAGGGGTGGACAGCCACCAGGGATGGAGGCGGAGGTCGGGGGGGGGGGGGCGGGAGGGGGAGGCCTGAGGAGTTTCTGGTTGTGAAACGAGTAATATTAGTATCCGCAGAGCATCTGCCCCTGCATCAGAGCTGGCGTGCCTCCCCCGGGCTTTCTCCCTGGAGGTTCCAGAAAAGACTCCCATGTGCCCGATCCCCTCGACCCTCTGCTGCTGCCCAGCCCCGGGGCCCTCGAGCTCAGCCCATCTGCCACCAACACGCCTGCCCCCTCCAAGAGGGTCCCACCACCCACCGAAAGGGCCAGGCCTGGACACAGGCCAAGGGTCCCCTGCAGGGCCTGGGCCCAAACGGAAGCAAGAAGGCTCGAGGTTAGCTCCACGGAGGACTTCCGACGGAGAAGGCAGAGAAATGCTACGGGGAAACTTGGTCATGGAAAGCAGGCGATGTTTGCCCGGCCAGCGTGGCTCAGCGGCTGAGCGTTGGCCTACGAACCAGGAGGTCAGGTTCAATTCCCGGCCAAGGGCACAGGCCCGGGTTGCGGGCTCGATCCCCAGTAGGGGGCGTGCAGGAGGCAGCCGATCCATGATTCTCTCTCATTGATGTTTCTCTCTCTATCACTCTCCCTTCCTCGCTCTCTGTAATCAATAAAAACATGTTCAAAAAGTAAAAATAAAGGCAGTCAATGCTCTGCGAGGCCCGAAGGGAAGGGGAGAAAGAAAACAGTATCTGAGCGTGAGCTGAGCGCCGATATCTACCCCGTCCGCCTGCCCTCATCGCCCCCCGTTATAGATGCTTGGCTCAGAGAGGTCAGTTCACTTCCTCAGCTCACACAGCGTGTGTGCGTGCGCCCGCCGGGATCTGAGTCCAAATCCAACTCTGAAGGCCATGCTTTTTCTTTTCTTTTTTTAAAATATATTTTTATTGATTTCACAGAGGAAGAGAGATGAGAGATAGAAACATCAATGATGAGAAAAAATCATGGACCGGCTGCCTCCTGCACGCCCCCTATTGAGGATCGAGCCTGCAAACCCGGGCATGTGCCCTTGACTGGAATCGAACCCAGGACCCTTCAGTCCCCAGGCTGACACTCTGTCCACGGAGCCAAACCAGCCAGGGCTCTTTTCTTTAAAAAAAATATATATTTTACTGGTTTTTCACAGAGAGGAAGAGAGAGGGATAGTTAGAAACATCGATGAGAGAGAAACACCGATCAGCTGCCTCCTGCACACCTCCCACTGGGGACGTGCCCGCAACCAAGGTGCATGCCCTTGACCGGAATCGAACCCAGGACCCCCCAGTCCGCAGGCCGACGCTCTGTCCACTGAGACAAACCGGTTAGGGCTCTTTTATTTTTTTAAAAATATATTTTATTGATTTCAGAGAGGAAGGGAGAGGGAGAGACAGAAACATCAATGATGAGAGGGAATCATGGATCGCCTGCCTCCTGCACGCCCCCTCCTGGGGATCGAGTGCAACGTGGGCATGTGCCCTGACCGGGAATCGAACCCTGACCTCCTGGTTCATTGGTCGACGCTCAACCACAGAGGCACACTGGCCTGGCTAACGGCCACGCTTTTTCCAAAATAAATGACAGGCGACAGCCGAGACCATGGAGCCGGACCCCGGGAGGCCCCTCTGACAGGCAGTCGGGACCGCAGCCCCCCAGGCCCCGGGAAGAGGCCATCCCCTCCGCGGGATGAATGAGACGCAGGATTGCCAGGAGACAGATGAGGAGCGGGCTGCCGGCCAGGCCCGGCTTCGCTCTCTCCGAGACGGCGGCCTCCAGCCAGCCCGGCCTTGCTGGCCGGCACGGCTCGGGCCCGAGATGTCCTCAGGGCCCTTCTCCCCCCCCTCCCCCGCCCCCCTGGGCCTCGTCCCGCTCGGGACCCTGCCCGTCTCGGGCCTGGAAGCACCTTCCCGGAGCGCCTGGCAGGCAGGTTGGTGCGGCCTCCTGCCAACACCCGGCTGCGGTCGCTGCCTCATCAGATCCCTCAGCCTCCTCGGCCGGCCAAGTCCAAGGCAGGAGCCTGGGAACCAGCCACAGCCAAGCAGAGCGTCAGCCCCTTCCCTCCCCCCACCCCCACCCCCCTTCTCCCTCCTCAGCAGCACAGGTGTGGGACGGAGGCTCCCCTGCCCTCCTCCTGACCCCTAACCCCAATGCCCGCCCCCCCAGCTGGCCTCCCCTGGAGGGGCTGTGGGGTCCCCTCTCCTCTTTTTTTTTTTAAAAAAATTTTTTATTGATTTCAGAGAGGAAGGGAGATGGAGAGAGAGAAACATCCACGATGAGAGAGAATCATGGATCGGCTGCCTCCTGCACGCCCCACACTGGGGATCGAGCCCGCACCCCGGGCATGGGCCCTGACCGGGAATCGACCCGTGACCTCCTGGTTCATAGGTCGACGCTCAGCCACTGAGCCACGCCGGCCGGGCCTGCGACAGGTTTTCAACGACAAAGCCGCCTCACAGGACGGAGCCCAGAACACGGACTCCTCGCCGTCCCTGCGTCTCCCGATGCGCGCCTGATGTGTGTCTGCGGGACGGACCAAAGCTCGGGGACAGGCTGACTGCCACCTGCCGGGGCCGCCGCCTGGACCCTCCTCGCAGCCGTGCGGTCAGGTCAGTGACCCTCAGCCCCGCTCGGGCACGAGGCTCGCAGCTGGCGCCCCTGCCCTGTGCCCCCTGGGGTCATCTCTCTTTAATGACGTGGAGGGTGCAGAGGGGCGCCCGGGCTCAGAGGAGGGACAGAGAAGAGATGGAGAACATGGATTCTCTCTCCTTCAATGGGAGTCCCCAGCCCCCAGGTGTCCTGGCCCCCCTCCCACCCCGTCTACGGCAATCCGATTCCCATGCCCCTTGTCCAACGTGGGGGGCCCCCGTGACGCCCCGGCTGCAGCTCTCCCTGCTGTCGGCACTGCCAGTCAGTTGCCATGGGAACCGCAGCCGAGGATGCTCCTGGGACCAGGGAGCAGACCTGGCTGATGGCCGTCTGGGCCTGTCTCTCCCCCCCGCCCCCCGGACTGGGAGGCCAATGCGGGGGGCGGGGGGCGGGGGGCCCACACCGGGGAGAGACTTTTGCACGGGAGGGCCGAGCCCTGGCTGGAGGCTGGACCCCGGCTCAGGGAGCTTCGGACACACCATCCGGGCCACCACGGGCCTCCGTGGCACAAGCCTTCCGTGTCTCGAGGTGGACGCGGGAGTCCTGGGCTCGGCATTCAAGGCCTCCGACAAGCAACGTGTGGCCTCACCTCCCATCACGTCCCCCATCGGCCCTCCTCCCTCACCGGCCGGCCGGCCGCAGCTGCCCCCCTCCCCCCCCTCTCCCCCCCACGCAGAGGTCTCTGGCCCCGAAGGCCGACGGTGCCGCGGCCGACCCACTGTGACGCCATCGCCTTTCTGTGTGGGCACAGCTCTGTCCACGCTGAGGATGTTGGGGCAGAAACAGAATGCTGGGGACCAGCTAGAACTGTAAGGAATGTGAGCCCCGCTCTGTGAACCGTGGCGGTTTTGTTCTGGTTCAAGAAGGTGCACGCGAACCTGGCGGGGAGCTGCACGCGGGACCTGGGCGCGCACCTGGGAGCTGCGATCGTGGAAAGACGCTCAGCCCTTTGCAGACCCACAGGCCTTTGCAAACCTCCAGACCCGTAAACGGCCCACTGGGCAGACCCTTCGCCTACTCCCCCATGTAATGCCTTATCCTTCTACCCAACACGAGCAGCCGGCTTATGGGGGGGCAGAGCAGGTGTGTGTGGCTGACCTGCCGCGCTCCCACGCTGCCGGCAGGATTGGGATAAAGTCCAATGGTCGGCAAACTCCTTAGCCAACAGAGCCAAATATCAACAGGACAACGATTGAAATTTCTTTGGAGAGCCACATTTTTTAAACGTAAACTCCTTCTAATGCCACTTCTTCAACACAGACTCGCCCAGGCCGTGGTACTTTGTGGAAGAGCCACACTCAAGGGGCCAAAGAGCCGCCTGTGGCTCGCGAGCCGCGGTTTGCCGAGCACGGGGATAAACGCTCCTAAGTGACTCCATTCTGTGTCCGCGGAATTGGCTCGTCGTGACAGGCGGCCGGGCCCTCGGATGGCCTGGTTAGGACACGCCTCCCGCTCCCACGGAGACGCCCTGTGGGTCGGCTAGCTGGTCGCAAACGTGCACTCAACTCTCCCCAAGTTCCCACTGGATAAACTGAGCCCCCCCGCCTCCCCCCCACCTGTCCCCCAAAGGTCAGGGGTCAGCCGGCAACACGGGCGGGCGGCTGCCCCGGTCCCGGCTCCTCCCCTGGCCGGCCTCCCTGTGAACGGAGACAGGATTTATCAAAGTGGGAGCCAATTTCATTCTCTCTCTCACGTCAGGGACGGGGGAGAGCGATAAAAGGACGTACGACTCCCTGCTGTCAGCCAGGCCCGCTAATGAAGGCTTTGCTTCCGAAGACGATTATCGGACAGAATAATTCATCGCCAGAGATTAATTGGACTAATTACGCTGGCGCTCAGAACCCCCCGAATCATTCTTTTCTGTCGGGGCGGGTGGGTGTCAGGGACGACGATGTGATAACCCAGCGGCCCTGCGGGAAGGAATCCTGGTTTCGAACGGCGGGCGGGATGGGACTATAAATGCCATGGCGACCCAGTGCGGGCTCTGGCCTCGTTACGAGGTCCCCCCGTATTCCACGCGGGAGTCCTTTATTCGGGGGAACATGATCCCTTCTCACGTCCCACTTCTAACATCTACTCTTCTTTTAAAATATATTTTATTGATTTTTTTTTTACAGAGAGGAAGGGGGAGGGATAGAGAGTTAGAAACATCGATGAGAGAGAAACATTGATCAGCTGCCTCCTGCACGCCCCCCACTGGGGATGTGCCCGCAACCAAGGTACATGCCCTTGACCGGAATCGAACCCGGGACCCCCAGTCCGCCGGCCGACGCTCTAGCCACTGAGCCACACTGGTCAGGGCCTAACATCTACTCTTACCACGTCTCATCGCCTTCCCCACACCCTCGTTCTGCAGGTTCTTCCAATCACCCCGCCTCCCCCAGGAAGTCCTCCTGGATTTGATGGGAATGGGAGGCCCCCGCTGTGTGAATTCCCATCCCTCCTGCAGCAGAGGGTCCCCGGCCCCCACACCCAGCCTGCTGGCCACCTTCCCCAGGCCCCCATCCTTAGATGGAGGGTCATTGCTCAGCGGGTCCGGGGAGTGGTCTGTACGTAACTGCATGCGCTGGCCACAGAGACGGCCGGGCCCCCAGAAGGTCGGGCTGGACACAGGGTGGATCTGAAGGGCGCAGAGGGCCTGGCTCTGCTCCTCGCTCAGCCGCACGCTGGCTGCTTTCTGGGCCCACCCCTCGTTTGTAAAACCACTGTACGTCATGTCAAGCTCCGTGGGCTTTCCGACACAGACACGCACACGCTTTGATGGCGACCACAGGGGAAGGACGCCGAGGAGGAAGGCGCGGCTGCCCGTGAAGATCCAGCGATGCATCTGGATCGCAGACGGTCTGGCCTCACACCAGGAAGTATCAGGTGTTCCGGGAACCAGAGCCAGCAGGAAGTGAGCAGAAACACCCACACACGGGGTAAGGGACACCTTGGCGAGGATCCGACGCGGTTGCCCACCGAGCGCCCCCTGGGGGCAGGGAGCGGAGTGGTCTCTCAGCCCAGGGGTAAGAGGTTTCTTCACAGGCTTCTTCCTTTTCTTCCTTAAATATATTTTAGATCCTTAGATTGGAATCCTGCAGTCTGCAGGCCGACGCTCTATCCACTGAGCCAAGCCGGCGAGGGCCCTCACGGGGTTCAAGTATGGCACACCTGTGAGGGGGCAGGTCTGGGTTTCTCCAAACGCAAATGGAACAGACATTTGCGTGCTTGCTACCGTGTTTCTCAGCCTCTGGCTACAATGTTTCTCAGCCTCTGGCTACAATGTTTCTCAGCCCCTGGCTACAGTGTTTCTCAGCCCCTGGCTACCGTGTTTCTCAGCCTCTGGCTACAATGTTTCTCAGCCTCTGGCTACAGTGTTTCTCAGCCTCTGGCTACAATGTTTCTCAGCCTCTGGCTACAGTGTTTCTCAGCCTCTGGCTACAATGTTTCTCAGCCTCTGGCTACAATGTTTCTCAGCTTCTGGCTACAATGTTTCTCAGCCTCTGGCTACAATGTTTCTCAGCCTCTGGCTACAGTGTTTCTCAGCCCCTGGCTACAGTGTTTCTCAGCCTCCGGCTACAGTGTTTCTCAGCCTCCGGCTACAGTGTTTCTCAGCCTCTGGCTACAGTGTTTCTCAGCCTCTGGCTACAGTGTTTCTCAGCCTCTGGCTACAGTGTTTCTCAGCCCCTGGCTACAGTGTTTCTCAGCCTCTGGCTACAGTGTTTCTCAGCCCCTGGCTACAGTGTTTCTCAGCCCCTGGCTACAGTGTTTCTCAGCCTCTGGGAGTACTATCTTCGGCCCAACCTTGGAGACTGTGACTCAGAAGAAATGGGGTTTAAAACGCTACACAGACCGGGCCGGCGTGGCTCAGTGGTTGAGCGTTGACCTATGAACCAGGAGGTCACGGTTTTGTTTTGTTGTTGTTTTAAAAATATATTTTATTGATTTTCTTTTTTTACAGAGAGGAAGGGAGAAGGAGAGAGAGTTAGAAACATGGATGAGAGAGAAACATTGATCAGCTGCCTCCTGCACACCCCCCACTGGGGATGTGTCCGCAACCAAGGTACATGCCCTTGACCGGAATCGAACCCGGGACCCTGCAGTCCGCAGGCCGACGCTCTATCCACTGAGCCACACCGGTCAGGGCGAGGTCACAGTTTGATTCCCGGTCAGGGCACACGCCCGGGTTGTGGGCTCCATCCCCAATAGGGGGCATGCAGGAGGCAGCCGGTCCATGAATCTCTCTCATCATGGATGTTTCTCTCTCTCTCCCTCTCTCTCCCTTCCTCTCTGAAATCAATAAAAATATATTTTAAAAAATAAAAAGAGCAGGGGGCCCTGATCAGCGGTTGCCCCAGCCTCGGCAGAGGTCCCTGTCCACGGTGGCCGAACTGGCCGGCTGCTGGCCGCGAGGCCGCCGGGGTCTGAGTGCCCAGCAGCCTGCAGGGGCCACAGCAGAGCCGCCCCCACCCACGCCTTCCTGCCCCCACAAGCTGGGGCGTTGGGAGAGGACCCCAGCCATTCTGACTGCGCTCTGGTGGGTGCGAACTCAGCAAGAGAACTACGCTGACGTAAAGTCAAGCAAAACGGGAGACTCCTGGCGGCCGGAGTCCGGGGGCTGAGGCGCGAAGCTATTCCTCGACGGATTTAAACCCAAAACGTGCGAGAGCCAGAAACACAGCGCGTGACGCGATTATTAACGACCCGATTATTTTGGCATAAAAACGCTTGGCTGCAGGGGACCGGAACGGCTCCTCAGGGCCAGGACGGGTTTGGGCTGGAGCCCGAGACTGGGCTCACCTCCCGGCGGGTGGCTGGGTTGGGGGGAGGGGGGTGGGAACAGGCCTTGAGCGCCCTCGCGTCTCAGCGGTCCCCACTCTTCCCGTCGTGACCTCCTTCCTGGAGGCTCCAATCTCCAACGCCTCCCTCCCCTCGAAGGGTCCGGCCTGAGGACCAGGACAGAGCTGCCCCGCCCCCCTCCCCAAGCCCCTCGCCCGCAGTCCTGGGCGGAGAAAAGCGCGAGGGAAGGACAGACGGCGATGTCCCTGAGCCCGGCTTCAGCACACTGGCTCCCAGATCAAGTTTCCCCTCAAGGGGCAGAGGGAAGCGGCGGGCACCCCACACCGAGGTCTCCAGGGTGTGGTGGCCCTTTTCTCCGACCTCCCCCCCTGACATCGTGGGGGCCAGGGTACTGGGCCAGGGAAACACTTACGTTTTTTCTCCCCTTTGAGGCCCCTCTCCCGACATCCAGCTTCAGAGATGGTTCAGGGGGGGCAGAGGGGGGGGAGGGAGGGGGGACGACAAAGCCCCACGAGGAATTCCAAGCCCAGGTGGCTCAGACGGGGGGGGGGGGGGGGGGGGGGGGGAGGGCATGTAACGTGATATATATGGACATTCGCTCGTTAATCCTCACCCGAGGGCATTTTTCCATTGATTTTTACAGAGAGTGGAAGGGAGTGGGAGAGACAGAGAGAGAGAGAGAGAGAGAGAGAGAGAGAGAGAGAACATCGATGTGAGAGAGACGCATCGACTGGTTGCCTCCCGCACGAGTCCAGGCCAAGGCCGGGGACTGAGCCTGCAACCCGGGTGTGTGCCCTTGACTGGGATGGAACCCGGGACCCTTCAGTCCGAGGGCTGGCTGACGCCCTATCCACTGAGCCAAGCAGGCTGGGGCCAACGTGAGCTACATACCCCGAGAAATGGCCGTGGGCAGACCGGGGTCCTGACGCCCCTTGTCCCACGGGAGAAAGGGGCCCGGGGACAGGAGAGGCTTCCCAATGGGCCGACTCCTCCGGGGCGGGTCCAGCAGAACCGCCTCCCGGAGGGCCCCGAGTTCAAGGGCAGGGCCCCCGAGAGCCCGGTCACCCAGCTCACAGGAGGGGGGCCGGGGATCCTGCCCGTGGGTGGTATCCAGGAAGCTGAGGTTGGCCGGTCCGGCCGCAGGCAGGAAGAGCCCTGACCGAGGGGGGCTCGGGGACGTGG
This sequence comes from Ia io, assembly GCA_025583905.1. Taxonomy (NCBI): domain Eukaryota; kingdom Metazoa; phylum Chordata; class Mammalia; order Chiroptera; family Vespertilionidae; genus Ia; species Ia io. Next base: position 17,444,466 of record JAJQQW010000024.1, on the reverse strand, counting down.
GGACCGGCCGCCAGGGACATCCGCTTGGCTGCTCTCACGGTCGTGTCAAGAGCAGATGAGGCCCTGAGAGATGCTGTCAGACGGTCACCATGGAAACGGGAGCTATGTTTTGATGCCACCAGGTGCCCCGGGGTGGGGGTGGGCCGGGACAAGCACCCCCTCCCCTTCTCCAAGGACCTGAACAGGAAACAGACAGAACCCGGGGCCACGTGACGCAGCCACAGATGGTCCCCACCGCCCTTTCTCTGCGGAAAACCCTCCCCCAAAATACTTTTTGGTTTGAGACAAGTTTCCATAGCAACCGGGGTCCCTATCCGCCAGAGGGTTACCATGGCGACTTAACAGGGCTCCCCGTCCACAGCTAAGGAGGGTCCCCGCACCTTGTCTGTCGAGCAAGGCTCGCAGGAAACGGCGCGAAGGACGGAGGCCTGTCCCCGGCCCTGCCCGGCCCGCCCCTAAGAACCCGCCTCCACCTCCATCAGGGTCAACAAGTCACCCCTGGACAACCTCCGGGTGTGAGCACACTCAGGTCACAGTACCCGAGCCGCTCCCGGTCAACGGTCCTGTCCAGGCCCCAGGCAGGGGGCTGCCACCTGCTGCCGGACCATGGGCCCGCGGCCTCCCCACTGTCTGAGCCCCCCCCGCCACCCCCCCGTTTGTCCAGGTTAACGGGCTGCCCGCTGAGCCCTTTCCTCCCAGGAGGCTGGAGGCGGAGGGCAGGCGCGGCCTGTTCCTCGGCTTAGAATTTCTGCTTTGGGCTCAGCTGAAGAAGTGGGGGGGGGGGCGTGGCTGGTGGCGGGCTGGGCGTGGCCTATGGCGAGATGGGCGTGGTTGTGACGGGGCGGGCGTGGCCTATGGCGAGATGGGCGTGGATGGTGAAGGGATGGGCGTGGCCCGCGGGCGGCTAGACAGGAGCTATGCGTGATGGGTGTGGCCTGGGGATGGGCGTGGCCTGTGGCGAGCTGGGCGTGGTTGTGACGGGGCGGGCGTGGCCTATGGCGAGATGGGCGTGGCTGGTGAATGGATGGGCGTGGCCAGCGGGCGGCTAGACAGGAACTATGAATGATGGGTGTGGCCTGTGGCGAGCTGGGCGTGGCTAGTGAAGGGATGGGCGTGACCAGCGGGCGGCTAGACAGGAGCTATGCGCGGTGGGTGTGGCCTGTGGCGAGCTGGGCGTGGCTGGTGAAGGGATGGGCGTGGCCCGCGGGCGGCTAGACAGGAGCTATGCGTGATGGGTGTGGCCTGGGGATGGGCGTGGCCTGTGGCGAGCTGGGCGTGGCTAGTGAAGGGATGGGCGTGGCCAGCGGGCGGCTAGACAGGAGCTATGCGTGATGGGTGTGGTGGGGCCTGGGGTCGTGGCTGGGCGAGCTGGGCGTGGCTAGTGAAGGGATGGGCGTGGCCAGCGGGCGGCTAGACAGGAGCTATGCGTGATGGGTGTGGCCTGCGGGGTGGGCGTGGCCTACGGCGAGCTGGGCGTGGCCTGTAGAGGGCTGGGCGTGGCAGTTGTGGAGGAGGCCTGGCTGGGAGGTGGAGTCACAGTTTGGGGGGGGCAGTGACCCAGCCTGTGAATAAGGGGCGCGTGTATTTCAGCTTCACACCCCGCTTCCCCGCCTCGCGGCACCCCTCGCGGCCACTACGCCAGGAGGAGGCAGCAGAAACGCAATCTGTGCGCGTGGGCCTCGCGCGGCGGCCCCTCCCGCGGGCCCGGCCCATCTGCGGCCCGGCCCGCCCACGTGCCCACGTGCCGCCCAAGCTGGGCGCACAGCTAAGCAGCGCACATCCCCCAGATTCGGGGACACAGACATAAATCTTCCAGGCTTCTGTCACGTCCCCACCGAGCCCAGCACCACAAGTTCATTAAGAAACAGTGAAAGTGTGTGTGGAAGCTCACTTTTTTTTTTAGCAGAAGTGCTAGGTCTAAAATGAACAGCAGCATTTTATTTTATTTTTTTTTAAAAAAAGACTAGAGTCAGGCTTTTCTCTCCACCAGGGAAGGCTGTGCTCGCCCATCGGCCAAGGGGAGGGTCTGTCCTCATCTCTAGACCCCCTCCAGCTTCGACCCCGATACTGTGGGGACCCCGATACTGTGGGCCCCGGGGTCAAGGACAAGGGCACGTCCTCGGGGCTGAGCCTCGGCTGGATCCCTAGGTGTCCCCTGACCTTGCCCGGGAGCCTGGCTTCCCGGAGTGACCTGGGTGCCCTCACTTCGCTCCCTGGCTCTCGATTTTGGTGCCATTCCGAGAAACCCTGACCAGCCAGCCACACGCTGGGGGGTGGGGGTGAGGGGCCCTGCTGGCTTTGCAGGGAAACCTGCCTCCCCGGATCCCCAAACCCTCAAACCCGCAAGCCCACGCCACCTCAGGGCGTTGGGGAGCTGAGTCTGAGACAGGGCTCCCCCTCGGGAGGAAGGCAGAACCCCCACTTCCTCCCTTACCCAGGTGGGTGATGCCCTCCAGCGGCCATGACCCAGGTGTCGCCGCCCTGGGGCTGGGCACGGACAGCGCGGCCTCCGTGGTCCCAAGGACCAGCTCTCCGAGTCTAACCTCGGTCCTTCCGCCTCCATCACTGCTCCCGATCCCTCCTCCGTGGAAATAAGGGACCGTCGCTCCCTCCCCATCCCCCATCCCATCTGCCTTCCCCCCAGACTGTGTTTCCCACACACGGAGCTGCTGGAGATAATATATGATCTTTCTCTCTCTCTTTTTTTTTTTAAGGAGCAGGGAAGCTGAGCAAGGAGGGTGTGGGACTCATTCCCTTCCAATTCTGTCTGGCTCCGGCCGATGAGTGTCAGTTTGCAGTCCCTGAACAGACGAGAAGCAAGAGGGAGGCGCGAGAAAGAGAGGGGGCGTGCTGACTCCCCCAGCACAGACAGAAGGGCTGGGGGGGGGGGGCGCTGTCGGGGACAGGGTGGGAATCAGAAGCCGCCTGCCCCCTCCTGTGCTGTCCCCACGGGCCTCAGACCCCGTCCAGACGCGCTGGGAGTCACGGGCCCACGCACGGAGCTCCTTCACGTCCTTACACGGGCTGAGGGACGCGACACGGACCCCGGTCATAGTCTCAAGTGATCCGAAGCCAGAAAGTACAAAACTGCCATCCCAGCCCGGCCGGCGTGGCTCAGGGGTTGAGCGTCGACCTGTGAACCAGGAGGTCCAGGTTCAATTCCCGGTCAAGGGCACAGGCCCGGGTTGTGGGCTCGATCCCCAGTAGGGGGCGTGCAGGAGGCAGCCGATCCGTGATTCTCTCTCCTCATGGATGTTTCTCTCTCTCTCTCTCTCCCTCTCCCTTCCTCTCTGAAATCAATACAAATATTAAAAAGCAGGTGAGAAGACAGGAACTCGAGAGGCCAGGGTCTCAGAGCTGGTGACCCAGAGGCAAGGCGTTGACCTGGGTCCACCCGACCCCTTCCCCGGGGCACCCGACCCCCGTCTTCCGTGCCCTTCCTCCCAGGCCCCCCAAGAGAGGAAGGGGGTGACTGAAGACGCCGGAGCCACTGCCAACAGCTTGGGCTGAGAAGCTGCGGCTTTACGATGGTGACACAGATACCGTTCCAGCAGGAATCCGACCGCTGGGCCGAGTGTGGGAACGTGGCAGGACTCCAGGCCCTGGCTGGGTCTTCTGTGGCGAATCCCTCCCCACCCCCATCGGACACCCCCCTCCCAAGGCAAAGGCTCTGCCGGTGGGCCTCCCCCACCCCGACACCCTGGCCCCGGCCCGGCCTCAGCTTCTGGGAAATAGCGGGTCCGCGTCCGCCCGCCCCTGCACCTGTTCCCCTCCGAGATGAGGGAGCAGCTGGGACGTCCTGGCCTCGTTCTTCCCCAGATGTTCCCCCAACCCCCGGGGGCGGCTCTCAGGCCCCAGCCCTGGGAGGGCCTTCCCAAGACCCCCAGAGGGGCTGCTGGCCGACGGAAGGGCCTGGAACAGGGGCCCCGGGGTGGACAGAGGACAGACAGGCCCAGGGCCAGCTCTGGATCAGGCCCGAGTCTCCAGGCCTGCCCAGAAATGAGGATGCCGACAATCCTACATCCACAGTCCATCACCCACAGTCCTGCACCCACAGTCCTGCACCCACAATCCTGGACCCATAGTCCAGCACCCACAGTCCTGCACTCACAGTCCAGTACCCAAAATCCAGCACCCACAGTCCTACACCCACAGTCCTACACCCACAATCCAGCACCCACAACCCAGCACACACAGCCCTGCACCCACAGGGTTAACATGGATGGGACAAGCCCCCCCAACCCCCCTGCAGCCTGCAGGGCTGTGAAACAGTGACCCTGAATAACACCTCCCTGTGAGGACGGGAAGGGGTCACACAGACCGCAGACCGGGGCTCAGCTGGGCGGGGATAGCTGTCAGTCATCACTGCTCGGGAGGAGGTGTCTGACCCGCCCACCGAGGACAAGGCCTGGATCCCGGTCTCGGGGCGCTGGGAGCTTCCTTCTAGGGGCCCAAAGCCTGCAGCTGGGCCCCTCCCCCAAAGCCCCGAAGCTCGGGCTGGGCTGAAGGGCCAAGCTGGAGGCCTCGCCCTGGGGTCCCTGGGGGCCCAGGAGGTCCCGTGGGGCGGCGGCAGGAGCAGGGACTCGGCCTGCTGAGCTGGGAGCAACCCAGCCAGGAGGTGCCGGGCCCCTGGGGGCAGAGCCCTGTGAGCATGGCACCCTCTTCCTGCCCCGCCCAGGGGCCCGGGGGCAGCCCGGCTCTCCCCATGGACACACCTGGGGCTCGGACATCACCCCACCTCCAGGCCAGACCCCATCAACGGGCAGCACCCATCGGATACCCTTCAGGATCAGCCCGGGGTCCCAGAAAGGACACGAGGGCGTTCCCCGCACGCCCGGGGGCCTGCCCCGCCCGTGGCCCCCGCGCCCTAATCACAGGAGCGGCGCCCGGAGGCGTCCGGGGCCAGAGCGGCCGCCCGGACTTCAGAGGGCTCCACGGAGAGGCTGCCCGCGCTGCGGCCACGCAGGGTATCATTGCGACTCTAAAATAGAGTGGGGACGGCTCGGGCTGGGCTGGCCGCCGGGCTGAGGTTTGGCTGGAGCCGGGCCGGGGCAGAACCGGGCGTAGAAAATGCATCTACGAGGACCAGCGGCGGGCAGCCAGCCAGGGCCTGGGACCTGCCAGAGCCGATGTTCTGGGCTGGCACCTGGACCCGCAGGGGGCTCAGCTGAGCGCTCACCCCCGTCTGGGGGCACTCACCCCCGTCTGGGGCGCCCACGGGGTCCTCCCTCTCCTCCTGGTCCGGCCAGAGGCAGAGATGCTGATAATAGACGAAAAGCCCGGAGCATGCCACCCGCCGGTTCCCGCCGCCAGTTCCCGCCGCGCGCCCGTGCCCACACTCAGCTCACAGCAGTGCCCATGCTGGCACCCCCTGGCACCACTCTGATCCTCTCTCGGCCTCCGGCTGGGGACAGAAACAGTTCCCGGGGCCTCGACCGTGGGCACCCCGACCTCAGCAGCAGCCTGACAGGCAGAACGAGGTGGGGAGCCCCGGGCCCCCCAAGCGATGGCGCGGGGCAGGTGTGGGAGGTGGCGTTGGCTCTGAGGGCCCAGCAGGGTCCCCCCGGCTCCTGCACCGCCGCCCGCTCAGCCCTTCCGGTGCACGGAGGCAGGGCCCGGGCTCGGCGCGGGGACATCAAACGCATCTGGGAAATGCAAACAGGCTGTGGCGGAGGTCAGCCAGCGCCGACGAGAACCATGTGTGCACGCTTCCCCTCCGCTGGCTGCTCACGGGGTTTCCAGGCAGCGGGCGGGGAGCCGGCGGCAGGGCCAGGGGTACCCAGTGGGTGCTGGGAAGCAGACCTGCTGCCGCCGAGGGGAGAGGGTCCCGGTGGGGGAGCTGGACAATGTTGGGCCCAGGAATCAGGGGAACAAGTGGGCGTCCCCCTTCCATCGTCTCATTTCAAAAGGAAAGACGGGATGGAAAAAAAAGACAAGGGTTTGGCCTCCCACACAGGGAACGGGCAGGGCATGGGAAAGGCAGGTGGGGTGGCCTGGGAGGGTCCGGGCCGCAGGTCAGGTCTGGACCCAGAGGTGCAAATTCTCAGGAGACAGACTCTGGGCTCAACAGGCTTTCTAGCAACGAGTGCTTTCCAGGCAAACAAGGTAGTGAGCGCCCCGTCACCGGGAGTGTGTAAACACAACACCCACCTGCCCACAGTGCTGCCGAGAGATTCCTTCCGTCTCTAGGTGGGCGGCTCAGCCCGACGGGTTCCACTACGCGGCTCCCTGAAGCTCGGGGAAGGGTGAGGCGGCGTGTTCTACACGGAAGAGGGACTTTCTCCCAGCGGGGGAGACGCCGCCAAGGGTGCAGGGGCAGGAGGCAGGGGTGCCGAGCTGCAGGCGTGCACCCTGGGGGCCCCCTCAGCCTGGACATCAGGCCTGGCTCCCCCCTGAGACCCACAGGACAGCCTGCACCTGGAGACTCCGGCTCGGAGGCCGTGAGGAGCCATGAGAAGCGGTACCTGTGTGAAGGGACAGGTGCCAAGAAGGGCGGGACTGGAGCCCTGGCCGGTGTGGCTCAGTGGATAGAGCGTCGGCCTGCGGGCTGAAGGGTCCTGGGTTCGATCCCGGTCAAGGGCATGTACCTTGGTTGCGGGCACGTCCCCAGTAGGGGGCGTGCAGGAGGCAGCTGATCGATGTTTCTCTCTCATCCATGTTTCTAACTCTCTCTCCCTCTCCCTTCCTCTCTGTGAAAAATCAATAAAAGATATTAAAAAAGAAAAAAAGAAGGGCGGGACTGGAGGTCAGCAGAAGCGAGGGTCTGTGGCCGGCAGCCCAGGCGTGGTGGGGACAGGGTAGGTGTGGTCACAGTAATGGATATGGGGGGGCCGGGAGGGGGGCAGATGTGGAACAAGGGGAATGTGTCAGGAAACACCCCAGGATTTCAGGGAACGTGGTCCCGTCACCCGTCCAATCCGTCTCTCCGGGGTTTGGTTTCGGCTGCAGGACGCAGGGATGTGCAGGGCCCTCGAGGGCCGAGGGCCGTCTGCACAGTCTCCCCGGAGCCCAGGACCCGCCCTGACACCTGCTCGGGCAGCCACCGCGCCCCTCCAGGAGGCAGAGCCCGGCTGCCTTGGGACAGGAGAACCTGCTCCGAGGGGCAGGAGGCCACGCCCGCAGGTAGGGAGGAGCCGGGCCTGGGCCTGGGCGGGGCCCTGGGGAGAAGAAAACTGTCTTGTTTTTTGTTTTTATTAAATACATTTAAAAAAAATTGATTTCGGAGAGGAAGGGAGAGGGAGAGACAGATAGACACATCGGTGGGGAGAGAGAATCTCATAGATGGGCTGCCTCCTGCATGCCCCCCACCGGGGATGGAGCCTGCAACCCGGGCCTGTGCCCTGACCGGGAATCGGACCCTGACCTCCTGGCTGGGGTCCAAAGGCACCCGCTTCCTGGAAGTGGCCCCCGTCCCAGGCCATCACCCCTCGGCCTCCCGGCCTCTGGGGCTCTCTCTCCGGTGGGACCCTAGTTCTTTGGCAGCTTCCGCGGCGAGGCAAGGGGTTAGGGGGCCGCCCGCCTGGACCATCTGGGCCCCAGCTGACTTCCGAGAGGGGACGGTCAGGTTTCCGCTCTTTCACTCCAGAAAAGCTCTTACTTGGGGCTGCCTCACCGCGCCCCCCTTCCCTCAGAAACGGGGTCTTGGCAGCTTCTGGGGGTCTGGGAGGGGACCCAGGAGGGAGCTAACCTGACTCCGAGCCGCGCTGTGGGGAACAGACGCCCTGAGTCCTCAGCCTCCATCCCATCCCAAGACGTCGAGGCCGCCATTCCTGTCCCCACAGCCCACCCCGCTCCCCACGGAGGGTCACCCTGACAACCAGGGTCACCTCACACCTCTGTGGCCTCCCAGAGTCAGACCCCCCGTCCCGGCCCTTCATCCGTCAGTCCACCTCCATCCCCACCCACCAGGGACCGGCCAGGCAAGGTGGCCAGAGAGTTAACCCCTCTGTGGGGTCATCAGGTCAGGGCTGGTGGCCTTGGGGGGGGGGGGAGCTCCTCTTTTTTTTTAAAAAAAAATATTCTTATTGATTTCAGAGAGGAAGGGAGAGAGAGAGAGAGAGAAACATCCATGATGAGAGGGAATCATGGATCAGCTGCCTCTTGCACGCAACACACTGGGGATCAAGGCCACAACCTAGGCCTGTGCCCTGACCTCCTGGTTCCCAGGTCGACGCTCCACCACGGAGCCACGGGGGCCGGGCAGGTTACTGCTCCTGGAAAAGCAGCTCAGAGGGTGGCATCCAGGCGGCCAGGTCCGGGCGGCCGGGACCTCCAGGGACCTCCAGGGACCTCCAGGGCTGGGGACCGCCAGAGGCTGTAAGTCACGCAGGCGGAGGCCTGACCTTGACTGAGTCTCCGAAGCTCCATCCCACACCCCCGTCAGGCAGTAGGCGCCTCTCGCTCCCCTGCCCACCCCGACCCCCACCCCGACCCCCACCCCATCCCCAGCCCACCGGGTGCCGCCTCTCCGACTCAATGAGCACCTCCCACAGCGGCCTCAAGCGCCCCCGCCCCGGCCCCTCTCCATCCGCGGTCCCCACGCCTTTCCTCCGCCCTCGAATCATTCCTCTTTCCCCTTAGGGTCCGTCTCCCCCACTGGCAGCCCTGGGCACGGGATGGCACACTCCGGAGGTCACCGGGTCCGCGTCTGCACCCCCCACCCCCTCCCCCACCCCCTCTGGCCCCTGCAAAGCCCGTAGTCCGCCTCTTCCGCGAGGCCCAGAACCCTTGCCCCTGGTCAGGGGGCTCACAGGGGAATCTGGGGGTGCTGGGGAGACTGCGCCGGGGTACACCGGCCTCCAGCGCTGCGTTCCCCGGGGCGCTCCCCCCTCCCTCCATGTCCACACGCGTCCGCCTGTCACTCCGGACGCCGCCGGCGCCGGCCCCGCCCCTGCACGCGCGCGCGCGCGGACACGCCCCTTCCCAGCCCCCGCGGGGCGGGCACCAGCCTCGTACCCCCCGGGAAGCTGGTCCCGGGCGCCCAGGACCCTCCTCCCCGGGCGCCCAGGACCTACCTCCCGGCCACCGCAACAAGTCCTCGGGGCAAAACGGCCTCGGGGCTCCAGGTCCGGTGCCCGCCCCCCCACCCGCGGATCAGCGTGGCCGTGTGGGGTCCCCAGGCCCCACAGCCTCGCGCCCTGCGCCGCCCCATCTCCAGGCCAGGGACCCCGGGCAGCCCGCGCCCAGCAGGGGCCCCTGGGCTCTCGGCACAGACTCGGGGCGGCGAGAACAATGGGGCCGCTCAGAGCTTCCTCCGCCGCCGGAGCGGGCTTTGTCCCTCCCTCCCCGCCGGCTCGGCTTCCCTTCGCCAAAGGGCGCCGGCTCCCCAGTCACCCGGGAGGCTCGGCGCCAAAGCACCCCTCCTAGGTCCCCCTAAAAGCCAGCCCTGGGGAAGGGGTCTGGGCTGGAGGCGAGCGGAGGGGACGGGACGCGCAGCCAGATGCGCGCAGCTGGCGGACCGCCGGCCCCAGGCGCGGTCCCCTTGCCAGAACCCCCACACCCTGGATATCCGACTCGCGCTCCCGCCGGGGGATCCACAGAGGAAGTGGGGCCCCAGCTCTGCTCGGGGGGGCGGAACGGCCTCACATCTGCTTCCCGCACACGTGTCCCGGGGACCCGGCTCTGCCCGGCTCCAGCCGAGCCGGGCGCTCCCAGCGCACAGACCGGAGGAGCCCACAACCCTGAGGTCTCCACCCGTCCCCGGGTTCCGCCGGGTTAGGATTTGGGGGTTTAAGACGCGAGGGCGCCCAGGGCTCGGTTAGTTCTGAGCATCTGCGCCCTGCACCCCATTGTCCAGCCGCACCTGCCCAGGCCCGAGCAGCGCGGCCTCCTGGGGACATTGCTAAGAAGGCGCTTGGCCCCCGCAGCTGGAGGCGGGCCAGCCCTGCACATCTGGGCGCAAGGCGCCCTCAGCACCGACCTGAGGTCTGGAGAGCCCCACCGTGGGGCGGGGCTGGGGGGGCGCGCTTTCTCCAAGTCTCCCCAAGCAGCTGGCCGGGAGGGAGGAGGGGGAGGAGGGACGCGGCAGGGGCGGCGGGGTGGGTCAGGACTCACCCAGCATCTGGCTGAAGAGCAGCTGCTCCAGGTCCCCCAGCACCGTCACCACCAGCTCGGGGTCCACCTTGAGGAAGGCGCGCTCCTCCGGGCCCTTGGCGGAGGGCGCGGGCCCCGCCGCCGCCTTCTGCGCCTTGGCCTTGCTGGACAGCAGCTCGTCGTCCGACTTGCCGTCGTCGCTCACCGCGGCCTCGGGGGCCTTGCTGAGCGGCTTGACCTCGGCGTAGGGGCCGCGCGGGATGCGGCTGGGCTTGCCCAGGCCCGGCGCCAGCGGGGCCAGGGGGGTCTTGGGGCCGCCGCCTCCGCCGCCCTTGGCCTGGAAGAGCGAGTGCTCCGACTTGGACAGCGTCTTGGTCATCAGGGGCGCCTCCCGGCCCTTGGCGCCCGCCTTGCCCAGGCCCTTGGGCGCCTTGGCCATGTCGTCGCTCCACTCGGGCTCGCAGAGCTGCAGCTTCTTCTCGGAGTCGGTGAGGAAGGACAGGTTGGTGAGCGACTTCTGCTTGCGCAGGTTGGAGGCGGGGGGCCCGCCGGGGACGCGGCCGTCCACGCTGCCCGACTTGAAGACCTTCAGCTCCGCCGCGCTGGCCTTGGCCAGGCCGCCGCCGCCGGGCGCCTTGGCGCGCTTGGGCAGCATGGCTCTGCCGTCCGCCGCCGCCGCCTTCCTCCCCGGGTCCCGGGCTCCGTCCGCGCCCTCGTCGCCGCCGCCGCTCAGCTCCACCTCGGGCTGCGCGCTCCTGACGCCGCTGCCCAGCATTCTGCCCGCGAGGAGCGCATGGAGGACCCGCGCGTCTGCAGGCACGGGGCGGGGGAGCGCGGGGAGGAGGCGGAGGCGGGGGAGGGGAGGGGAGAGAAAGGACGGAAGAAACCGAGGAAGAAGGGAGAGAGGTAGGGTGAGGGCGGAGGGCGAAGGAAGGGGGGCGCAGGAGGCGACGGGCGAGGAAGGAAGCGCGGAAGGAAGCGGGGGAGAGGAAGGAGCGAGGAAACCGGGGGAGGGTGGTGGGGGGGAAGCAGGGGGCGGGGGAGAGGAAAAGGGCGGGCGGGGGGGGGGATACAAATTTAAAAAAATGTAAAAAATCAATCAAAGGAAGAACGGAAGCCCTGAACCCCGAAGCCCAGGCTCCCCCCGCCTGCTCGCCCTGGGGTCCTGGGGCGCGCGGCGCAGCGCCCCCGCCGCTCCCCGCAGCCTGCCCGCTGGAGCAGGGGCTGCGGCTGCGGCTGGGCTCCGAGCAGGCGAGGGAGGAGGGAGGGAGGCGGGCGCAATCGGGGAGGGAGGGAGGGAGGGAGGGGTGTGCGCGAGGGAGGGGCGTGGGGAGAGGGCTGTGTGACTATTTCTGGCTTCGAGGGGGTGGTATTCGCCGAAGAGACGCAGGGGCGGGTGAGTAGGGGTACGGGAGTTGGGGGGGGGGGGGGGTAGAGATAACGGGTGCCACCAGTTTTTCTCCTCGATTTGAACTCAGACAGGAGACATTGTCCATTCACCCCAGAGCCGGGTGGACAGGGTCTGTCCTGGAGATGTGGGGGTGCAGGGGGTGCAGGTCAAAGGGACTGAGACCCGGCAGCTCCGAGCAGGAGCCAGAGTTCTCCTGGGACGGGGTGGGGAAGGAATAGCCAGGTGGCTGGCTGGCTCCCTGACACTCCTCCCCCCAAGCCTTCTGGTTACCCCCTCCTCTCCCCCCCAGGACACTCCCAGTCCCACCTGGTTCAGGCTTGGAGGCATGAGGCTGCGCCCCTGAGGACTGTGGTTTGGAGACACGGGGCCCAGGATTGACCGGGTCAGGGGAAGAGGGGGTGTCAGGGCACGGAAGGACGACTAATCCTCGGTATCGGGCTTTCGGGTGCCCATGCTCGGGGACTGGGTGACCTTGTCAAAGTCACTGCACCCTCCGGCTCTCCGGCACGGCCTGCAGTGGTTGCCACAGCAGCCGCACAGGTGAAGGGACGTGGGGACCGGGACGGGATGTGGCCAGCCTGGGGAAGCCCAGGGAGGGAGGCCCAGGACGGGCCCCTAGCCTGCCAGAGCTAACGTGGGGGTACAGACACTAGCCCTTCTCACGCCCCTTCCACCTGGGCCCAGGGGAGAGAGATGGGGTGTGGGCGGAGGCCCAGGAGCAGGCTGTCCATCCGTAAGGGGACCCTGCCCATCCCCGCCCCGTGGCCTCCCACGAAAGAACCCCGTGATTCTCGGACACGAAAGAGAAGGGGTTGGCCCGGCCAGCGTGGGCCAGCGGTTGAGCGTCGAGCTATGAACCAGGAGGCGATGGTTCGATTCCCGGCCGGGGCACAGGCCCGGGGTGCAGGGCATGGCACCACACCGTCCCACCACAATCACAGGCTCCACCTGGGAGCTTCCGAGGCCACCACGCTGCCCTGCGCCCTCCACCGGAGGACCTTCCGGCAACCCTTGGCGCACCCTCCTTCCCTCCACTCCTCGGAGGGGGTGTCAGTGCGGGCGGGTGTGAGCCTGAGCTGCCCTCTCCCGGGCCTGCACCTTCCTTCCCCGTTCCCGCCGGGTATTCCGGGCGGCCTTCCCGATCCCCTCCACCCGCTCTCTCACCGGCCAGCACAGCCTCTGGCTCCTGCATTCCCGTGTGGGGCCTACTAAGCGCTGGACTTGGGGTGACTGCCATCAGTGAGACGGTGAGGGGGAGGGCGGGGAGAGGGCAGCCCCCCCAGGCCTCAGCCTCCCTCCCTCTCCTTAGTTCTCGCTGGGGACCTGACCCTCCTCTTCTCCGGTCATCTGACTGCCCCACCCCCTGAGGTCATTCCTCGGTGCCTCCTCTCCAGGGAGGTCATATGCCCCCCAACCCCAAGCCCTCTCCTTCTCTTCAATGTAGGTCACGAAATCCCGCCTCTTCAGGAAGTGAGGCGCGAGTCCCCCGCCACGCCCTCTACACCCCACGTTCCCTCTGCAGGACCACCCCTGCCATGCTCATCTCATGAGCTCACTCAGGGGGGGATCCCCTTGACCTGTCCACAGGTCACCTTCCCCCCTTCCCTCTTTATTTTTTTAAAATATATTTTATTGATTTTTTACAGAGAGGAAGTGAGAAGGAGAGAGAGTTAGAAACATCGATGAGAGAGAAACATCGATCAGCTGCCTCCTGCACACCCCCCACTGGGGATGTGCCCGCAACCAAGGTACATGCCCTTGACCGGAATCGAACCTGGGACCCTTCAGTCCGCAGGCCGACGCTCTAGCCACTGAGCCACACCGGCTAGGGCCCCCCTTCCCTCTTTAAAGGGTCTTGCCATGTGGGAGTCGGCGGTCCCGTGACACAGGCCCCTTGACATCCTGGAACTTCCAGACGCTCCCTCAGGCCCCCTCTCCCTCTGTGGCTCTTTCTCCCTTCCTTTCACATCCCCTGAGTTTCCCATCATCCCTTGCTGCAAGGGGAGGCCCGGCTGCCGTGGCAACAGCCATTGCCAGCACCAGAGGGTGAAGCCAGGGTGTGCAGAATGCTTCCTCGAGTGAGTCCTAAAAAGCGAGGGTCCTCCCCTGTCACCCCAGCCCCAGCCCCGCGCCCCTCCCACGGGCAGGACAGACGGTTGGGACGGGTCCACCTCAGAGGTGCAGCCGGCCGAGGGGAGCTGTGCTGAGGGGCAAAGAGGGGGCGCTGTGATGTCGGGTGGCGTAGGGAAGGGGACCTGGTCCTGCCAGTTTCCAAAGGGGAGGCGGGACAGGGGCTGCTTTACCACCTGCAGCCCTGGCTGGTGTGGCCCAGTGGGTAGAATGTCAGCCTGCAGACCGAAGGGTCCCGGGTTCGATTCCTGGTCAGGACACATACCCGGGTTGCGGGCTCGATCCCCAGTAGTGGAGCATGCAGGAGGCAGCCGATCCATGATTCTCTCTCATCATGGATGTTTCCGTTTCTCTCTCCCTCTCTCTTCCTCCCTCCGACATCTATTTTTAAAAAATTAAAAAAATAAAAAGGGAGATTCCGTCCTCGCCTCTACGTATTGGTTCTGGTGGTGACGGGCGGCACAGGCGGCGACTTTCCGGGTGTCACAGCCACTTGGGTAACTTCCTCACATCCGTGGTCAACACCCTTTATTCACTCCATTGCGTTCCCACCTTCGGTTGGTCTTCTGAGGATGGATGGGCTGTTTCTCAAAACCCATCAGAGCTCTCTGCACACAGTGGGCTCGCAGGAACCTGCGGTGAATGACGAAAAGCCCGTCACAGCTCTCTGCACACAGTGGGCTCGCAGGAATCCGCGGTGAAGGACGACGGAGGAAATGATCGAGTGCGTGCCTCAGAGCAGATGTGTGGGGAAACGTAAACAGCCGTGACCTCTCGGAACCCGCGGGAGAGACGGTGCAGCTGGTGAGCTGGAAGGGACGCCGGGCTCTGGGACGGGGTCCCAGCGACGCTTCCTCTCCCTCCTCCGCTGCCCTGGGCCAGAGGGCGGCTGGCTGCGACCTCTCTTCGACCCTTGGAGGGAAGGCCCGGGTCTTCAGGGGAACGGCCTTGGCACAGGTCGCAGCGGAGACCCTTTCCTCCCCCGACAGCTGTGTTCTGCTCCGCTCAGAGGCGTGGGGGGCGTTTTCCCACACCCCCAGGGGAGACAGGGGCAAGAGCGGGCCAGGTGTCCCTGGGCGGCCTGGGCCACGTCGCTGCCCCAGCTGGAGCCTGATCCCCTGGAAAAGGGGCGGTGGGCACAGGGGTCCAACATGGAGGCACCAGCGTGCTCACACCTCGGGGGGGGGGCCTCCTCCAGGAAGCCCTCCCGGACTGACCCACCCGCTTCCTCCCCGGCCTAGTCACCACCTCCGCGCTCTGCCCGGGCGGCATCGGTTACGGAGACGTTGCTGTGGACCCCATGGGGCCCGGGCTCTGTCCCAGGAGGTGCCCCGAGCTCCGGAGTTGGGCACTTTCCCTTGTGGGCCTCCAGCTCCGAAGAGACGAGCTGTCCGCCTGTCTGATGGGGACCACGAGGCTCAGCAAACGGAAGGCCGTTGTCCGGCCAGCCCCTCGCCGCCACCGCGGCCGCACAGCAGGGCTTCCTCCAGAAGGTCCCCGAAGCCCGCCGTCCGACAGGAGTCTTGTTGGGGTGACGTAACGTTGCCCGGTCTCTCTGGGTGAGCTCCTCGGGGCCAAACACTTAAAGACAACGGCAAGGTGGCACCTGTGCGCACCTGGGCCCGGGCCCGGACCCGAACCCGAACCCGAACCGGAACCAGCCGGGGACAGACACCTGGCCCTTTAACCACCCCCGTGACGCCGCCGGGCGCCTGGCTGCACCCGCTGTCTCTCTCGCTCGCCACCGCCGTGCTCTGCGAGTTTCTGTCAGGGTTTCGAACGAACGAGGCGTTGCATTCGCTGAGGTGCGCCACGGATCCGTCATCCACGAGCGCTAATAGAATAATCGCTGGCAATTACCCGGCGTCTGAGGACGGCTGGTGGGCGTCAGGAGCGTTCCCTGGTGCACAGGGTGGGCGTCCTGGTGCTGGGTGAGAACCTCCCTGTCCCGCAGCCCGATGTCACCGCAGGGGCAGCCGAACCCTCAGAGCTTCCTGCCCCCTGGAGCCCGGGGCAGGAAGGGGGTCACCGGGCTGTGCCCACGTCTCTACCCCCGCTCCCAAACCTACGAGACACGAGACCCTTCATGGGGGCTTCAACGTGGAGTCCGCTCCCCGCGGGACAAGGAGGCAGGAGGGCAGCAGACCCGGGCGTGAGGCACGCAGCGGCCCCCCGGGAGCGGCTGGCGGGGGCGGGCACCTCGGCTGCTCGTGTTCCGATGAGGCAAGGCCCTCATACGTGTCACTCGCACTCCCGCCAACATGCCACCGAGTGGAAGTAATTAAGGATCCGTGTCAACCTCGGGCAGGCTCCCCCCCCCCCCCCCCCCCCCCCCCCCCCCGCACGCGGCCTCGCACATGTGGGCACAGGCACGCCAGCCTGGCTCCCCGGCTTCCCAAGCAGAGACCCGACGGAAGGACGGATGGACGGACGGGCACTGCTCAGCGCAGCCTGCGCCCCCAGGGGGGACGGGCAGGTGGGGGCCGCACAGCCAGGTGGACTCACAGGTGCATTTACCGGGGGCAGAGGCGGAGGGAGCAGCGGGTTGGGGATGCCCCCGGGCATCCAGAGGCCAATGCCAACGCCCTGCTGGCGGCCGGGCATCATGGGAAATCCTCTCCCTGCCCATCAGCGCTTCTGCCTCATTTGGGTGCTCTGTCCAGGCCGATAAGTAGCAAAGCAGAGCCAGGCCGAGGACGGTCCCCCAAGGACGCTGTCCCCCCCAGATGCCTGGATGCTACAGGGACCTTCGTTGGGAGACAGCTCGGAGGGAGACGGACCAGGTCCCCAACCCGGCCTTCCCCACCCCCCCGTCCTTGGAGTTCCGTCTCCCCACACACCGATCAACAGTGCCAAGCTAGGGGACGGGGACCCCGGAGAGTTCCCAGACCAGGAGGGAGGGGGTCTGAGCTACAGACGAGGGCAGATGGCCCCGGCGTCCACACACGGACAGGAAGCCACAGGATCCGCAGCTGGAGACGCGGCACGTTATCATCTGCAACACGGAACCGACGCTCCAAGGTGCCCGGCTCTCCGACGATGTCGGGGGACAAGCCCAGCCCCCCGCTTCGCCCCCGTGCTGCTGGTCAGCTCCAACACGTCGGGGCGGTCACTGGGAGGCCTTCTGGGAGCCAACAGACTCTCCAGGGTGAGGTCGCTGGATGAACCCCGAGACGGTGACCTCCCTGAATGCAGGTCACAGTCTGATTCATCCCCCCACCCCCGCTTTTTTTTTTTTTTTTTTAATTTATTTTTACTTTTAGAGGGAGGGAGAGAGAGAGAGAGAGAAACATCCATGATGAGAGAGAATCATGGACCGGCTGCCTCCTGCACGCCCCCCATAGGGGATCGAGCCCGCAACCTGGGCATGAGCCCTGACCGGGAATCGAACCCTGACCTCCTGGTTCATAGGTCGACACTCAGCCACGGAGCCACGCCGGCCGGGCCTGATTCCCTTTCACCCCAGTGGTGAGCTCAGTGCTGGGATAAGGCCAACCCTCCCTGATGGTCTGTTGACAGAATGACCAAATGAATGAATGAACGAATGAATGAATGAACGAGTGAATGAATGAATGAATGAGCCAGCCAGGCCCCGCGGGAAGTTCCTCCCGGTTCCCGGGGTGCCGGGCTCTCTGCCCCTCGGGGCCACACACTTTCCGTCGCACTGGCGAGGGGTCTCCCAGCAGACAAGCCTGGGGGGACCCCAGAGCACCCCGTCGGTCGGATGACAATCTCGCGCCCCCCTTCGTTCGGGGGCGGCCGGTGGTTCCCGCCGCGTGGCGCACATAAGGAAGCGGTTACAGCGACAACGCGGCCGGGGTAAAAATAGACATAGTTTCCCCGTGACCACACGCTCATTCCGAGGGTGTCGGGTGCCAGGAGGCCCCGCTTCCTGTGTGCCCTGCCGTGCCCGGCGCCCCCGCGTGCCCGGCTCCCCGTGGGGGGCGGTGGGTCACCCTTTCGACGCCCGGGCTCCACCCCATCGCCCTCCCGCTCCTCCCCGAGTCACTGCCGCCTCCAGGCCCGAAGACGGCTGGGGGGGGACCCCGTTCCCACGCCCCGCGGGACCCCCGACGACCTGCCCGGCAGAGGACAGTGAGGTCAGGCCGTGACCCCTGCCCACCGGCCACTGTCCTCCCCTGACCGTGAAGAGCTCGCTGCCCGGATGGGGAGGCTGAGCCCCAGAGCTTACCTGCCGTTCGCAGAGGACGCCCCACCGTGAAGAGATGGACCCCACCCCTACCCCAGGAGGAGGGCCTTCCCCCAGCACTCACCCACGCAGGAGACGCCGTCCTCCGTCCCGCCAGGGGGCGAGGAGTAGCCATCCACGCAGCTGCCCTGGGGCGGGGGGCCGGGTTCAGGCTCCGTCTGCAACCTGCCGGACAGAGCACGGGGGTCACGTGTGGCCTCGACGCCTCTCCACGGGGCCGGGGGACCCCTTAGAGCTTGGTCCCTGCACCCCTGTGCGTGCACGCCCGGAGGCTGCAGGTCTCTGGGCAAAGTTGGGCCGAGGAGCGGGGGGGGGGGGGGGGGGGGGGGGGGGGCCTACTCCAGTACACTCATTCACTCATTCAATCTCATTCATTCATTCACTCACTCATTCACTCATTCATTCATTTACTCATTCATTCATTCACTCATTCATTCATTCACTCACTCATTCACTCACTCATTCACCCACTCATTCATTCACTCACTCACTCACTCACTCACTCACTCATTCACCCACTCACTCATTCATTCACTCACTGATTCACCCACTCACTCATTCACTCATTCATTCACTCACTCATTCACTCATTCATTCACTCACTCATTCACCCACTCATTCATTCACTCACTCATTCATTCACTCACTCACTCATTCACCCACTCACTCATTCATTCATTCACTCACTCACTCACTCATTCACCCACTCATTCATTCATTCACTCACTCACTCACTCACCCACTCACTCATTCACCCATTCATTCACTCACTCACTCATTCACCCACTCATTCACTCACTCATTCATTCATTCATTCACTCACTCATTCATTCACTCGTTCGAGACATCTACTGAGCCACAGGCCAGAGCTGGGCCTGGGATGCCCTTGGCACAGGCAGTGTCTGCCCGTGTAGAATAGCACTATTCCGGTCTCACACAGATGCCTGAGGTCAGCGCCCAATTCCCACATCCCCCACGGGGCTCGGGGATCTCAGGCCACGGTCGCTGCCCTGGGCTCTGTGTGTGTTACAGCCCGTGCATCACGCAGGGACCAGCTCCCTGAGCCCAGGTCAGCCTCCTCACGGAGCGAGGGGCCCCCCGGGCCCCCCAGGCTGGCCCCGGTCCAGCAGGGAGGCAGGGAAGAAGCAGGGGTCGGCTCAGCGTGGGCCGCTCGGCCCCCAGGAGGATGTGGGTGCTGGGCCGGTGGGGGCAGCGGGCAGGGCGGGGTCTCTGGGCACCAGCTCCCAAGTGCACACACAGGCCACGCGCAGGAACAAAGACGAAGGAGCCTTCATTACAGGCAATTACCCTGGGCTCCGGGAGCGGGCCCGCCCGCGGCTCTTGCTGTCTCCAGCTAAATGGGCCCTTTGGCGGCTGGGGGGGGGGGGCAGGGGCCCAGCAGGCAGGAGGGGAAGCTGATGCTGGTCGCAGGGAGGGGCGGGGCCAGGGGACCCTGTTCGTCTCCAGTGCTAGGAGATGGCTCTCTCCAGTTTTTCTCTTTTTCTTCTTCTTTTTTTTTTAAAAATATTTTTTTTACTGATTTCAGAGAGGAAGGAAGAGGGAGAGAGCAATGGAAACATCCATGATGAGAGAGAATCATGGATCAGCTGCTCCCGCATGCCCCCTACTGGGGATGGAGCCTGCAACCCGGACATGTGCCCTTGACCGGGAATCGAACCCCGACCTCCTGGTTCATAGGTCGATGCTCCACCCCTGAGCCACGCCGGCCGGGCAGCAGCTAACTTTTAAGGTGATCATGTTGTGTGGCCAGAGAATGATGTCAAAAACACCCACATGGGCCCTGACCGGTGTGGCTCAGTGGATAGAGTGTCAGCCTGCGGACCGAAGGGTCCCGGGTTCGATTCCGGTCAAGGGCATGTACCTTGGTTGCGGGCACATCCCTGGTAGGGGGTGTGCAGGAGGCAGCTGATCAATGTTTCTCTCTCATCGATGTTTGTAACTCTCTATCCCTCTCCCTTCCTCTCTGTAAAAAATCAATAAAATGTAAAAATTAAAAAAAGAGAAATACCCGCATGGCCCTCGGCAGGAAACAGGTCCCTGCCCCTGATGTGCCCGTGATGTACCGAGTAGGCAAAGCCTGACCCACAGCAGGTGGGCCACAACCGTGATTAGGAACGGGAGTCCTTTGTCGCCATGGTTACCGTCGCCATTATTATAATAATGTCAGGGCGGGGGAGGGGCCCTGACGGAGGGGTGCTGCGGAAGGCGGGGCACCTCTCAGCCTCCGTGGGCTCTGCACCTCCCATCCACAGCCAGACCCCCAGGGCTCCCCCACTTTCCAGCTGTGTGGACAGTCCCGTCCGTGCTGGACGCTGGCCGAGGCTGGGAGAAAACCAACAGCCCTACAGACAGCCGGGAAGCGGGGAGCGGAGGTCAGGGGGGAGGGGGGCGCTGCAGAGGGCGAAGGAGCCGTGGCTGAAGATCCCATGGGGCCGCTCGCAAGGGACCGGAGGGTCCGGAGAGCAGACGGAGGGACACTGGGGCCTCCAGAGGGACAGGGGGGCCGGGTCGGAGGAGGGGCAGGAGGTGAGTTCCCCTGGGAAGGGCTGTCCGGCACGGAGCGTGACGGGGGCCGGCTGTGAGGACGGAGCGGGGGGAGCGGGGCCGGCAGGCACTCCCGGGGGAAGCCGGTCAGGACACCGAGGTGCCAGCGTGGGGAGCCGATTTCCACGAAAGCAGAGACCGGCGGCTCCCGGGCAGCAGATGGTGCGTCCTTGGCCAGGAGGCGGGCGAGACAGCCCGGCCCGGCCTTGGCAGCGCCGCCCACGGCACCGGCTCCCGGCCCCGCAGGGTGAGCTGGGCTCCTGCCCGCCTGCCCGCCGTGCCTGGGGGTGTCCCCGGTCCGCACCCTCCCTCGCCCGAACCGTGACCAGAAGCCAGGGCCTGAGAGGGGCAGGGTCTGGGGGGGGGGGGGAGAGACACCCCACTCACTCCCACGTCTGTCTGAAATGCAGCCACGCCGGGTCCACTGGTGGCCCCGTTAGGGTTGCATGGAAATGTTCACAGGAGCACATTCCTCCCCCTTTGGAAAATGTCGGATTCTAAATATGGCTGAGACCCTGGCTGGTGTGGCTCAGTGGATAGAGCGTCAGCCTGTGGACTGAAGGGTCCCGGGTTCGATTCCCAGTCAGGGCACACGCCCGGGTTGCAGGCTCGGTCCCCAGTGTGGGGCGTGCAGGAGGCAGCCGATCCGTGATTCTCTCCCATCACGGATGTTTCTGTCTCTCTCTCCCTCTCCTTTCCTCTCTGTAAAAAAAAAAAAAAAAAAATCAATAAAATATATTTCTAAAAAAACAAAAAACACACGGCACACTCTAAATGAGGCCTGCGTGGGGGTGGAGAGTGGTGGGACCCCAGGGACCAGGGACGGGGCCACGAGACGCCCTCAGCCTTCCCGGGACCTACACGGCCCGTTGGCTTCTTGTGTGAGAGTGAACGTTTCCCGGGGATCCCACCCCCACCCCTCGACGCAGGTGCTGCCTCCGAGGCCCCCAGTGTCCGGGGAACGATGAAAAAGCTTTTCTACGCCCAAAACATGAGTGTCCCTCCTCCCAGGGGCGTACGGCAGCGCCCCCCCCCCCCCCCCCCCCAGCGAGGCAGGCCCGTCTGGAAGGTACTTCACGGGCATCTGCGTGTTTCCAGCCTGGACAACAGTCACCCAGGTTTCGTCACGCGGGGCAACGTGTCCGGCCGTACTGGGTTCCGTGAGTCATGGTCCCAGGCCCTCCCGCCAAAGTGAAAAAGATAAATAAATACGGTCGAGTTGACTTAATGCGGTCATCGGAGCCCGCGTTCTATTTTCGTTGGAAAAAGCTTGGTCGCCCCGAGCGTCTGCTTTCCTACGCCGTCAGCTTGGCCCCGTCTGAGGAGCGCGGGGCGGGCCGGCTTGTGACCTCGTCGCTACGCACCGCGGCCCGGCCACCGCCACCTGCCACAGCGGCCGCCCCGTGGGACCACGTAAGAAGCATGACGTGCTGTCCCTGGCATGCCGGGCGCAGAAGCAGACACGCACGTGGCAATATGGTAAGTGGAGAGAGAGCGAGAGAGAGAGCAACCGACAGAGAGACAGAGAGACGGACGGACAGGCAGATGCAGGCATTGTGGGCCCCAGAGGAGGAGCGGTGAGGACGTCCCTCACCACGACCTGAAGGCCCGGGACCCACGGCAGTGATGCAGTCAGTCTCACCCACGTGGCCCCAGGTGAGCTCCCTACCTCCTTGCCCACCCACCAACCCAGCTCGCTCCCAAGGTTCCCGAAGACGCCGACGCAGGGTCCCAGCCCTTCCCGGGGAGAGACACGCCGTGTCAGGTCCTGCCCCACCTGCCTCAGTGGCTCTGCAGCCCCCAGAGCTGAGAGAGAGCGGAGCGTGGGTGGGTTTCCCTTTTACGCTGCCAACCCCTTGACAGCGCTCAAACCCCAACTCCATAGGCCTGCCCTGCCCCTCCCTGCATGTTCGGGGCCCTCTGGGGCCCACCAGCCACTCACCATCATGGGCCTTTTTAAAAATATATATGTATTTCAGGCTGAAACCGGTTTGGCTCAGTGGATAGAGCGTCAGCCTTCGGACTGAAGGGTCCCAGGTTCAATTCCGATCAAGGGCATGTGCCTTGGTTGCGGGCACATCCCCAGTGGGGGGTGTGCAGGAGGCAGCTGGTCGATGTATCTCTCTCATCGATGTTTCTGACTCTCTATCCCTCTCCCTTCCTCTCTGTAAAAAAATCAATAAAATATATTTTTTAAAAAAGTATAAAAATATATTTCAGAGAAGAAGGGAGAGGGAGGGAGAGAAACATCAATCACGAGAATCATGGATCGGCTGCCTCCTGCACGCCCCACACGGGGGACCGAGCCCGCCACCTGGACACGTGCGTGTCCTGACCGGAAATGGAACGGAGACTGCGTGGTTCGTAGGTCGACGCTCAGCCACGGGGCCACGCCGGCCGGGATCAAGGGCCCTCCCCGCTGCCGAGCCCGGTCCCGCCGCCCCGCTCACCTGTACTGGAACGGGGCCACGGTGGCCGTGATGGGAGGGCTGTGCTGATGGGCCGAGGAGAAGCTGATGGCCGCCGGGGCCGGCGAGGGGCGCCTGCCCTGCACGGGGCTGAGGGCCGGGGAGGAGGCCCCCGAGGCCGCCCCGGCGTCCAGCTCCGAAGACACAGAACTGGTGTAGCTCTTGTCTCTCCGGTCGATTCCTGGGCCATGAGGAGGCCCGTGGCTGTCGGGAGCCCCTGGTGTTTGGGTTTCTCCGAGGAGGCTCGTCCGGGATGGGGGGCTCCTGCCCCGGGGCTGGCGGACAGGAATCCCTTCCCGGACCCCCTTCCTCCGTCCCTGGGAGCCCTGTGTCTCCCCGGCTCTCCTGGGACCAGCCGGGCCGGGCTGGGCCGCTCTGGGGGTCACCCGGGGACTGCTCCATGGGGAGCCGCAGAGGCCATCCGCACCCTCGGCTGACTCTCTCCCCGCCCCACCCGGCTTCGGGGAGCCTCGCCCCCCGGCGGCCTTAGGGGAGGAGCCCCTGGGGTGCCCGGCGGCCTTGCCCAGCCTCGGGGAGGCCGCCCGCTGCGGGCTCAGGGCCAGGCCTGCCTGGCGCGGCCGCAGCTGGGGAGAGGCGCCCGGGGTGTGGATGCGGGTCTGCGAGGCGGCCCGGGGCACGGGGATGGAGGAGGCGAAGTGCGGGCGGCTGGCGGCGTTCACGTTGGCCATCCCGTTCGTGGTTAGCGGCGCGGGCTGCTGTCCTGCGGAGAGAGGAGGGAGAGGGACCGTGAGGCGCTGCCCCCGGCTTCCGTCCCTGGGCGTCGAAAGGGGACTTGGGGCCCAGCCGGCGTGGGATCCAGCCTCCCTCTCCCCCAGCCCTTCCCATGCCACGGGCAAGGATTCCCAGCACCGAGCGGCCAGGAACTTGGGGGTGATCCTGCAGCTGGTGAACGCCGAGCCGAGGCCAGACCCAGACAGTCTGGCTCCAGCCTGCACTTGTGACTCCCCTGCCCCGATGCTCCCCCTGAATAACCAGCCCCCACCCCCCATCCCTCCGCCCCCACCCCAGCCTTTGAGCCCCGGGCATCTGGCTCCAGCCCATCGGGGGGCAAATGGAGGCTGCAGCTCAGGGCACAGCCAGCCCAGAGCCAGGAGATGCTTCGGGCGCCAGCTCCCCCGACTCTGAGGGGGGGGAGAAGAGGGGAAGCGGCACTGTCCTCCCAGGTCCCTCCCAGGGCTCTCCACCACCCCTTCCCCCCCTGAGGCCCCCAAAGCAGGGCAAGGCGGGCGGGGAGGGCAGGTGCAGCCCTGGTGCTGATGGACAGCTCCCCCTGGTGCGGCCCTTCGAGGGGCCGCGTCTGTGCATGGGGTCATAGGGTCAGGGGCCCGTTCCCCAAGGTCAGAACAGGGTCACCCCAGCATCGAGAGGCTGGATACGCTTTCTTAAAAAGCTGAAGAAAGAAAGAAAAGAAAAGAAAAAAGTCTCTCCCGGCCGCCCTGGCTCAGTGGTTGAGCGTCGACCTGTGAACCAGGAGGTCAGGGTTCGATTCCCGGTCAGGGCACAGGCCCGGGTTGCAGGCTCCATCCCCAGTGTGGGGCGTGCAGGAGGCGGCCGATCCAGGATTCTCTCTCATCACGGATGTTTCTCTCTCTCTCCCTCTCCCTTCCGTTCTGACATCAATAAAAATATATTAAAAATAAGAAACAAAAGTCTGGAGGGTCCTTGCTCACTGGGTCCTGGGCCTCCACCGCAGGCGGAATAAACCAGGGGCGTCATCCACCTTCCCGGGGGCCGTGTCCACCGGCTTTGAAACAGGAAGGGGAAGCCATTCCAGGCGAAGGGCGGAGTGTCTGGCTCCGTGCAGGGGAGTGTGGGGACAAGGACATGGACCCGGAGCCAGAGCCGCCCCCCGCTCGCCCCAAACCCCACCCCCCAGTGCAAACCCAGCTGCTTCCCAGCTGAGGACCCGAGTATGTTACTGAACCCTGGGCCTGGCTCCTCCTCTATCCAACGGGGACAACGGTGATAATAATAAAGCCTCCTTATAGTGTTGTGATCGAGGTCCAGTTATTACAGGAACAGGAGCCCGGCCCGTGACAGGGTGGGCGTGGACGAGGGCACAGAGCGATGGCGGGAAGCTGAGGAGACCAGGGCTGGGTAGGGGAGGGGCGGGGCCCAGGCCAGCGAGTGAGTGAGCGGCGGGTCCTCCCCGCAGCCCAGGCCTCTCCCCTCGCCCTCGCCCTCGCCCCTCGGGGACGCCTTTAGCCTGAGACGCGCAGACCCACTCCTCTCGCGGACGGCAGCCGGTCCTCAGAGAGAGACAGGACGGGCCGCGGGCATCTCAGGCGACGGAATCAGGTCAGCATCCTGGCGTGGACAGCGCGTGAGGGAGCCAGGACCGCACTGCCACCTGTCCCACCGGCCCGGCCTGTCTCCCCGAAGGCGGCACTGCCCAGGCCTGAGTCCCAGGGCGGGCCCCTCACCCTGTTTCCCGGGGGAAGGTGCCCCCGCCTTTTCTTTCCTTTTCTTTTCTTTTTTTTTAAATAGAGCTGCCATATGATCTAGCAATTTTTTTTTTAATATATTTTATTGATTTTTTACAGAGAGGAAGAGAGAGAGGGATAGAGAGTTAGAAACATCGATCAGCTGCCTCTTGCACACCCCCTACTGGGGATGTGCCCGCAACCAAGGTACATGCCCTTGACCGGAATCGAACCTGGGACCCTTGAGTCCACAGGCCGACGCTCTATCCACTGAGCCAAACCGGTTTCGGCGATCTAGCAATTTTTTAAAATATATTTTATTGATTTTTTACAGAGAGGAAGGGAGAGGGAATTAGAAGCATCGATGAGAGAGAAACATCCATCATCTGCCTCCTGCACACCCCCCACTGGGGATGGGCCCGCAACCAAGGTACATGCCCTTGACCGGAATCAAACCCGGGACCCCTCAGTCCGCAGGCCGACGCTCTATCCACTGAGCCACACCGGTTTCGGCTCTTTTCGTTTTTTTAAAAAGATTTTTATGGATTTCCGCGAGGAAGGGAGAGAGAGAAAGAAACATCCATGATGAGAGAGAATCATGGACCAGCTGCCTCCTGCGCGCCCCCTGCTGGAGATGGAGCCCACAACCCGGGCCTGTGTCCTGACTGGGAATCGAACCCCGACCTTCTGGTTCACAGGTCGATGCTCCACCCCTGAGCCACCCGGCCGGGCAGAGCCTGGCGCTCTAAGTGCCCAGGCCCCTGGGGAGGTGCCCCGCCGTCAGCCCAGGGGGCACCCTGTCTCATTTCCTCTCTCCCCGTCATTACTTCTTCGGGCTGGCCGGGGTTCCTGGGGGGTCTGGTTTCCCCAGCAATAAGCTCAGATTCCAGATGGGCCCAGGAGCTGACGGAGGGGGCGGGGAAGGAGCCGGCGGGGCCTTGGGGGGGGGGGGGGGCTCATGGCAGACACAGAAACCGGAGCCGAAGGGGACCCCCGGGCCGCGGGCCAGGTGACTGCTCTCCCTGCAGGCCTGTCAGCTCTGTCCTCTCACACCTGGTGATTACTTTCCTCCCTCAACTGGAATCCCGCCCCCCCCACCCCCACCCCATGTTCTTCCCAGATGGGTTTTCCAGGCAGCAGACGGCGGGAGGGCCGCTCACCGCCCCCACATACGTCCCAGGCCCCCAAGTCCAGGGCGACCGGGACCTCCAGCTCGGAGACACTGCCAGCGACAGTGTGAGGCCCGGTACCTGCCTGGAGGGCCCGGCTGGGTGGCTCCGTGGCTGAGCGTCAACCTAGGAACCCGGAGGTCAGGGTTCGATTCCCGGTCAGGCCCGGGTTGCAGGCTCCATCCCCAGTAGGGGGCGTGCAGGAGGCAGCCGATCCATGATTCTCTCTCATCATGGATGTTTCTATCTCTCCCTCTCCCTTCCTCTCTGAGATCAATTACATAAATATATATATATAAAATGTTTAAAAGTAAATAAGTAGCCCTAACCGATTTGGCTCAGTGGATAGAGCGTCGGCCTGCGGACTGAAGGGTCCCGGGTTCGATTCCGGTCAAGGGCATGTACCTTGGTTGCGGGCACATCCCCAGTGGGGAGTGTGCAGGAGGCAGCTGGTCGATGTTTCTCTCTCATCGATGTTTCTAACGCTGTCCCTCTCCCTTCCTCTCTGTAAAAAAAAATCAATAAAATATATTTTAAAAATAAAAATAAAAAAGTAAAAGTAAGTAAGTAAAAATAAACAAAAGCGTCCGTGGCTCCCGTCCTTGGCCCTCGCGCGCATGTCCCCAAGCCGGAATCTCTTGCTCTATCCCCAGACCGTCCAGCACCTGACTGGGTGTCTCATGGGGGTTTTGGTTTAGGAAATATTTGTGGCACCTGCCGGGGACCGCGAGAGCGAGCCGGTTATTGCCGGAAACACCGCACCCATGTCCCAAAATCCGGGGCCTCGCCTCCCCCCCACCTCCTACCACCCCCCAACGTTCCCCCATCTCTTTGGGCAACGCTTGTTGTCATGGAGACAGGAACACAATGGGGCAGGTAGGAAGCCTGCTGCCTGGCAACGAGATGCGGGAGGTACAGGATTGGCTGCCGAGGCCTAAAGGAGCAGGAAGGCTGGAGGGAAGGTGGGGAAGCGGGAACACCCTGGGGGGACGGGCAGGCAGGGAGAGAAGCAGAGACTGGACCTGGGTGACGAGGGGGGGAAAAAAAAAAAACGGGAAGCCGGAGGAGAGAACTGGGGGCCCCGGCTACCGTGCGCATCTGCTCTGAGGCGGACGCCCTCGCGGAGAGCGACAAAGCAAAACAAACACACGGAGACGTGTTTTCATAGCTGTGTTTGCAGGGCGCAGGGCGGGCGGGGAGCCGGACAGAGAGAGGCTCCTGAACCGAAGGGAGGGAAGATTCTGCCGGGAGACCCACGCCGTTGGGGGGGAGCCCGCGCTTCCGTCAGCCCTGGGCGTGAACCGCCGCTCAACCCACTCCTTTTAAAAATATATATATATATTTTTTATTGATTTCAGGGAGAGGAAGGGAGAGGGAGAGAGAGAGAGAAACATCCATGAGGAGAGAGAGAACCACGGATCGGCTGCCTCCTGCACGACCCCCACTGGGGGTGGAGCCCGCAACCCGGGCCTGTGCCCTGTCCGGGAATCGAACCCTGACCTCCTGGTTCATGGGTCGATGCTCAACCGCGGAGCCAGGCCGGCCGGGCTCAAGCCTTTCTTCGTTAATGTGCCTTCGCCTACACCAGTGATGGGCAACCTTTTGAGCTTGGTGTGTCAAACTTCGCCAAAAAACTGAGCATAACTCGGGTAGTGTGTCACTTTGAGGAAAAAACATTATTTCGCCATATTTATAGTTTAAATAACATAAATGTATAATTGTTATATATAATTGTATTTAACAAACCTCACCGGCCGCGTGTCCTCAGAAATGGCTACGCGTGTCAGTGCTGGCACGTGTGTCATAGGTTCGCCATCACTGGCCTACACGTTCAGCTCAGACATTCCAACATCACCTCCTCCAGGAGGGCGGCCCTGACCTGCACTAGCTCATCAGCCAACGTGGCTCCTCGGCTCCGCTCCCACGCTGCCCTAACTGAGCTTGGGCTGCTGGGACCTCCAAGACGCTCCGTAGCTGCCAGGAGCAACCTGACACCCCGACACCCCCCCGGCACTCTGCAGAGGGCTGCACCCTGCTCCCCCGTGGGGTGGCGGCGGGTGCGGGGCTGAGGGGGGGTGCAGACTGCCCAGGAACGGAGGCAGCAGGAGATGGCACGGGGAGAGAGGGCTGGGGGAGGAAGCAAGTCACAGCCAGGCAGGAAGCATCCCCACCAAACAGGAAGCAGGTGGGGGGCTGGGCAGAGCTTCCAGAGATGAGACGGGAGGGGGGGCCGGGCCCTCAGCTGGACTGGCCGCTGGTCCGGCCACGGATCCTGCTCGGCCTCAGCCCATGGGAGCGAGGGGGGCTGCAGGGGGGCTCCGAGGGGGGCTGCAGGGGGCTCCGTATCCTGCAGGGAGGTGTCAGCGGCTCCTCTCCGCCCACTCTAATCAGAGGCCCCAGGGGCGCGTTAGGAGGTGATGTGATAGCTTTGTGGTTTCCAAGGCGAGACAGCCACAGGACCCCCGCAGGACAGCTCAGCCACAGGGCCCCCCAGAAGGACAGCTCAGCCACAGGACCCCCGCAGGACAGCTCAGCCACAGAGCCCCCCGCAGGACAGCTCAGCCACAGGATCCCCGCAGGACAGCTCAGCCACAGGACCCCCCAGAAGGACAGCTCAGCCACAGGACCCCCGCAGGACAGCTCAGCCACAGGACCCCCGCAGGACAGCTCAGCCACAGGACCCCCGCAGGACAGCTCAGCCACAGGGCCCCCAGAAGGACAGCTCAGCCACAGAGCCCCCAGGACAGCTCAGCCACAGGGCCCCCGCAGGACAGCTCAGCCACAGAGCCCCCCACAGGACAGCTCAGCCACAGGGCCCCCAGAAGGACAGCTCAGCCACAGGGCCCCCCACAGGACAGCTCAGCCACAGAGCCCCCAGGACAGCTCAGCCACAGGACCCCAGAAGGACAGCTCAGCCACAGAGCCCCCAGAAGGACAGCTCAGCCACAGGGCCCCCAGAAGGACAGCTCAGCCACAGGACCCCCCCAGGACAGCTCAGCCACAGAGCCCCCCACAGGACAGCTCAGCCACAGGGACCCCAGAAGGACAGCTCAGCCACAGAGCCCCCAGAAGGACAGCTCAGCCACAGGGCCCCCAGAAGGACAGCTCAGCCACAGGGCCCCCCACAGGACAGCTCAGCCACAGAGCCCCCGCAGGACAGCTCAGCCACAGGGCCCCCAGAAGGACAGCTCAGCCACAGGGCCCCCAGGACAGCTCAGCCACAGGGCCCCCAGGACAGCTCAGCCACAGGGCCCCCAGGACAGCTCAGCCACAGGACCCCCACAGGACAGCTCAGCCACAGGACCCCCACAGGACAGCTCAGCCACAGGACCCCCGCAGGACAGCTCAGCCACAGGGCCCCCAGAAGGACAGCTCAGCCACAGAGCCCTCAGAAGGACAGCTCAGCCACAGAGCCCCCCACAGGACAGCTCAGCCACAGGGCCCCCCACAGGACAGCTCAGCCACAGGACCCCCCCAGGACAGCTCAGCCACAGAGCCCCCCACAGGACAGCTCAGCCACAGGGACCCCAGAAGGACAGCTCAGCCACAGGGCCCCCAGGACAGCTCAGCCACAGGACCCCCCCAGGACAGCTCAGCCACAGAGCCCCCCACAGGACAGCTCAGCCACAGGGACCCCAGAAGGACAGCTCAGCCACAGAGCCCCCAGGACAGCTCAGCCACAGGGCCCCCGCAGGACAGCTCAGCCACAGGGCCCCCAGAAGGACAGCTCAGCCACAGGGCCCCCCACAGGACAGCTCAGCCACAGGACCCCCCCAGGACAGCTCAGCCACAGGACCCCAGAAGGACAGCTCAGCCACAGAGCCCCCAGAAGGACAGCTCAGCCACAGGGCCCCCCACAGGACAGCTCAGCCACAGGACCCCCCCAGGACAGCTCAGCCACAGAGCCCCCCACAGGACAGCTCAGCCACAGGGACCCCAGAAGGACAGCTCAGCCACAGAGCCCCCAGAAGGACAGCTCAGCCACAGGGCCCCCAGAAGGACAGCTCAGCCACAGGGCCCCCCACAGGACAGCTCAGCCACAGGACCCCCGCAGGACAGCTCAGCCACAGGGCCCCCAGAAGGACAGCTCAGCCACAGGGCCCCCAGGACAGCTCAGCCACAGGACCCCCACAGGACAGCTCAGCCACAGGACCCCCACAGGACAGCTCAGCCACAGGACCCCCCGCAGGACAGCTCAGCCACAGGGCCCCCAGAAGGACAGCTCAGCCACAGAGCCCTCAGAAGGACAGCTCAGCCACAGAGGCCCCCCCACAGGACAGCTCAGCCACAGGGCCCCCCCACAGGACAGCTCAGCCACAGGACCCCCCCAGGACAGCTCAGCCACAGAGCCCCCCACAGGACAGCTCAGCCACAGGGACCCCAGAAGGACAGCTCAGCCACAGAGCCCCCAGAAGGACAGCTCAGCCACAGGGCCCCCAGGACAGCTCAGCCACAGGGCCCCCAGAAGGACAGCTCAGCCACAGGGCCCCCCACAGGACAGCTCAGCCACAGAGCCCCCAGGACAGCTCAGCCACAGGGCCCCCAGAAGGACAGCTCAGCCACAGGGCCCCCCCCAGGACAGCTCAGCCACAGGACCCCCACAGGACAGCTCAGCCACAGGACCCCCGCAGGACAGCTCAGCCACAGGGCCCCCCAGGACAGCTCAGACAGACAGCTCAGCCACAGAGCCCTCAGAAGGACAGCTCAGCCACAGAGCCCCCCACAGGACAGCTCAGCCACAGAGCCCCCAGGACAGCTCAGCCACAGGGCCCCCGCAGGACAGCTCAGCCACAGAGCCCTCAGAAGGACAGCTCAGCCACAGAGCCCCCAGAAGGACAGCTCAGCCACAGGGCCCCCCGAAGGACAGCTCAGCCACAGAGCCCCCAGGACAGCTCAGCCACAGGGCCCCCGCAGGACAGCTCAGCCACAGAGCCCCCAGGACAGCTCAGCCACAGGGCCCCCGCAGGACAGCTCAGCCACAGAGCCCCCAGGACAGCTCAGCCACAGGGCCCCCCCGCAGGACAGCTCAGCCACAGAGCCCTCAGAAGGACAGCTCAGCCACAGGACCCCCGCAGGACAGCTCAGCCACAGGACCCCCGCAGGACAGCTCAGCCACAGGGACCCCAGAAGGACAGCTCAGCCACAGGGACCCCAGAAGGACAGCCGAGCGGCTTTGGGGGGAGGTGGGAGGGCTGGGGAGACTCCGTGGGAGGTGTTTGGACGAGACAGGTCGGAGCAATCAGAGGAATGGCGCCTCGGGCTGGTGGAGGTTGGGAAGCCGGGGTAGAGGCCGAGAGAGTGCAGGAGGCCTGACCCCGCTGCATCTCCGCCCCCTCCCTCCCCCCGGCCGGTGTGGAAGGTTGACCTATGAACCAGGAGGTCAGGGTTCGATTCCCGGTCAAGGGCACAGGCCCGGGGTTGCTGGGTCGATCCCCAGTGGGGGGCGTGCAGGAGGCAGCCGGTCCATGGTTCTCTCTCAGCGTGGATGCTTCTCTCTCTCCCTCTCCCTTCCTCTCTGACATCAATAAAAAGACACGGAACCTGGCCCACTGCTCAGCACCTCCCCCAGCGGGAAGCTCTGGGTCCCACGGGGACAGGGACATGTCTGGTGCCCACGGGTCTCTGTCCCTGGAGCAGAGGGGGGCGGGGGGGGGGGGGGGGCGCGCGCAGCCAGCACCTTCCCCGGAGGTTTCAGCAGGCTCCGTGCTGGACAGCTCCCAGCTCGCGCCAGGCGCCAGGGCCCAGGCTGGCACTACCTTCTCACCAGGCCCTGCCAGCCAGGCTGCTGAAGAGGGCGGCGCCCGCCTCCATCCTCACCCACAGCCGCTCACCCACAGCCTCTCACTCGCCTCCCACGTGTCACAGACAGAATCCATTTCCCATCCTCTCTCGGGGGACCATGCTCACCGCCCTCCTCCCCTTCCTAGCAACCAGACCCTCAGCTCCCTTGGGCCCCGTGGGGCCAGGCTTCAGACTGTCCTTGCTGAAGGGGGACCCCCCAGCGGCTCTGCCTCTGGCCCCCGAGGGATCCTCCGAGGAGTCTGCTCCCAGAGCTCTCTGCAAGCCGGCTCCCCGCCCTCCCGCAGCCTCACCAGCCCCCATGCAGCCGGGGGACCTCCCCATCCCATCCCAGCAGCCCCTGCTCCTTCCCACGCAGGTGGGCCTCCCCCTTCCTGGGGTGGGGGGAGAGGAGGCTCTGGCACAGCCTGTCCCCCCACTGCTCAGCCTGACCCTGAGCCTGTGGCCCCCCTGGAGGGTGGCCATGTGCCCCCTGGGGCCGTGCAGGGAAGGCAGCCCGGAGTTTGGGGGAGGGTGGCCCCGTCTTCCTCAATCTGCCACCACCCTTTCCTCTGGCTCACTGTGGGGTGGGGTGGGAGGGAGAAGTGGGAGCCCACCTCTCAGGCCAGGGGAGGTGTCACACCTGGGATGGGTTCAGGGTGGGGCTGGGGGTCTCCCTCCAGCCCAGAGCCCAGCAGGCAGGCGGCAGAGCTGCGGGGGGGGGGGCTACATCTGCATACATTTGCATACATTTGCATAAGCCCATCTCCCAGGGCACCCTGGCTCCCATAGCCTCCCTGCTTAGGCTGGGAGTATGGGGGCCACGGAGCCCCTGTTCCCTCCTCGCTGCCTGACAAAGAGGCCTCGGGCACACACCGCCTCGTCTGACAGCGTCTGACAGCCTGTCACTCACGGTTCAGGGGTGACAACTACACAGCCCTCCGCACCCCCCCCCCCACCGGGACCGAGGCCCTGGGAGGGAGACACAGATCAGAGAGAAGCCCTTTGCCTCACGGAAGAGGAGGAGGAGAGACCTGGACCCGTGAGCCCCATCCTGTCCCCAAGCACCCACTGTGCCCGGTGAGAGGAGCCCTGCCGACCACGGAAAACACGGGTGCAGGTCGGGGGGGGGGGGGGGGCGGGGTGCTGAGCGCGCAGAAAAGACAGCAGGAGCCTGGCCGGCGTGGCCCAGGGGCTGAGCGTCGCCCTAGGAACCAGGAGGTCACAGTTCGATTCCCGGTCAGGGCACCTGCCTGGGTTGTGGGCTCATCCCCAGGAGGGGGCGTGCAGGAGGCAGCCGATCCATGATCCTCTCTCATCATGGATGTTTCTCTCTCCCTCTCTCTTCCTCTCTGAAATCCATAAAAATATTTTTTTAAAAAGAAAAGGGAGCCGGAGAAGGGTTAGGGCGTGCCCGTCGGGGGTGGCCCTGTCTGGGGTCAGGAGTGACTCAGTTCCCTACACCTAGCTGCACCCAGCACCCCGGGGCCCCACCCCTGCTGCCCGTGTGGCCCAGTCCCCGAGGGCAAGGGGGCCTGGCTGACGCAGCAGGCGGGCGAGGCCCCGCCCAGCTCCCCGCAGCCCTTCCTCAGGCATCCACACCCGGGTCGGGTCGGAACCAGCAAGGCCAAGCCGCAGGGGCTGGCGGCGAGGTTAGGAGGGATGGGACGCTCCCAGGCACGACGGGATGGTGGTTTTCAGCGACCGTACACGTCTGTACAACTCACATCGTGTCTCGTGGGGGGGACGCCTCCCTGAACTGGCGCACACTGCAAAACCCAACCCCCGCCCCCAACCCCCGGGCAGTTGGAGGTGCCGACCCGCCAGGCCCACCCCGACACCGGCACCGCGGTCTGCTCAGCGACTTGCACGCTGTCTCTGCAGCGCTCTGACGCTCTGACCGTGGGAGGGCCGTTAGCCAGGGACACAGGCAGGGCTTGCTCAGTGGCTCGAGAAAACCAACCACCTGAGCAGCGTCTCATTCACTTCCAGGCTTCCCGGGGCAGGAGGGGAAAGACTCCCAGGCTCAGGAAGGCCAAGGTCGGCCCAAGGTCGCCCAGCCGGTCTGAGAGCCAGGCCGGGCCGGCTGCCTGCGGAGCGGGCCTTTGGCTCTGGCCCTGGCAGGAAGGGGTTACCGCCGCCCCCGCTGGCTCCTGCAGGTGCCCGTCTCCAGAAAGGCCCTCAGCCGGCTGGCCGCGCGGACGACGGTGACGGGCACGGAAGATAAGGAGCGTTCTGTCCGAATGGCGGCCGAGAAACAGGGCCGCTTGTTGGGGGGCTTGGACAATGGGCACAGCTGGGGCGCAGGGCTGCTGAGCTGGGGACGGGCCTGCCCCGCCGTCTCCTTTCCCACAGGCTCAGGAACCAGCGCCGGGCCAGGCCGGGCCGGGCCACACAAAGAAATCAGAAAGCAGAGGGGGGGGGGGGGCTGGGGACCCCCCACACAGGCTGAGCCCCAGAGGTCACACAGCCCTGAAGAGCAAACGCCAGAACTCGAACCCAGCACATCTGAGCCGCTACAGAGTCGGCCTCTCAGAATCTCTGGGACGGAGCCAGCCATGGGCTGGGCAGGACTGGGCCGCCTGCAGACTGGGTGGGCCCAGGGCTGGGTCCGGGCGGTCAGCGGTATGTGGACAAGCTCCCCCTCCCCCAACCCCTTCCCCCCCCCCCCCGGCAGGGTGGGCAGAGGCGGCTCCCGGGAGATAAGGGCTCTCGGGGGCAGTGCAGGCCACACAGAGGGCCGTGCCCAGGGCCGGCGGCCACAGGGCAGCGGCAGGCGGCCTGGGCAGGAGACAATCAGGCCTCCCTCTGCTGTTACGCAGCGTCCTGGCTGAGCTGGCGAAGGAGCATGTGATGGAGAGGCGGGGGAGGGGGGGCGCGAGGGAGGACCACAGATCTGCTCAGGACAGTGCGGGAAGAGCTGGTCCAGGGCAGGGCTGGGCAGGGGCTGGACACACAGGCACATGTACACATAACATGCACACATGTACAAGCACACACATGCATATTCACATAACAGATCCACATATGCACACACCAACGTGTACGCATGCATGTGCAAGCACGCACATGCACACGTACATGTGTATGCACACATTCACATATCAAATCCACATAGATGCACACCAGCAATACACACGTGTGCACATATGCACGTGTGCACACACACGTGTGCGTGCACACTCTCTCTCTGCAGAAGAGAGAGCCTCGGTCAGCAGCCGTGTTCTGGGAACTCGGTGCTTGGGGGTCAGTGCCCTGTGGCCGGCCTCGGCCTGACCTCGGCCTAACCCCTGGCCTGACCCCCAGCTGTCTGTGTGCTCTGAGGGAGTCCGAATGTCTGGCCTGCAGGGTAGATCCCTCAGGGACAGGCCCCACGCCCTCGTCATTCCATCTGAGCGTGACCGTCACAGCGAACCCCCCATCAGGGCTCTGAACGGAGCCTGACCGTGGACTTGAAGGGGGCTGGCCCGTGGAGCCCCCCAGGGAGGACGGCTGCTTCCTGGCCAGTCCAGAGACAGGCCCAGCCCTGTCCGACCTCCCCGCCCTCTCTTTTCTTTAAAAACAAACAAAAACCCACTTGTATTGATCTCAGAGAGGAAGGGAGAGGGAGGGAGAGAGAAACATCCATGCTGAGAGAGAGTCACGGATCGGCTGCCTCCTGCACGCCCCACACTGGGGATCGAACCCGCAACCTGGGCCTGTGCCCTGACCGGGAATCGAACCCTGACCTCCTGGTTCACAGGTCGATGCTCAACCACGGAGCGACACTCCCTGCTCTTTCATCCCCACGGTCCGTGGGCCAGGCAGGCCTGAGACGGCCCCGGCAGGGACAGGGCGGCCACGGGCACCTCCTGCCTGGCGGGGTGGGGTGCACGCGGACACGGCGGAAATGGGTGCTGAGATTCCGTGACGCTCGGGAAACTCCGGGGCTTTGTTGCCTTAGCGACGAGTGACCAGGGTCAACGGGCAGCAGAGGCAGCTGCAGGGCCGATGGGGGGAAACAGGCCACACGCCAGGCCTGGTTCTGGGGATGGACACCCGGGAGGCGGCCTTGCTTAGAGCAGCCCTCAGACCTCAGGGGGGGAGGCTGCTCCCCGGGGCCTCCTGCCACAGCCCCAGTCCCTCAGGCAGACCCTCCGGCTGCGAGAGGGGGAGAGAGTATGCCACCTCCCACCCACCCCGGGAGCACCTGGCCTCTGGGGATCTTCCCAGGACAGATACCCTGAGGGTCTGCTGACCCATCCTCCCCCCCCGGGGCTGATCTGGCCCTTCGTGTTTTTTAAAAAAATCTATTTTATTGATTTTTTAAAGAGGAAGGGAGAGGGATAGAGAGTTAGAAACATCGATGAGAGAGAAACATCAATCAACTTCCTCCTGCACACCCCCCACTGGGGATGTGCCCGCAACCAAGGTACATGCCCTTGACCGGAATCGAACCCGGGACCCTTCAGTCCGCAGGCCGACGTTCTATCCACTGGGCCACACCGGCTAGGACTGACCCGGCCCTTTGCATAGGCTAGGCCTGCAGTCTCCCCCATCCCGTCCCCCTCCCCCCGCCCACACCTTGCCCCAATTCTTGACGGATTATACCGTCTGTGGGAGGAAGCCGGCCGACCTGGTGTGTGACAGATCTGGGATATAAATGTTCCCCGATAAAGCGTGGTGTCAGCCTCTCAGAGCGTGTGAGCTCCGACGCGGCCCGAAATAGCAGCCGGCGAGGAGACCCACCGGCGCAGCCCGCTGACGCCCCAGATAGCAGAGGCAGGCCCAGGCCGGGCCAGCGGGGAGCGGCCGCCGGTTCCTCCCCAGCTTTTCCACGTCTGTGTTTATGTTGGATGAACTTTTTAAAAAATACATATATTTTGTTGATTTTTTTTTTTTACAGAGAGGAAGGGAGCGGGAGAGAGAGTCAGAAACATCGATGAGAGAGAAACATCGATCAGCTGCCCCCTGCACACCTCCTACTGGGGACGTGCCCGCAACCAAGGTCCATGCCCTTGACCGGAATCGAACCCGGGACCCTTCAGTCCGCAGGCCGACGCTCTAGCCACTGAGCCACACCGGTCAGGGCCGTTGGATGAACTTTTTAGTGGTGGTCTTAACCTCAGAGAAAGGCTCCGGGTTTTAGTGCAAGGATCGCCCCCCCCCCGCCCCCGCCATCCTTCCCAATGTGTGTTCATTTGCCACAAGGCAGAGCGTCCTACGGACATCCCACACCCTTCCCCAGCAGAAAAGGACAGGGCCCGGCCGGCATGGCTCCGTGGTGGAGTGTCGACCTACGAACCAGGAGGTCACGGTTCGATTCCCCGTCAGGGCACAGGCCCGGGTTGTGGGCTCGATCCCCAGCATGGGACGTGCAGGAGGCAGCCGATCCATGATTCTCTCTCATCATGGGTGTTTCTCTCTCTCTCTCCTCCTCCCTTCCTCTCTGAGATCAATAAAAACATATTAAGCCTTAGGTGGTGTGGCTCAGTGGATAGAGCGTCGGCCTGCGGACTGGAGGGCCCTGGGTTCGATGCCAGTCAAGGGCACATGCCAGGGTTGCTGGCTCGATCCCCAGTGGGGGGGGGCGTGCAGGAGGCAGCCGATCAACGATTCTCGTCACTGATGTTTTTATCTCTCCCTCTCCTTCTCCCTTCTTCACTGAAATCAATAAAAAAATTATCTTAAATATATATATATTAAAAAAGAGAGAGAGAAAGACCCCTCGGATCCTGGAAAGCGACGTCCCTAAGCTGACGCCTTGGGCACATCGATGTCATTTGCACACACAGTAGGTCCACACGGGCCCGTGGTCGGCAAACTCATGAGTCAGCAGAGCCAAATATCAGCAGCACGACGATGGACGTTTCTTCGGAGAGCCACCTTCTTTAAACTTAAACTCCTAACGCCACTTCCTCAGCACAGACTCGCCCAGGCCGGGGTCTTTTGTGGAAGAGCCACCCTCAAGGGGCCAAAGAGCCGCCTGTGGCTCGCGAGCCGCGGTTTGCCGACCACGGACATAGACCACATGGACCCCGGGGACGACGCTGAGAATCGCTGCCGGTAGAATAACGGGGGGCAGAGCCCTGCACCGGGCGGCTCACCTGCCCCCTGACGGGCAGGGAGCCCCATGAACCCCAGCAGGTCGGCGGCCCTCGGACCCAGCCCAGGCCCTCGCGTCGGGCGGGGAGGGGGGGCAGCCCGGTCAGAGAAAACAACAGCGGCCCCGTGCCAACAGCAGCCGGCCCCCCGCGGGCAGGGTGGGGTGCTGGTCAGCTTCCCAGCGACAGGCAGGAAGGGCAGGGCGTGGGGCGGGCGGGTCCCCGTTTCCAACCACCACCCCGTCACGATCCTCATCGGTCGCGATCCTAATCGAGCCCCGTGAGCAGCAGCTGGTCCCCTCCCGCCTCCCCCCCCCTCCCCGCGGCCGGGGTGGGGGCGGGGACGAGCGAGGTCACGCCCTGTGGTCTGGGGAAGGCGAGGGAGGGGCGTGGAGGACGGAGGCCGTCACGGGATTCGCACATGAGCGACCTTAGAAACCACGTGTGCAGGGTTCCAGCGACAGGGAACATCACAACACAGCACACACGTGTGTACAGCACACACATGTGCACAGCACGCGTGTGCACACACACCAGCCCGGAAAGAGAGAGAAGGTGATGGAGAGGCGACCGGCCTGCTTCTCGGGTTGGGGTTATGCCTCTCTCTCTCTCTCTCTCTCTCTCTCTCTCCCTCCCTCTCTGAGGTCAGTAAGAATACGTTTAGAAATAAATAAACAAAAACGGCCGTGAAGCGCTTTGCGGATCCCGAGGCCGCCCAGTGACAGAGCCGACGCTGCCCACAGAGGCGGCTCAGTGCCCGCCGGGGAGCCCGCCCGCCCGGGGAAGAAGGGCCCCTCTGTTCCCGCGGTCTCGAGAACGCACGTCCCCGGGACGGCGTGGGCCCCGTGCCCGCTGCTGGCAGCCGCCCTCGCACGGCACAAGGAAAACTGTGTCTCCGGGGCCGGAGGGAAGCGGCCAAGATCAGGGTCAGTGTCTCCCCAGACGGCGGCGGGAGAGACAGAGGCCCGGCAACACCAGAGCCCGCCCCCCTCGCTAAGGAAGTGGCGCTCAGCGTGGAGTCAGCCGGGCAGTGGCACTCGGTGCGTGCCAGTCACTTGTGTACGTTACTTTTTAAAAAACACACATTCGGCCCGGCCGGCGTGGCTCCGAGGTTGAGCGTCAGCTTATGAACCAGGAGGTCAGGGTTCGATTCCCGGTTCAGGGCACAGGCCCGGGTTGCGGGCTCCATCCCCAGTGTGGGGCGCGCAGGAGGCAGCCGATCCATGATTCTCTCTCATCATTGATGCTTCTCTCTCTCTCCCTCTCCCTTCCTCTCTGAAGTCAATAAGAAATATCTGTATATTTTAAAAAGAACGCTGATATTTGGTCGGGAGGGTGGTGGTTAGTTGGAGCTGGAACCAACATCAAGAACAAGAGAGCCCTCGCCGGTGTGGCTCCGTGGATAGAGCGTCGGCCTGCGGACTGAAGGGTCCCGGGTTCGATGCCGGTCGAGGGCATGTGCCTCGGTTGCGGGCACATCCCCAGTGGGGGGCGTGCAGGAGGCAGCTGATCGATGTTTCTCTCTCATCGATGTTTCTAACTCTCTCTCCCTCTCCCTGCCTCTCTGTAAAAAATCAATAAAATATATTTAAAAAAAAAAAAAAAAAAAGAACAAGAGAATTTTTGCCCTGGCCGGGTAGCTCAGTCCCCAAGGCTGTGGGTTCCATCCCTGGACAGGGCACATACATGAATCAACCAGTGCATGCATAAGTAAGTGGGCCAACATATTACTGTTTGCTCTCTCATCTGTTCTCGCTGTCATCAATTAAAAAAGAAGAAGAAGAAGGATTTTTTTGTACACCCAGCAAACTGGGAGCAAACGCAGGGCCAGGAACACTGGTCCAGCTCTCCCTGCGCCCCCCCCACCCCCCAACCTGCTCACGGACCCCACCACCCCCACCCGCCTGGCCAGCGAGTGGCCCCCCAGCCCCAGGTCCGCACAGGCCGCTTCCAGCCGAAGATGCGCAGGGGGTGGGGACCGCTGGCTTTTGCTGGGCAATTGCTCCCTCTGGTGGCGGCAACGGGAAGTGCACGCCGTGCAGACAAAGGGGGACCGGCTGGGCTCCCTCTCCCAGCCCCCCTCCTCCTGCCTGTACTGGGCGCCGCAGGCCGCGGCCCTGGTCCCTGCCAGCACCACCCTGCTCCCCAGGGATCCTAAACGGACAAAGCGTGGTGTCAGCCACGTGCACACAAGCACACACGTGCGCACACATGCGCCTGCACACACTCTCTCTGCAGAAGGGAGAGCCTCGGTCAGCAGCCGTGTTCTGGGAACTTGGTGCTTGGGGGTCAGTGCCCTGCGGCCGGCCTCTCTCATCTGTTCTCGCTATCATCAATTTATAAAAAAAAAAAAAAAAGAATGAGAATTTTTTTTGTACCCATTTTACAGGTGAGGAAACTGAGGCTCAGGCGGCTGCCCAAGCCGGCTGCTCCCTCTGCACAGGCACAGCCCTCGGGGGCACCTGGGCCACAGCGGAGTGTCAGCCCTCACGACCCGGCCCTGCCGCGGGCTCTCCTGGTCCGAAAAGCTGGCTCTGATCTGTCCAGGGGCCCACAGCCCCCACCCACAGGGGCTGAGTCTGCAGCGGGTGGGACCGTCGCTGTGGAGGGTTTGTGCCCGGGCACCCATGTGCCACCTCCATCCTCTCTCTCTGGACCGGGTCTCCCCGCCCAGACCCCATCCTTTTTCACAGGATGTTCTCACAGATTTAAAAAAATATATTTCTGCCGAAACCGGTTTGGCTCAGTGGATAGAGCGTCGGCCTGCGGACTCAGGGGTCCCAGGTTCGATTCCGGTCGGGGGCATGTACCTTGGTTGCGGGCGCGTCCCCAGTGGGGGGTGTGCAAGGGGCGGCTGATCGATGTCTCTCTCTCATCGATGTTTCTGACTCTCTGTCCCTCTCTCTTCCTCTCTGTGAAAAATCAATAAAATATATTTAAAAAAATATATTTCTTATTGCTTCAGAGAGGAAGGGAGAGGGAGGGAGAGAGAGAGAAACATCCATGGTGAGAGAGAATCATGGACCAGCTGCCTCCTGCACGCCCCACACTGGGGACCGAGCCCGCAACCCGCACCTGTGCCCTGATGGGGAATCGAACCGTGACCTCCTGGTTCCTAGGTCAACACTCAACCACTGAGCCACGCCGACCAGGCTCTCACCGGTTCTTAAATGGCCGGCCCTGGGCAGAGCCAGGCCCGGTGACCCCTGCCCCTGCTGCCGGCCTCCCGGCCCCCTACTCCCCTCTCCCCGTCTTGGCCTCACTCTCGGAAACACCTTTTTCCTGCCCGCGGCCGCGGTGCTTCCTGGACAGGAAGGGGCCTTTGACTCGGGAGGGCTATTCAGAGCATTAGCCCGGCCTCCCCTTCCAGGCCCCTCGGAGGTCGGTGCCCGGGCTAATGGCCCCGGACGTGATTTCAGAGGAAGGGAGAGAGAGAAACATCCATGACGAGAGAGCACCATGGACCAGCTGCCTGCTGTACACCCCACACTGGGGACCGAGTCTGCAACCTGGGCCTGTGCCCTGACTGGGAATCGAACCCGGGACCCTTCAGTCCACAGGCTGATGCTCTACCCGCTGAGCCAAACCAGCGAGGGCCTCTCTCATCATTGATGTTTCTCTATCTTTTCCTCTCTGAAATATATATATATATATATATATATATGTATGTACATATAACCTATATAATAAAAGGCTAATATGCAAATTGACTGAACTGCAGAATGACTGGTTGCTATGACACACACTGACCACCAGGGGGCAGATGCTCCACCAGAAGGCGACTCATGGCTGGCGAGGGCAGCGGCAGTGGCGGGAGCCTCTCCCGCCTCCATGGCCACGCTAAGGACCCCTCGGGGGATGTCTGCTGAGGGGTCCTGGACGGCGAGAGGGCGCAGGCCGGGCTGAGGCCCTCTCCCCCAGTGCACAAATGTCGTGCACCGGGCCTCTAGTTTATATATTTTATTTTATTTATTTATTTATTTTTTAAATAAAGTGAGGGACTTGACATTCCAGTGTCTCTCTCCCGGGGTCTCCCTGGGCTTTGCTCAGCGCTGGCCTGGCCCAGGCAGCAGCGGGTCTGCACGAGGCAGATGGCCGCAAACAGAGCAGGCGGCTCGGGCCACGGGCCACTGAGCACGGCTCTTCCCGGCCGAGATGCCAGGTGTCCGGGCGGGCCTCTGTGGGGACCCACTGCCATGGAGATGCCACCCCCCCACCCCCACCCCCACGCCTGTATCTTGGCTCATGGGCTGAGCTCTCATCCTTTCACAACCCCCGCCTTCCCGGGTGCTTTGCCGCGGCCACATCTGCGGCCCGGCTCTAGGCACACGGCCCTGGAAGCCGCCTGGGCCAGGTACGGAGCCGGCTTTGCCAAACAAAACCCCGGGCCACCCGCTGCCCCGCCCCCTCCAAGGGGCCTGCAGTCTGGACCCAGCCGGGCCCGAGGGGACCGCGCGTCTTCCGCCCGTCTGACCCTCAGACAGGAAAGCTCCTCAAACACCCCTCCGGGGAGAAATACACCCAGAAGCACGGTCTGCAGGGCGGGGTGGGGGGGTGTGAATGTTGGGGACACCCTTGTCTTTGTCCGGTCACTGCGCCCAGCCTGCATGTACCCTCAAAGGACCACATGCAGCGAGAGCCAGGGGCGTCCAGGTTGGGGTGAGGGTGACGGCGAACGTCAGCTCTGTGCCCCATGTTTGGGGGACACACACACACCCCCAGTGCCCCTCACCAGACTGTGGCGTAGGCATCATTGTACCCATTTTACAGGTGAGGAAACTGAGGCTCCGGCGGCTGCTCAAGTCAGGCTGACTCCACAGAGGACAGCCCAGGAAGCAAGGAGGCGCCTGCGATGCCAGCCGGAGGGACTCCACGGTGAGAGGGAGGATCGGACATTCCTTCCTGCCTGTCCGTCAGCTGAGGGACAAACCCATCCCTTCCCCCCCAACCCCAACCCCCCAGGAACCGACGAGCAAGTATTTCCTGAGCCCCGACCGTGTGCCAGGCCCCCGCTCGGCCCGTCCAGAGGCAAGTCCGGCTGCGTGTGGCCTGCGGGCGCCGCTCTGCCCCGGGGCGGCCCCTCCTGGACGTATCAGCACACCAGCCCCGAGGCATCTGGCCCGGCCCGGCCTTCCCCAACACAGAGGCCTTTGTCTGGGACGGACGGGGCCACGGGAGTGTCACTGTCGCTGCGGCCGGCTCGGCACGGCCTTCCCGCCCCCTTCCCACAGCCACCCCGACCCTGTGGTCACTTTCGGGGCCTCCCCAGCGGCCTGTGCTTTCTCTCGGGCCGTGGCTGGTGGGAGGGAGCTGGGAGGGGACTCAGGGGTGCGACGTGGCCTTAGCAGACGGGCCCTGAGAGGGGAGAGAGGCCTGGACGCCCCAGGGGATGTGTACCCGGGGCGGGGACAGCTTACGAGGCCTGGGCCTCCTGCCCAGCCAGCGCCCGACGGAGGCCCAATTCCCGCACGACCTCTGTTCTCCACTCTGAGGACCAAGTGAGAAACGGCTCAACGTGGAACAGGCTCGCACCGCGGCTCTGACCCCGTAAGACCAGCCCCAATGACAACACGACAACACGAGGGTGGGCTCTGACGGAGCTCTCATTGACAGGCAAATCCGAAGGTCGTGTCAAAACAAACCAAGAGCGAAACGAACGGTAAACACACGTCTGTCTGCAGTCAGTGGTGGAGCGTCGACCTAGGAACCAGGAGGTCAGGGTTCGATTCCTGGTCAGGGCACGTGCCCGGGTTGCGGGTTTGATTCCCAGTGTGGGGTGTGCAGGAGGCAGCCGATCCATGATTCTCTCTCATCATGGATGTTTCTCTCTCTCTCTCTCTCTCCCTCTCCCTTTCTCTCTGAAATCAATAAAAATACATATTTTTTAAAAAATTAACTAGCCCTGCCCTCACCGGTTTGGCTCAGTGGATAGAGGGTCGGCCTGCGGGCTGAAGGGTCTCGGGTTCGATTCCGGTCAAGGGCAGGTACCTTGGTTGCGGGCACATCCCCAGTGGGG
The DNA here is from genome assembly GCA_025583905.1 of Ia io. Taxonomy (NCBI): domain Eukaryota; kingdom Metazoa; phylum Chordata; class Mammalia; order Chiroptera; family Vespertilionidae; genus Ia; species Ia io. The sequence goes on along the minus strand of JAJQQW010000024.1, from coordinate 17,400,160 downwards.
GGTGTGCAGGAGGCAGCTGATCGATGTTTCTCTCTCACCGATGTTTCTGACTCTCTATCCCTCTCCCTTCCTCTCTGTAAAAAATCAATAAAATAGATTTTAAAAATTTAAGTAGAGCAGATGGGTGGGGACAGTGGCGTGGGCTGCATAGGACGTGGGTAGGAGCGGAACCCCCTCCATGAGCAGGTCGGCCTGGCCTGCATCTCAGCCCGCCCGCCTGCCCGCCGGCCAGCCTCCCTTCACGCCCCCAGATCACAGGAAGCTGCGACGCTAAACCCCAGGCCCCTCCGAGGGGAGGAACTGGCCTGAGTCCGTGTCCCCGCAGGCAGGGGGACCAGATTCGAACCCGGAGGCTGTTTACGGAAGAGGGCGGTTCCCTCTGGAAACGTAGTTGGGGGTTTCTAAGTGGAAGGAGAAACTAAAAGTGCTTTAGCCCGGCCGGCGTGGCTCCGTGGTTGAGCGTCGACCTATGAACCAGGAGGTCAGGGTTCGATTCCCGGTCAGGGCACAGGCCCGGGTTGCGGGCTCCATCCCCAGAAGGGGGCGTGCAGGGGGCAGCCGATTCTCATCACTGATGTCTCCCTCCCTCTCTCCCTCTCCCGTCCTCTCTGAAATCAATAAAAAATGAAATGAAAGTGTTTTTAATTATGGTTTTGGGACGAGGGGCCAGGAAGAGGCCTGGCGGCCAAGTATTGCCACATTTCTCAGTTCCCCGCGTTCCCAGGCCGGGCGGGGGTTGGTCCCATCACCCCGACAGCCCTCCTCATCCCTCTCCTGCCAACGGACACGTCACCTCTGGACGGGCGGAGAGGGCTCGCCGAGTGCCAGGAGGGCTGGGCTGGGAGGGGCCCGGCTGCCTGGCTCTGAGCCCATCTGTCCCTCCGTGAAGGGGACCGGGGCAGAGGGCAGAGCAGGGTGGGAGGGGGAGCCATCTGGGGACTTGGACATTCTAACGTTTCTGAAGGCCAAACCCTCTAAGAACTCAAATGGACTTTTTAAAATATATATATTTTATTGTTTTTCTATAGGGAGGAAGGGAGAGGGATAGAGAGTTAGAAACATCAATGAGAGAGAAACATCGATCAGCTGCCTCCTGCACACCTCCCACTGGGGATGTGCCCGCAACCAAGGTACATGCCCTTGACCGGCATCGAACCTGGGACCCTTCAGTCCGCAGGCGGACGCTCTATCCACTGAGCCACACCGGTCAGGGCCCCTAAAATATATATTTTTTTATTGACTCCAGAGAGGAAGGGAGAGGGAGAGAGACAGAAACATCCACGATAAGAGAGAATCATGGATTGGCTGCCCCCTGCACGCCCCACACTGGGGACCGAGCCCGCAACCCGGGCATGGGCCCTGCCGGGGAATGGAACCCTGACCTCCTGGTTCCTAGGTCGACGATGCTCAGCCACAGAGCCACGCCAGCCGGCCGGGCCCTGAGCTCTTTTAAATACCGCCTGGCGCGTCATGGCGGCGGGGTCCGGGGCCCGAAGAACTTTGAAAGGAGAGAGAAGCAGCCCGGATGGGGAAAGGGGACTGAAGGGACAGATTCTCAAAGACGGACAAGAGGACCTTCTCCCAGGCGCGTGATCCCTCCGGAGGGGCCGGGTTAGGGAGGAAGGGAAAGATGGTTCCTGTTTTCGGCTCCTCGGGCTCCCCAAGGAGATGGCAGAAAAGGCCCCGAGGCTTCCTTCGGCAGCTCCCCCGCGTGTGGGCACATCGCCCCACGATGGACCAGGATTTTCAGGGGGAAAGGGATGGAGGAGACCAGTCACACACACCTGCCGAACAAGGAGCGCACGGCACCTGCACGGGATGGGGGGCCTCTGGGTGTTACTTGGATCCTCCCCCCCCCCCCCCCAATTTTACTCATTCGGCAGACATTCATAAAGCGCCTACTGTGTGCCGGGCACTGCACCCAGTCAGAGACGGTCTCCGGCTGGAAGGCAAGGAGATGAGGCCTACGCACAAACACCCCAACGTCTAAACAACCACCAAGGAGACTGTGGCCCCGGCCGGCGTGGCTCCGTGGCTGAGCGTCCACCTGTGAACCAGGAGGTCAGGGTTCGATTCCCGGTCGGGGCACATGCCCAGGTTGCAGGCTCCATCCCCAGTGGGGGGCGAGCCGGGGGCCGCCGATGCATGATTCTCTCTCATCGTGGATGTTTCCATCTCTGTCTCCCTTCCTCTCTGAAATCAATATCATTTTTTTTTAAATGTATTTTATTGATTTTCTTACAGAGAGGAAGGGAGAGGGATAGAGAGTTAGAACCATCGATCAGCCGCCTCCTGCACGCCCCCCACTGGGGATGTGCCCGCAACCAAGGTCCATGCCCCTGACCGGAATCGAACCCGGGACCCCTCAGTCCGCAGGCCCACGCTCTATCCACTGAGCCACACCGGTCAGGGCTGTATAATTTTTGTTTTAAGAGGAAGAACGTGAAAGCTGCCCCGAGGGTGCTCCTGGCCGGGGCTGCTCCCTCCTCACCTGGGACTGGAGCTGCTGGCCCCCCAGCCAGGGCCCCCCTCCTCGCAGCTCCATTTTACAGAAGTGAAAACAGAGGCAGGAGCGGCGAGGCCTCCTTGGCAACAAACACGCAGTGCCGCCCGGGCGCACACTTCCCCCAGAACCCCAGGAGGCGCGGGGCCTCCCCACCCACGGCGCTGCTCAGAGGGGAAGGCGAAAAGAACACCCCCAAGTCACAGCCAGGCCCCTCCTCCGTCCCCAACTGATTCCAAAGACCCCCGCCCCCCCAACCGGATTCAAAGGGGGACAAAGACCGTTCAGGGGCAGCCTGGCCGGTTTGGCTCCGGGGGGGGGAGCATCCGCCCGCGGGCTGCAGGGTCCCGGGGTCCATTCCCAGCCAGGGCCTGGGACCTCGGTTGCAGGCTCCTCCCTCCCGGCCGGGCCCTGGTCCCGGGCTTGTGCCGGAGGCAACCAATCATGCGTCTCTCCCACATCGATGTCTCTCTCTCTCTCTCCCTCCCTCCCTCCCTCCCTTCCCTCACCTCGTGAGGTTTAACAACAAAACAAAACATTCGTGCGCCCCCAGGGACCCTGCGCCCCTGGGGGTTGCGGGGAGGTGGGGAGGGCGGGGGGGCCCATGTAACGGGAACGCGCCGCCGCGAGAGGAAAACGCAAGCAACCCGGAGCCTCTGGGCCTCGGATGTGAACGGATTGGCCCGGATTTGAACGGGCCAATGGCCTCCAAAGGCTGGAACAGGAAGCCAGAGAGCAGCGGGCGGTGCGGGCGAGGCGCCTTCCCCAGAGCCGGCGCCAGCTGCGCCCCCGCCGCCCGGACCCAGTCCCAGTGCGGGGCTTCCCTGTGCGGGGCTGCGGCCGGGGGTGGGGGACAGGGCACCCTCCCCGCCGGGGGACATCACCCCTGGGCTGCGCCCCCCGCAGACCTGGCTGCGGCTCCGTCCCGCGGCCTGTGTCCGTCCGCTCGGAGGACAGACGGGGCCGCGAGGGCCCGAACCCGAGCGCCCTCGTCAGGGGAGCTCCCGGCGGCGATCACCGACCTCTCCCTCCCGCCTCCTCCAGGGTGTCCCCCGGGATCGCGTTCTCTGGACGCGCGCCAAAGAGGGGGACGCGGGGGGAAGGGGGGACTCTGGGCACAGGTCCCCTGCCCCGGCGGTTCGGTTCCGCTCGCCCCGCGGGGATGCGAGGAGCCGCGGGTGGGGCGCAGGGTAAGGGAGGCCCGGGCGTCCCTGGCGGCGGGGTCTCCACGCACTTTCAGTGGCAGGTACTCCCAGGAAGGGAAACTGAGGCTCGGAAGGTGGGAGTTGGCTCCTCTGGTGAGTCAGTCCCCGGATGGGACGCGCAGCCTCGTAGGGACGACGGGACCCAACTTCCCGGGCAGCCGCTCCCCCTCGTGTGATCGATCCCAGCGACCCTGCCGGGCCGGGCCTCCCCGGGCAGCGAGCGCACCTCCCGGGACTGGCCCCAGCCCCCCGAGACCTGCCGGCCGAGCCCCGCTCAGTGGCCCCCCCGCCCCCCGCCCCCCGGGCCCCGGGCCCCGCCCGCCCGGCGCAGGCTACTCACCGGGGCGCGCGCGCTCGGGTCCCGGAGTCCGCGCCGCGGCCGCGCACAGCCGCGCATCCCGGGCGGCGCCGGCCCCGGTCGCTCCCGGCCTCGCGGAGAAAGTTCCTGGCGGCCGCGGGCGGGGGCTCCTCGCGCTCCGGCCTCGCGCTCGCACTCGGGGCCGCCGGCCCGGCCCACAAGGCGGAGGGAGGCGCGTCCAGAACAAAGTGCGGCCCCCGCGCCGGGCGGGCGGGGCGGAGCCTGGTGACCCGCTGCCCCCGGCGCGCGCCGCGGCCCCTGCGCGCCCGGACCCCCTCCCCGCCCCGCCCGCCCGCCCGCCCGCCCGCCGGCCTCCCGCGCGGAGCCCGCCGAACCGGCCCGGGGGCGGAGGCCCAGGGCCGAGCAGAATGGGTCCCGGCGAAGCCACCCCCGGCCCTTTCCGCCGGCGCTTCCCGCCCCGCCCCCCGGGCGCGCAGAGGCGGCTGCGGGGGGCGCAGCGGAAGCCCGAGCACAATCGAGCCTTTCCTGCGCCCCGACCCGCCGCCGCCGCCGCCCGCACGCGTCCTCGGGCCGCTCCGGGGGCGAAGGGGCCGGGGAACGGGCTGCGGGCCAGGTCCCGCCCCCTCGGCTCCGGCGCCCCCTTCTGCTCCGGGCGCCCCCTCTGCTCCGGGCGCCCCCTCTGCTCCGGGCGCCCCCTCTCCGGGGCGGGGACCGGGTCCGAGCAGAACCGAGGCCCCAGAAGTGAGGCTGTAGTAGGTGCTCAGTAAAACGCGTGACTTCTCCCCATTTCCTGACTCGGCCTCCGCCACCCCCCCTTAAAGGGCCCTGTGGGGGGGGGGGCGGCTGTAAAGAAGGGGGTACGGGGGGCCTTCCCGAATCGCCAGGAGGAGAGGGACCCGGCAGAGTGTCCTCCCTGACAACCTTGAGGCTGATTTATGTTTGGGGGGCGGGGGTTGGAGGTGGGGGGACGCTGAACTGGGAAACCCAAAAAGCCTGCTCCCTGGGAGGTTGTGCACCTTCCCCTGCAGGATTGGCCGGTGGGGGGACGCAGTCGGGGGGAGCACCCCCCACATCCAGTCGGTTAGGTCACGGTGACTGTGGACCCAGGGTCCCCACCCGCACTGGGAATGTGGGGACAATGGCCTTCCCCCCTCCCCACCAACCGGAAGGAGGGCCCAGGCCACGGCGCTGTAAGGGTTCAGTCTCTCCCACGCGGAAGGGCTGGGCACACAAGCCCTCCTCGCCCTGCTCCAGGGGTCCCCAGGACGAGCCACAGTGGCATGTGGACAGGGTGGGGGCAGGGGATCAAGGCCAGTGTGGTTGTTGGGGGGGCCAGTGGGGGGCGGGCAGAGGGGTGCAGGCTCCTGACACGGGGTGCACTGGCCGGAGCAGCAGAGAGAAGCCAGGCTGTGGCCGGGGCTGCGGGGTAGGAGCAGGGCCCCCTGCCCATCCCAGGAGCCGGGCCCAGAGCCTCCTTTGTGAGCGGCTTTTCCTCCAAACCCGGGATGACTCAGGGCGCTGAATCAAGCAAATGGATTTTCCTGAAAATGACCACCGATAAGAGGCACAGAGAAGCCGGGGCCTGGCGTGGAGAGAGCAGGGTGGAGGGGGGCTGGTGCCGGGGAGGGGATGGTAGGACCCTGGCCACTCACCATGGCCCCCACCCCGAACCCCACCCCAGCACCCGGAGGGTGGCCTCCGGGCCCTGCTGTCCTTACCGAGGAGACTCCTGAACACTCAACAGCTCCCCCGTTCCCCTCCTCTAACCCCAGCCCAGAGCCAGTCCCCAGCGGGGGCAGGAGGTGGTTAACAAGAGGATGAAAGCCAGCATGGCCAATGAGTTTTATTTATTTATTTTTTAAATATATTTTATTGATTTTTTTCCAGAGAGGCAGGGAGAGGGAGCGTTAGAAACATCGATGAGAGAGAAACATGCATCAGCTGCCTCCTGCACACCCCCCCACTGGGGATGTGCCCGCAACCAAGGCACATGCCCTTGACCGAAATCGAACCCGGGACCCTTCAGTCCACAGGCCGACGCTCCATCCACTGAGCCACACCGGTTAGGGCATGGCCAATGAGTTTTAAAACATCACCCCATGCCCGGCCGGCGTGGCTCAGTGGTTGAGCATCAACCTGTGAACCAGGAGGTCACCGTTCAATTCCTGGTCGGGGCACATGCCTGGGGTTGCGGGCTTGACCCCCCCCCCCCCCCCGTGAGGGGCGTGCAGGAGGCAGCCGATCAGTGATTCTCTCTCATCATGGATGTTTCTCTCTCTCTCCCTCTCCCTTCCTCCACAGGAAATCAATACAAATATATTTAAAAAAACAACAACAAAGAAAACATCAGCCCGAGCCTGTCACCCCATAGCCGCTCAGGCAGGCCTGGCTGGAGGTGAGCTTTGGGGGCCCCAGGTGAGCTCTGGGGTCCCCAGGTGAGCTTTGGGGGCCCCAGGAAGCTCAGGGAGTGGCATTTCCCAGCCCCACCTCATTTCCTTGAGATCCGTGGCCTGTTCTGACTTGTCCAGGCACGTGGGGGGTGGGGGCTCTGGCTGGACTCTGGGGATCCCTCCGGGGACCCCGTCCTGGAGTGTGAGGCCCTGGCAGGATGTGCAGACAGCACTTAGCCTTCTCTCCCGGAGCATTTAAAACGCCCATGAACGGCGGAGGTGGAGTCTGAGGGAGCACCGGCCTCCGCTCCGGGCACAGGGCACAGTGGAAATTCACCGGGCATCCACGCCGCCGCTCTCGGCTGCTCCCTGCAATGCGTCACCTCAGTTTGCTCATCAGCAAAAGGGGTGTGGACGCCCAGGGGACAGCCGTCGCCACCCGGCAAGGCTCGGGGGAGCACTCCGTGAGGTCATGCAGCAGCAAGCAGAAGTTTGTGCCCGCTCGGGCAGACGGCACCAGCTCCCAGCCCGGCCCCTCCTCCCCATCCTCGTCACGGGCACTCTGGCTCTGGGCTCCGCGTGCGTGAAAACCACGGCTGAGAGATGGAACGCACACCGTCCACAGATAACCTTGCCCTTCCTTGTTTGTTTTAAATACATTTTTACTGATTTCAAAAGAGGAAGGGAGAGATGGAAACATGGGCGAGAGAGAATCATTCATCGGCTGGCTGCCCCCTACTGGGGATCGAACCCGCAACCGGGCGCGGGCCCTGGCCAGGAATCGAACCAGGGGACCCTTCAGTCGCAGGCCGACGCTCTATCCACTGAGCCACACCAGCCAGGGCTCACCTCTGTCCTTTCTCACTCGACTCGTTACCCAGTAAGGGGCTTCGTGGCGGTGGGATGGCGTGGGGCTCGGGCAAAGCCGGGGTCCCCATCGAGGCCACCCTGGCCCCGGACTGGCCCCAGGGCCCCCCGGTAAGGAGGGCCGTCCTTGCTGATTGCTGGAGTTTATGGGGAGCCGAGAGGAAGTCTGGGGAACGGGCTGGTGCAGTAATGAGTGTTTTATGAGAGCGAGCGAGCCCTTGCCTTATCGGGAAGCCGGTTCCTCCCTCCCGCTCTCCGTTACCAGGAAGGAGGAGCGCCCGAAGCCCTGAGTGCTTTTCCAAAGATGGCTTTTGAAGAGGAGCACGTGCTTCTCCGAGGAAGGGGTGGGGGCGGGGAGAGGGGGGGGCTGGCGGGGACTGGCGGACTGGCTGTCCCCTTTAGGAAGTGGCTCAGACGTGCCACGCTGCGACTGCGGAGAACCGGGGTCTGCACCGGCCAACTGTTTAACCCCCCGAGTCCTGGCAGCAGCCCTGGGCACCAGGTTCCACTTGAATGCCCAGTTTACAGGTGGAGAAATCGAGGCCAAGTTGCTGGAGCCAAGATTTTTTTTAAAAAAATTTATCTTTTTTAATTTTTAAATATTTTATTGATTTTTTTACAGAGAGGAAGGGAGAAGGATAGAGAGCTAGAAACATCGATGAGACACATTGACCAGCTGCCTCCTGCACACCCCCAAATGGGGATGTGCCCACAACCAAGGTGCACGCCCTTGACCGGAATCGAACCTGGTACCCTTCAGTCCGCAGGCTGACGCTCTATCCACTGAGCCACACCGGTCAGGGCAATACATATATATATATATTTTTTAAATATATTTTATTGATTTTTCACAGAGAGAAAGGGAGAGGGATAGAGAGCCAGAAACATCGATGAGAGAGATACATCGACCAGCCGCCTCCTGCACACCCCCCACCGGGGATGTGCCCGCAACCAATGCACATGCCCTTGACCGGGATTGAACCCGGGACCCTTCAGTCCGCAGACCGACGCTCTAGCCACTGAGCCACACCGGTCAGGGCAATACATATATTTTTAATTGATTTCAGAGAGGAAGGGAGAGAAAGAGAGAGAGAAACATCCATGATGAGGATCACTGTTCGGCTGCCTCCTGCACACCCCCTCCTGTGGATCGAGCCTGCCACCCCAGGCATGTGCCCTTGACCGGAACCGTCCCTGAGTTCCAGCGCCGTGTGTAGCGCCCGGGAAGAGGGGGCTCCAGCCGCCCTGTGGGCCGTGGGCAGGGCTCGGTCCCCCTCTGCCCCTTTCACACACTGCACCCCGGCCCTGGGGTGTGCGGTGACTGACGGGCCGGCTGCAGGCGGCAGCTGCCCCCAGGGGCCCACACCTGTTGCCTAGACCAGCTGTTGTCACCCCCTCCTGGGAAAGCAGGCCAGGTGCCCCCCCGGCTCGGCCCAGGCCCTCCTTTCCAGAGGCAGGTGGGAAGGTGTGGCCTCTGCCCATCACAGCAGCAGCAGCAGCACCTGGAGGGCTGCCTGGAGGAGGCGGGCCTGGAGTCTCAGCTGCAGGCTGGACCCACCTTCCAGGCTCTGATGGTTCTCTGGTCTCTCCACCATCCCATGGGGAGGGGGGAGGGGGGCAGAGAAGCAAGGAGAACAGCAGGCCTCTTGAATGGGGACCCCCCCACCCCCACAGCTGTCCTAGGAGGTGGGGACGCTGTGGGGCCCGGACCAGGACCAGGGGACCAGGACCGGGACCAGGACCAGGGCTGGGAATGAGAGCAGACCTCGCTCTGGGCGGCCGCCCCGGGGCGGGGAGAATTCCATTCCCGCCGCCCAGCCTGCCCGCGTGGGGCCTGGACTGGCCGGCACCGTGGGAGCAGCGCCGCGGAGCCAACCCAGAAGCCCAGCCCCGCGGCCGCCGACAGCCAGACCCAGACCCGCTCGGTGTACCCCGCCGACAGCCTGACGGGGGACGTGGCGTCCGCGCCGTCTGGGATCGCACCCACGCCCACGCGTCTCGGCCTTCCCCACCCCACCCCCTCCTCGCTCAGGGCCAGGCGGCCCGGTCCTCCCGGCTCCTCCCGGCTCCTCCGGGTCCTCCCGGCTCCTCCCGGCTCCTCCGGGTCCTCCGGGTCCTCCTGGCTCCTCCCGGCTCCTCCGGCTCCTCCGGGTCCTCCGGGTCCTCCCGGCTCCTCCCGGCTCCTCCGGCTCCTCCGGCTCCTCAGGGTCCTCCGGGTCCTCCCGGCTCCTCCGGCTCCTCAGGGTCCTCCGGCTCCTCAGGGTCCTCCGGGTCCTCCCGGCTCCTCCCGGTCCTCCCGGCTCCTCCCAGCTCCTCCCGGCTCCTCCGGCTCCTCAGGGTCCTCCGGCTCCTCCAGGTCCTCCCGGGTCCTCCCGGGTCCTCCCGGCTCCTCCGGCTCCTCCGGGTCCTCCCGGCTCCTCCTGGCTCCTCCCGGCTCCTCCCGGCTCCATCCAGCTCCTCCCAGCTCCTCCCGGCTCCTCCGGCTCCTCCGGGTCCTCCCAGCTCCTCCCGGCTCCTCCCGGCTCATCCGGGTCCTCCCGGTCCTCCCGGCTCCTCCCGGCTCCTCCCGGCTCCTCCGGGTCCTCCCGGCTCCTCCCGGCTCCTCCCAGCTCCTCCCAGCTCCTCCCGGCTCCTCCCGGCTCATCCGGGTCCTCCCGGCTCCTCCCAGCTCCTCCCGGTCCTCCCGGCTCCTCCCGGCTCCTCCGGGTCCTCCCGGCTCCTCCGGGTCCTCCGGGTCCTCCCGGCTCCTCCCGGCTCCTCTGGCTCCTCAGGGTCCTCCGGGTCCTCCGGGTCCTCCTGGCTCCTCCTGGCTCCTCCCGGCTCCTCCGGATCCTCCCGGCTCCTCCGGCTCCTCCCAGCTCCTCCCGGCTCCTCAGGGTCCTCTGGGTCCTCCCGGCTCCTCCGGCTCCTCCGGCTCCTCCGGGTCCTCCCGGGTCCTCCTGGCTCCTCCTGGCTCCTCCGGGTCCTCCCGGCTCCTCCCGGGCTCCTCCGGGTCCTTTGGGTCCTCCCGGCTCCTCCCGGCTCCTCCGGGTCCTCCCGGCTCTCCCGGCTCCTCCCGGCTCCTCCCGGCTCCTCCGGATCCTCCGGGTCCTCCCGGCTCCTCCGGCTCCTCCCGGCTCCTCCCGGCTCCTCCGGGTCCTCCGGGTCCTCCCGGCTCCTCCGGGTCCTCCCGGCTCCTCCCGGCTCCTCCGGGTCCTCCCGGCTCCTCCCAGCTCCTCCCGGCTCCTCCGGCTCCTCCGGGTCCTCCCGGCTCCTCCCGGCTCCTCCCGGCTCATCCGGGTCCTCCCGGCTCCTCCCAGCTCCTCCGGGTCCTCCGGGTCCTCCCGGCTCCGGGTCCTCCCGGCTCCTCCCGGCTCCTCCGGCTCCTCCCGGCTCCTCCGGCTCCTCCCGGGCTCCTCCTGGCTCCTCCCGGCTCCTCCTGGCTCCTCCCGGCTCCCCGGCTCCCTCCGGCTCCTCCAGGGTCCTCCGGGCTCCTCCTGGCTCCTCCCGGCTCCTCCCGGCTCCTCCCGGCTCCTCCGGCTCCTCCCGGCTCCTCCCGGCTCCTCCCGGCTCCTCCGGCTCCTCCGGGTCCTCCGGCTCCTCCGGCTCCTCCCGGCTCCTCCGGCTCCTCCGGCTCCTCCGGGTCCTCCCGGGTCCTCCCGGCTCCTCCGGCTCCTCCCGGCTCCTCCCGGCTCCTCCGGGTCCTCCCGGCTCCTCCCGGCTCCTCCTCCCGGCTCCTCCCGGCTCCTCCGGGTCCTCCCGGCTCCTCCCGGCTCCTCCCGGCTCCTCCGGGTCCTCCCGGCTCCTCCCAGCTCCTCCGGGTCCTCCGGGTCCTCCCGGCTCCTCCGGGTCCTCCCGGCTCCTCCTGGCTCCTCCGGGTCCTCCCGGCTCCTCCTGGCTCCTCCCGGCTCCTCCTGGCTCCTCCCGGCTCCTCCCGGCTCCTCTGGCTCCTCAGGGTCCTCCGGGTCCTCCTGGCTCCTCCTGGCTCCTCCCCTCCTCCGGGCTCCTCCGGCTCCTCCGGCTCCCTCCGGCTCCTCCCGGCTCCTCCGGCTCCTCCGGCTCCTCCCGGCTCCTCCGGGTCCTCCCGGCTCCTCCGGCTCCTCCGGCTCCTCCGGGTCCTCCCGGCTCCTCCTGGCTCCTCCGGCTCCTCCGGGTCCTCCCGGGTCCTCCTGGCTCCTCCTGGCTCCTCCGGGTCCTCCCAGCTCCTCCCGGCTCCTCCGGGTCCTTTGGGTCCTCCCGGCTCCTCCCGGCTCCTCCTGGCTCCTCCCGGCTCCTCCTGGCTCCTCCCGGCTCCTCCCGGCTCCTCTGGCTCCTCAGGGTCCTCCGGGTCCTCCTGGCTCCCTCCTCCTCCGGCTCCTCCCGGCTCCTCCGGATCCTCCGGCTCCTCCGGCTCCTCCCAGCTCCTCCCGGCTCCTCCGGCTCCTCAGGGTCCTCTGGGTCCTCCCGGCTCCTCCGGCTCCTCCGGCTCCTCCGGGTCCTCCCGGGTCCTCCTGGCTCCTCCTGGCTCCTCCGGGTCCTCCCAGCTCCTCCCGGCTCCTCCGGGTCCTTTGGGTCCTCCCGGCTCCTCCCGGCTCCTCCGGGTCCTCCCGGCTCCTCCGGCTCCTCCCGGCTCCTCCCGGCTCCTCCGGGTCCTCCGGGTCCTCCCGGCTCCTCCGGGTCCTCCCGGCTCCTCCCGGCTCCTCCGGGTCCTCCGGGTCCTCCCGGCTCCTCCCGGCTCCTCCGGGTCCTCCCGGCTCCTCCCAGCTCCTCCCGGCTCCTCCGGCTCCTCCGGGTCCTCCCAGCTCCTCCCGGCTCCTCCCGGCTCATCCGGGTCCTCCCGGCTCCTCCCAGCTCCTCCGGGTCCTCCGGGTCCTCCCGGCTCCTCCTGGCTCCTCCGGGTCCTCCCGGCTCCTCCTGGCTCCTCCCGGCTCCTCCTGGCTCCTCCCGGCTCCTCCCGGCTCCTCTGGCTCCTCAGGGTCCTCCGGGTCCTCCTGGCTCCTCCTGGCTCCTCCCGGCTCCTCCGGATCCTCCCGGCTCCTCCGGCTCCTCCCAGCTCCTCCCGGCTCCTCCGGCTCCTCAGGGTCCTCTGGGTCCTCCCGGCTCCTCCGGCTCCTCCGGCTCCTCCGGGTCCTCCTGGCTCCTCCTGGCTCCTCCGGGTCCTCCCAGCTCCTCCCGGCTCCTCCGGGTCCTTTGGGTCCTCCCGGCTCCTCCCGGCTCCTCCGGGTCCTCCCGGCTCCTCCGGGTCCTCCTCCCGGCTCCTCCCGGCTCCTCCGGGTCCTCCGGGTCCTCCCGGCTCCTCCGGGTCCTCCCGGCTCCTCCCGGCTCCTCCGGGTCCTCCCGGCTCCTCCCGGCTCCTCCGGGTCCTCCCGGCTCCTCCCAGCTCCTCCCGGCTCCTCCGGCTCCTCCGGGTCCTCCCAGCTCCTCCCGGCTCCTCCCGGCTCATCCGGGTCCTCCCGGCTCCTCCCAGCTCCTCCGGGTCCTCCGGGTCCTCCCGGCTCCTCCGGGTCCTCCCGGCTCCTCCTGGCTCCTCCGGGTCCTCCCGGCTCCTCCTGGCTCCTCCCGGCTCCTCCTGGCTCCTCCCAGCTCCTCCCGGCTCCTCTGGCTCCTCAGGGTCCTCCGGGTCCTCCTGGCTCCTCCTGGCTCCTCCCGGCTCCTCCGGCTCCTCCTCCGGCTCCTCCGGCTCCTCCCAGCTCCTCCCGGCTCCCCGGCTCCTCCGGCTCCTCAGGGTCCTCTGGGTCCTCCCGGCTCCTCCGGCTCCTCCGGCTCCTCCGGGTCCTCCCGGGTCCTCCCGGCTCCTCCGGCTCCTCCCGGCTCCTCCTGGCTCCTCCGGGTCCTCCCGGCTCCTCCTGGCTCCTCCCGGCTCCTCCTGGCTCCTCCCAGCTCCTCCCGGCTCCTCTGGCTCCTCAGGGTCCTCCGGGTCCTCCTGGCTCCTCCTGGCTCCTCCCGGCTCCTCCGGATCCTCCCGGCTCCTCCGGCTCCTCCCAGCTCCTCCCGGCTCCTCCGGCTCCTCAGGGTCCTCTGGGTCCTCCCGGCTCCTCCGGCTCCTCCGGCTCCTCCGGGTCCTCCCGGGTCCTCCCGGCTCCTCCGGCTCCTCCCGGCTCCTCCCGGCTCCTCCGGGTCCTCCCGGCTCCTCCGGCTCCTCCCGGCTCCTCCGGCTCCTCCCGGCTCCTCCCGGGTCCTCCCGGCTCCTCCCGGCTCCTCCCGGTCCTCCCGGCTCCTCCGGCTCCTCCGGGTCCTCCCGGCTCCTCCCGGCTCCTCCCGGTCCTCCCGGCTCCTCCGGCTCCTCCCGGCTCCTCCGGCTCCTCCGGGTCCTCTGGGTCCTCCCGGCTCCTCCCGGCTCCTCCAGGTCCTCCCGGCTCCTCCTGGCTCCTCCCGGCTCCTCCGGCTCCTCCCGGCTCCTCCCAGTCCTCCCGGCTCCTCCCGGCTCCTCCCGGCTCCTCCCAGTCCTCCCGGCTCCTCCCGGCTCCTCCGGCTCCTCCGGGTCCTCTGGGTCCTCCCGGCTCCTCCGGCTCCTCCCGGCTCCTCCAGGTCCTCCCGGCTCCTCCGGCTCCTAGCCGGGCCCAGGCCTCGGGGGGAGGAGCGCGCGGCTCAGCGTCAGCCCCGGGGCGGGGCCTGGAGACGGCGCGCTGGGCCGGGCGCGGCGCACTGCTGCCCCCTGGCGGGCGCTTTGGTCTCTGCAGCCCCAGGAGAAGGGAGGGATGGAAAAACCTCGCAATCTCTTGGCGGGGGGCTGAACCCCAGCTCGGAATCCCCTCATGTGGCGTCTGGAGCACCTTTTTAAAAATATATATATTGAGAGAGAAACATCCGTCAGCTGCCTCTTGCACACCTCCTACTGGGGATGTGCCCGCAGCCAAGGTACATGCCCTTGACCGGAATCGAACCCGGGACCCTTCAGCCCGCAGGCCGACGCTCTATCCACTGAGCCACACCGGTCAGGGCGGGAGCACCTTTTTAATATATATATATTATTGATTTCAGACAGGAAGGGAGAGAAAGAGGGAAACATCCATGATGAGAGAGGATCACGGGTCGGCGGCCTCCTGCACGCCCCACACTGGGGATGGAGCCCACAACCGGGGCCTGTGCCCCGACCGGGAATCGAACCCGGGACCTCCTGGTTCACAGGTCGATGCTCAACCGCTGATCCACACCGGCCAGGCCTCCACCCACCGATTTCCATGTTCATCTTACCCCCAACACACCTGGACAGAAACACCCAGAACCATCGGAGCAAACACCTGGGCACCCCGGGGCCCCAGTCAAGGTGACACAGGAAGGGTAACCCTCCCCCTGCAGCTTGCAGCAGAGGAAGCCAGTCAGCCCCGACACAGCAGACGTTCCTGTGCTGCGTTCCGCCCGCTGACCTGGGGACTGTTGTTCAGCTGCTAAGTTTGGGGCGATTTCCAGCAACCGATTCCTGGCGCGCTGCCCATCCGACGCCTGAACCCCACCCCCCCATGACCCGCCCCTTTGCACAGGTAGCGCCTCCCTACCGCGGGGATTCCCGCCCTGAGGCTGCGGGGAAGTGTCATTCACAACCTCACCAGCAGGTGGCAGCCCTGCTCCTGCTTCTTACTTTGCAAACCAGGAGATGAGTTTTTTAATTTTTTTTAAAAAATATATATATATTTTGTTGATTTTTTACAGAGAGGAAGGGAGAGGGAGAGAGCGTTAGAAACATCGATGAGAGAGAAACATCGATCAGCTGCCTCCTGCACACCCCCCGCTGGGGATGTGCCCGCAACCAAGGTCCATGCCCTTGGCCGGAATCGAACCCGGGACCCTTCAGTCCGCAGGCCGACGCTCTATCCACTGAGCCACACCGGTTAGGACAGTTTGTTTATTTATTTTTATTTATTTTATTTTATTTTTTTAAAATATATTTTATTGATTTTTTTTTAAAATATATTTTATTGATTTTTTACAGAGAGGAAGGGAGAGGGATAGAGAGTCAGAAACATCGATGAGAGAGAAACATCCATCAACTGCCTCCTGCACACCCCCCACTGGGGATGTGCCCGCAACCAAGGTACATGCCCTTGACCGGAATCGAACCTGGGACCCTTCAGTCCGCAGGCCGACGCTCTATCCATTGAGCCAAACCGGTTTCGGCTTATTTATTTTTAAATATATTTTTATTTCAGAGATGAACGGGGAGGGGGAGAGAGAGAAACATCAATGAGAGAGAGAATCATGAACTGGCTGCCTCCTGCACGTCCCCACACTGGGGATCGAGCCCGCAAGCCAGGCATGTGCCCTTGACGGGAATCGAACCCGGGACCCTTCCGTCTGCAGGCAGATGCTCTATCCACTGAGCCACACCAGCGGATGAGTTTATTCGTAAAATATGACCGAAACACCTGCCCCGTGGGAGGCACTTCCTGAGCTCAGGCTGCTCTGCCTTGACTTGTCTTTGGACCGAAAGTCCCCAGTCCTTCCTCTTATCGTGGAGCCTATTGTCTCACCCTCCACCTGGCTGGATCGGAGGTGGCCAAGGAGTTGCCTGAGGCCAGCATTTCCCCTCCGCTTCCCTGCCCTGACCCTCTGCGGTCTGGCCCGGTGACCACAGAGGAGGTGGGAGCAGAAAGGGCGGAGTGTCCTGGACGCTAGGAATGGGACTGCATCCTTTAGGGGGGACCCTCCCCTGAGCCTTCAGCCCCTGCCTGTGGCCGCAGCTGCCCAGGCCTCGCAGCTCAGGATACGGGAAGGTGCCCAGGCCCCGAGCGCCTTCCCCTTCCCTCCCTGCGGCCAGCGTGCCTGCCCACACTCCCAGGCGGGAGCCACACCCCTCCCCCCATACACGCACATGCACACACACACACATGCATGCACGCACGCACATGCACACACACATACATACACAGGCACACGCACACGCACATGCACACATGCACACATGCCACAGAGGCCTGTTCTCCGAGGCAGCAAGTAGCAGGGAGGCTGCAGAGGGAGGGGAAGCAGCCAGTGGCTCGGGCCCAGGGGCCGGAAGAGGAAGTGGTCAGTTAAAAAGGCATGCAGCCTGTTTCACCCGCCCTGAGGCTCCCCGAGGGAGTCCCCCGCCACCCCTTAGCTCCCCTGGCCCGGTCTTGGCCTTCACAGGGCACCTGGTGTTCAGGGCCCCCTGTAGTCCCGCTCACCCCCCCGTTTCTTTGTAGATGGATTTCCCTTTTTCCCGCCTCCAAGCATTAAAAATATATTTTATTGATTTTTTACCGGGAGGAAGGGAGAGGGGTAGAGAGTCAGAAACATCGATGAGAGAGAAACATTGATCAGCTGCCTCCTGCACACCCCCTGCTGGGGATGTGCCCGCTACCAAGGAATATGCCCTTGACTGGAATCGAACCTGGGACCCTTCAGTCCGCAGGCCGTCGCTCTATCCAAGCATTTAAAATAGAAATATTTGTATTGATGTCAGAGAGGAAGGGAGAGGGAGAGAGCGAGAGAAACATCCATATGAGAGAGAATCATGGATCGGCTGCCTCCTGCACGCCCCCGCCCCCCCCCCCCATTGGGCATGGAGCCAGCAACCCGGGCATGTGCCCTGACCAGGAATCAAACCTTGACCTCCCAGTTCATAGGCTGATGCTCAACCCCTGAGCCACGCCGGCCGGGCTGCCTCTAAGCATTTTACCTTCCCGGACCCCCAGACTTCCCCACCTCTGTGTTGGCCTGGCTGCCAGGCTCACGTCCCCTGCAAACCCCCAGGAGTCTCAGGACCCGTCCTGGGGACGTGAGTCCAGAGACCGAGGGTCCCAGTCTGAGCCGCTGGGCCCCCCTTGACTTGCCTTGTCGCAGCCTCAGAACGCAGAGCCGATTCAGAGCCCCCCAGGAAGATCCAGAGCCGGAAAGAGCCAGAGACGCCGCATCCCCACGCTGGTCCAGAGGCAGCCGGGCCTCCTGCCACCACCTAGCGCCCAGCGCCCAGCGCAGCCCTGACCACGCCGTCGGTGCCGAGGTGGGGGCTGCGGGCGGCTGGGCAGGCCCGTCTGGGCCCAGCTATTTAACGGAGGCAGCGAGGGGAGCTCGGGGCACGGCCTCAGGACTGACGATGGCCTGTGATGTCAGCACCACGCCCATCCCTGTGCGTCTGGATGATGACCCGCACACCTTTCGCCACCTCTACCCCAAGGCCCTGGCTGACCCTGGAGTCTTCTCTACAAACAAAAGGGCCAAGAAAACCCCAGCCCAGCGCCCTGCAGGGAGGTGTGGTGACTGCAGCGTGGAAGGTTCTGGAAACACAGCCCATAAGGCGGGGCTGGCTAGACCTCCCTTATCTCCAGCTCTGTCTGGACGGCTCCCAGGACCGGGGTCCAGACACCGTGGTGGGGTGGACATGCCTGGGGACCAGACGTCCTGGTTGGCCCGGGGCAGTCCTGTAGGTGAGGGACAGTGTCCTGAGTCCTGGACACAGGCCGCCTCGCCGATGGCGCTTCGAAGAGGCTGCATTTTTCACAGATGACGAGTCCGCTGAAGGCGCAGAGGATGGTTAGCATTTTCAAGCCATGATTTTTAGTGTAATATATATATATATATATACTAAAGGCCCCGTGCGTGAAATTCGTGCACTCGGGGAGGGGGGTCTCTCAGCCTGGCCTGTGCCCTCTTATAGTCCAGGAGCCCTTGGGGGGTGTCCCACTGCCAGCTTAGGCCCGCTCCTAGTGCTGCCGTGGAGGCGGGAGAGGCTCCCGCCCCCGCTGCTGTGCTCCCCAGCCGTGAGCCGGGCTTCCGGCGGAGTGGAGCTCCCCCTGTGGGAGTGCACTGACCACCAGGGGGGCAGCTCCGGCATTGAGTGTCTGCCCCCTGGTGGTCAGCGCACATCATAGTGACACATCATTCCGCAGTTCGGTCAATTTGCATATTAGCCTTTCATTATATAGGAGGATATATATATATATGTATATGTATATGTATATGTATATGTATATGTATATGTACATATATAACGTCTAAGTAAGTGCTTGACCAAGGAAGAAAGGGCGGGAGTTTGCCGCTTTGTAAAAGCAGGGGGGGGAGTGGGGGGGGGCAGGGCAGGACTCCACAGCCCATCCCTCTAGGATCCCGAGAACTGAGGGGGGGCGGGGAGGGGTGATCTCAGGAGAGCGCAGGGCCTTCGGGCTTGCTGCGGGTGGCGTGTGCCAGGATGGTGGCTCTGGAGTTACATCCCTGGACCTGTTGATCTACGCCACGCTCAGCGCGGGCATGACCGGGGACTCTCCCGGTTCCTCCCCGACGCAAGCACCGCTGGGCGCTCGTACACGACCTCATCTCATAGCAGAGCCCTGGTCCAAGGGGCACCTGGAAAAAGGCTTCGTTTTCGGGATGATCAGACAGATGCTCGATTCCACTCCTGGCAGCGCGAGCGCTAATTCAGCAACGTGGGGTTTTCTTTCTTTCTTTATTTAATACGTATATTTTGTAATACATTTTATTGATTTTTTTTTTTTTTTTTACAGAGAGGAAGGGAGAGGGAGAGAGAGTTAGAAACATCGAGGAGAGAGAAACATCGATCAGCCGCCTCCTGCACGCCCCCCACTGGGGATGTGCCCGCCACCGAGGTACATGCCCTGGACAGGAATCGAACCCGGGACCCTCCAGTCCGCAGGCCGACGCTCTGTCCACTGAGCCACACCGGTCGGGGCTTTTAACATATTTTTATTGACCTCAGAGAGGAAGGGAGAGGGAGGGAGAGAGAGGGGAACAGCAATGATGAGAGGGAATCATGGATCGGCTGCCTCCTGCACGCCCCCCACTGGGGATCCGGGCCGCAACCCCGGTTTATGCCCCTGACGGGAATCGAACCCGGGACCCTTGGGTCTGCAGGACTAGCTCTCTCCACTGGGCACCCCGGTAGGGCAGCCATGTGGGGTTTCAAAGGAAGCCCAGGCTGGCGGGTAGGTGTGTGTGTGTCAGCCCTACCCAAGGGGGGAGGCCCCCACTTCTCAGAACGGCTGTTTGTGGGCTGGGGGTCCTCCTCTGGACAGCAGGGAACATGGGGACACCTGAGGGGAACCGAGCTGCCCGAGGAGGCGCGTTCGCATTGACTGAGCATCATCGTGTGTGTGTGTGTTTGGGGGGCGGCACCCTGCCCCCCACAACCCCCTGTGCATCACCCCCTTTCACAGACCTCAGCTCGTGAGCGAAGGGGCAGGACCCCGTCTCAGACCTGTCTCAGTCTGGGGCCCAAACGTGTCCCCCACCCCTGGCACCGGGACTCCCAACCGCGGGACCTCCCCAACTCCCCCCCCCCCCCCCGTTCCCTGGGGGGCGAGTTCATCAGGGTCTCTGATCACGTGCCCACCTTTCCATCGGGCCCACGGGAACCCCGTGGGAGGTTCCGAGCGCACAGTGGGTCCACGGGGCCGGCCGGAGCCGCGGCTCTCCCGTCCCCCCCCACCCCCACCCCCAACCCCCACCCCCACCCCTCCACCTCCCCTCGGCCGCCCGGGTCGGGAAGGGGGGCGCCCCGCGGGCCGGCGCCCTGACGTCAGCCCGCAGAGTGCGGAGCGCGGAGCCCACGGTGGGCGGGGCCGGGACACGCCTTCCCGGGTCGGAACAAAACGGCGCGCGCGGGGCGCACGGGGCGCACGGGACACCCGCCGCCGAGCGCTTCCTGCAGAGCCGCCCGCCCCGCCCGCCGCCGGTGAGTGCGCCCGGGGAGCGCCCGGTCAGCGCATCCGCGGAGGGCGCCCCGGCTCCCCCGGCTCCCCCGGCTCCTCCGCTGCGCCCCCCGCCCCGCGCTCCCGGGCGCCCCGGCTCCCCCGGCTCCTCCGCTGCGCCCCTCGCCCCGCGCTCCCGGGCGCCCCGGCTCCTCCGCTGCGCCCCCCGCAGCCGGGAAAGTCGGAGGAAAGTGGCCGGACGCGGGCGCGGAGGGCGGAGCAGGGGCGGCGGTCAGCCCGGCGGCGGCGCTTCTCCTTCCGGGAGGCGCCGGGTCCCTCCCCGCCGGGGCTCCCCCGTGCCCTGACCCCGGCGCCGGGTTTGCCCGCCACCCGCTGGTCCCCAGCTGCACAGCGGGCCGTTTTGCGCGCCCCTGGCCCCCGGCGCTCAGGGTGCCGCGCGGGGAGGGGGGGCATCGGCGCTACCCCCCCCCCCCCCCGGCCTGGGAGAGCTGGCGGGCGGGTGCGGCGCGGGGACTTGGGGTGCGTTTTCACTCCCCAAAGAACCGGATGGGAGCGCAAGGCTCCCCTCCACCACCCACGTCTCGGTGCGAATGGGGACGGTTTCGGAGCCCAGCTAACCCGCCGTGGGTGCTTGGGGGCCTCAGTCCTTGAAGGCGGGGGGCGGGGGGGGCTGGTGTTGAGCTCAGTCACAGCGAGTTGTTACCCAACATTTACCCGACATGCAGCGGACGCAGGTGTTTGTTTTGTTTTAAAATGTATTTTTATTGATTTCAGAGAGGAAGGGAGAGAGAGGGACATCCACGATGAGAGAGAACCATGGACCGGCTGCCTCCCGCACGCCCCACACTGGGGATCGAGCCCACCACCCGGGCCTGTGCCCTGACGGGGAATCGAACCCTGATCCCCTGGTTCCTAGGTCGACCCTCAACCACTGAGCCACCCCGGCCGGGCCGGGCAGGTGTTCTGTCCGCTCACAGGCGGAGAATATTCTGCAGGTCCCTGTGCTGGCGTCATCGGCTCCGGCCCTGGTCTAGCCCTGGGGCAGTGGGTGAGGCCAGGCCCTTCCCTGGAGCCCTGGGCTCCAGCCGCCCACACCCTGAGCCCTGAGCCCCTGACCCATGGGGTGGATGAAGGACAGGCCCCTC
Organism: Ia io; assembly: GCA_025583905.1. Lineage (NCBI taxonomy): Eukaryota > Metazoa > Chordata > Mammalia > Chiroptera > Vespertilionidae > Ia > Ia io. The sequence continues at coordinate 17,379,153 of JAJQQW010000024.1, read as the reverse complement.
CCAGCCCAGAGGGCTAGCCTTGGGGTCCCGCGCCCGCTGGGCCGGAGCCGGCGAGGCACCCCGAGTCTGGGGAGAGGTGGCGTGAAGGCGGACTGGCTGCTGCTTGACCCTGTGTGACCTCGGACAAGTGACTTCTCGCTGCTCCATTCCCTTTGGGGGTGGAGTGCAGGGACTGGGACACACTGGGGTCGGCCACTGTCTTCTCCCTGCCCCCCCTCCTAGCTGGGATTTGGGGGGGGGCGGTGAATGTGCTCAGCTTCCCCTGCTCTTGCTCGACCATCGTCATCCTCTCTCCAGAGAGCGGGTCCTCAGCCCCCGGCGGTCCTCAGGCGGCCTTCGTGGCTGGGGAATGACCCTTGGCCTCTGGGAGGATGTGGGGCTGCGGGGTGGACAGGGAAGGAAGTGTATGGGGCAGAGGGCGGGGTCCGGGCCAGAGGAGAGGGAGGGAGCCCTGTCCCTGAGGAGGGTCTGGGGGGGTACGCAGGGAGAAGCTGAAGGGCAGACGACCACCCCCCCACACCCGCTGGTCTGCTGTTCAGTAACATGTGAGGAACAGCAGTGCCACCGCCCCAGCCCCCGGTCTGCCCCCAGTCTGCCCCCCGGTCTGCCCCAGCCCCTTCCTTCCTGGCCCCCCTGCTTTCTTTCTTAATTGCAAGCGTCTGCCTCGGGAGCCGGGGTTCCAGCCGGAGTGGCAGGCTCGGAGCACCACGCTGACCCTGGGTTGGCAATGGGTACACATTTGGCCGTGAAAGAGGTGCGTGAGGGTTGGGGTAGCCGTGGCTGGTGGCGGAGCGGGGACATGTGCACACCTCACAGAGGTCACCAGCCCGCCTTTCCCAGGAGCAGTAGTGAGCAGCGCCAGGGGAGGGGAAACGGCATTTTTAAGAAATAGATACGTTTTTATGGATCTCAGAGAGGAAGGGAGAGGGAGAGAGAGAGAGAAACCTCCATGGTGAGAGAGAATCACGGATCGGCTGCCTCCTGCACGCCCCCTACTCGGGGATCGAGCCCACAACCCGGGCATGGGCCCTGACAGGGAATCGAACCGTGACCTCCTGGTTCCTAGGTCGATGCTCAACCCCTGAGCCACGCCGGCCGGGCCCAGTGGGTACGTTTTCAGGTCCGATGTGTGTTTGAATGTGGGGGCAGGTTTGCAGGAAGAGTCTGCTTGAGGAAAGACACCACACACACACACGCACACGCACACGCACACACGCGCACTCACACACAGGAGCTGAGGGGGGAGGGGAGGGCCGGGGTCCTGCTGACAGGAGCCTGCGGCTTCCAGTTGTCAGTCATCGCCATGGTGATGCCTGGCTGCAGACACAGCTTCCCAGGAATCCGTCTGACATCAGCGCCCAGGGATGCCCATGTATGGTAAAGTGTGTAAATACGGAGGCGGCGCCGTCCAGGCTCCGGCAATTCCAGAGCTTCCCCAGGAAGGCGGCCTGAGTCCTCCCCGCCTCCTGGGGGGGTCACAGGAGGGGCAGCCAGAGCCCCCTGCAGCCAGAGCCCACCCGCCTACGTTATCTGGGACGTCAGCTGCAAACAACCTCTCTTATTTTTCATTTAATAAGAGTGCTAACTTGTTTTACTTAATTTTTAACTTTTTTAACGTATTGATTCCAGAGAGGAAGAGAGAGGGAGAGAGAAACATGCATGAGGAGAGAGAATCATGGATCGGCTGCCTCCCGCACGCCCCACACTGGGGATCCAGCCCCCAACCCGGGCCTGTGCCCTGACCGGGGATCGAACCCGGGACCTCCTGGTTCCTAGGTCGACGCTCCACCGCAGAGCCAGGCCGGCCGGGCTAGCTAACTTGTTTTTAAACATGAATGAAAGAGATCGTACAGACCTTTCCGCACGGGGTCACCGATGGTTACCCCTCGACGCTGGCATTATTCCAGAGGAAAGCACAGACACTTGATCATACAGGGTCTTGGAATTCTGAAACCGCAGGCCCCAGGTCTACCTCGGTCGACCTTCAGATTTCTGAGCTCCCGGGGGGGGAGAGGGGGGCAGAGCTGAGCGGTGCCAGGCGTTGGGGGGCCAGCAGGAGAGGAGGAGGCCCAGAGAGCCCCCCCCCCCCTTTGTCACTCACAGTCCCACGAGGGCCCCGGGACATGGTCTTGGAGAGAAAACTCAACGCAGAGAGTGAGCGAGCTGAGCTGGGGGGCCCGGCAGAGCTGGGGGCCACGGGCCTGGGGTGGTGCCGGCTCCCTGATTAGGGAGGAGACTTTCGTTCAGGGCTCAGAAGCAATCCTGGTTGGTGAGCCCGGCCGGGCGTGGCTCCGTGGTTGAGCTTTGACCCAGGAACCAGGAGGTCACGGTTCGATTCCCTGTCAAGGACACATGCCCGGGTTGCAGGCTCCATCCCCAGTAGGGGGCGTGCAGGAGGCAGCCGGTCCACGATCCTCTCGCACATCCCATGGATGTTTCTCTCTCCCTCCCTCTCCCTTCCTCTCTGACATCAATACAAACATATAAAAGGAAAAAAAGAAATCCTCATGAGACGTGGGGGTGAGGCTGAGCCGAGGTCTCCACATCGGCCACGTGTCCCCTGCCCGTGACCATTCCTGTCCGGGGAGGTCTCTTCCTGGGCTGGACGGTGCAGGCCCCGAGCCCTGAGCCGTGGGCCCCACCTCCCGCCTCCCTCCTCTTGGCTGCCCTCCTGCCCCGGGGCCTGTGGGAAGGGCTGGATCCCGTGTACCTGGCCAGATACCACGGGGCTCAGGTGACGTGAGAGCACGCCTCTAACTCGGCAAACACCTGGCAGGTCCCGACCGGACCGCGTGCGTGGGCGTGGACCGGGGCTCTGCCCAGGAGTCGCTCTGTGGCCCCAGGGAACCGGAGCTGCTGGGCGGGGAGAGGTGGGGTTTTTCCACTGGACACGGAGCCACGGACGGAGCCGGGCAGTTGCTTGACTGGTTGGACCGGAGGAGGGTCTCGTCCGGACCGTTCACCTCTGAGATAGTTTATCTTTTTTTTTTTTTTTTTAAATACATTTTATTGATTTTTTACAGAGAGGAAGGGAGAGGGATAGAGAGTTAGAAACATCAATGAGAGAGAAACATCGATCAGCTGCCTCCTGCACACCCCCCCCCCTACTGGGGATGTGCCCGCAACCAAGGTCCATGCCCTTGACCGGAATCGAACCCAGGACCCTTCAGTCCGCAGGCCGACGCTCTATCCACTGAGCCAAACTGGTTTCGGCGGTTTATCTTTTTAAAAAAAATATTTTTATTGATGTCAGAGAGGAAGGGAGAGGGAGAGAGAAACATCCTTGAGGAGAGAGAATCACGGACTGGCTGCCTCCTGCACGCCCCACACTGGGGATCGAGCCCGCCACCCGGGCGTGTGCCCTGACCGGGAATCGAACCCTGACCTCCTGGTTCCTAGGTCGACGCTCAACCACGGAGCCACGCCGGCCGGGCAGCAGCCCTGAACTCTCGCTGAACCAGGCAGCTGGTCCCTGGAGCCCCCGTGGCAGAAAGGGCGGGGTGGACTGGGGGGCCTGAGGGCGGTCCCCGGGGATGAGGGAGCTCAGGCCCCAGGAGGGGTCCAAGGACAGACGGTGCAGAGTCAGGTGCCGTTGGAGAAACCCTACCTGCGGGCGCGTCTGGGACGTGCGTCAGCCGTGGCCGGTCCAGACCTGGACAGGGAGGCTGGCCGCCCGCAGTGGTCAATAACCCGTCACAGCCGCATGGGAAGGGACAGCGACCCCAGCTCCAACCCCCCCTCCCCACTTCATGCAGCCACCCGCTAGCTCTGCACAGGCCTGACCCACCACTTCCCCCGGCCAGGCCCTGCCCTGGGCACTGAAGGGCTGACTCAGCGATTCAGTCACCCGTGGTTGAGCATCGACTATTACCCAGGAGGTCACGGTTCGATTCCCAGTCAGGGCTCGTGCCCAGGTGGCGGGCTCGATCCCCAGTAGGGGGCGTGCAGGAGGCTGCTGATCCATGATTCTCTCTCATCGTGGATGTGTCTTTCTCTCTCTCCCCCTCTCCCTTCCTCTCTGAAATCAGTCCAAATATTAAAAAATAAATCACCAGTGGGTGAGGGGCAGTGACAGGCGATGGAGCTAGAGAGTGGAGGCTGCGCCACGGGGGACCCTCAAGGGAGGGCTTGATCTTCTCAGGCACTAGGGAGCCACTGATGGTTGTAGAGCAGAGGCAGCTGTGGGGGGTGGATGAGGATTCCAGAAGCTGTGAGCTAGGAATCCATCCCTGTCTCTGGGGGGGATGTGTTCGGTCATAAAGGAACTGGCTTCGACAGTAAAGGGAGTTTTTTTCTTTTCTTTTTCTTTTCTCCTTTTTGTTGGTTTCTTTAAACTGGAAAATTCAGAGAGGGTTTGGCTGGGTTTTGGTGGCTTGATGATGTCACCGCACACTGGGGTTTCTTTGTCTCTCGGCTCTGTGTTCCCAGCTGTCAGCCGCCGCCCGCCCGGGCCTGCCTGCCCCTCTCTGGGGACAACGGCCCAGAGTCCCTAGCTCCCCTGTCCTTACTGGGAGGGAGGAGGGGAGCTGCTTCCAGAAGGTTCTCTCAGAAGGTCAGGTTCGGAGCCCCCACAGCTCCCTTCTTCTGTATCGCTGCCCCAAAGACAGTGTATCCTGGCCCCTCCCGGAGCCAGGAGCCAGGGATGGTTCGGTGAGGCTGGCCACGCCTTGTGGCTGGAAGTTGGGGTCGCTCCCGAGAAAACGGTCCGCAGGCCGACGCTCTGTCCACGGAGCCACGCCGGCCCGGGCTGGCCTGCTCTCCTTCTGTCTCTCCTGGGTCGGCCATCTGTCCCGGGCGGCCTGCGTGCCCTCGCCCTGGGGGCTCACGCCCGTCTCTGTGGCCAGGTTCAGGATGCCCAACTGGGGAGGAGGCAAGAAGTGCGGCGTCTGCCAGAAGACCGTGTACTTCGCCGAGGAGGTGCAGTGCGAAGGCAGCAGCTTCCACAAATCCTGCTTCCTGTGCAGTGAGTAGACCGGGCCCGCGGTTGCCATGGGGACGGGGGTGGGGGGGCACCCCAGGGCCGATCCTGTCGGAACCCCAGGGAGCTGGGCCCGCGTGGGATGTAAACAGCTTGACATTTGGCCGCAGCCCCGGCTGGGGGGGCGGGAGGCACTTAAGGGCCCTTTGTTCCCCGGAAGCCGCTGTCCAAGCCGACACAGGCCGGGGCCAGGGCCGGTGGGGGCGGCGGGTGGGCGCGGGCCGAGCGCCAGGCTGTGGAGACACGGTGAGGGAAACTTTCCACTTGCTCTGTCCTTCCTCTCTCTGCCACCGTCCCGTGTCCCAGGAGAGGAAGGCGGGTTCGGCCGAAGCGTTCGCCAGCCTGCGGGTTATCCCTGGTGCGGAGGCCCGGCCCGGCCGGCCGGCGGCACCCCTGGCGGCCCCTTCCTCCCACTCTGGGCCAGCCAGCCCTCACCTCGGTCACTCCCCTTCCTGTGCCCACAGCCTGGGACAGGCCACGGGGAACCCCAGCTCCTGGGTCTCCGCGCCCGACAGCCCAGAGCAGGGCTCACTGCCATCCCAGTCGGGACCGGGGGAGCAGGCGGCAGATGCCCAGGGACCCCGCCTCCTCGCCCTTTGCTGGCTGGTGCCCGGACGAGGGGTGTGTTCCCAGCACCCAGGAGGTGACGTCGTGGGGAAGCGTCCCCAGTTCATTGTGATCAGAGCTGAGGATCTGGGTTTGAAGATGGGGCATCTTCCGCCGACACGTTGCCCTGGAAGGCGGGCAGAGGGGACACTGGGATGGCCCGGGTTTCAGCCAGTCCTGTTGTCAGGGTTTATGTCGGGCTCCGTTTTGTTTTATTAAAATACCAGAGGCCGGTGCATGATATTTGTGCAAGGGTAGGATCCCTAGGCCTGGCCGGCGATCAGGGCCGATTGGGGCCTTCCAGCTGCCTGCTGGGGCCTGCCTTCGTTCCGCGCCGCCCCCTGGTGGTCAGCGCACGTCATAGCGATCGATTGAATTACAGAGGGGACAATTTTCGTATTAGGCTTTAAGGGAAAGGGCGGGGTCTGATGAATGAGGAGCGAGCGAGCCCTGGTCCGCTTGCCAACAGCAGCATCTTGTTATCAGCAGCTCACGTCCCTGAGGAATGTTCAGGCCGCTGACTTTTTCAGGACGAATTAGAGGGTTTGGCCTTGGCCAGGATGAGGGTCTGGGCTGCTGCGGGCCCGAGGACCTCTGTGCTTTCGGATGTTGCTTCATCACCGACCAGGAGGCCAGCTGTGGCCAATCCTCCCCTCCCCGCCCTCCCTCCCCCCTGCAGTCCTGCCTGTGGGGTGGCTTCGTCAGGAATTCAGGGGCCAGGGTGTGAGGAGGTGTGGACGATTTAAAACAGTTGTACAAGTCAGGCCACGTGGCCCGGCCGGCGTGGCTCCATGGTTGAGCGTTGACCTATGAGCCAGGAGGTCACGGTCCGATTCCCGGTCAGGGCACATGCCCAAGTGGCAGGCTCGATCTCCAGTGTGGGGCGTGCAGCAGGCAGCCACTCCATGATTCTCTCTCATCATGGATGTTTCTATCCCTCTCTCCCTCTCTTTCCTCTCTGAAGTCAATAAAAAATATATTTAAAAAAAAAAAAAAAAAGTCAAGCAGCAGAGCAGGGCTGGAGAGGGTGTTGTGAAGCTAACAGCCCTGCATGGGGAGTGGGCTCAGGTCTCTGGGGTCTCTGGGGTCAGAGCTCAGGAGGTGCCCGCCGGCGGGGTGGGGTGGGGCGGGGCTGGTTCCCGGTGCCCAGGACGGCCGCGGGCACTCAGCCGCCTGTTTGGAATGGAGAGGGTGTCGCTTTCCTTGGGCCGTGAAGAGCGTCCAGCTCGCGTTCAAGAATTCAGAGTAACCCTCAGAGTCACAGGACTTTTCCTTCTAAGGCAGAGAGCGGCCGCGGGGCCTGGGCCTGGGCCTGGCTGGCGTGAAGGGCTGTAGCTCCCGGCTGGCCAGGCCCGGGGGTGTCCCCAGAGTCCCCCTGACCACCGCTGTCCTTGGCTCTGGGTTCGGCTTGGCGTGGCGCCTACATTCCCTTTCTGGGTCTGGGACGGACGACAGGAAGGCGGGATGAAGCAATAGACAGACTCGGGGAGCTTGGCCTTTGACCCGGGAGCAGGGACGGAGGGAGCCTGCTTCGCGCTCCTGTGGCCGCACACAGTAGGTGTGTTGCACACAGTAGGTGCATAGGGCATGTGATCAGCTGGCAGGAATGCTCAGCTCCTCGGTGGGGGGACCCGCTTCCTCGGCTCTTGTCCTGGGATGTTCATTTGGTTCCAGGACATTCCTTAAGGATCGGGGTTCAGCGTGCCCCACGGACTGCCCCCTCAAACTCTATGAGGAGGTCAGAAAGCCCCAGAGCTGCCCTGCCTGTCCCCTCCCCCCGCCCTCCTCCCTCCTCCCTCCCAGGAGGTTTAAAGCTGGGCTCCTTGCAACCGGCCCCCCCTCTTGCCTTTAAAGGGCCAGCGTCCCCTCCCTCTGAGCCCCACGTTTAGAGGCTCCAGACTAAATAAGGCCCCTCTTGTCCTGTCCTCGAGATCCCCACCTCATTCCAGCGCTCGGGGCAGCCCAAATACGGAGCTCCCCGCCGCCTCCCTGGGGCTTGGCTCCGGGACGCGGGGAACAGCGGGCCGAGGCCTCCAACATTCCCTTCTAGGGTGGAAGTCGGGACTCGCTTCCCGTAAGACCCAGAACGAACGGGGAATTCTAGGACCCGGGCCGCAGAGAGCAGAGGGGGGGGGGGTCTCTTCCCACGGGTCCCTCCGCCAGGCGCCCCGGGACCTCAGCCAGAGGGGACCCAGGGCCTGCAGTTGGTCCTCCGGGGGCTCCCTGCCGAGGGGACTGAGCCCCGACTTCTAGATCCTCCTGACATCCGCCCGCCGTCCGGCTCTGCTCTGCCTGTTCTCCCCGAGCCCTGTGCTGCCCGCCTCCCACATGCACCCACTCAGGGCCTCCCCTCCCACTCCCCACTCCTCCACCCCCGCCCCCGTCAGCACCCCCAGGTGCTCCCGCTCCCCAAGGTTTCTTCTTGGCCCAGGTCAGGGAGGGGGAGCCCCCGCAACTTTTCCCACCTCAACACAGAGCCCGGCCGGCGTGGTCAGGGTTCGATTCCCGGTCAGGGCACACACCCGGGTTGCGGGCTCCATGCCAGTGGGGGGCATGCAGGAGGCAGCCGGTCCATGACTCTCTCTCATCGTGGATGTCTCTCTCTCTCTCCCTCTCCCTTCCTGTCTGGAATCAATACAAATACACTTTAAAACAGGAAATGTGGCCCTAACCGGTTTGGCTCAGTGGATAGAGCAGGCATCCTCAAACTACGGCCCGCGGGCCACATACGGGTGTTTTTGCTGTTGTTTTTTTTTACTTCAAAATAAGATATGTGCAGTGTGCATAAGAATTTGTTCATAGTTTTTTTAAACTATAGTCCGGCCCTCCAACGGTCTGAGGGACAGTGAGCTGGCCCCCCCGTTTAAAAAGTTTGAGGACCCCTGGGATAGAGCGTTGGCCTGCGGACTCAAGGGTCCCGGGTTCGATTCCGGTCAAGGGCATGTACCTTGGTTGCGGGCACATCCCCAGTGGGGGGTGTGCAGGAGGCAGCTGATCAATGTTTCTCTCATTGATGTTTCTAACTCTCTATCCCTCTCCTTTCCTCTCTGCAAAAAAATCAATAAATATATTTTTTAAAAAAGGAAATGTGTTTTAAAAATAATAAGAAATAAATACTAAATTTCCCTTTGGGGTGCATTGTTCCACCTGCACCCCCTCCCCCCACGTAGACACGGATCGTCCCTCCTGGACCCCACTGCTGGGAGCCAGAAAGTCCTGCCCCTCCCTTCCTTCCTGTCTTTTTTCTCCTCTCCTGTCGGGACACGGGACACGTGATCTCTTTCTCGTGGGCAGAGTGAAGGCCTCAGGGGCTCCCTGAGGATGCTGCCTCCTCCAAACCCTGCATGCACGGGGAGGCGCGAGGGCCGGGGGCTGAGGGAGAGCCACGGGACCCTCACACGCTGTGTCCCCCCCCCCCGCCCCCCGCAGTGGTCTGCAAGAAGAACCTGGACAGCACGACCGTGGCTGTGCACGGCGAGGAGATCTACTGCCGGTCCTGCTACGGCAAGAAGTACGGCCCCAAGGGCTACGGCTACGGGCAGGGCGCGGGCACACTCAGCACCGACAAGGGGGAGTCGCTGGGCATCCGGCATGAGGAGTGAGTACCAGAGCCCGCCAACCCCAACCCCCCAGCTGCCGACCCCCCAGACCCTCTCGGCCACGGCTGGTTCCGCATCGACGGCTCAGAAGGCCTATTTCCGGGGTCTCCGTGGGGCCCCCGCTACATGCCAGGCCCATCGGAGGAGCTGGGGTCCCAGGGGAACTAGGCAGGCCGGGCGCCCCCCTATGTGGCCGGTTAGAGCTAGGAGGGAGGGCTCCCCCGGGATAACTGGGCCCCATGTCCCCCTTTTTTTATAGGTGTGTATTTTTATGGATGTCAGAGAGGAAGGGAGGTGGGGGAGTGAGAGAGAGAGAGAAACATTGATGTGAGAGAGAATCATGGATCAGCTGCCACCTGCATATCCTCTACTGGGGATGGAGCCCGCCACCCAGGCCTGTGCCCTGACCGGGAATTGAACCATGACCTCCTGGTTCCTAGGTCGACACTCAACCACTGAGCCACGCCGGCCGGGCCCCTGTTCATAGCTAAGAAAACGCAGCCCAATGTCAGTGACGGGGCCGGGGTCCCCAGCCAGGGAGGGTCTGAGCCAGGCCAGCCTCTGCCATCTCTGTCCCTTGGTGTCTGGCACTAGGTCCCCGGGACCCAGTGACCCCTGACCCCTGACCTGCTGTCAGGGGTCCAGTCGGCAGTCTCCCCGGCTGGCTCCTGGGCCCCAGGGGATGGACGGAAATGACTGGCGGGAGGAATGAGTTGCCACGTGCCAGCCAAGGTCGCGACCCAGCGGAAATGATGGGTCTGCACATGGGTCTTGGAAACGGTCTGACAGCGGACAGATGGCAGGCACGGGGACGCGGCGTGAGGGGGTTCCAGCTTGTGACCAGGCGGCTGGGGCCGTAGGGTGTCTCCAGGGAAATAGCACAGCCTTGTGGGGGCCCTGGGTGTCCCCATCGGGGACGTGGGAGCCCACCCCAGAGCTCCCCATGGCCCTGGCCCTGTCACCGGCTCGGAGAGCTGGCCCCTGCCCACCCTGCGTGGGACGGAGGCGGGGCCATGCCCACGCGATGCAGACGCCCCCTCGTCCTCCGTCCTGCAGGGCCCCCGGCCACAGGCCCACCACCAACCCCAACGCCTCCAAGTTCGCCCAGAAGATCGGGGGCTCCGAGCGCTGCCCCCGCTGCGGCCAGGCCGTCTACGCCGCGGAGAAGGTGATCGGTGCCGGGAAGGTAAGGGGGCCGCCTGGGTCACGGGAGACAGGAGGGGGGGGGGGGGCCCGTGACACACCTTCCTGACACGTGGGTCCCAGGACTTGGCAAGTCCAGCTGTTGCTTTTCTTTCTTTTATTTTTCTTTTTAAAATATATTTTTATTGATTTCAGAGAGGAAGGGAGAGGGAGGGAGGGAGAGAAGCATCAATGATGACAGAGAGTCATGGATCGGCTGCCTCCTGCACGCCCCCCCCGCCCCCGACTGGGGATCGAGCCCACAACCCTGACAGGGGATCGAACCCTGACCTCCTGGGTCATAGGTGGACGCTCAACCCCTGAGCCACGCCCGGGCTCTGTGCTGAGGAAGGAAAGGTTGCGGGAGCTCCCCTCCCTGAACTGGGCCGAGAAAGAAACCTTGAGGAGCCGGAGCCCTTGGGGTGCCGCCGGGGGTCGGGGGGAGCCCTGAGGCCTTGAGCCAGAGGGTGTGGTTTGCAAGTGAGTCCTCCTCCTCCAGCCGGGGAGCTCCGGGCAGGGCTCTGGGGAGGGGCTGGGGTCTGGGCCGCCCTCCTGTGTCTCCGTCCCTGGGAGGCGGGGGCAGCGTGCAGAGGTCTCTGGCGGCCAGGAACTCCGAGCTGGTCAGTCCGCTTCCGCGCCTCCAGCCAGGATGGGGCCGTGCTGAGGGAGGCCCTTTGCCCTTAAAAGGCCTGGTTCTGTCGGGCCTGGTGCCGCCTGCCTCTTGCAGGACCGTGTGCACCTCCCCGCTGAGCCTGCGCAGCCGCTGCCGCTGGAGCTGGTCTCTGAGGGGCCTTCCTGCCAGAGCGGCTCCTTCCCGGCCAGGCTGCTCCCCTGGGCCCTGTGCGCCCCCCCCCGGCCCCCCCAGCTCCTCTGTGGGCCTTCCCTGCCGAGTTCAGTGCACGTCACAGACCTGCCCTCCTTCAGAGTCACACCAGACGCCACTGGCTCAGGGACCCTCTGGCCAGGCCAGCCCACCGGGAAAGCTGCCGGCGGGGGGGTGGGGAGGGTAAGGGGGGAGGGAGGGACGGCCTTTGGGTGAATGAGGCACCTTGCTCTAAAGCTCAGAGGCCGGGCCCTCACCGGTTTGGCTCAGTGGGTAGAGCGTCGGCCTGCAGACTGAAGGGTCCCGGGTTCGATTCTGGTCAAGGGCATGTACCTTGGTTGCGGGCACATCCCCAGCAGGGAGTGTGTAAGAGGCAGCTGATCAATGTTTCTCTCTCATCAATGTTTCTAACTCTCCATCCTTCTCCCTTCCTCTCTGTAAAAAAATCAATAAAATATATTTTTTTAAAAAATAAATAAAGCTCAGAGGCTGGGCTGTCCCCGGAGAGACCCCCGAGAGACCCCGGAGAGACCGCGAGGCAAAGCTCTCCTGGCCAGGCGGCCCCCGCGGACCTGATTCTCAGGGCCATCCCGCCTGGTGGGCAGAGCGGCCTCGGAGGAGGCAGTGGCTGAGGCCGTGCAGCAGGTCAGGGCAGGGCCTGGGCAAGCCCGTGCCCACCCCGCTGACCCCACGGGTCTGGAGGAGGCTCAAGCGGCTGCACCTGTCACCAGAGTGGGGGAGGGGCACAGAGGGGGAGGGGCATGCGACAGGGCCCTGGCCTGCAGGAGACCCTGCTCATCAGGGCTGTGGTCCACCCCCTGGCCTTCCCTTCGTGGGTCAGCTGGTGCCACTGACCGTCCTGTACGTGAGATGCCGTGAGCTCCCCGGCTGCACCTCCGCTGCCCGGCCCCAGGGCGCTTCCTCCCGCACCCCTGGCTGAGCAGATTCCTACCTCATTACGTCCAGGGCTGGGGCTGGGGACGGGGGACGCCCTAGTCCCCGGGGCAGCATTCACGGTGGCTCCCTTCCCCCGCAGTCCTGGCACAAGTCCTGTTTCCGCTGCGCCAAGTGCGGCAAAGGCCTGGAGTCCACCACGCTGGCCGACAAGGATGGCGAGATTTACTGCAAAGGTGGGTGTGGCCTCGCGCCCAGGCCCGGAGGCCCGGGGGCGGGAGGGGGGGCGGGGGCGGCCATGCCCTGGCCCAGTGTCAACCGAGCCCTGGCCTTGGGGTCAGGCCCTGAGCATCTCATAGCCGCAGCTGAGGCACCTTACACAGGGGACAGCCCCGAGGGAGGCCCGGCCAGAGCCAGGGGGCACATGGGCTGGGCGGGCAGAGCGGGTGCCGGGCCCTGGTCCCGGGCTGGCCCCGCCGACTGCTCTGTTCTCCCTGTTGAGGGGGGTGGACAGGGTGGGGCCGGGACCCTCCTCGCTGTGGGGCTGGGGGGCTGCAGAAGTGGGGGTGCAGGGACGTCACGCCGCAGGGGCCCGGCGGGCGCTCGGGGTGGCGTGTCTCCATGGGGTCTCTCCTCCGCAGGATGCTACGCCAAGAACTTCGGGCCCAAGGGCTTTGGCTTCGGGCAGGGAGCTGGCGCCTTGGTCCACTCGGAGTGAGGCCGCCTGCCCCCCCTGCCCCCCCCCACCACGTGCCATCTCCACCACCCCCTCCCCGCAGCCTCGGCCACCCCCGGGACGCCTCTCCTCAGCCCTGCCCACCCACGTCACCAGGGACCGGAACTTGGTGTCTGGTCCCCTCTGGTTTGGGGTCAGCCTGAGGGCGCCCCTCAGGGGCGCCCCCTGCCTGGGGTCTGCCCTGTCACCGGCGGGAGTCTCCACGGATTTCGTCTACCACAGCCGCCCGCAGACCTCCGTCCTCAGCCTCCTCGGCTGAGCGTCCACCACCATCGGAGCCCCCGTCTCGGGGCGCAGAGGGAAGGCTGTGGGTTCCCGACCCCAGAGCTTCTCCTCTGCGAGAAAGGGGGTGTCCCTCAGAACAGGCCTGGGGGGTCCCCCCAGCTCAGGAGTCGCCGGAGCGGGGGAGGGGACAGAGGCATGAGACAGGGTCCTGGCCCACAGGAGACACCTGCTCCTCTAGGCCATGACCTTGAGGCTGTGACCTTGGAGGCTGTGACCTTGAGGCCGTGACCTTTGAGACGGTGGGGAATTGGTGTCCTTCCTCATGGGATGGGAGGACACCCAGGTCTGAGAACCCCGGAGTCCGCATATGGTCTGACCTCCCCAGCTTCCGGTTTGATGGGGGTCCCCATGAAACACCCCAATACCCACCCCTGTTTATGAGGGGAGATGGCTCCGCCCCTGACCCGGGGTCCCGAGGCTGCGGCGACAGCGGCCCCCGTTCCACACACACCCAGCCCCGTGCCCTGCTGACACGCCGCTCATCCCTCAGACACGGAGGCACACCGTCCGGACACGCCTCCCCGCTGCACCCTGAGCTCAGGACCCTCCTGCCCAGCCTGGCTGCCCACCCCTCCCCGGGACCTTCTCTGGCCCTGTCACCCCTCCCTTCCAGGCCCCCAGGTCAGAGCAGCAGGAGGGAGGAGAGGGTGGCCTCGACGCTCCCAGGGACAGGAAGAGGGCTAGGGGATGGAGCTGGGCCTGGAGGGCTGCGGGCCTGGGCTGTATTCAAGCTGACCCCTCACTTGGTCAATAAAAGCCATCAGAGCGGGACTCCGGTGTCAGGTTCTGCATCACGCCGCTGTGGGGGGGTCAGGTTCCACATCACGCCGCTGGGGGGGGTCAGGAGCTGGGGACGAGGGGACGACTCCGCATCACGCCGCTGTGGGGGGTCAGGAGGGGGACGACTGGAGGCTCTGTGAGCAGGAGGAGCGGGAGGTCTGGGGATGGAGGGTTTTGTCTTTGCATTACAGCAGGAAGCGTTCTCACCGAACCCCACATCTGGGCGTGGCACTGGGTGGGCTTTTCAAAAAAATATATTTTATTGATTTTTTGCAGAGAGGAAGGGAGAAGGATAGAGAGTTAGAAACATCGATGAGAGAGAAACATCCATCAGCTGCCTCCTGCACACCCCCTACTGGGGATGTGCCCGCAGCCAAGGTCCATGCCCTTGACCGGAATCGAACCCGGGACCCTTCAGCCCGCAGGCCGACGCTCTATCCACTGAGCCAAATTGGTTAGGGCAGGATTTTTTTTTTTAATATATTTTTATTGATTTCAGAGAGGGAGAGAGAGAGAGACACCTCAATGATGAGAGAGAATCATGGATCGGCTGCCTCCTGCACGCCCCCTCCTGGGGATCAAGCCCGCAACCCGGGCATGTGCCCTGGCTGGGAATCGAACCGTGATCGCCTGGTTCATGGGTTGATGCTCAGCCACTCAGGCTGGGCAAGGCCTTTGGAATTTGAGGGGCTCAGCGAGGCCCCCAAACGTCTCCCAGGTTGGAAAGGGGAGAAGTTCCCCAGTGTGAGAGGGGAACTGGGCCATGGGAACTTCCTTGTGAAATCGAGAGCTCCCCCCGCCCGGGGGTGGGAGGGAGGGCCTGGCCCACGCCCAGCACTGCCAGGGCCCTGCCTTCCTCCGTGCAGCCGGCTCCAGTAACACCCTGCGGATGGGACGGCCTATAAACAACAGAGATTTATTCCTCACTGCCCGGCCGGCCTGGCTTTGTGCTTGAGCATCGACCTAGGAACCAGGAGGGCACACGGTTCGATTCCCGGTCAGGGCACATGCTCAGGTTGCGAGCCTGATCCCCAGTAGGGGGCGTGCAGGAGGCAGCTGATCCATGATGCTCATCATTCATGTTTCTCTCTCTCCCTCCCTCTCTGACATCAATAAAAATATATTAAACTTAAGCAAAATAAAACAATGAGCCGACCTGGTTTGTTTGGCTCAGTGGATAGAGCATCGGCCTGCGGACTGAAGGGTCCTGGGTTCGATTCCGGCCAAGGGCACATGCCTGGGTTGCAGGCTCCGTTCCCAGTAGGGGGCGTGCAAGAGGCAGCCAATCAATGATTCTCATCATTGATGTTTCTCTCTCTCTTGCTCTCTCTCTCCCTGCCTTCCTTTCTGAAATCAATAAAAATAGATTTAAAAACAAACAAAAAAATAATAAAACAAGGAGCAGATGCTTTGCTGAGTAATAGCAACAAGCCTCCTGAACATCATGGCCCGGTGACCAGATCCAGCCTTGGGCCTGGCAGACCCCCTCCCTGACCCTGGGACAGGGACCTAACCCTCCCTCTATGGGACCAATCAATAGTGCGGGACTGGAGGCCCGTGACAGGTGACAGGTGACCTCGCTGGGGCGGCTCAGAGGGGCCTTGCTGCCCAGCTGAGTCCCAGGAAGGGCAAGGTCTCTGGGTCCAGCCCAGGCTGTGGCCCACGGGAAGTCTCCAGAAGGGTTTGTGCTGGGGGAGGAGGGATGGGTGGATGGATGGGTGGAGGGGTGGAGGGGTGGAGGGATGGGTGGGTGGGGTGGTGGGTGGGTGGATGGGTGGGTGGGTGGGTGGATGGGTGGATGGATGGGTGGGTGGATGATGGGTGGGTGGGGGTGGATGGATGGGTGGGTGGGTGGATGGATGGGTGGGTGGGTGGATGGATGGGTGGGTAAATAAAGCTCAGAGGCTGGGCTGTCCCCCGGAGAGACCCCCGAGAGACCCCGGAGAGACCGCGAGGCAAAGCTCTCCTGGCCAGGCGGCCCCCGCGGACCTGCTTCTCAGGGCCATCCCGCCTGGTGGGCAGAGCGGCCTTGGAGGAGGCAGTGGCTGAGGCCGTGCAGCGGGTCAGGGCAGGGCCTGGGCAAGCCCGTGCCCACCCCGCTGACCCCACGGGTCTGGAGGAGGCTCGAGCGGCTGCACCTGTCACCAGAGTGGGGGAGGGGCACAGAGGGGGAGGGGCATGCGACAGGGCCCTGGCCTGCAGGAGACCCTGCTCATCAGGGCTGTGGTCCACCCCCTGGCCTTCCCTTCGTGGGTCAGCTGGTGCCACTGACCGTCCTGTACGTGAGATGCCGTGAGCTCCCCGGCTGCACCTCCGCTGCCCGGCCCCAGAGCACTTCCTCCCGCACCCCTGGCTGAGCAGATTCCTACCTCATTACGTCCAGGGCTGGGGCTGGGGACGGGGGACGCCCTAGTCCCCGGGGCAGCATTCACGGTGGCTCCCTTCCCCCGCAGTCCTGGCACAAGTCCTGTTTCCGCTGCGCCAAGTGCGGCAAAGGCCTGGAGTCCACCACGCTGGCCGACAAGGATGGCGAGATTTACTGCAAAGGTGGGTGTGGCCTCGCGCCCAGGCCCGGAGGCCCGGGGGCGGGAGGGGGGGCGGGGGCGGCCATGCCCTGGCCCAGTGTCAACCGAGCCCTGGCCTTGGGGTCAGGCCCTGAGCATCTCATAGCCGCAGCCGAGGCACCTTACACAGGGGACAGCCCGGAGGGAGGCCCGGCCAGAGTCAGGGGGCACATGGGCTGGGCGGGCAGAGCGGGTGCCGGGCCCTGGTCCCGGGCTGGCCCCGCCGACTGCTCTGTTCTCCCTGTTGAGGGGGGTGGACAGGGTGGGGCCGGGACCCTCCTCACTGTGGGGCTGGGGGGCTGCAGAAGTGGGGGTGCAGGGACGTCACGCCGCAGGGGCCCGGCGGGCGCTCGGGGTGGCGTGTCTCCATGGGGTCTCTCCTCCGCAGGATGCTACGCCAAGAACTTCGGGCCCAAGGGCTTTGGCTTCGGGCAGGGAGCCGGCGCCTTGGTCCACTCGGAGTGAGGCCGCCTGCCCCCCCGCCCCCCCCCCCCACGTGCCATCTCCACCACCCCCTCCCCGCAGCCTCGGCCACCCCCGGGACGCCTCTCCTCAGCCCTGCCCACCCACGTCACCAGGGACCGGAACTTGGTGTCTGGTCCCCTCTGGTTTGGGGTCAGCCTGAGGGCGCCCCTCAGGGGCGCCCCCTGCCTGGGGTCTGCCCTGTCACCGGCGGGAGTCTCCACGGATTTCGTCTACCACAGCCGCCCGCAGACCTCCGTCCTCAGCCTCCTCGGCTGAGCGTCCACCACCATCGGAGCCCCCGTCTCGGGGCGCAGAGGGAAGGCTGTGGGTTCCCGACCCCAGAGCTTCTCCTCTGCGAGAAAGGGGGTGTCCCTCAGAACAGGCCTGGGGGGGTCCCCCCAGCTCAGGAGTCGCCGGAGCGGGGGAGGGGACAGAGGCATGAGACAGGGTCCTGGCCCACAGGAGACACCTGCTCCTCTAGGCCATGACCTTGAGGCCGTGACCTTGGAGGCTGTGACCTTGAGGCCGTGACCTTTGAGACGGTGGGGAATTGGTGTCCTTCCTCATGGGATGGGAGGACACCCAGGTCTGAGAACCCCGGAGTCCGCATATGGTCTGACCTCCCCAGCTTCCGGTTTGATGGGGGTCCCCATGAAACACCCCAATACCCACCCCTGTTTATGAGGGGAGATGGCTCCGCCCCTGACCCGGGGTCCCGAGGCTGCGGCGACAGCGGCCCCCGTTCCACACACACCCAGCCCCGTGCCCTGCTGACACGCCGCTCATCCCTCAGACACGGAGGCACACCGTCCGGACACGCCTCCCCGCTGCACCCTGAGCTCAGGACCCTCCTGCCCAGCCCGGCTGCCCACCCCTCCCCGGGACCTTCTCTGGCCCTGTCACCCCTCCCTTCCAGGCCCCCAGGTCAGAGCAGCAGGAGGGAGGAGAGGGTGGCCTCGACGCTCCCAGGGACAGGAAGAGGGCTAGGGGATGGAGCTGGGCCTGGAGGGCTGCGGGCCTGGGCTGTATTCAAGCTGACCCCTCACTTGGTCAATAAAAGCCATCAGAGCGGGACTCCGGTGTCAGGTTCTGCATCACGCCGCTGTGGGGGGTCAGGAGGGGGACGACTCCCGCATCACGCCGCTGTGGGGGGTCAGGAGGGGGACGACTCCCGCATCACGCCGCTGTGGGGGGTCAGGAGGGGGACGACTCCCGCATCACGCCGCTGTGGGGGGTCAGGAGGGGGACGACTGGAGGCTCTGTGAGCAGGAGGAGCGGGAGGTCTGGGGATGGAGGGTTTTGTCTTTGCATTACAGCAGGAAGCGTTCTCACCGAACCCCACATCTGGGCGTGGCACTGGGTGGGCTTTTCAAAAAAATATATTTTATTGATTTTTTGCAGAGAGGAAGGGAGAAGGATAGAGAGTTAGAAACATCGATGAGAGAGAAACATCCATCAGCTGCCTCCTGCACACCCCCTACTGGGGATGTGCCCGCAGCCAAGGTCCATGCCCTTGACCGGAATCGAACCCGGGACCCTTCAGCCCGCAGGCCGACGCTCTATCCACTGAGCCAAATTGGTTAGGGCAGGATTTTTTTTTTAAATATATTTTTATTGATTTCAGCGAGGGAGAGAGAGAGAGACACCTCAATGATGAGAGAGAATCATGGATCGGCTGCTTCCTGCACGCCCCCTCCTGGGGATCAAGCCCGCAACCAGGGCATGTGCCCTGGCTGGGAATCGAACCGTGATCGCCTGGTTCATGGGTTGATGCTCAGCCACTCAGGCTGGTCAAGGCCTTTGGAATTTGAGGGGCTCAGCGAGGCCCCCAAACGTCTCCCAGGTTGGAAAGGGGAGAAGTTCCCCAGTGTGAGAGGGGAACTGGGCCATGGGAACTTCCTTGTGAAATCGAGAGCTCCCCCCGCCCGGGGGTGGGAGGGAGGGCCTGGCCCACGCCCAGCACTGCCAGGGCCTTGCCTTCCTCCGTGCAGCCGGCTCCAGTAACACCCTGCGGATGGGACGGCCTATAAACAACAGAGATTTATTCCTCACTGCCCGGCCGGCCTGGCTTTGTGCTTGAGCATCGACCTAGGAACCAGGAGGGCACACGGTTCGATTCCCGGTCAGGGCACATGCTCAGGTTGCGAGCCTGATCCCCAGTAGGGGGCGTGCAGGAGGCAGCTGATCCATGATGCTCATCATTCATTTTTCTCTCTCTCCCTCCCTCTCTGACATCAATAAAAATATATTAAACTTAAGCAAAATAAAACAATGAGCCGACCTGGTTTGTTTGGCTCAGTGGATAGAGCGTCGGCCTGCGGACTGAAGGGTCCTGGGTTCGATTCCGGCCAAGGGCACATGCCTGGGTTGCAGGCTCCGTTCCCAGTAGGGGGCGTGCAAGAGGCAGCCAATCAATGATTCTCATCATTGATGTTTCTCTCTCTCTTGCTCTCTCTCTCCCTGCCTTCCTTTCTGAAATCAATAAAAATAGATTTAAAAACAAACAAAAAAATAATAAAACAAGGAGCAGATGCTTTGCTGAGTAATAGCAACAAGCCTCCTGAACATCATGGCCCGGTGACCAGATCCAGCCTTGGGCCTGGCAGACCCCCTCCCTGACCCTGGGACAGGGGCCTAACCCTCCCTCTATGGGACCAATCAATAGTGCGGGACTGGAGGCCCGTGACAGGTGACAGGTGACCTCGCTGGGGCGGCTCAGAGGGGCCTTGCTGCCCAGCTGAGTCCCAGGAAGGGCAAGGTCTCTGGGTCCAGCCCAGGCTGTGGCCCACGGGAAGTCTCCAGAAGGGTTTGTGCTGGGGGATGGAGGGATGGGAGGGTGGTGGATGGATGGGTGGTGGATGGGTGGGTGGGGGGGGGGATGGAGGATGGTGGAGGGTGGATGGATGGATGGATGGGTGGGTGGGTGGGTGGATGGATGGGTGGGTGGGTGGATGGGTGGGTGGGTGGGTGGATGGATGGGTGGGTGGATGGATGGGTGGGTGGGTGGATGGATGGGTGGGTGGGTGGATGGGTGGGTGGATGGATGGATGGGTGGGTGGGTGGATGGATGGATGGCTCCCCACACACACCTGCATCCTCTTCTGCTCTGGGGGAGGCCCACAGGAGAGGCCCGAATGGGGGTTTGGGACCCAAAATTGAGGTCAGGCTGCCCTCTGCTGGCTGCTTGGGCAGATCTCTGCACCCGGACAGTAGGCCAATCCTCCTGCCTCTCTCGTCTTCCTGAGCAGCCCCATTGTGGGTGTGTGTGTGTGTGTGTGTGTGTGTGTGTGTGTGTGTGTGTGTGTATGCACCCCTTTGGAGTGAACCCCTGACCCTGAAGCCCCCCCCCCACAGCGCAGTGTGGTGGGGAGGGGGGAGCGGGAGGGCTGGAGAGAGGGACGGCACCTGGGGGCGCGGCACCTTGCAGGGAGCAGGGCCCGCCGCCAGGTGGCGCTGTGGCGTCGGAGCAGGAGGCCGGCGCCCAGCTTCCCTGCCCCGCCCCCTGGGCCCTGCGGGGCGGGCGGGGCTCACCGGCAGTCCCGGTGGTGGCTGCTCCCCGGAGTGTCCGGCCCTCGGGGAACTGACCCCAAGGAGGGGGCAAGGGTCGTGGTGTCCATTCAGGCGTTGCTCTCCTCGGTTCCTCGCATCCCTGAGCTGGGTGCCAGGGGTGCACCCAGGGGTGCAGGGTGGCAGGCGGGCGCGATGGGGCGGAGCCGCCGCCTGGTGGGAGGCCCCCTCCTCCCAGAGCCCCGCCACCTGTGTGGGGCCCCTGGGGGCGGAGCCCGGAGACGGGGGAGCGGCGGAGGGGTGAGGCCGGGGGGAGGAGAGTGAAGGGGGGGAGCGGCTGCTGAGTGTGGGAGCAATGAGTCCCCCATCAGGGCGCGGAAGTCCCGTGGGAGGGGCCCCACCTGGGTGAGGCGAGGGGGCGGCCGTGGGAGAGGGGGCGGCAGGGGGAGAGCCCCCAGGATAAGGATAAACTGGGGAGGGGGCCCTGCCTCCCGCCAGCCTGGTCCCAACTCCAAACCTCCCCCCCCCCAATTACGAGAATCACTTGTGGAGCTTTTTTAAAAAAAATATATATATTTCTTT
The DNA here is from genome assembly GCA_025583905.1 of Ia io. Taxonomy (NCBI): domain Eukaryota; kingdom Metazoa; phylum Chordata; class Mammalia; order Chiroptera; family Vespertilionidae; genus Ia; species Ia io. The sequence goes on along the minus strand of JAJQQW010000024.1, from coordinate 17,358,152 downwards.
ATTGATGTCAGAGAGGAAGGGAAAGGGAGAGAGAGAGAAACATCCACGATGAGAGAGCATCCTGGACCGCACCCCGGGCCTGTGCCCCGACCGGGAATTGAACCCGGGACCCTTCAGTCCGCAGGCCCATGCTCTATCCACTGGGCCACACCAGCCAGGGCTTTGTGGAGCCTTTTTGATAGATTGATGTCAGAGAGGACGGGAGAGGCAGAGAGAGAGCATCATCAATGATGAGAGAGAATCATGGATCGGCTGCCTCTCTGCACGCCCCCTACGGGGGACCAAGCCTGCCACCCGGGCCTGTGCCCTTGACTGGAATCGAACCTGGGACCCTTTAGTCTGCAGGCCAATGCTCTGCCCCAGGGGTCGGCAAACTCATGAGTCCACGGAGCCAAATATCAGCAGGACGACGGTTGAAATTTCTTTGGAGAGCCACATTTTTCAAACTCAAACTAGATAGGTAGGTACACGGTGATGAACTTAATGAGGGGACTCCTACGCTGGCCTTTGCTAAACACTCAGGGGGCCAAAGAGCCGCATGTGGCTCGCGAGCCGCAGTTTGCCGACCACTGCTCTCTCCACCGGGCCAAACCGGCTAGCGCCCAGGTCCCCTTTAAAAGAATCCTCCGTGTGCCGGGAGGTGGGAGGAGTCCTGCTAGGACTGTAGCAGTAGCCAGCAAGCACCGAGCACACACCGTGGGCCGGCACGGGTCCGCCTGTTGTGTTATTTGGTTCCTACGTCAGCAGCACGACGTGGTGCCGGGAGCCCGGCACCCCAGGAGAGGGAGCCGAGCTTTGGTGAAGCTTTAGGCAGCCGCCGCGCCGACGTCACAGGCAAGCCGTGGCACCGACCTGGGAACCAGCTGTGTGACTTCGGGCCGGCCTCCCCCCCTCGGGGCCTCAGCCGCGCCTGCGTGAGGCGAGGGTGCTGGCCTCCATCCACGCCAGAGGGGCGCTTCCCAGGCGGCCGGGACCTTGTGAAAATGCAGATGCCGCTCCGGCGCTTGGGGTGGGGCCTGGGACCCGGCATCGCTGCCCGGCTCCCAGGTGAAGGCGGCGCTGGTGCCCTGACCCAGGCCGCCCTCCGGGGGACCCGCCCGCCTCGCACGCTCTGAGTGTGTGGGCCCAGGAAGACACGCCCCAAAGGCCAGGAAAACCCAGGAAGCAGGTCGTCGGAGTAAAGCGCTTCATGGGCATTTTCGTGCCTGGACAGGCCCCCGGGGCCGTTCTGGAGCCGCTGCCCCAGAGCCTCCTGCACTTCCGCTGACCGCGGCCAGACTCCTCCGGGCGGTCCCTGGGCTTGGTCCGGGGCCCAAGGTGGGTGCTTCTCCCTGCCTGCTGGCAACACCCACGGGTCCCTGGTGGCCACACTGCTGGTCCCGCAGGGCTGGTCACGCTCTCTGCCCCATCCGGGTCACACTCCTCTTCCTCCCTGGAAACCAGAGGTGGCCTCGTGGCGTGGTTTGCTCTGGGCCCATGGTTGGCAAACCCATCAGTCCACAGAGCCAAATATCAACAGTACAACGACTGAAATTTCTCTTGAGAGCCAAATTTTTTAAACTTAAACTTCTCCTAACGCCACTTCTTCAACACGGACTCGCCCAGGTCGTGGTGTTTTGTGGAAGAGCCGCACTCAAGGGGCCAAAGAGCCGCCTGTGGCTCGCGAGCCGCAGCTTGCCGACCACGGCTCTGGGCTGAGATGAGACATGTCCCCTGTGAGCAAAACTCTTTGAGAGCCTCTGAGTATGCCCTGGCCGGTGTGGCTCAGTGGATAGAGCGTCGGCCTGCGGACTGAAGGGTTCCGGGTTTGATTCCGGTCAAGGGCACGTGCCCGGGTTGCAGGCTTGATCCCCAGCAGGGGGCATGCAGGAGGCAGCCAACCAGTGATTCTCTTTCATTATTGATGTTTCTCTCTTTCTCTCTCTCTCCCTCTCCCTTCCTCTCTGAAATCAATAAAAACATATTTTTTTTAGAAAAAGAGAGAGATGCCCTAGCTCAGTGGATAGAGCACCGGTAGAGAGGGGGAGAGAACTTTCTCTGTCTCCCAGTGGCCAGCCCAGAGCCTGGCTCACACTTAACTCGCCCCCGTGCCCAGGTTGGCACGGCTGTTCCGGGCAGGTTGGCTCAGGCCGCGAGTTCCCTGGGGGGTTAGCCAGTCTGATGTCCCTGCCCCTCGGCCCAGGGTCCTCTCGGACCAGGGAGGCCCCTTTGCCGGTCAACACGAGCGCCCAGAGGCCAGCGTGACCCGGGAAAAGGGAGAAGTCTGCAGGCCCCAGCCTGAGCCCCGAGCCCACGGTCCTGTCCCTGCCAGACCCACGTGCGGGGTTCAGATGCCCATCAAGCCCACACTCGGCTGCCAGCGAGGGGGCAGCGGGCGCTCTCCAGACCAAAGGAATCCCCGGTGAGTCAGGGAAATTATGGGGCTGGAAGGCGATGAAAGGGCCGAGGCATGTGGGAGGGGATTTCCAGTGAGAGCCGGCTGGGAGCAAGCCTGGGCGGGTTGGCTCGGGGTGCTGCCCTCTCCAGGTCTGTGGCAAGGGAGCCCCAAAACCCAGAGCCTCACCCAGAGCCTCGAAACCTCGACCCGTTTCTTCTTCCGTTTCCCTCCGAGGACACCCACAGCTTGGGAATGGAGGCCCCACAGCAGGTGGGGGGGGAGGGGGGTGGTCTCCCCGGGAGAGGGGGCACCTGTGGATGGAGGGTGGGTGCAGAATCAGGGCGGGAGCACACCTGTGGGCCTGCCCCGTCTGGATGGGGAGGAGCTACATGGATGAGAGAGAAACATCGAACAGCTGCCTCCTGCACACCCCCTGCTGGGGATCAAGCCCACAACCAAGGTACATGCCCTTGACTGGAATCAAACCTGGGACCCTTCAGTCCGCAGGCCGACACTCTATCCACTGAGCCAAACCGGTTAGGGCAGGGCACCGTTTTTTAAAAAATGTATTTTTATTGATTTCAGAGAGGAAGGGAGAAGGAGAGAGAGAGAGAGAGAGAGAGACATCCATGATGAGAGGGAATCATGGATCGGCTGCCTCCTGCACGCCCCACACTGGGGATCGAGCCCACAACCCGGGCCTGTGCCCTGACCGGGAATTGAACCGTGACCTCCTGGTTCCTAGGTCGATGCTGAACCCCTGAGCCACGCCGGCTGGGCGCCGTTGTTTCTTCCCACCCTGTCCTGGAGGCCACCGGAGGGGACCCAGGCTCCCTCCTCCGCGTGGCTCCAGCCCGCGGTTCCCGGGACGCTGTGTCACCGAGCACGTTCCAGCTGGACCCAGAGGGACTGACGGACTGACAGGGCAGATCGGCTTTCCCCGGGAGAGGGGGGCCACTCTGGCTGCAATGAGGGCACATTTTGTCCAGCAGGCCGTGTGCAGTCAACAAGTCAATATGAACCGAGTGCCTCCAGGCCAGCACTGCCCCAGCCGAGGGCCCCCCAAAAGGCCAAGTTAGGGCTCCCTTCCCAGGGGCAGGGCAGGGATACCCCAGCAGGCAAGGGAGCACCAGCCCCTGCATCCTGCTCCTCCTGGCTCCCCAAATCGCCTCGATCCTTCTCACGGCCGGAGGAATCCACCGCGGGCCCTAGCCGCTCCCCGATGGGGAAAGGTTTAGAATGAGTCATCAACTGCCGTGCCAGGAGGCAGGTCATGAGACGGGAGGACAGGACTCCCAGGTCCCAGGGACCTCTACGGGCCGGGGTGGCATCACCGCCAGAGGCCGGGTCCTCTCGGCCCCCCCACATTCCCATTCCGGCTGTGCCACGGACAAGGCTGTGTGGCCGTGCCAAGGTGGCTTGGCCTCTCTGAGCCCTGGCTTGCTTTCCTTCTGGTCCAGAGAGCCCCGTGGCCCTGCAGAGCCCTGGAGGCTGTGAGCGGACTGGGGGCTGGAGGAGCCTTTAGAGTCCCCGGCCCTGAGATGGGAGAGCAGCGAGGGGCAGATGGGACCTTGGGTCACGGTGGGACTCTGCCTGGCTGGGGCGCTCGGGGGGCTCCCGGGGAGGATTGGGGGCCTGAGAGAGGAACCCAGGAGGGCATCGCTGGCAGATGGCCGAGACCTGGGGGGTCCCTGAGTCAGGGCTGAGGGCACCTTGAGCGCCCTCCATGGCCACACTCTAGGCCTCAAGGGACACCCGTCTGGGCTCCCTCCCTCCTCTCACCATGCTGCCCACACTGCCTCCCGGAGGCGGGTGGGGCGGTCCCTGTCCCTTGTGTGCGAGGTCCCCTGTAGCTCCTGGGCTGAAGAACTAGGAGGGCCGGCCCGGCGTGGCTCAGTGGTGGAGCGTCGACCTATGAACCAGGAGGTCATGGTTCCCTTCCGGGTCAGGGCACAGGCCCCGGCTGCGGGCTCCATCCCCAGTGCGGGGGGCGTGCGGGAGGCAGCCGATCCATGATTGTCTTTCATCATGGATGTTTCTCTCTCTCTCTCTCCCTCTCCTTCCTCTCTGAAATCAATAAAAATCTATATATAGCCGAAACCGGTTTGGCTCAGTGGATAGAGCGTCGGCCTGTGGACTGAAAGGTCCCAGGTTTCGATGCCGGTCAAGGGCATGTACCTTGGTTGCGGGCACATCCCTGGTAGGGGGTGTGCAGGAGGCAGCTGGTCGATGTTTCTCTCTCATCGATGTTTCTAGCTCTCTATCCCTCTTCCCTTCCTCTCTGTAAAAAATCAATAAAATATATTTTAAAAAAAAATCTATATATATAGATTGCCATGGCCAGCGACCGGGGTCCCCGTCCTCCCTGAGGCAGTGGAGGTGGGGGGAGGGGGAAATCACATTTGTGGGGACGCTGGGACTCCGGGAGGTGCCAGGCCCTGTGCCCGGCCTTCCACAGATGTTACCTCACATGCCCGTCGGAATCCAGGCGAGGAGAAGAAAGGAATCCTCCATTTAACAGACGGGGAAAGTGGAGGACAGGGAGGCTGCCCGAAGTGGGCAGGTCACAGAAGGGAGGGGAAGAGTCGAGGTCTGAACCCAAAGCTCATGTATGTGTGTGTGTATATATATATACTAGAGGCCCAATGCATGAAGACTCGTGCAAGAATGGGCCTTCCTTCCCCTGGCTGCCGGCACCGCCTTCGCTCCGGCCAGGAGCCGCCTTCCCATGCTGCCCAGAGGCCCTGAGCAGCTGGGGCAGTGCCCAACGCCTGAGTATGCAAATTAACCCGCCATATTTGTTGGGTTAATTTGCATACTCACTCCTGATTGGCTGGTGGGCACCGTAAAGGTATGGGCAATTAGCATCTTTCTCTTTTATTAGTGTAGATATAGATAAATTTTATTGATTTCAGAGAGGAAGGGGAAGGGAGAGAGAGAGAGAAACATCAATGATGAGAGAGAATCATTGACCGGCTGCCTCCTGCACCCCCCCACTCTGGGCATTGAGCCCACAACTGGGGCATGTGCCCCACCTGGGAATCGAACCCTGACCTCCTGGTTCCTAGGTTGAAGGTCAATCACTGAGCCACACCGGCCGGGTCCCACAAAACTTTTTAGGCAGAAAAGAGAGGGAAGCCCCCCCACCCCAAGTCTCCCCCGGAACTCAGCTCAGGGACAAGGCCTTTCTCTTAGGAGGGGAGCATCAGGCCTGGGGCTGAGCTGGGGCCCGCCCGGCCTGTGCGATGGAGAGGACTCTAGGCAGTGAGCCCCCGGGTCACCCTGGCGTCCCTCCTGGCTCCCCAAATCCCCTGGATCCCAGGGGAGACTGAGTGACCTCCGTTCCTCTCCTCCGTTGGCACTGGCTTCTCCCCGCCCGGCCCCCCTCTCCGGGGTGGGGGTGGGTCTTCGCAGCAGAGACAGCTGTGCGCAGCCTCTCCAGGGCCCTGCGCCTCGAGGACTCGGCGGGTGAGGGCGGAACCCAGCGCGGATTCCCGGACTCCCGTTCCTGCCTGGACCCCAGGTCTCGCGCCTGTTTCTGATGGCACGAGGCCAGGGGGGGCTGGCCCGGCTAGGAAAGGGGGCCGAGGCTGCGAGGCCAGGTCTCGCGCAGGCACCCAGCAAAGCGACCCCCCCGCTCCCCACGAGCCCGGAGCAGCGGGGGTTCCAAGAAGCGGCCGACGGGAGGCCAGAGGCCGAGGCTGTTGTGTAAGCGGCCCCCCCTCCCCGGCTCTGGGCACCCGCCCGCCCGCCCTCCGGAGGCCCCGGCCGGCCCCGCCCCCAGGCCCGGCCCCGGAGGCGCGCCGCGCGCAGGGGAGGGACCGCGGGGCAGGAATGCGCCGCGCAGGAGGCAGCGGCGGGACGTGTAAGGGCAAGTTCCCCGAGCGGCCTCCCTGCGCGCAGACGGAGCCGGGGCGAGCCAGCGAGAGCTGCCGGCCGCCAAGCCGGGCGCACGGGGCAGAGGCTGGAGCGGGGCACGGGGTGACCCAGCGCGCGCGCCGGGCAGCGGCGTCCTCGGGGCTGCGGGGCGCGCGCACCAGCGGCCTCGCGGGGCGCAGCGGGCGCAGGGCGCGCGCGCGCGGGGCCGCCGGCCGGCGTTCCCGGTTCCCAGCGGCGCTCCCGGCCCCCCGGGCCCCGGGCCCATGACGGCGGCGGCGGCCGTGCTGAAGGAGGGCGTGCTGGAGAAGCGCAGCGGCGGCCTCCTGCAGCTGTGGAAGCGGAAGCGCTGCGTGCTCACCGAGCGCGGGCTGCAGCTCTTCGAGGCCAAGGGCGCGGGCGGGCGGCCCAAGGAGCTCAGCTTCGCGCGCATCAAGGCGGTGGAGTGCGTGGAGAGCACGGGGCGCCACATCTACTTCACGCTGGTGACCGAGGGCGGCGGCGAGATCGACTTCCGCTGCCCCCTGGAGGACCCCGGCTGGAACGCCCAGATCACCCTGGGCCTGGTCAAGTTCAAGAACCAGCAGGCCATCCAGACGGTGCGCGCCCGGCAGAGCCTGGGCGCCGGAACCCTCGTGTCCTAGACCGCGGGGCGCGCCGTGGTACCGCCCCCGCCGGGGTCACATGGGGTAAGCCCCCCGGGGGGCTGGGCGCTCTTTCTCTCCGTACCTCCCTGCCCCCCTCTCCTTGAGACAGAATGGGGGGACTCCCGCGAGCATTCCCCCTAAAAGCTGGACTTTCCGCTCGGCTGGCGAGGCTCGGGGCTTGAGCATCGGCCTGTGAACCAGGAGGTCACGGTTGATTCCTGGTCAGGGCACACGCCTGGGTTTTGGGGCTGGATTCCCCAGGAGGGGGGCGTGCAGGAGGCAGTGGATCCATGATTCCCTCATCAGTGTTTCTCTCTCTCTCCTTCTCCCTTTCTCTCCGGGGGGGGGGGGGGGGGGGTAGCTGCACCATCCTAGGGCCAGGAGAGATGAGGAGCTCAGGGGTCTGAGCCTGGGAGCCCTGCCCTTCCCTCCCCGCCCCTGCCCCCCTCCCCAGCTGGACTCCCCGTGGGGACCAGGCAGGAGGTGGGACAGGCCTCACTCAGCACAGGTTGCTTCTGCCATGACTCGGTGGAGAGAGGCTGGCCGGCCTGGGCCGTGGCTTTCGGGGAATTGGGTGGGATGGCCTGAAGCTTGCCCCCTCCTGCCGGGATGCAGGCCCCTCCTAGGAGCAGGGAATCGAGCCAGAAGGGCTCCCCTCTGTTAGCGGGGTCAGCGGGGCTGTGGACAGACCGAGGAACCCCGTTTGCTAGGTGGGGTCTCAGCGGGGGCGCGAGGTTCAGTTTTAAACATATCTCTATAGATTCCAGAGAGGAAGGGAGAGGGAGAGAGAGAGAGAAACATCCATGACGAGAGAGAATCACGGATCGGCTGCCTCCTGCACGCCCCACACTGGGGATCGAGCCCACCACCCGGGCGTGCGCCCTGACCGGGAATCGAACCCTGACCTCCTGGTTCCTAGGTCGACGCTCAACCACAGAGCCACGCCGGCCGGTGTCATCCACCACCCTTTGTTGACAGTGGGCCTCGGGCTGAGCTGCTGGGGGTCCCGGGGAGTTGGTGGTGGGCAGGCCAGGCCATCGATGCCCTGAGTGCCGGCCAGTGCCCAGCGGGGCCAGAGAAGCTGGGGCCGGGGGCGGGGGGGAGTGGTGGGGGCAGGAGGGGGCCATGATGTGTTCGTGGAGATTTCTTCATCTTCTGTGAGCACGAGGGCAGAGGGCGGGGGCGGGTTTGTGTCCGGGAGGCCCAGGGGAGGGACCAGGAATAGACCCTGGTAGGCAGGCCTGGCTCCCAGCCCCATGCCCTCTCCCCCAGATGCCATGCCCTCCCCTGGGAACCAGGGGCGAGGCTGGCGACGGGTCGGCACCCTTCCTTGATTTCATGTTGTTGTGTGTGCTTTTTTTTTTAAGTATATTTTTATTGATTTCAGAGAGAGGGAGAGAGAGAGAGACATCCATGATGAGAGAGAATCATGGATCAGCTGCCTCCTGCCCACCCCACGCTGGGGATCCAGCCTGTGACCCGGGCCTGTGCCCTGACCTCCTGGTTCCTAGGTGGACACTCGTCCACTGAGCCACACCGGCCAGCCTGTAGCATTCCGGTTGTAAAGTCTCCCTCACGCCCCCCTCCTCACCTCCCTGCCCTACAGCTTCCCCACCTGAACCAGGGGAGTCCCCCTGAGTACCCTGCTCTGACCCTCCTGTAAATGCCTGCTGGCTTAGAGTGGGGGCGCTCTTTCTCTCCTTACCTCCCTCCTCCCCAAGGATTGGTCCTCATGGGTCCCTCCGGTGTGGGGGGCAGGGGGCTCCCCCATCCATCACAGTGGGTGGTGCAAACTCTCTTTTCTCTGTCTGTCTGCGTGCGGAAGAGGCCGGAAAGCTGGTGTGGATTCTCTTTCTCTCTTTCTTTCCAGCGTCCGGACCCCTTCGGCGCGCGGGCCAGGCCGTGTCACAGTTGCGTGCAGGAGGCGTTGCCGCTGAAGGGTCAGGTGGCCGGCCCGGGAGGAGGGCAGAGGCCACGCGGGGCTGAGGATGAAGATTCAGCCCCCGGACACTGCGGCGCTCAGGACGTCCCTGGCGCGGAGCCCGCGAGCCACAGGCCCGACTCATGGATCACGGGGGAGACCTGGCACTGAAGCCCCTCCCGGGGCCCTGCCATCTGCCCTGCAGACTGCTGCCCGCCCCGGCTCGGTGCCCGCCCGGAGGAGGAGGGCAGTGCCCCACGGGGCGCCGAGCCTCCGGACACAGAGGCCAGCCCGGCCCCCCGGGGGGGACCACCTCTGGACTGACCTTGGCGGGGGGAGCCGGTGGGTCTGACGCCCACGTGCGGGGGGTCTCCTGCTGCTTAAGTCCCTCTGGGACCCCCCAACCCCTCCAGGCTCCCTCTTTGCACACTTCTCCCCCTGCCCCCCCCCCCCGCCTCCTGTCCTTCTACCCCGCCCCCCTGCGATGCTAGGCCTGGAGGGGTGGGGGTGGTGGGGTGGGGTCTGGCCCTTACCATTTCATGCCCGACCCTGAATGAAGACGCCCTGCCCGGGGCAGTGCCCACGCTGTCTACCGAGTGAAATTCTTTGCCCACGAAGACACACCAGTCCCCGGGGCACCCTTATCCTCACCCCACTTTCCCGACACACAGCCTGTTTTTTATTTTTAATATGTTTTTATTTGGAGAGGAAGGGAGAGGGAGAGGGAGAGAGACATCCATGAAGAGAGAATTCATGGATCGGCTGCCTCCTGCACGCCCCTCACTGGGGATGGAGCCCACACCCCGGGCATGTGTCTGACTGGGAATCGAACCCTGACCTCCTGGCTTGTAGGTCGACACTCAACCGCGGAGTCATGCCAGCCGGGCAGGAGTGTGTCTTTTTAAAGATGTGACCCTGTGGGGAGAGGCTATCTCTGACGGGAAGGGCTCGGCCTGCTTCCCGGGTCCGGGGTGTCCCCTGTGTTCCGGGATCTCCCGATTCTGGAGGGGGAGCCTGGGCCTCGGGAATGCCCGGCGGGACCGCAGAGCGGGGTCCAGGCCTCCCCAAGCGCGCCAGCAGGCCGGGCAGTGCCAGCAGACACGCACGGGATGGAAAACTTTGCTCAGCTGGATGGCCGGGAGAGGCTGTGGCCACTGTCTGGGCCCCCCCTCCTTCCCCCCCCCCCCCCCCCCCCCCCGCCTTAGCCTGGCAGCCCTGCCTCCCTCCTGCCCACCGCCAGCTGCGTGAGTCATCCATGGGGCCAGGAGATGGGCAAGTCCTGGCCCAGCCACCGGGAGACTGAGGAGGCCCGGGCTGGGGAGGGGAGGGGGCAAAGGGGAGCCAGGGCGGCTCCTGCCGTGAAGGGTGTGTGGGGCCAGGGCTGAGGCCTCCAAGGCAGTCCGAGGCTCAAGCAGCAGAAGGTGGCAAGCCTACCGGTCGCTGTGGTGAGGAACCCCGAAACCTGCCCTCCCCAGAAGCGGGGTGCACAGGCATCCAGCCTCCGTGGGGTCGCAGTGACCCCCCGGCTTGGCCCCCTCCAGGCTTCCTGCCCGCGTCTGCGCACCTTGGTCCACTCGAACATTTTTCCGAAATGCAGCCCCTTCTCCTCGGAGCCTCCGGAGGCTGCAGAGGGAGCAGCCTGGGCCCCTGGGGAGCACCCCCCACGGACGGGAGGCCGCCCCGGGGAAACGGGAAACGAGGGTGCTAGCAGCCGCCCTCCCGCAGTCATTGTGAGGATTAATTGAAGAAGTGTCTGCAGGGAGATAAGGCGGGGAGATAGGGACCATAAATGTTTGTTGTTACAGCGATAACCCTCGTCCGTGTTTAGAAAGCCGCCTGCAATTAGCCGAGAGGTAGCAGCTTGCCAGGCTCGTCCCTAATACGGGGTGGACGGGAGCCTCGGGGAGCCCAGAAGGGTCCCTAATACAGTGGTGGAGCGGCGACCTAGGAACCAGGAGGTCAGGGTTCGATTCCCGGCCAGGGCACATGCCCAGTTTGTGGGCTCCATCCCCAGTGTGGGGGCGTGCAGGAGGCAGCCGATTCTCTCTCATGATTCGCGGGCGAGGGCCGCTGTGAAAGCTTCCCTGCCGGGGTGCCCAGAAGGGGAGAAACTGAGGCACGGCACCCCAGCATCACATTCTCACCTGGAAATTCCAGTCTGCACCCCCAGACCCACTTCCCAAACCGGCAGAGGCCCAGGACCGACAGGGCCAGCTCGGCCTCACACCGTCCCCCCCCCCCCCCCCCCGGCTCCTGGCCCCTCTATCCTGGCCTCCCCGGTGGCGCCTGCGTGGGAGGCCTGGCTGCGTGACAGGGGCATCTGGCGGCCGAGCGAGGCCCCTGCCTTTTCTCTCCCTCAGACCGCGTCTTGCTCCGGCTCAGACTCGGGCTCCCCCACCTCCCTGCACCCGCAGTGGGGGAGGCTGTAAGTCCGCTCGCCCACGCCCACCCAGGGAAGCAGCTGGGTCCCAGGCACCACCTGTGCCCTTAACCCTTCCCAGCTGGCCCACCCCCTCCCTGGGCCCGAGCTGCTGCCCACGTGGGCGGGTGATGCCGGCAGGGGCCCCGGGGTTGTTTGCGGAGGGTCCAGGCGCCAGGGAAGGCTCAGGTGAGCCCCCACCGCGGCCGGCGAGGACGGTGGCGGGAAGGGGGTGGTTGGGGGCACGTGTGCCTCCGTGGGGGTCATCTCTGGCATGTTCAGGGCTGAGCTGCACCCTGCTCTGGCCTGCACCGCGGACCCACTGGGGACCCCCACGCCGGCCCAGGCGGGCAGCTGAACTGGCCTGGGTGCTCCGCTCTCTCTCCTTAGCGAGTTCTTAGGGGGTGCCTGTGGCTCTCGGGAGCGGGGACCTCGTTTCCCTTCAGCGGAGAGTAAATTCCGCATAAGTGACCAGGACGATGCTGACATGCCCAGCTGTCCCCAGCCATCCTCCTGCCCCCCTCCCTCCGTCTTCCGACGTGGGGTGCACTTGGGGAGCGATCACGGGCTGAGGGTGTGAGGACCAGCGGGGAGGGGGCCCCCTCTCCGTGAGGACGGCGGGGAGGCCGCCCCTGAGCCCGCTGAGTAGCAACGACCTGGGGACAGTGTCACAGGCTTCGTAGTGACCGACCGTCTTATTTATCTTCCCCACCGCCTGGAGCGAGGGGACCTCCCTTCTCACTTCGTGGGTAAAGAAACTGAGGCCCGGCCATTGTGGCTCAGCGGCTGAGCATCGACCTAGGAACCAGGAGGTCACAGTTCGATTCCCGGTCAAGGGCACAGGCCCGGGATGCGGGCTCGATCCCCAGTAGGGGGCGTGCAGGAGGCAGCCGATCCATGATTCTCTCTCATCACGAATGTTTCTCTCTCCCTCTCCCTTCCTCTCTGAAATCAAGAACAAAACATTTTAAAAAATAAAGACATTGCTAACCCAGAGACAGTTAGCCATTAGCTCAGCGTCACACAGCGATGGCGCGATGTGAGAACTAGGTCTGTGGCCGGCCGGGCGCCGGGGACGTGCAGGCCGTGGCGGGCAGGAGGCCCGGGACCAGCCTTGGGGGGTTTCGGTCCTGTCCCGGGTGACCAGGGCTGGCGGCTGGGCAATGGTAGAATTTACTGACCACCAGGGCAGGCGGGCACACTGCTGGGCACTGCATGAACGGTGAACAATTCACTTCATCGGGACGGCGAGGGAACCAGGGTAGGATGGAGGCCGTGAGGATGGGAACAGAGCTTTCTCGGGGTGGGGGTGGGGGAACAGGGGACAATTCACAAGCCTGGAAGGTGTCCGGCCCGTGGGGTGGGGGCGTGGGAGGGAGCTGGTCCAGGCAGCGAGCCCGGCCCCCGGCCTGGTCCAGATGGACCCCAATGGGCCCCTCCCCCAAGCACCACAGAAGGACAATGGAGCCAAGGAGACTCCTCCTGGGCACAGGACGGGCGGTGCCAGGCTGCCCAGCGGGACAAGGAGCCCTTGTGCCTCGGCCTCAGATCCTGCCCCACCCTCCTGGCCTGGGGGTGGTCAGCCTTGGGGGCGGGGGTGTCGGAAGTTCAGATGCTGGAGTGGGAGGAGGCCGGGTCCCCTGGAGGTCTCAGGGAGCGTGAGGGTCAGGGGGGGTGCTGGGGAGCAAGGTGGGGGTTTCTGAGGCCTGGAGGAGGCTGCGGGGGGCTGCCCGGCGGGTCCCCTCGGAGCAGAGGGAGCAAGGATGCTGAGTGATGGAGATCTCTCTCGTTTGATCCTCACAGTCCCTGGGAGGCAGACACAGAGGGGGTGGCGCTCCCATTTTATAGATGGGAAAACCGAGGTTCAAAGCAGCTCTGGCCTCACCCCAGGCCACCCAGGGAGGAGGAGGAGGAGGAGGAGGAGGAGGAGGGAGCGGGGGTTCCCAGCAGCCCTGGGAGTGGGGTTAGCAGGTGGGGCGAGACGTTCATTCAAGGCTGAGTGGACTCGGGGATCCGGGAGGCCCTCTGAGGAGTGGGAGTCGGGGGGGGGGGTCCCCCTCGCCCACCTGTGCCATCTTACTTTTCCTACCCCACCCCCGCCCCCCGCCCCCAACCCCCGGGTCCCAGGGAGGGAGGGAGGTGCGGGGCCCCGGCCCACAGCCCGACTCCCCTCAGCTTCCCCTTGAAATTCCTCGCACCCTGGGCGCTTGGCGGGAGCCCTGGGCCTCCTGGGAACCAGCTGTCCTTCCCGGCGCCTTGGCATCAATCGCCCCATTGTTCGCCCGGGCTGTGAGCGCCCCCTGGTGGCCGGCCTGCACCGCCCTCCAGTCTTGGCTGCAACAGGGCCGGGAGCCTGTGGAGTCACCAGGCCGCATCCACGCCCGGCTCCGTCTGCCCCTGCTTGTCCCCAGGGCAGTCCTTCACACCCTAGTGAGAGCAAAATGCCCACAGGGCCCCCCCCCCCCCCAGCCCCTCCCCCCAGCCCTCCACGCCCCTCCACGCCCCTGCGTCCCTGCTCAGCCTGCTCATTGGGGTCCTGATGTCTTTCCTCCTTGGCTGCCTGGGGAACGCCTATCCTTCCTAAAAAAAAAAACAAAAACCCCAAAAAAGTCTAGCTCAGGGGTGAAGCCCGTTGGGAGTCCCCTCTGAGCGGGCCCGTCACCACGCCCCGTGAGGACCAAAGCGCCACGTGCCCCCCCTGGTGGCGAGGAGCAGAACTTCACCCCCAGCTCCTGGGCCCGGGGCCAGGGCGGGACTGGAAACCGCGGGCGGTTCCCGCCGTTCCTTCCGAATTATTTCCCCAACTTGTCATCTTAGGGGCGCTTTATCCAACCCCCCGAGCTCGCTGCAGCGGCCAGTCCCGGACGCAGGGGCCTGTTACGGGCCCTCGTGGGGCAGAATGAAAAGCCAGGCTTTGTATTTTATTTTTTTAAATCATTTTCTAAAGATACATTTTTATTGATGTTTCACAGAGAGGAAGGGAGAGGGAGAGAGAGTCGGAAACATCGATGAGAGAGAAACATCGACCAGCCGCCCCCTGCACACCCCCCACTGGGGACGTGCCCGCAACCCAGGCACACGCCCTTGACCGGAACCGAACCCGGGACCCTTCCGTCCCCAGGCCGACGCTCTGCCCACTGAGCCACACCGGCCAGGGCCACTTTTGCTTTTTTCCCTTCACTTTGTTTTACAGATAAAATAAGGGAATCAGGAGGATAACAGTGACAGTCTACCGAACACATGGAACAGACCTTTGATGGTTGGCCACCGCTATCAATAGTGACCCTATGAGAGAGTAAATCGAAATTAAAAGCACGTAATGGGCTCACTCGCGCCCTGCCGGGATGGCTCATCCCATGCACCGGAAAGGCTGCAGGTTTGATTCCTGGTCGGGGCACAGACCCAAGTTGCGGGAGAGCCACTCGAGGACTGGTTAGAAATGCACATTTTTCTGGGCTCCATCCAGGACCTGCCGAACCAGACACCCTGGGGTGGGGCCCTCCCCGCCTAGTGAATGTTTCCCCAGCCCCGCGGGGGTTCTGACGCACCCAACAGGCTGAAACCCACGGGGCCAGCAGAGGCCTGCCCTGCCCACCCCGGGCTGAGTCCTGGGGGGCCGACTGAGAACAGACGCCCCATCGCCTTCCCCCGGGCCGGTTTCCACCTGAGGAGAGGGGACCAGAGGCCCAGAACCAGGGGGGCGGCACAGACAGGGCGTCCCGGGCGGGAGAGGCACGCGCAGTCCGGGAGGGCTTCCTGGAGGAGGTGGCTCCCGGCCGTGCCCAGGGCGCTGGGTGGGATGGAGGGAGAGACCTTCTTGCTGTGGAGACCTGCAAGATCCAGGGTGCAGACCGGGGGAACCCGGGGTGGGCTGGGAGGCGGCGGCCCGGCGGGTGCAGGGTGGAGGCCCCGGCAAGCTGGGAGCTGGCAGGGGAGACCTGGGTGGGGCGGGGCCGGGCCGGGAGGCGGGATTGGGAGAGCATCAGCCGGGTTCCCAGCCCCCCAGCCTCGCTGGCGGATCACGTGCTGTGCTTCTAGGGTGGGGTGCACCCCGTTTGCGGGCTCCCTCTCACCCTCAGCCCCGCCCGCCCCCACCAGCCCTCCAGGACCCAGCCCCAAACCCCACCTGCTGATTGGTTATGGGATTCCTGGAGCAGCAGCCTGGGCTGCAGGGACCCGCCGAGACCCGGCCCCAGGCCCTCAGGCGTGAGGGCTCCGCGGGCAGCTCCAGGGGGCCCTGGGGGCCAGGGGGGCCTTTCGTCCCCTCCCCCACCCCAGCCCGGACTGCGGGGAGAAGGGCTCCCTCCGATGGGCAGGGTGGAGGCGCAGGGCCCACAGCGCCAGGTTCAGGGCGGCAACAGGTCTGGGCAGCGGCAGAGGGTGTGGGAGGAAGTCAGAGGGGGGGGTGGGGTGGCTCTGAGGGCGAGGGTGTGAGAACCGCACCAGCTGAGGGCCAGGCCCGCCCCAGCCGGGAGCCTGACCGGAGCCTCTCTGCCCGCCCCTGGCCTCGCCCTCTCCCTCTCCAGCTGGCCCTGCCAGCTGCCACTCACCCAACCCTGGCCCCGCCCAGGCCTCCTCCTGGCCCCGCCCAGACCTCCTCCTGGCCCCGCCCAGGCCTCCTCCTGGCCCCGCCCAGACCTCCTCCTGGCCCCGCCCAGACCCCACCTGGCCCCGCCCAGGCCTCCTCCTGGCCCCGCCCAGACCTCCTCCTGGCCCCGCCCCCCCTCCTGGCCCCGCCCAGACCTCCTCCTGCCCCGCCCCCTCCCCTGGCCCCTCCCAGACCCTCTCCTGGCCCCGCCCAGGCCTCCTCCTGGCCCCGCCCAGGCCTCCTCCTGGCCCCGCCCAGGCCTCCTCCTGGCCCCGCCCAGACCCTCTCCTGGCCCCGCCCAGGCCTCCTCCTGGCCCCGCCCAGACCCCCTCCTGGCCCCGCCCAGGCCTCCTCCTGGCCCCGCCCAGGCCTCCTCCTGGCCCCGCCCAGACCCCCTCCTGGCCCCGCCCAGACCCCCTCCTGGCCCCGCCCAGACCCCCTCCTGGCCCCGCCCAGGCCTCCTCCTCGAGGTGCTAGTACCAGGTGTACCGGCTAAAAATTCGGATACCAGTTAGCAATGCGGATTGACCCTTTACCGGTTAATAATGCGGACTTTGTCACCAAAGAAAACATGATAATTTCAAGAGAAACATCAAACGTGCTTTGTTCAAAGTGATGTCCATCGCTAGCTACACATTTCCCCCATCTTTCAGGGAATTTGTGGGTACCGTCCCAATAGAACTTTTCTTGTTTTGAGGCAGACCATTCAGAGACCCCATTGTCCACTTCTTCATACGTGTTGAAGGGCTGCTCAGACAGTGTGTGTGCCGCCGATCGGAACACGTGGTCATCTGAAGGAGCGAGGGCTGGTGGACACGGCGGGTGGGTTCATACTTCCCAGGCAGGATCTTTTCACGTGTCTTTACCTGGTTTTGAAGTGTGTGCTGGTGCGTCATCACGAAGCAAAATTACTTTGCCGTGTCTGCTGGCCCATTCTGGTGGTTTTACGATCAAATCGTGGTTCAAATTGATTATTTGTTGTCGGTAGCGATCAGTATTAACGGTTTCACCTGGTTTTAGAAGCTCCTAATACACCACACCTTCCTGATCCCACCAAACACAGAGCATTGTCTTCTTTCCGAAGCGATTTGGCCTGGCAGTCGATGTTGATGGCTGACCTGGATCAACCCATGATTTTGTGCGTTTGGGATTCTCAGAATAAACCCACTTTTCATCGCCAGTCACAATTCGGTGCAAGAAAGACTTTCTTTTGTGCCGTTGAAGCAACATTTAATGATGACTATTGGGTTTTCCATTTGTCTTTCGTTCAGTTGATGTGGCACCCATTTTCCTTCCTTTAAAATCTTCCCCGTTGCTTGTAAACGATCAGAAATTGTTTGCTGAGCAACGTTTAATCTTTCTGCAAGTTGTGTTTGAGTTTGACACGCATCTTCATCCAAAAACGCTTGTCATTGTTGGTCTTCAAACTTTTTCGGTTGACCTGGACGTTCTTTGTCTTTCACATCAAAATCATCCCTTTTAACGTGTTTAAGCCAGCCTTCACAAGTATTTTTTTATTGATTTCAGAGAGGAAGGGAGAGGGAGAGAGAAATCCATGATGAGGGAGAATCATACATCAGCTGCCCCCTGCACGCCCCACACTGGGGATCTAGCCCGCAATCAGGCATGTGCCCTGACCGGGAATCAAACCGTGACCTCCTGGTTCCTAGGTCGACGCTCACCCACTGAGCCACACCAGCCAGGCCTCAGCTCAGCTCACAGCAGCTGCTTAGCCGGGACCTCCACCTGGGTTCCCCGGGAGAAATGGAGGCTCCTAATGGTTAGGCTGGGAACCCTCGCGGATCTGGGGTTCCTGGTGGGTGGGGGGCCCCAGCGACTCCCGGGCTGGGCGCTGTATCTCTGCTGCCACAGGCCTTTTGTGGCCGAGAATTGAGGGTGGCGACGTTTGGGGTCTTTGTTTCTTCTGCTCTCCCTCCTGAGCCCCCAGCCTGGCCGGGGCTCAGCTATCGGCCCCAGGAATCCTGGTCCTGGAGCAAGCGGGGTGGGGGTGGGGGCTGGAGATGGGGGGCATGGAGGAGGCGGGGGGCTGTGTCATGCTGTCACGGAGGCCGTGGCCCCGAGCAGCGGGGGCGGGCGGGCGGCGGGAGGGGCGCCCGGAAGGCAGATGCGATGGGGCCAGGTCACCGGCTAATTTGGGCCCCTGGCTCCCCAGACCGTGCCCGGCAGCTGGGCTGACAGGTGCGGGAGGGACGAGGCCTCCGTCCACACCCACGGCCTCACGGGGCGTAGCTCCCCCGGCCAGACACTCCCTTCCCCGCCCCGTGGCCCCTCACATCCCGGGAGGGGACTCCGGCCCCACGCCGCCCCCGCAGAGCCTGGGGGGGAATCGCACCGAGACCCTCAGAGGCTGGGACCCCCGAGATTCCCTGTGCGGAGGGGCCCGCGGGGCGGCACACATTCACCCCGGGTTTGGGTGGCTTTGATCACCCTATTGTCCTGTATTGGCCAGTCTGTTCTCTCCATCTTTCCTTCTCAAAGAGCCCGGCCAGTGTGGCTCAGCGGTGAAGCATCGACCTAGGAACCAGGAGGTCACGGTTCGATTCCCGGTCGGGGCACATGCCCGGGTTGGGAGCGTGACCCCCAGTGTGGGTCGTGCAGGAGGCAGCCCCCGCCCCCCCATCCCTTCTCTGACCCCAGCTGCTCCCTGCCTGTGCCTTCGTGTTCCATCCCTGTGCCCAGCTGCCCCCTCTGCCCCCCTCTGCCCCCCATGACGTCCCAGCCCCTGCCCTTCCCCCCTGGCGGCCTCCCAGAATCACGAGGTCACCTCTGCTGGGCCCCAGGATGACCGTCCAGAGAGCGAGCAGGTCTCCCCCCGCCCCCCAGGGAACGAGGGGTGCGTCTTCTTAGGACACCCGTGCTGAGCTCTCTCCCCCACCAAACAGGGGGCCTGGCTGAGCGCCCCCACCTCCTGCTTGCCAGGTCTCTCCCTAGCCTCCGAGGGGGTCAGCGCCCCGCTGTCCTGGCCCTGCCCGGCTCTGTCCCCACGGGCCGGCCGACAATAATAGCCTGGGATTAACATAGCGGGCATTGTCTTTCTCTGACTATCGGCTGGGGACCGCGGGCTCGCCAGCCATCCTAAAAATACCCCGCAGACAGGTGCAGACCCGTGGGCGTGGGGCCGGGGACAAAGGGTGCGCGGGGGCGGGGGAAGGTGGGAGACCGTCTCCCCGAAGTCCAGGCCTGGAGGACCCTCCATTCCTGGAGGCCCACCTGGAGTAGGCGATGGGCGGCCGCAGACCCTCAGGCTCCCATGGGCTGCCGCGGCCACGCCCGCTCCGCCCGGACACTCCCTGGCGTCGGCCTGCAGCGCCTCCCACACCACAGGAGCCCCCAAAAGATGTGGGCTCGGGGCCTGACGCCCACGTTTCCTTTCCCTAGTAAGAGACGGAGGCGCCCGGACGGCGTGGCTCAGTGGTTCAGCGTGGACCTATGAACCAGGAGGTCAGGGTGCGATTCCCGGTGTGGGGCGTGCAGGAGGCAGGCGATCCCTGATTCTCTCTCATCACGGGTGCTTCTCTCTCTCTCCCTCTCCCTTCCCCTCTGACCTCAATGAAATGAAAAGGCAGCCCCCGCCCCCAGCCCTGTGCCCCCAGGACTCCCAGGGCCCCAGGGTGTCCCCTCCCTGCTCCCCCCTCCGCGGCCCGTCCATTCTCTCCCCTCTGACTCCGGCTCCCTGGGTGGTTCTGGGGTTCCTGGGTTGGGGGGGCCTCTGTGTGCACAGAATGTGAGTGCCCTCTGAACCCCCAATCCCCCCCACACACACACACATCTGCACGCCCAGGGCCTGCTGTGCACAGCGTGTGTGTGTGTGTGTGTGTGTGTGTGCATGTGTGTGTGCGTGTGAGTGTGTGTGTGTGTGTGTGTCTCCTCCGGGAGGTGTTGGTGGGAGGGGGCGGCGGCAGGGGGAGGGGCGCGGGTCTGTTCTATTTTTACCGGCCAGTTGCTGAGGGCCCTGGAGTTCATAGCTGCCCCCACAGTCTGCCTTCGACTCGGGGACAGGCGAGCCCAGCTCTCGGACGGACGGACGGACGCTGACGCAGGTGAGTGTCTGCCCGGTTCTGGCCAGATCCAGGTCAAGCCCCGACCCAGAGCCGGGGAGGGCGGGGCGGCCGGAGGGCAAGAGGCTGGGAGATGGAAGAAGGGGTTTCCTGCTGGGACAGCTGTTGGGGAGCAGCCCCGGGTCCCCCACACCCCTCCTGCCCGCTGAGGCTTTCTATAAGGCGCCCCCCGGGGCCCAGGGCACAGCCAGCGGCTCTGTCGGCACCCGGGGCCCCCAGCGGTGCCTGGAGGGCGGGGGCACCTTGGGGAGGGGGCGGCCTTGGGGATCAGGGCAGGAGGGGGGCTCGGGCTGCAGGGGAAGGTGGGGAAGAGCTGGGTGGGCAGTGGACGTGAGCGGTCCCGGCAGGGGACGGAGGAGGTGGCGGGGTGAGCGGGACTCGGGCAGCCGGGAAGACTGGCCCCTTTGTCTTTGTCTCGGAGGGACAGGCTTCGCCCCCCGTGCCCGTTGGACGGCAGGACAAGAGCAGGCGGGCCGGCTGCCAGGCCCTGGGCACCGCTCCTGCCCCTGAGGGGGGGGGGGCAGGTGGCGCCCGCATTTGGGGCTGCAGCCTGAGCGTCTGTGCTCAGGGCACCGTCTCTGGGGTCCCCGTGGCGGAGGGGGGGGGGCTCTGTCTGCTGCGGGGGCTCAAGGCAGCACCTCCCGCCATGTTTTGGAGACAGTTTTTTTAAAAAAAAATATTTTATTGATTTCAGAGAGGAAGGGAGAGAGAGAGAGAGAGAGAGAGAGCGAGAGAGGGAGAGAGAGAAACATCCACGATGAGAGAGACTCATGGATCGGCCGCCTCCTGCACGCCCCCAATGGGCCTGACCTCCTGGTTCGTAGGTTGATGCCCAACCACTGAGCCACACCGGCCGGGCCAGTTCCGAGATCGGGCTTCCCGGTTGAGAGCTGGGGTGTGGGCCCACAGCCACGGGGTGCAACGCCGGCTCATGGCAGGGCAGGAAGGACCAGGCGCCCTTGAACTGGGGCCAAGGTCAGGGGTGGGAGCGGGAGGAAGAGCAGGGGCCTGACTGAGAAGTGTGTCCCTGGGAGAGAGCCCAGGTCCTCGCCCTGCACACTCACTCACACTCACACTCACTCTCGCACACACTCACACTCGCACTCGCACACTCGCTCCTACACTCTCCCCCCCACGGGGCCTCCCTCTCCGCTCCTCCCTCCCTGCGGGCTGCCTGGAGGGGGGCGGGGAGGGGGGGGACAGGAATGCTGCCTGCCCCCTCCCATTTGCCGCTATCTGAATCCGCCTCCTTATCAGCCTGCCTGTCAAGGGGTCCCCGTCTGCTGGGAATGCTGGGAATCGCAGCCCAGGCCGGACCCGGGGCCTGGCATTTGTCAGCGGGGCAGGCGGGCGGGTGGGCCCCTCGGCGCTGACAGGGGCTCCCGGGGGTAGGGGCGGGCGCAGCCACACGCCCACCTCAGGGTGGCGGGGCGCCCCCTGGGATGAGACGGAGGATGCCGGGCCGAGGCCCGGGACCTGGGCACTGGCATTGGGGGGAGAGGGGGGCAGGGATGCTGGGCCCACGGACGGGGGTGCGCCTTCCCCCCTTCCCCAGCTCGTGTTTCGCTCTGGACTTTCTCAGTCTCTCAGGGGTGGGGCCGGGGGTGGGGGGAGCCCTGAGAACAAACAGCTGGTGGCAGCATCTAATTTCAGCCAAGCATCTCGGGAACGTGGGCCCGATGGGCGCCCCCTCCCCCTCTGCGCCCAGGGTGACAGCTGAGACTCCGGGGTCACCCCCCCCCACTCCCCCAGGCTGCACTCCCCCCCCCCCCCGCAAAGCAGAGGCAGAGCTGGGGCCAGAGGGGCTCCGATGGGAGACTCGGGAGACGTGGCCCCGTCCCGGGCATGGTGTGGGGATCCAGCCTACAACCCGGCACACACCCTGACCTCTTGGTTCGTAGGTCGATGCTCAGCCACTGAGCCGCGCCGGCCGGGCCGTGCCATCTGGACCCACCGGGACCCACTCTGCCTGGTTTCTCCTTCCCGCTGTCTGCCCCCCCCCCACGCGCCCCCTCCCCCCGGGGGCTGGGGGACGGGAGCTGTGACCTCCCTCACGCATGTTCTCTGCCCCCAGGTGCTGTCCGCCCACCCCCCCGCAGCCATGCCTGAAGTGTGAGTATCCCGCCCCACCCTGTGTGTGTGTGTGTGTGGGGGGGGGCAGGTCCTTCTGGGGCAGAACCCAGCCCTAGAGTGGGGCTCCACCGGTCCCCCCTCTGCTCCCCGCAAGCAGCTCCTCCGAGGCCGGATCCTCAAACAGGAATGATCCTGAGGGCCGGGGTCCCCCGTGTCCCCAGACATCCTGGATCTTTGAGCAGAACCCACACCCCCGGGGTTGGCCTTTCCGGCCTGTTCCGGAGTCTGCGTGTCGGCCCGGGTCCCGTGCCTCCCATGTGCCAGGCCCTGACTTAACGCCTCTCACAGCAGGACCCCCGTCCAGGCGTCCCTGACTCCCCGCCCCCCCTACAACCGGGGTACCGCCCCACAAGAGCCTCCCGTAGCCCAAAGGGCCGTGGGGTCTTATTCTGTCCTGACCCTTGACCGGGTCCCCGGCCGGAGGCCTGGCTTTTTGCCGGTGCCCTGTGGTCACCACCCCTCCCCGCCCAACCGCCCCCGCCCCCCAGTTCTGTGGCTGCGTGAATAACCTCTTGTTCCCGCTCTCCCTCCTCCGCCTTCTCCCTCGTCCTTCCTGCGGCGGGCGCCTGCAGCGAGGTAAGTGAGGTCTGGGGTATCTGTGTGGTGAAGTCTTTTTTTTTTTTTTTTTTAACTATTTTTATTGATTTCAGAGAGGGAGAGAGAGAAACATCAGTGAGAGAGAATCACGGATCGGCTGCCTCCTGCACGCCCCACACTGGGGATGGAGCCTGCAACCGGGGCGTGTGCCCTTGACAGGGAATCAAACCGTGACCTCCTGGTTCATAGGTCGATGCTCCACCCCTGAGCCACCCCGGCAGGGCCGCCATCCTGTTTTGTCTGTAATAACCCTGGACTGGGTTTGAGGGGTCTCAGCATCCCGACCTGCAGGGGAGGAGGGCGGGTCCCCCAGTGTCTCCCGGGACCCCGGCCGCCCTCCCTGGATCTGAGAATTCTGGCAAATCCCCGAGTGGACCTCAGAAGGGACCCCGAGCGAGGGTGCAGGGGGCCGACCGTGACCCTGGCTGGCACGCCCCTGGCTGGGCCTCGATCCTCAACTCTGCAGCCCCCGCCTCACCCCGTCTCTCCCCTTCTCACCTCCAGAGGAAATCCAAGATCACCGCCTCCCGCAAGCTCATGCTGAAGGTCAGCCAGGGCCCGGGGGTGGGAAGAGGGGGCGGGAAGGGGGGCAGGACTAGAACTGGGGGCCTGGCACTGAGAGGGGCCGGCGGCCAGCAGGGTGGGAACCAGGGTGGGCCGAGGGGCTGGCTTTATTTTTTTTTTTTAAATATTTTTTTATTGATTTCAGAGAGAGAGAGAGAGAGAGAGAGAGAGAGAGGGAAACATCAATGATGAGAGAGAATCATGGATCGGCTGCCTCCTGCATGGCCCCCGCTGGGGATGGAGCCTGAAACCCTGGGCATGGGCCCTGATGGGGAATCGAACCTGGGACCCTTCAGTCCCTAGGCTGATGCTCGATCCACTGAGCCACACCGGCTAGGGCTTATTTTTATTTTTTAAAAATATATTTTTATTTCAGAGAGGAAGGGAGAGGGGGAGATAGAAATATAAGTGAGAGAATTAATCGGCTGCCTCCTGCACGCTCCACACTGGGGGTCGAGCCCGCAACCGGGGCCTGTGCCCTGACTGGGAATCGAACCCTGACCTCCTGGTTCCTAGGTCGCCGCTCAGCCCCTGAGCCACGCAGGGTGGGCGGGACGTGGTTTATTTTGATACACGTCTCTCTCTTTGGAGTGTCGGGGTCAAACACCGGAGGGAGCAGAAGGGGCCTGGGTGTGAGGTCCCCTTCCCGCGGAGGGATGGCCAGCGCACACACGCCCGCCCACACTCGGCGACCGTCCTGGTCACGCGCTCCCAGAGCCGGCCGGGCCTGGGGTCCCCCTTCCCTCAGGCCCAGTGCCGGTGGGAGCTGGAGGGCCCGGGCCGCCTCCCCCCTCCCCCGTGTCCCCCCCGGTTCACCGGGCTCCATCCCGCCCAGAGCCTGATGCTGGCCAAGGCCAAGGAGTGCTGGGACCAGGAGCTGGAGGAGCGTGAGGCCGAGAAGTCCCGCTACCTGGCTGAGCGCATCCCCACGCTGCAGACCCGCGGCCTGTCCCTCAGCGCCCTGCAGGTGAGCCAGGCATCGGGGGTGGGGCTGGGGACCTCCATGGGCGGGGGTGGGGGGGCGCCACGGACCAGGTGGCCCAGGTCTGACCTGGCAGGGCCCCCAGCTCTGTGACTGACGCGCAGCTCGCTCCTCCTTCCATCTCCAGAGCCCTGTGGGGTGCTGGGTGAGACCCCACGTCACAGGTCCCAGAAGCAAAGTGTCTCAGCGAAGGGCCTGGGAGGGGGCTGGGGCCCTGGGCTGGGAGGCAGGGGAGGGAGCCCCCCTCCCACCTGCTCGCCCCTGCTCCCCCAGGACCTGTGCCGGGACCTGCATGCCAAGGTGGAGGTGGTGGACGAGGAGAGATACGATATCGAGGCCAAATGCCTCCACAACACCAGGGAGGTGAGCGGGGGCCGGGCTCAGGTGGGGGGGATGGGGGCGCCGATGGGCCAGGCCCCCTCCTCCTTCCGCAGGGGCTGGAGGTGGCCACTCCGGGGGATGCTCT
Organism: Ia io; assembly: GCA_025583905.1. Classification (NCBI taxonomy): domain Eukaryota; kingdom Metazoa; phylum Chordata; class Mammalia; order Chiroptera; family Vespertilionidae; genus Ia; species Ia io. Next base: position 17,333,503 of record JAJQQW010000024.1, on the reverse strand, counting down.
TGGCCCCCCTCCCCGCTCTGGCCCTGCAGGCGGGAGAGGGCGGACACCACAGACATAAAACGCACACGGGCGGCCCTCTCACTCCGCACACAGACTCCCATGCCCGGCAGCAGCCCCCTGCCTTTGTGAGCGGCTTTCACGGGCCTGCGATCCTCCCCCCGCTCCCCCCCCGCCCCCTTGCCTGGGGATGAAGTCGGTGCTACTATCTGCACCGCGCAGAGGAAGACTCTGAGGTTCAGAGTGGTCCCAGTCACACACTCCAGGGCTTAGTGCTCCCTCGACCGACCGGCCAGCCCCTGCTTGGGGCATGGGAGGGCAGGGCTCCCGCTGCCTCTGGCGCTGGTTCCAGTGGAGGAGGGGGCAGGGGGGTCCCCAGAGATCGCACCCAAGCAATGTCCTCAGGGGTCAGGACCTAGGGTTTATCCACCCCCTGGGACCAAGGCTGAGCCCTCTACCAGCCGCCTGGAGGGCTCGGTGGGGAGGGACGAGTTAGGTGCCATTCGCGGCCATCGAGGCAGGGAGACCGGGAGGGGGGGGCTTTATCCGTCCGTTGACGCGTCCGTTCGTGGATGCACAAACACACGAGGCTATTTGCAAAGAGAGGGGCGGGGCTGTGTGTCCCCCAGGGTCCGGAGAACGTGGGGTGCAGTGGCTCCGGCTGGGATCCCCGGGGAGGGGGCCTGGTGCACCCCCCCCCGCCCCCTCCCGTGAGCCCTGGCGCCCTCCCTCCCTCCCGCAGATTAAGGACCTGAAGCTGAAGGTGCTGGACCTCCGCGGGAAGTTCAAGCGGCCGCCGCTGCGCCGGGTACGGGTCTCGGCCGACGCCATGCTGCGGGCCCTGCTGGGCTCCAAGCACAAGGTGTCCATGGACCTGCGGGCCAACCTGAAGTCCGTGAAGAAGGAGGACACCGAGAAGGTGAGGTTCGCTTCCCGGTCAGGGCACAGGGTGGGGCATGCAGGGAGGCAGCCGATCGATGATGCTTCTCAGTCATCGACGTTTCTCTCTCTCCATCCCTCTCCCTTCCGCTCTCTCTACAAAATCATTAAAAACGTATTTAAAAAAAAAAAAAGGAAGGAAACACCCAGAGGGCGTGGAGGTCAGGGGACAGGGGTCGCTGCCCTCTGTCGCGGAGGCTGAGACGGCCGGTCGTCACGGTCCCAGCACTCAGGGAGCAGAGGTTCGGGGGTGGGTCAGGCCTCTCCCTCAGCACATCACGCAAAGCTGGCGGAGGTCACGGCGTCCGTCCGTGGCCTGAACGGAGCGGGTCGGTAAGAAACGTGGAGGAAAGACGTGGCCCGTGGCCCCCGAGGTTCACAGGGAGCGAGGTGGAGCAGGCGGCAGCCGGTGGGTGGAGCGGGGGCCCATGAGCAGAAGGAAGGCTCCCTGGAGGAGGTGGCCTCCGGCTGCTGAGCGGGACGGAGAGGGGGGCTCTGGGCCCTGGGTGGGAATGGGCCTGTGACCCCCCAATCACCTGTGGAGGGGGCCTCGGCGTGGGGGGCCAGGTGAGGCTGACCCGGGGGTGGGGGTTTGGTCTGCCCGCAGGAGCGGCCAGTGGAGGTGGGCGACTGGCGGAAGAACGTGGAGGCCATGTCGGGGATGGAGGGCCGCAAGAAGATGTTCGACGCCGCCAAGTCTCCGACCTCCCAGTAGAGGTACCTGGAGGCCGCCTCCCTCCTAACGGGGCCACCTGGGTCTCAGGGGTGAGGGGGAACCCGGGACAGGGCCAGGGTGGTGGAGGGGGGCATTCACCCCGGCCCAGCACCCCGAGACCTCGGAGGCGTCACCCACAGATGTCCCCTCACCCGTATCGGATCAGTACCCCAGTGGGTGGGCACCACGTGGGGTGGGTGCCCATGACCGCCCCCCACCCAGGCCCACTGAATGGAAAGTCGGGTGGGGCCAGCCCTCCAGGTGGTCCTGACCCAGGAGTTGGAGGACCCCTGGATTCCGTGACCCCTGAGGGCCCTGGGGCTCCCACAAAGCAGCAGAATTAGCCCCATGAGACCCTCTGGGAGGAAGGGATGGGCCCGGGGGCGGCGTCTGGGACCTGTCAGAGCAGGGGTTCCGGAGGGGCGGGCTCTGGGGGAGTGATGGGCGGGTGCCGGAAGGGGAGGGTGCCAGCACTGTAGGGGGTGGATGAGCCAGGCAGGTGTGGGGGGCAGCAAGGCCAGGGGGTGGAGGGACCCCACGGAGGAGCAGTGACAGGGGCTGGGACGGACCTGGGGCGGATGCTTAGCGGCAGCCCCTGTGGGCGATGGTGCGGCCCAGGGGGCGCTGGGGTGCGTGAGAGTCGGGGTGACACGCACACAGGTCACTGGGCTGACGGCCGCCGCCTGTCTGTCCCCACAGGCCGCTCGCTGTGCTGGCTCCGGGCACCTCCTCTGCCTGCCCCTGCACCCCCATCCCTCCCCCCTCCCCCCACTCCACCCCGAGTGCCGTCCTCGGAGCTGGGATCAGCAGACACAGAGGAGAATGCCAGTCTGAAGACCTCCCCCAGCCTGGGGGCCCTCCCCTCGCCCCCCCACCCGCCACTCCCTCCCGGCTGCTCTGACACCCCCCCCCCATTAAAATCAATTAAAATCAATGTCGCCAGCATCTGGGGGACTCTGTGAACAGAGGGCGGGGATGGCTCCCGTCTTCAGCTCCATCAGAACGAGGGCGAAGGAATCTGAGACCCCCCCCCCCCCGGCCCCCGCACCCCTCTGCCCAGGCCCAGTGACCTCACCCAGCACCCCACACCTCCCAATCACAGCTCACCCAGCCCCCCAAACTCCAGCCATCAGAGGCGCCTCTGCAATCGGAACCCCTCGGCCTGATCCACAGCCCCCTTCCTCTGCACACCTGCCCCCCTCTCTGTGCCGCTGGGGTTCCCCCCTGTTCTGGGCTGGGGGGAGCGGGGAGGCCCTTCCGTCCTCAGGCACTGGGCAGTTCCGCACCTGGCCACCAGGTGGCGCGTCCCATCTCCCTCCTGGGCTCCCTCACTTCTCCCACCTGGGCCGGCTCCATCGGCCTCCACCCTTCTCCCCTCCCCACCCAGGGGGGCCGCAGTGGCCTGTCCTCTGGGTCAGGACCTCCCCCTGCCCCCCCACATCTGGACCCAAAGCCCCGTGAGGACGCCAGCCTGCAGGGCTGGATGGGGCCTGGGGCAGCCTCGCCCGCCCCCCTCTCAGCACCTGCGCTCAGCGGGCTGAGGGAAGCCCACGAGGAGGTGTCTGGTCCCCGTCATGGGGGGGGGGGGCTGGCTTTCTGACCCAGGAGAGGAGGAGCCCCCTTCGACCCCCCTGCCCGTCCCCGTCCTGCCCTCTGCCCCCGGCGTGTTGGCTGCCATAAACGCCAGAAGCCGGGTGCAAAGGGCAGTGCCAGCTCTTCCCGGGGCAGGGTCTGGCACCCGGGCCACGCAGCCGCCAGCGGAGAGGGACGGCCGTGGATGTGGGGTGGCGGGGGGGGGGGCGGAGAGAAGGGACACGACGTGCCCGGGTTCCTGCTACCACAGCTCAGTGGGGCCCTGGCCCGTGTGGCTCAGTGGATGGAGTGTGGGCCTGCGGACTGAAGGGCCCCGGGTTCGATTCCGGCCAAGGGCACGCACCTCCGTTGCAGGCTCGACCGCCAGCCCCAGTCAGGACGTGTAGGGGAGGCAACCCATCCACGTGTGTCTCTCACATCGATGTTCCCCTCTCTCGTTTCCCCCCCTTCCTCCCACTCTCTCTAAACGTCAGTGGAAAGCTGCCCCCAGCTGAGGACTTAAAGACACACTCCAGCCCTGGCCGGTGTGGCTCAGTGGATAGAGCGTCGGCCTGCGGACTGAAGGGTCCCGGGTTCGATTCCGGCCAAGGGCACAGGCCCGGGTTGTGGGCTCGGTCCCCAGTAGGGGGCGGGCAGGAGGCAGCCGATCCATGATTCTCTCTCATCATGGATGTTTCTCTCTCTCTCCTCCCTTCCTCTCTGAAATAAATAAGTATATTTAAAAAAACACACACACACCAAACACACAAACAGCTCAGTGGGCACAAACGCAGGCGCAATTCTTACCTTACCCAGACTCCCTCAGGCACGCCCTGTGACACCCACCCACCCACCCACGCACCCCCATGGGCGTTCCCTCCAAGCCACAGAGGAACCGGGTGGGGCTCCGTGCCCAGGCAGCCCCAGGACCCCCCCTGCCCTGCCTTCCGGGGCTCCTCCCCGCTGGCAGGGTCCCCAGCCCGGGCTCCTGCTTCCTCGGCCTCCGCTCGGCCCCTTGGCAGAGCCGGGCCCCAGGTCCCAAAGCCAAATCTCAGCGCTGCCATCGCCCCGCAACCCGGGGCCCCTGCAAATTGGGGTCCCCGCCCTGCCCTACAAAATGGGAGACCAGCCCCGACCTGACTCAAAACAAACACCTGGGTGCAGAGCCCGTGGGCGGAGGGGGTGGGGCCGGCTGCACACGCCCAGGGCCGGGACCCTTTGGGGAAGGGCCACAGGTCCTCCTGCTTCCACGCAGGGCCAGCCGAGCCCCCCTCCTGTGGCCCCGGCGTGGACCAGCGGGGTGTCCATGGCAAAGCCACACACAGCAGCTGTGAGCACCCCCTGCAGCTGGCGGTGGGCCTGGTGCCCCCGCCTCACGCTGTCCCTTCCTCGGGGGTGGGAGCTAGGTGTGAGCACTGATTGTCTGGCGTCTGTCTCCCCGCGCGCCCCCCGCCCCACTCGCCCGCCCAGGGCTGCCGGGGCTAAAGTGCCCGGACAGGAGGGAGCCAGTTAAACATTAGCCCCAATGGCCCCCCGCGCAGCAAGTCAGACTCCCCGCAGACTCAGGCTGGGCAGCCGGGGGGAGGGCAGCTTCGTTCCGGGTGGGTGAGCAGCCACTGTGCCCAGGACAGGCAGCCGGGACCCGTGTGGACAGACGGCGGCCTCCTCTCCTGGCCCAGCCAGGCTCTCCCCCCGAGCCCCCCAGCTGGCCGACGGGACGTGAGGGCAGGCTCTTGCTCCCACATCACCCTCCTGGCTGGGGGTCCCCTGAGCCTGGGCTGAGCAGCGTGAGCTCCACAACCCCGGGTCCAGCCCTGCAGTCAAGGTCGGGAGGCCCAGAGAGGGACAGCGACTCCCTTGAGGTCACAGACCTAGCCCGGCCGCCGTGGCTCAGGGGTTGAGCGCCGACCTATGAACCAGGGGGTCAGGGTTCGATTCCCGGTCAGGGCACAGGCCCGGGTTGCGGGCTCCATTCCCAGTGTGGGGCGTGCAGGAGGCAGCCGGTCGATGATTCTCTCTCATCATGGATGTTTCTCTCTCTCTCCCTCCCCCTTCCTCTCTGACACCAATAAAAATATTTTTAAAAATACCCACACCATCACAGACCTAAACCGACCTAAACCGGGATGAAAACGCAGGCCCCCTGAGGACACTGGGTGTGGGCAGAGCTTGGTCCCAGCCAGAGGCCGAGGCCCCGGGGGCCTGAGCAGGTCCTGGCCCAGCGCTGACCCCGCCCTGTGCTCCGGGTTCCGGAGAGAAGTCGGGCCTCACCTGGAAGCCAGGGCAGGTATTCCGAGCTGGGAGCCCCGGGAGGAGTGTGTGTGAGTGTGTGTGTGTGTGTGTGTGTGTGTGTGTGTGTGTGTCTGTGTGTGTGTGGCAGGGGTGTGGGGGCTCGTGGCTGTCAGGTGTGACTCCCACCCCAGCTGGCTGGGGCCAGGGATCCCCCTGCACCCCCACGGCGGCCGCCTTGGGGAAGGAGCAGCTGGCCTATGAGGGCGGGGAATTCCAGAGCCTTCTGTCCGTCCTGGCAGCAGGGAGGCAACCCCTTCGGGCTGCGGGCTGGGAAGTCTTGGGGACTTCCGTGTGACGTGTGGTCTCCGCGGACTCCCCCGAGGAAGTGAACTTGGTGTGGTTAACACGTGGACCATGGAAAGCATGTCACGGTGAACATCCCCCGTTTGAAGAACAGGGGGGTGCGCATTTAGGAGGCCCCTGGGGGCCCCTCTCCCCACCATTGCCCTGACCGCGAACCGCACCTCGACCTCCTGGTTCAGAGGTCGATGCTCAACCCCCGAGCCACGCCGGCCAGGGGCTGTCTGTGAGTTTTTATAGCCACAGGGAGAGAGTTGGATTTTAGGCTTTTATTTGTTTTTTAAATTTATACTTAATTCATTCGAGAGAGAAGGAGGGGAAGGAGAGAGAAACATGGATTTGTTATTCCTCTTATCGATGCATTCATTGATTATTGGCTCATGCGCCCTGACCAGGCATCGAACTGGCAACCTTGGCCTATCCGGCCGAGGCTCTAACCAGCTGCTGGGCACGGACTGTCCCCTGGCCTCATGGAGTGTCCTTGGGAGGGCCGGGCCCCAGGGACCAGGTGGTGGCTCTTTCCTCTCCCTCCCTGGAGGCAGCAGATGCTTAGGCCCCTCCTGGGCCCCTGCTCATGGGGTGCCTCTCATGCCCCCCCCGGGCTGTGCCTGGCTCCTCGCTGGCAGGGGCGGTCCCCCAGGGAAGATGCTCTTCCGCGCGCTCAGCCCGTGAGAGGCTGGTGCCTGGCAGGAAGCAGCTGCAGCCACCGGCCCCGGACGGGCAGGTGAGGGGGCCAGGTGGAGCCGGTGGTGCTCAGTGGCCTCAAGTCGCCCCAAATCCAGGCCCGGCTCCCCGCGTGCGCGCCTTCCTCCGGGGCAGGCGGCGCCTCCTGGGCCTCCCCACACCCGCGCCCCAGCGCAAAGTCCAGCACCGGCGCGGAGGACAGAGCCCCCACGCCTTCCGGCCCCCGCGCCCCGGGCGCGCCCGGGTTCGCTGAGTGGGAGCTGAGGATCGCGTGTGGGAGGGCCCGGCAGGCCCAGCCCAGGGCCCGTGAGGAGCGCGCGCGCCCGGTTCCCCAGCCCGGGGTCGCCGCGCGCTCTGGCCCCCCGAGACCACGGGGCGGGCGCCCCCCGTTCCCGCCCGGGCCCCCCGCCCGGGTCCCTTCGGCGGAGCCGGTTCCGGGGCCGCCGTGCGCTCCTGCGCTCCGCCTGAGCCCCGATCCGCGGTCCCGCCCCCAGCCCGGCGCCCCGGCCGCGGCACCTGCGCGCGGAGCCGCCCAGCGCCGAGCTGGTCCGACTGGTTCCGAGCAGGAAGCCGGCGCCCTCGCCCAGCCGGGCCGCCCGCACGCCAGCCCCGCGCCTCCCGGGCGGTCCCGGGCCGAGCGGCCGAGTGTCCACGCGCGGGGGCCGGGCGGGGACCAGGGCGGCGGTCGGGGAGCCCACGCCCCGGGGCGCTCCCGGCGGCGAATCAGCGCGCGGCGCGGGCGGCGGGGGGGGCGCAGGCGAGCGGCCGGCGGGAGCGCGTGGCCGGCGGCGGCGGCAGCATGTCGGGCAGGAAGGACTGGGCGGCGCTGTCCAGGTGAGCGGGGCGCGGGGCGCGGGGCGCGGGGCGCGGGGCGCGGGGCCTGACCCCGAGGCCGGCCTGGTCTAGCTGCTCCTCCGGGGGCAGAACGGGGGCCAAACTCGGGAGCCTCGGGACAGGGTGGGGTTCCTGCTCTCCCTCGGCCTCCTCTCCTCCCCGTGGGGGCTGAGGCCGAACCCGGGGGGTGAGGGGTCGGGGTGGGGTGCTGGGGAGCCCCCCATCGCACCTCCCAGCTCTGGGGGCCTGGGAGGTGACCGGGAGGGGCCCAGCCTGGGGTCCGGGGTGGAGTCCGCCTCTCCGCCGGGTTTGGGCAGAATGTAGACTGTCCCCGGGCAGAGGGGGGCGGGGGGGGCAGGGGGAGGGGGGGGGGACCATCCCCGGGGCTGATGCGGTTGAGTCTGAGAATGGCATTCTGGGTGCGTTTGGGCTGGGCGGCCTCAGGGTAGACGCAGTCCCTCTCTGTGCTCGGCTTTATTTGGGAGTGGAGCCTTCAGAGGGTCAGAGGAGGGGGGCTGGTCTCTGAGGCAGCACCCCTCCTGGGACCCCTCTCGGAGCTGCCCCCCCCCCAAAGTGCCCCCCTGAGCCCCTTCACCTCCTTACCCCCAAGGAAAGGAACTCTGACCCAGTCAGGCCCCTCCTGGGAGCCTGGGCTCTACCCAGGTAGGAGGTGGGCACTGGGGTGTCACAGCTGTGCCTCCCAGGCCTTTCCCATTAAGGTGCCCCGGGATCCCCTCCCCCTCCTCTTGGAGGTGGGGGTACAGAGCTTCTCGTGGTCTCGGGTTCTGCCTCCCCCAGCCCCTCACTCCCGAGGAGAGGTGGGGGAGCACAGTTACATGGCAGCCCGTGTGGAGGGACCCTGGGTCTGCGGGGCAGCGAGGCCCCAAGAATGGAGGGAGCCCAGAGTCTGGGAGGAGCCGGCTGTCAGAGGTGGGACACACCCCAGGGGAGGTATGCGCTGCGGGTGGGGCTGCCGCGTGGCCTTGGACTCTGACTGTGGGTCACTGTGCCTGGGCTGCACACGGGTGTGTCCTGCTCTCCCAGTGGGCATACCTGTGCCTCTGCATGGGTGCTCACACACGTGTGCAGGCATGTCTGTGGCCTATGGAGTGGGCATATACATACCTCTGCATGGGTGCACACATATATGTGCAGGCATGTTTGTGGCCTGCGGAGTGGGTGTGTCTGTGCCTCCAGGTGCATGCTCACACACACGTGCAGACATGTTTGTGGCATGTGCAGTGGGCCTATCTGTGCCTGCAGATGCGTGCTCACATGTGTGTGCAGGCATGTCTGTGGCCTGTGGAGTGAGCAGGTGTCTGTGTGGGCAGCAGGTTCCACTGTTGCTGAGCCTGGGACATGGGGGTCCGAGCAGGTTCTGTCTGAGTGTCGACTGAAGACCTCAGCGTTGACCGTGCGCCGGGTTAAAAAGACAAACCAGATCCGCTTCCCAGGCGCCGTCCGCTGGGACGGACGTGGCTTTGAGCGCCTGCCTGGGGGGTGTGTGCGCGGTGGGCGCTGCGACTTACCAGCTGGGCACGGGGTCGGGCCTGAGCTTGTCCCCCGCTCGGAGGGAGCCGGTCCTGCTGGGCACAGGGGCGGGCCCATTCCCACGGCGCCCAGGCGGGCTGCGGAGGCATCCTGGACGGGGCCCTCTCCACCCCCCCCCCCCCCACCAGCCCCGGCCCTCGGTGAGCCCGTGGGCAGCTGCCGCCAGCTGCTGTCCTGACGCGGCTCCTGCCCGGCTCCCGGGAACAAGCCTCGGCAGCGGGGGTGGGGGGGTGCCCTGAGTCACTCAGCCGTCGCTGGGAGCTGTGAGGAGGCTGTGACGTGTGTGGCCCCGGTGGGGAGCTGGGAGCTGGGGGCCCTTCTGCCGCCCCCGGCACGGGGTGGAATCCAGATGCTCCGGCCCCGGTGCGGGGGCTGCAGGGAGCCGCTGGCGGAGTGCCTGGTCAGCAGCCTCGTCCTTTCCTCCCTAGCCGCCCGTCGTGGGCGAGGCTGGGCTGGGCCGGCTGCGGGGGGTGAAGGTGGATCTGAGAACTCGAAGCCCAGCAGCGCGAGGTTAATCATTCTCCTACCCGGCCCCCAGCCGCCCGCCCCCCAGCAGCCCCCCCACTTCCTGGGGCCGCCCTCGGGCTCCCCGGACACCTGTCCCCAGACCACCAGGGCCAGGAGGGGCCTCGGTGCCCCCCACGGGCGACCCTCATGATGTGCAACCCTCAGGGGCCCAGGACTGGCCCAAGGGCACCCGGCCAGTGGCTCTCTGTTCTCTCCTCACGCGGAGCCCCTCGGGCAGCCTTCACGCCTGCCCCTCCTTTAAAGAAATATTTTTATTGATTTTGAGAGGAAGGGAGAGGGAGAGAGAGAGAGAGAGAGAAACATCCGTGATGAGAGAGGATCATGGATCGGCTGCCTCCTGCACGCCCCACACTGGGGATGGAGCCCGCAACCCGGGCCTGTGCCCTTGACCGGGAATCGAACCGTGACCTCCTGGGTCATAGGTCGAGGCTCGACCCCTGAGCCACGCCGGCCGGACTTGCCTACCCTTCCTTTACCCAGAGCAGCTGGGGGTCGCAGCCCTACAGGGCGGCAAAGAGGGGTGCATGGCCCTGAACGACGGTGGGGTGAGGAGAGGGGTGTCGTGGGGAGGGAGTGGCTGCCCGGATGGTGGGAACCCCGGGCCCCTCCCTGGGCCTGGCCTGGAGCTCCAGAGGCCAGTGGGTTGGCCACTGGGTTTCCCCAAACCTGCTCTCCCGGCTGCTCCTCGGCTCCGCCTGTCCTGGGCGGGGAACCCCACGCTCTCAGGGGCACCCCAGGCCCCGCTCCTTCCTCTTCCCCGCTGTGGGCTCCGGGGAGGGGGCGTCTCCCTGTGGGGGAGGGCCGGCCGGCCCAGCACTCTTTCCCGGCATTTGGCTTTGAGATTCTGTCCTGGGATAGAGTCTTGGTTCCTTTTTATTAGCTGGGCTCTTTATTAAAAAAAAAAATGCATTTTAATTGATTTCAGTGAGGAAGAGGGAAGAGAGAGAGAAACATCCACAATGAGAGAGAATCACGGATCGCCTGACTCCTGCACGCCCCACACTGGGATCGAGCCCGCAGCCCGGGCGTGTGCCCTGACCGGGAATCGAACCCTGACCTCCTGGTTCACAGGTCGACGCTCACCACTGAGCCATGCCGCTGGGCTTAGGTCCTATCTTTCGTACAGTTTTCCATGCTCAGTGCGTATCTACACGGACCGCACATGGGTTCAGCGCCCGTGGCCACCTGTAAGGGGCGCCCCCGAGAGGCCGCGGTCTCCCCAGCCCACGGGCTGCCGTCCAGGGTCTCCTGGGCCTCGCTGACCTCCTCCCCCGTGCTCCCCCCGCCCTCCACAGCCTGGCCCAGCAGCGGAGTCTGGAGGACGAGGAGGAGCAGCAGCGGGAGCGCCGGCGACGCCACCGGAACCTCAGCTCCACGTCGGACGACGACCGGTCGGCCCGGTCCGCCCCGAACGGAGGGCGGCCGGCCTCCCACAGGTGCGCGGTCGGTCTGGGCGGAGCCCGGGGCGCCTCCTCCGCGGGGCGACGTCTCAGGGCAGCAGGAGGCCTGCCTGGGGGATGCGGCTCGGGGCGTGAAGAGGAAGGTCCAGTCCCCCTCGGTCCCCACTGGGCAGGACTCCCTCCGCCCTTACCGTCTCCCCCGGACAGGCACCAGGCACCCATTCCCAGGGGGACGAACGGAGGCAGAGTGTCCACCGGGGATGGCGACCCCCCTGGAGGGGCAGGGCCAGGACTTCTGTCCACTCTGCCAGGCTCTGTGGCTGTCCTGTCCCCACTAACCCAGCCTGTGGCCCCAAACTCGGACCCTCCAATCCCCTTCTGAGGGGAGGCTGGTCCGGCCACCCAGCTTTGGGGTGTGAGGGCCAGGAAGAGAAGGGCCCCAATGTCTCCTTTTAAAAATTTTTTTATTGATTTTAGAGAGAGAGAGAGCGAGAGAGAGAGAGAGAGAGAGAGAGAGAGAGAGAGAGAGAGAGAGAGAGAAACATCCATGATGAGAGAGCATCATGGATCGGCCGCCTCCTGCACGCCCCCTACTGGGGATCAAGCCCCCAACCCGGGCCTGTGCCCTGACCGTGAATGGAACGGTGACCTGGTTCCTAGGTCGACGCTCAACCACTGAGCCACCCCAGCCGGACTCTAGTCTATTCTTTAAAAGGATGGTCACAGTCTGCTAAACTGATCTCATAATCCATCATGATCCACAGCCCCGAGTTTGGGAAATAATATGTCAGACGCTGGGTAAAGGTTCCTGGGCCTCCAAACCTTTCGGGGTTCCGTGAGCATCGCTGTGGAGCCAGGGCACCCTCCACTGAGCCGTTCCTTGTAGAAATGACACCTCGGACGCCCTCGATGTGATCCTTATCTGAGTAATGGTGGGGTGTGGGGTGGCCAGGGGAGTCTCTCCCACCTCAGACGCCACGCCCTCTGACCCCCCCCCCCCATCTTCTGCCCCAGGCTGTCCAGCGTGGAGGAAGCTGAGGTGCCCACAGCGCCGCCCGCAGCCCCCCGAGACGAGGGCGAGGAGGTGCAGGCCATCCTCAGGACGCGGAGGGAGCGGCGGCAGCGGCGGCAGGGGGTGGAGGCCACGCAGGGCCCCGTCCTCGAGCGGCTGGAGGCCGAGGCGGGAGGGGACAGCCTGGGCCCCAGGCAGGCCGCCCGGCCGTCCCTCACACCCACGAAGGAGGCGGCCGCTCCCCAATGCCGCAGCCTGAGCCAGGAGCGGCAGGCGCCCCGGGCACAGGCAGAGGAGAGCACGGCCGCCCCAGAGCCAGGGGCCAGGCAGAGGGGGGTCCCGGAGAAGCCCCCGGGCGCAGAGAAGAAGCCCGCCGGCCCAGAGAAGACGCCTGCACGGGAAATGAGGACGCGCTCCGAGGACACCCCCGTCTCCGAGAGGAAGTCGGTGCTGGAGAAGATGGACGTGTGGGAGAGAAGACCGAGTCCGAGTCCGGCCGGAGCGGGCGCCCCCGAGAAGCAGCCGCCCCCAGGGAAGGCGGCGGGCACGGAGAGGAGACGGGTGTCGGAGAAAGCGCTGATCTTCGAGAAGGCGCAGGTCCCAGAGACAAAGCGGGTCCCCAAGAGGGCCGTGGCCTCGGAGCAGCCCCAGGCCCGGGAGCAGCCTCAGGCCCGGGAGAAGCCTCGGCCCAAGGAGGAGCAGCCCCGGCCTGAGGATCAGCCTCAGCCCAAGGAGAAGCCTCACCCCCAGGAGCAGCCTCAGCCCAAGGAGAAGCCTCAGTCCCAGGATCAGCCTCGGCCCAAGGACAAGCCTCAGCCCGAGGATCAGCCTCGGCCCAAGGAGAAGCATCAGCATCAGGATCAGCCTCGGCCCAAGGAGAAGCCTCAGCCTGAGGATCAGCCTCGGCCCAAGGAGAAGGCCCAGGCTCAGGAGCAGCCCCAGGCCCGGGAGCAGCCTCAGGCCCGGGAGCAGCCCGTGGCCAGGGGCAGCCAGAGAGTGAGGCCCCTCTGCCACCTGCCCTCGGCAGAGCCGGGGGGTGCCCCTCCGATCGTGGCTTCCCGCCTCCCGCCCATCACACTCCAGGTGGGCAGTGCCCCCGTCCCCAGTCCCACCCAGGTGCCGGCGTCCTCTCTCTCTCTCTCCCTGCTCCCCATCACCATCAGAACAGGGGACCCACGGCAGGGGCATCCGCTGGGTCACGGGAGCGAATCCTCACCCAGGCCCTGGACTTCGGGGTCCCCCCGGAAGTTCCCCCGGCAGCTGTGCCCGGCGGCCGGGCTCCAGGGAGCAGTGTCTCCCATCCCCACAGCAGAGGCAGGCCCGGACCTCCCCCCATGGCCCCCCACTTCCACCCGCAGCTCCTTGGATGGGCTGGGCGACCGGGGGTCCCCGTGGCAACCTGGGCTCGGGGCTCGGGGCTGCCCAGACCGCCTGTGTGACGCGCCCCCTCCGTCCAGGTGAAAATTCCCAGCAAGGAGGAGGAGGAGGAGGATGCCTTCTCGCCCACAGGGACCACCTACAGCAGCTCCCTCTGCAGGTCCAGCCCCAGGACGATCTCCTTCCGGGTGAGTGTCCCGGGCGCCTCCGGCCTGTCCAGGCAGGCCCAGCCCAGGGATCGTGGGTCCTGGCACAGAGGTCATGGGTCTGACGCCAGGAGGACAGAGCGGGCTTTGGGGTTCCCCTAGTGGTCCCCCCCCGCAGAGGAGGCGGAGTTGCAGGAGGGCAGGTTGGGGCCGTGGTCGGCAAACGGCGGCCCGCGGGTGGCTCTTCCACAAAATACCACGGCCTGGGCGAGTCTGTGTTGAAGAAGTGGCGTTAGGAGAAGTTTACGTTAAAAAATGTGGCTCTCCAAAGGAATTCCCATCGTTGTGCTGTTGATGTTTGGCTCCGTGGACCAATGAGTTTGCCCACCCCTGGGTTGGGGAGTTGGAAGGTGGATATGGACACACATGAGCGGCCCCACCTGGTGGTGCAATCCGGAACTGCAGGAAGAAAGCTGGAGGCCTCCACAGGGCTCATGGGCAATGGTGGGGGGGAGGTGGTACAGACAGGATAGCAGGTGGTGGCAGGTACCCCCAAAACACCTACAGGGGCCCAAGGAGAGGCTCTCCCAGACTGGCCAAGTGGGGGCAGGTGTCTCCTGGACAAGACGGGGGGCCCTCGTGGAGGTTTGGTGGGGAGCTGAGCCGTGGAGGGTGGGAGGTGCGAGGAGGAAGTGTCTGAGAGAGGGGCCCTCCCTTGAGGGGGCCGTGGCCTCCCTGGGACCCCCTGCCACCCACGCTCATCAGTGCCTTTCTCTCTCCTTCCAGATGAGCCCCCGGATCAACAACGCGGAATCCACCCTCACCCGCAGGTCAGGGGCCGGAGGGCCTGGCTCCCCTGTTTGCTGAGCCGCAGGGCGCAGGGCGGGGGGCGGGGGGGCAGATGGCGAGGAGGGTCGGGGACGGACATGTTGGGGTAGAAATGACGGGACCGGGGCGGGTGGTGGGGAGCTCTGGGCCTAGGGAGGGGAGGTGGGGCCACTGGAGTTTCACCCGGGGATGGAGGTGTGCACCCCTGGTCTGCAGGGGGGTCGGAGGGCCAGGGCCTCACCTGGTCGTCTCATCCCGTCCTTCTGCCCGGCAGTGCCAGCGTGAGGCTCCCGGTCAAGTTAGGCGAGAAGCTGGAGAGATACCACACGGCCATCCAGGTGGGCCCCCGAGTACCCAGAATGCCCCTGGTCCTGCGGGCAGGGGTGGGGGGCCCCCGAGGGTGAGGGTGAGGGTGAGGGTGTGGGCTTCCTGGCCGCCTCCTGGGTCAGCCCGTGCTTTCTCTCCCCAGCGGTCAGTGTCCGTCAAGACGCCCGGCTCCGCCCGCACCGAGGTCTTCGTGGCGCCCGTGGGCGTGGCCAGCAAGCGCCACCTGTTCGAGAAGGAGCTGGCGGGCCAGGGCCCCGGCCGAGCAGAGCCCTGCCTCCAGCCGCAGGGTGAGGGGCGCGGGGCCCCGAGGCCTGAGGTCCCCACACCCACAGCCGTGGCCCGGGCATTGCCCCAAAACGCCGTGTTTTCCAATGTCCATTTAAAAAAGCAGATGTTTTTATGGATCTCAGGGAGGAAGGGAGAGAGAGAGAGAGAGAGAGAGAGAGAGAGAGAGATCCATGATGAGAGAGGATCATTGACTGGCTGCCTCCTGCACGCCCCCCACTGGGGATGGAGCCCGCAACCCGGGCCTGTGCCCTGATGGGAATTGAACCCTGACCTCCTGGTTCATAGGCCGACGCTCCACCACGGAGCCACGCCGGCCGGGCTGCGTGTGTCCATTTTGGCCGAAGCTGCCGTTGACCTGAGTCACCCTTTGGGTCCTGAGCCCGGTCCCGGCAGCTCCTGGGGGCGGGGGCAGTGGCCCTCAGGTCTACGGGCGCTGCCGGGGGACTTGGGGGGCTCTGTCCTTTCCCCCCCCCCCGCCCTGACGGAGCCCCTCTTTCAGGAGAACCTGAAGCTCTCAGGGGTGGTGACCTCGAGGCTCAACCTGTGGATCAGCAGGACCCAGGAGTCGGGGGACCAGGACCCCCAGGTACGGTCCCTGCCTGGCCCCTGACCCTGGGCCCGTGGGTGGTGGGATGAGGGGTCGGGGGGGGGGGAAGGTGTGAAGGGGGTTTTCCAGGAGTGGATGGTGGGGCTGGGCCGAGGCCTGTGGGTCGGGGGGCAGCAGGGAGAAGGGGCAGGGCTGGAAGGGGGAAGGGCTGAGGGCCCCCAGCCCCCCTGCAGCCTCTTAGTCCCCCGTCCCCTCCCCGATGCCCCAACCAGGAGGCGAAGAAAGAGGCGGCAGCCACCAAGCGGACCCAGTGGGCGAAGAGAGCGGGGTCCACCCTGGATGCCGAGGTGAGGGCAGCGGGAGGGGACGCCCCACGCCCGCCCCGTGTCCGCACACACTAACTGGCCTGCAGTCACCCAGTCCGAGTACCCAGAATGCCCCTGGTCCTGCTGTCAGGCTGGGGTGCCCCAACCTCGAGCCCTGGTCAAGGCCCAGCTGGCTGCACCCCCTTAGCCCTGTGAGCTGCACCCCCTTAGCTCTGAGAGCTCCACCCCCTTAATCTGAGAGCTCCACCCCCTTAGCCCTGAGCTCCACACCCTTAGCCCTGAGAGCTCCACCCCCTTAGCCCTGAGAGCTCCACCCCCTTAGCCCTGAGAGCTCCACCCCCTTAGCCCTGAGAGCTCCACCCCCTTAGCCCTGAGAGCTCCACCCCCTTAGCCCTGTGAGCTGCACCCCCTTAGCCCTGTGAGCTCCACCCCCTTAGCCCTGTGAGCTCCACCCCCTTAGCCCTGAGAACTCCACCCCCTTAGCCCTGTGAGCTCCACCCCCTTAGCCCTGAGCTCCACCCCCTTAGCCCTGTGAGCTGCACCCCCTTAGCCCTGTGAGCTCCACCCCCTTAGCCCTGAGAGCTCCACCCCCTTAGCCCTGTGAGCTGCACCCCCTTAGCCCTGAGCTCCACCCCCCTTAGCCCTGTGAGCTCCACCCCCTTAGCCCTGAGAGCTCCACCCCCTTAGCCCTGTGAGCTGCACCCCCTTAGCCCTGAGAACTCCACCCCCTTAGCCCTGTGAGCTGCACCCCCTTAATCTGAGAGCTCCACCCCCTTAGCCCTGAGAGCTCCACCCCCTTAGCCCTGAGAACTCCACCCCCTTAGCCCTGTGAGCTCCACCCCCTTAGCCCTGTGAGCTCCACCCCCTTAGCCCTGAGCTCCACCCCCTTAGCCCTGTGAGCTCCACCCCCTTAGCCCTGAGCTCCACCCCCTTAGCCCTGAGCTCCACCCCCTTAGCCCTGAGCTCCACCCCCTTAGCCCTGAGAACTGCACCCCTTAGCCCTGTGAGCTCCACCCCCTTAGCCCTGAGAGCTCCACCCCCTTAGCCCTGAGAGCTCCACCCCCTTAGCCCTGTGAGCTCCACCCCCTTAGCCCTGAGCTCCACCCCCTTAGCCCTGAGAGCTCCACCCCCTTAGCCCTGAGCTCCACCCCCTTAGCCCTGAGCTCCACCCCCTTAGCCCTGAGAACTGCACCCCTTAGCCCTGTGAGCTCCACCCCCTTAGCCCTGAGAGCTCCACCCCCTTAGCCCTGAGAGCTCCACCCCCTTAGCCCTGTGAGCTCCACCCCCTTAGCCCTGTGAGCTCCACCCCCTTAGCCCTGAGCTCCACCCCCTTAGCCCTGAGAACTCTGTCCCCTTCAGTCCCACAGACTAGGGGACTGGGCCCTGGTGGGTGTGGGTGTGGGTATGGGTGTGGATGTGGGGGTGGGGGTGAGGGGGTGGGTGTGGGTGTGGGTGAGGGTGTGGGGGTGGGGGTGAGGGTGTGGGTGTGGGTGGGGATGTGGATGTGGGGGGGAGGGGGTGGGTGTGGGTGGGAGTGAGGGGCTTGAGCAGAGGACTGCCTTCCTGTGCACACCCCCTCCCCGCCCAGCCCAGGACCCTCCCTCACTGACAGGTCTCTGTCCCGCAGGTGTGAGGTGGTGCCAGGCAGCTGCACGTCCCGCCTCCCTCGCGCCAGGCCCTGCCTCCGCAGCTGCGCCCTCACCTCCCCGTCGCCCTGACCCTTTTCTGCCTCCAGACCTGGGGCCCGGCATGTCCGGGGGCTCCGGCAGCTCCTTCCCAGGCAGCCCCGGGGGCGGGTGCCCAGGATCTGTCTCGTCCCACCGCGGGCACAGCCACCCGGGACCCACGTCCGCCCTTGGCCTGGGAGTCCTGTCCACACAGCGTCTCCGGCTCCAGCTGCTGCAGGGCCAGGCCCCCCGTCCTGTCCGTCCGCCCAGCATGGGTCTCCCCCCTCCCCTGGGCCCCCTCGCTGAGTCCCTGTTGTAGTCCTCGCACTCCCGCCCGCCTCGCCCGCCCTCACCCTGCAGGAGCTCAGCCTCTGTGCCCCCCTCTGTGCTCAGGAAAGATGGATAAACTCGTTCACTTTGGTGTCAGTGACTGAGAGCCTTCTGCCCATCAACCCCTCCCTGGAGGCTCCGCTTCCTTACGGGGTCGTCCGCACCGTGTGTGTGTGTGTGTGTGTGTGTGTGTGTGTGTGTGTGTGTGTGAGCGTGTGTGTGTATGTATGTGTGTGTGTGGTGTGTGTATGTGTCTGTGAGTGTGTGCGTGTGGTGTATGTGTATGTATGTGTGTATGTATGTGTGTATGTGTGTGCTGTGTGTGTATGTATGTGTATGTATGTGTATGTATGTGTATGTATGTGTGTGGTGGGGGGAGGGGTGTGTGGATTATTTTGGCTGGGGGGGTACATCATCATTTTCCTAGCAGCCCCCCCTTCCTCACACGAAGGCGGGTTGCATCCTATTGCCCTCCGTCGTGATTCTGGGGGGCAGACCTGCCAGCCCCCCTCACACACTCTCCCAATTCCAATCCCCAGCACCGTGGCCCCTGGGAGCGTGGAGGTCCTGGGCCATCTGAGAATCTAGGCCGAACCAACCTCCTCGGATATTCAATAAAATATGTTAAAAAAAAGGATCTGAGGGCCGAGGGGCCAGGGCTCAGGGCACCGCGAGGAGGAGCCGGGTCCGGATGAGGGGCCCTGCTTCGGCGTTGGGACGGGGCCTCCAAGAGCCCGAGGCCCAGGGGAGAGTCGGCTCGGCGGCCACGACACGTGGTTCCCTCCGCTCGCTCATTCCGGTGGCGCACGGGGCCCCGTCCCTCCCTCCCGGCCGGCGGACAGCAGAGGCCCCGGCCCTCCCTCCCGGCCAGCGGACAGCAGGGCCCCGTCCCTCCCTCCCGGCCGGCGGACAGCAGGGCCCCGTCCCTCCCTCCCGGCCAGCGGACAGCAGAGGCCCCGGCCCTCCCGGCCGGCGGACAGCAGGGGCCCCGGCCCTCC